>OY987246.1:11020706-11620706 GCA_963920765.1 Ulota crispa
GAAGACGATCCTGCACCGGATCTACGGGAAGTTCATGGTGCACCGGCCGTTCATCCGGAAGGCGATCAACAACATCTTCTACCGGTTCATTTTGGAGACGGAGAAGCACAACGGGGTGGCGGAGCTGCTGGAGATTCTGGGGAGCATCATCAACGGGTTCGCGCTGCCGCTGAAGGAGGAGCACAAGATGTTTCTGGTGCGGGCGCTGATCCCGCTGCACAAGCCGAAGTCGGTGGCGATGTACCACCAGCAGCTGTCGTACTGCATCATCCAGTTCGTGGAGAAGGACTTCAAGCTGGCGGACGTGGTGATCCGGGGGCTGCTGCGGTACTGGCCGGTGACGAACAGCCAGAAGGAGGTGCTGTTTCTGGGGGAGCTGGAGGAGGTGCTGGAGGCGACGCAGAGCGCGGAGTTCCAGCGGTGCATGGTGCCGCTGTTCCGGCAGATCGGGCGGTGCCTGAACAGCTCGCATTTCCAGGTGCGTGCGGGCGGGTGTGCCTGGGGCCGGGCGATGGGTTTGTGCATTGATTTTAAATTGTGGTCTTAGGTTTTTCTGGTTTGGACCATGGAGATCTTTGGATTGACGAAATTTATCAGTAGCGGATTGGCCCTGCAAAATGGCTTTTTGAATTTTGTCAGGGTCATTTGTCATCCTGTATTGTCTCTGTCTTGATTGGTCCGTATATGTGGATGAGCTGGTTCATTGTCGTGCGTTTTTGTTGAGTATTTGTACGTGGTGGAAGATTTGTTAGCAATGGTTTGTATTCAGCCCAGTGAGTTTTGAAGTGTCCACCTATTTGAGGCATACATTCAGTTGATTAGGCGTCTGGATTTTAGTATTCCCTTTGTCTTGCAGTGGGTGGTCTTTCGGGAACTCGGGTATTTTTTCAGTAGTTTTGAGGAAGCCGTATTTAGGATTATTGGGGCTTATTTTAAGTTGGTTGCAGTGAGCACATATAATATCCATATTGTTTGTAGTGATTCAAAATGTGCACCGTTGTGAAACACATTTTGTACTATACAATTTATCAAATTAGGTCCAAAGAATATGAGGTTCCACTGGGCCATTATTGCAAGGCAAAGGCTGTATTTTCTTCTTTACTATGAGGCAGGATTTAGTGGCTGTTGTAGTTTTTACTGGATGAGACGCTTGTTCTTAGTAGAGGTTTGTTTTACTTCGTTTCCTGAGATAAGGTTCTTTGTTCATTTTGGTGTTCTTGATGAACCAGGTGGCGGAACGTGCGCTATTCTTGTGGAACAATGATCACATTGTGAGTCTGGTTGCCCAGAATCGTCAGGTGGTGCTGCCGTTGGTGTTTGCTGCCTTAGAAAGAAATACACGTAATCATTGGAATCAGGCCGTTCATGGGCTCACGCTGAATGTGAGGAAGATGTTCCTGGAGATGGACCAGGAGCTGTTTCAAGAATGCCAACGCAAGTATCTGGAAGACGAAGCTAAGTCTCAGGGTGTGGAAGAAATGAGGGAGTTGACATGGAAGCGTCTTGAGGCTGCAGGTGACCATCCTAAGGAATCCTTGGATGGCAGCATGCCGACTTCACCTGATGGAGTGATAGTCGGCGAGACCGGCCAAACTAATTCTGCTGCTGGCGGACCTTCAATGCAGGGACAAACAGCCGTTTTCGTCAACTAACCCTTTCTACGTACTCCTGGGTTATGGAGGTGTTTGAAGTATATGTGACTGATGCGTTTGCAGGGAGGTCTGCGGTGCTTTCTTCTGTTATTGAGGTCCGTCTCCTGAGTCATTCCAACGGTAATGCTTCTTGGATGGTGTTGCAAGCGTCGAAAACTGCTGGGGTTGCAGCAGTTTTCAAAAGATGTCTACAGAATCGACTCAGCAATCGTCAAGAAGGATTCGAAGACGAGATAGTTTATGCAGAAGCGAAGCTGAGCAACCTTTGCTATATCTGCAGATTGCACGTGGTATTACTAAGTGTATCTTTTTCCTCTCACATATTCTGCTGTTTCCTTTTTCTTCTCCTGTGTAGGTATGATTTTCCAGAGGTTTAGAACAGGGCAGACTTTAAGATCTGTAGGTGTTGGGTTTGAGCAGTGTATCTGCCCTCATTGTTTGGTGTACAGAAAGAGCTTAGAATTGGATGCTTAGAATTGGAACCTGGAATGCTCAATCGCATTGTGCATTTGGTATTTTTCTACTTGAAGGATGGTTCGTATGGGAATCATACTTAGTACGTATTGGAGATATCTCTAATTTATACAGGAGAGAGATCGGGCATTTCTAGAAGTTTAAAAGTAAGTCGATGGCGGGAAGAATGATTACCACGAGTGCTAGAGAATGAAAGCTCTGGTATTTCAGCCAGACAGAGGTGCAATGCACCCGATTATTTAATATTACTAATGTTCTCTCGTTGAGTTGGGAACATCTGGGGGATACTACTCTCCCTGTTGACGCGACATGTTTTCATTAGGCTTGACGTGTCCATTATCCTCATGTGGCTGGAAAAGTTTCCGCTTGTTTATCGAAGCTTTCCAGACGACGTTCCCAGTACCTTGCAAGCCTCCTCATGTTGTGAGCAGGGAGCGGAAGTCGGTATTTTGTGGCGTGGCTCTCGTGCTTCAGGAACATTCTGTGGAAGTCTTCTGACTTCTGAATACAAGTGGTTTTGGAAAGACAAATTTCAAGGTACAATAATAATGAGCCGTTGTGTTCCTTACCCAAGTGTTACGCTATTGAATTAACGCACATGTTTGTTATACTTTTCGAACTTATTCAACTTATACCTTGTATTGTTGCACAAGTGTTCATGTTGTCCTACTGCTCATTTCTCGTGTATATGTACTATTCCATTTATCCTTTTCACCCTCCTTTGGATGTCTTCTCCTCACCTCTCTCCTCCCTCTCTAATAGAACTTGTGATGTTGACAGAGAATTATATCTTGAGATAAACAACCCACACTCTTTATAATATCGATATAACCCTCAAGCGCTGGGTATGACCGCAAATACACTGTCCTAGTGTATTCGCAGGGGACGAAAATCGTTCCTGTCGTCGGTCGTTCCTGTCGTCGGTTAAGGGTTAAGGTAGGAGCACCCATAAGCGTCAGTTTAAGGGTTTTGAAGATGATGAGTGTTAATAAAGAGCTAGCAAATTATAGGATCCTGTTAGGAACAGAAAAATAATGAGTTTGCACTTTTGAATGTATTATTTGGATACAGTGAGAATAAGTTGTGAATTTTTAAAGAGCAAACTGCCATTGCACCCATAACCAACATTAAGGTTTCATGTTCACACGTCGTACATTTTTGTAATTACATCTATTCATTTCTACAGATTTTCCAAGATCTTAGAGGTGACGGTTATGGGGACACTAACGCTTGTGGGTGTTCCTACCTTAAGTAAATGACGGTATGACATCGGATTGAGGGCTACGTCAAAGTATGGTTGCCTGTGGTAAAGAGGTTGTGGGATTGAGTGGTGAGATTTTGTTGAGAGGCTAAAGAAATGAGTAGGCAATAATATATTATTTTTTAAACCTTTGGTTGGCTTTATTGTAATAACATGTCAATTTTATGAAAAGAATTGATGTCCTTTGGACTATAGCTTGGGTTTCCATTGTTGTTTGACCCAAACTTTTGTTCAGAGGTGTTGTTTTGGATGAGGAAGTGATGCCATGTAAACAATTTGAAGGATGACTAATTTTAGCCTCTAGTTTGAAGGGTTGAGTAGACAAGAACTTAGTTTTTTGCAATACAATTAGTGGAAATTGACCGCCTCTCAACCCTTGACCATATTGTGAAGTGGCCCTAACAAATTAACCGTAAGGAAGAAAGATATATTTGTTGACATATTTGAAGTCTAAACTCATTTTCAAAAACTTGTTATTTTGATTTGAGATAAAAACTAATGATCTTGCTGAACTAATCCTTAAACAACAAACTGTGGTTCTTTGTCAACAAGTGCGTAAGAGTGCAATATTAATTGTACATAAATTTAAAATGGCTGTTGCAAAGCAACAAATGATAATATATATTCAGAATGACAATCATGGCAATAAGTATGTTTATGCAAAAATATTGGTAGCTAAACTTTCTTTTCTAAAGAACTTACGTAGCCCAAATTGCAATCTTCTATTTGGTCATGAAGGTACTTCATAAATTTCAAATATAGATTTAAATAAACCATGTATATAGTAATTGAAATATTATTTACTTATTCAAAAGCAGCATGATCATTAGAATGTATCAATACCATCTCAATCATTTGAACAATTTCATTTATTCCCAAATTGGAGAATGTCGAGTTATATTGAGATTTTGATTAGTTGGTGACATAGTGACAAGTTGCATTGTTTAAGACTTCAAGTTTTTACAAATTATATAATTAGTACTAAAAAAGGTATTTTAGTTAATGCAATTGTAAGTCCCCTTCACACTATTTTGGATGAATTTAGATTAATTGAGTGTAGTTAGTGTAAAGGCATGACATTTCAAAACGGGTTTTAGTCACAATCTTTGGCTATCCCTCAAAAAATCACTTGCCTTCGAGCAATAATTCAATAAGGTAACCCTACCCATACCTGACCATTTCCCAATTTTGACCCTATGTTCCCAAGGTGTTCATTTCTGAATTGAAATGAACACTTTGGATACATAGGAATCAGAATTGGGAAAAGGTCAAGTATGGATAGGGTTACCTTAACCCGTGAATGTCAAGAAAGCCCTTTGTGGCCATATGTATAGTCATCTGTATAGATGTATTTGAGTTGCTCTAAGGGCTTTTCAATTTTTTTTTTATGCACCCACCATCAAACAACCCTTCAATATGTATGATTGTAACACTTAATTTCTAACTAATTCAAATTTTTGATAATTGGTTGCTACCATATTTGGTACCATAGCTCCAGAGCCCAAGGGACCTTCAGGGGTTAAGAAACTTGCCTTCAAACAACCAAGAAAGAATATGGCCACGATCCACAATCTACTTCGCCATAAATTTTTACTGCCTTGGAAGCAACAATGGTGTAGCAAACGAGGCCTCCGTAACACAATATCTTCACAAACTCTCCCCCATAGTGCAGAATCTTTCGTGCATTCTCGATTGACCTGGATGCTCACAATAGATTACAGCCACTTTATTGTTGAATTAATTGGTGGTTCAGAAGGCTGGCAATCATGGTATTTGAGATAACATGTAAGTACACTACATTGACAAAAGTTACTCTGAATGCAACCCGTGCAAATTCACTCATTTCCTGATTTATTGCAAGTCACAGTGCAGGCAGCAGTAATTGAAACATCATATCATTACGAGTGTACTGAAATGAAAAGAGACTCTCATAAGGTGGAAGCAACCATATCCGATAACTTGAGCGATTCTGCAACAAACTACAAACAGTTTGAGGGAACAAACATTTTTCCCATGAAGATAAGAAATATTGGGATTGCAAACTTTTTGTAATTTCATTTGCAAAACTGAAATCACTGTGAACTTTGGGAGTCAAGAAGTGTTCCAAACCCATTGCCAATGTCTAAATTCATGCAATTCAGATAATAGTCGAACGACTTTCAACTCATTACTTCTTACCTCACTTTGGGACATGTGGCATGACTTAAGTGGTTCCAACCTTGAAAAGGACAGAAAAACGCATTCCAAAGCACTTATCCTTGCGCATGGTGGAAATATCACACCCTACTGGTTGGGTATGGAGCGTTGGTGGCAATGGGTGCTTCCACCTTACTCATAACACAACTGAAACAAAAAAAATCTTTGCCACTTAAAAAAAGGGAGGATCAACCCAACAAGGCTGAACATAGAATGTCAATGGTGTCTCCGACACTTTTATTGCAAGAAGCATCACCGCCGCAGAACGGTACACCCTACTGCTGTGAGGTACCTGTTTGGCGCTTTACCAGGATGTTGGTGCATTGCGCCATAGCTCGCGAGGCGCGCGAGATTGCATCAGTCATGTAATAATTCTCAACAGCCTTGGGCAGAGGAGAAGAATCCAAGGCTGAAGTAGGTCTCGTGTCCAGGTCAAGAGACCAACCCGTGGGCAACTCAACTTCATCAACGCGCAACAAGTTCGGAGAAACGGCCAGCATACGAGCTCTCAACCCATTAGCAGTGTCATACGGAAGCGTCTTCCCTGCAACTTCAGAAAGTGCACGAATAATCTTCCAGTCATCACGAGCATCTCCAACAGTCGGCACAGCAGGGCTTGTTTGTTGAGGTCGGCCTTCAAGGTTCTCATACGTGCCTTCTTTCTCGGTGTACGCAGCACCAGGGAGGATCACGTTCGCTCTGTATGCGCTCCGGTCACCGTGGTGGCCTTGGTACACCACAAACGCATCTTCTGGTATGTCAGCAGGCGTCAAGTTATCCGCTCCTAGAAGATACAAGAACTTGGACTCTGACTTTGATGATGCCCTTGCACCTGGCAGGAAGCCCAGATCACGCGCTGCAGCCTGGGAAGCGTTCAGAAGCAAAACGTTGGCTCCAAACCAGTCGTCTCGGATGAGGGTGCTCTGTTGTGCGATGATGTCCAACGCCGACATGATCGCTGCTTTGTCTGAACGTTCCAGCGCTCCACTGCCCAGAATGACCACCGGTCGCTCCGCTGATGCCAACTCCGCACAGAATGGGTGCCGTCCTTCTGCGATCTGCACAAGCGTGTCGGTACCAGCACCGAGATGCTGATGCGGATAAGCCAGATCCACCTCGGGTCCTACTACTGCCACCTTTGTCTTGTTGAACCTCACGGCTTTCCTCAGCCTTGCATTCACCAACGGTGCCTCCCAACGAAGCTGTGCCATCAAAACAATCTTCAGTCAGAAATCGCATTTCCAGTTAAACCTCCACAGTAGTAACCACATTGTTGTAAGTTATGTCTTTGTTACCTTTTGGTACTGTTTCAAAAAGACAAAAACGGTAATGGTAACCTGTTAATGTTTAGACTCTTTTGCACAACCATTATTCCATTAGTGTTTGTGGTTGAAGTTTACATTATCAATTTTCTGGATTGTAATGAAAACTGACAACTGAACATCATTGATGTAAGAAAGGAAAACAGAATGGATGTTGATGGGAATTGCTGACTTGAAGAAAATCTATAGAGCCTCAGTTAACAGGGCGGAGGTGGTTTTTACAACTAGTAGAAATTGTTGGTTAACAGACCTGAAATTGTTACTGGTTTCTTACTCCTTACCACAAACTACCAGAGAGCACTCTCTACTTGGTAAAAAGATTATCAAGTATATATGCTACAATCCTAGAGGAGCCTACTTTAGCATAGTTTATTGAGAAGGTGAATCCAAGGTACTGAAGCTCGAGTTGGATTACCTGAGTCCCAATTAAGAGACAGACGTCTGCCTGCTCAAGGGCAGCGATTCCAGTGTTCAACAAGAATCTGGATCTCAAGTCCGCATCCACGGATTTACCATCTCCTTCAGCCCAGAGGCGCTCACAGCCCATTCTGTTCAGAAAATCCTTTAATGCCAACATGGACTCTGCGTCTGCCAGCTTGCCAGCTATGCCTACCATCTCCTCAGGCTTCACTTTGTACGCTGCTTCAGCAACAGCTTCGAGAGCATCTTTCCAGGACACTGCCTGCAGCTGGCCATCAGAGCGACGAATCATAGGTTCGCTTAATCGCTGCCGCTTAAGACCATCGTAACTGAACCTGGCTTTATCTCCAAGCCACTCCTCGTTGATTTCCTGCACGATATACAGTGAGAAAGGGCACATCAATACTGATCAAAATGCTGATGATAATCAATGAACAAAGCTGACAATAATCAAAAGGTCGTCACATACTCAAACCACTGAATGACTTCTTTAATCCTACTGCAATTCCAGTAAAACAGATTCCTTCTAGAATCAAGTTGTGTCGATTGAGAGTAGTGGCTACAGAACAAACCTCATGGAGACGAGGAATGATACGCATCACTTCAGGTCCACGGCTGTTAATGCGGATATTTGAGCCAACAGCGTCCAAAACGTCGATACTCTCAGTGCTCTTCAGCTCCCACGGTCTCGCTGTAAATGCATACGGCTTGGACGTCAATGCACCAACAGGGCAAACGTCGATGACATTGCCTGATAACTCGCTGGTCATTAAGTTTTCAACATACGTTCCAATCTCTTCACTTCCTCCACGTCCGAGTACACCTAAATCCTCTACACCAGCGATCTCCTTCGCAAATCTCACACACCTGAAACACGTTCCAATGTAACCAAATTCTCATGTAAATGGTGAGTCATACATAATTTTGCAAATCTACCAATTAAGACGCCAAGAAAACTATTAAATGCAACACACGTAAAGAGCGAGCTGAAGTACGGGCCTGTAAGTCGAAGATAAATTCACAAGATACACCCGAATCATAGTTATTAGCAAATTGAAAAGTAATCTATTCTGTGCATGAATTACGGTACGTGAAAGTGTGCAACTTAAGAACTGACCTGGTACATTGAATGCATCGAGTCATGATGGTTTTCACAAGAGGTCCAAGGTTCTTATCAAGGACAGATCTTTTCGTGTCAATAAAACGCCCACGATCGGATCCAAACACCATCGACTGATCCTGAAGATCACATTCTCCACCTTGATCGCAAATAGGACAATCCAATGGATGGTTCATCAACAAAAACTCCATCACTCCCTCCCTCGCTTTCTTAGCCAACGGTGTATCGGTCTTGATTTTCATACCTGTAAAACACTCAGCCTCTTAAATTCTGTAAACCTAAAAGGAGACACCATCTGAAAAGCAATCCCTTGGAGTTCAAACATTTCGTGCTCCAATCAAGAGAAAGTATAGAGTTCACATAAAGTTCCCTCCGATTTCAGCTTTGAAAATCATTAAAGCACCGGCAAAAGGCGAAACAAACTGTGCTATGATACAATTCCGTTTGCTCATGCATTAATCTATTTTTTTGCAGCCAAATGGAAGGATCAAGAAAAATGCCGCTTTTCAGGATAGATTACCATAACAGATTTCTCTTTCTAAAATCATAGATTCTAAGAATTGCGAAGCTAATATACACAAATTCACTAGCGAGCAGAAGGCGAAACAAACTGTACTATGATACAATTCCGTTTGCTAATGCATTGATCTAGTTTTTTGCAGCCAAATGGAAGGATCAAGAAAAATGCCGCTTTCAAGATAGATTACCATAACAGATTTCTCTTTCTAAAATTGTAGATTCTAAGAATTGTATGCACAAATTCACGCGAGCAAAGAGGAAGAATTCAGATTCGAACCAGGTAAAGCAGGCATCGCGCAAGAGGCCACGGGTTTGGGAGTCTTCTCGACCTCAACTAAACACATGCGGCAATTTCCAGCTATAGAGAGGCGACTGTGATAACAAAACCTCGGAATGGCCACTCCTCCCAGCTCGCATGCCTGCAGCACGGTCATACCCTTGGGCACTTGAACAGGGAAACCATCCACGCTCACTTCGATCGTTTCCACTTCCGCTTTCTCTGGCTTAACCCTATTCGAGGCCAGCGCAGCACTGGTCGAGTACCGCACACCTCCCAAACTAGGAAACACTCTTCCATCTGAATCCGCGTGCGAGGTTGCAGGTGCAAGTTGTCTCAGGAGGCTGTTCCGGAACAAGGGAGTGGCTGCCACCTCTTGCAGCAGCTTCACAGTTTGTCGTCCCCTGCAACCCATTGTCCTGGTCTTCAAACCCTAAGAGAGTAAAGGAATACCGATGGTATCACGAGGTTTAAATCTGTGTTGTGAAAGTGTCGCTAGGGGAAGGGTTGTGGTGCGAGGCACGGGAAGCCTTGATCGCTGCTCCCCCGTCCTCTGCACCTCGAATGCGCTTACTATGCCGGAGATCTCTGCACTGAAGCCTTTGGCCAAAGCCAGGATCACTGACGCCCTGAACGATGACGGGAGGATGACCACTCCACCTAGTTATCAACCGCGTATGACCGTGCTACCCACACTCCCTGCCGTGTAGTAAGAAAACCATAAAGGTGCAATTACCGTGGGGATATCCCAACCTTGAGAGCAGGGTCCGGGAAATATTTGAGTGTTTTTGGTTGATTTCCTTCAATTCCCATATTGAATCAGGTTACTAAGAAACTATTTCAGTTATTTTCTATAATAAAATTAAATTAGAAAATAAATTAGAGTGGTTTTTAGTCACTTTTATGAATTGAAAACAGTTATTTCTCATTTTAACTGGCTAGCTCTTGGACCTTGTTTGAGAGTACAAATAAAATATGTTTTCCGCAAGAAGCATGATTTTTTTTTTTTCATTTTTTAAGAAGTGCCAAGGTGGCAATTTAAAATGTTATAGTGGTGCTCCATATTTCAACATTCATCCATGCATTGGATAGAATATATCATATTAGCACATATTACATATCTATTTTTGGTTTTCATCCACAATTTGGCAATTTTATCCAAGTTTTTTTAAAAGCTTGAAGCTTTTTTGGCAATTTCATCCATATAATCATGTTTTTTTTCTATAGGCTTGGTGCCAATCAAAAAAAATTGGTGCAATTTTGCCCTAGATTGCCAAAAAAAGAAACCCTGGGGAGAAGCAGAAACAATGAAAAAGGTCTTGGTTGACCTTTGAGATTACAAGATAGAAAGAAATCAAATATTTTTAATAAAAAAACATTAAACCATGTCATAAATATAAATAGAAGCAACATCTAAAGGCAGTACATGAAACACTTGTTGAATATGAGAAAGGACATGTGCTTTTTATGAAGATTGAAAAGTTCCCTAAACATTGGTTTGAATCATACTTAGTCAATGGTTACAATCTTGCATGTTATAGGTGATAGCATGTTCACAATGTTTAAGACATGTAATTGATAAGTTTCAAAAATAATGAGTTCACTTCTATGATTTTTTCTTAAAATCTTTTGCTTTCTATAGTGTGATTTAAAGCTTGCGCACTTTGAACTTGACGTGCGTACTTTTACCAAATATGGTTTTTTAATTTTTGAAATACTTTCTAGGCTAATCTACTAATGTATTTGCCTTGTGTGTTTGTTCTTGATTGTACAGTTGGGTACAGTAAACATATGAACCTTGATTTGAGCCAGTGGCTTTTTTTTATTAAAACATGGACTATAAATGATCCATTTTGGTAGGTAAAAATATCATTGCATCCTTATGCAATATAAAGCAGGTATACCAAATCTTAGTTCCTAAAAATCCAAATTCCATTTTTGGTGCATTGTTTTGTAAGAAATTCATGGTTTTACATGATACTTTATTGAATAACATTGGTGATGAATTTTTGAGATTAGATTCCATGGATATGTAGCAAACATCCATATGCACATCTTCCATGCCAAAAAAACCCCCTTTAAGTAACAAAAACTTTACCAGCAAAAAATTCAACGAAACTTGAAAAAGCCACAAATTTTGTAAAATACATTTTTTTCTATGAAAATCAAATTATGTTGTTTGACTCAAATATTGTAACTAATTTTGTATCTCTAAACATCATATTTTGTTTACTTGATGTAAAGTTAGTTAAAAAACAAAAATATGTATTTTACAAAATTTGGGCCTATCACAAGTTTTGTTGAATCTTTTGCTAGTAAAGTTTTTGTAACTTAAGGGGGGTTTTTTTGGCATGGAAAATGTGCATATGGATGTTTGCTACATATCCATGGAATCTAATCTCAAAAATTCATCACCAATGTTATTCAATAAATTATCATGTAAAACCATGAATTTCTTACAAAACAATGCACCAAAAATGGAATTTGGATTTTTAGGAACTGAGATTTGGTATACCTGCATTATATTGCATAAGGGTGCAATGATAGTTTTACCTACTAAAATGGATCATTTATAGTCCATGTTTTAATAAAAAAAAGCCACTGGCTCAAATCAGGGTTTGTATGTTTATTGTACCCGAAGTACCTTTCAAATGGCATAATCATCCACAATTGGCTCAAAGATTAATTTTCTTAATAAGAAGCACATGGGAAAAGCTTACTATATAATTTCTTTTGTTCTATACAAGATTTTGAATAGTACAAACCCCTTCACACTAACTTGGATGAAACTTGCCTAATTAGTATGAAAGTGTAACATGCCTCTTGCCAAGTAGGCCACAATCTTTCACCACCCCTCAAATAGCAACTTGGTGATAGAGCCTAGTAATGTGACCTTTGTACACTTTCTAATTGAGCTAAATGCTTGCAATTTCTCTTTGGATTTTTGGCCACTTAAAAAAAAATTATTTAACCTTTAAATATTAAGGACGTTTTTTGTCCTCTAGCTCCAAAAAGAGATTTTGTACTATAAAAGAAATGTCTTTCATTTGCTTTTTTTTGGAAGTAATCATAAACACATGATCCATTATGGAAGGCAAAAAATTATCTCATTGAATGCACTCATACTTTTAGGTAACCCAAATTGTGAGAAGATTCAAAGACACATTGTTAGGTTCCAAGCTGCCCTTCTTGCAATTTTCATGAGGGCACCATGTAATGTTGAGTTTTGCAACATCAAGAAATAATATTATGATTGTTGGTCACTTGCTGCACTATGGAGAGTACTGTAGCCACGTTGGTCACAATGACCAACCGAGCGTTTGAGGGTTAAGATAATGTCTAAATACTCTAACCTATAAAAACCATATCAAGTGAGGTGTGGCTAACCCTTAAAGGTCCGTGCATCCAAAAAGTAGATGTGCCTTGGTCAACCCTAATTGTAACTTTCAAAATATCAATTTTTGGTACATGGTTCAATCAAAGATAATGAAGCTTGACAAGTTTCCTTTCTATCCTTTTTTTTGTTTGAAAAATGTCAAAAATTGAAGGAGTTATTGCCATTGAAAGCTCTAAGTGTTAGAATTCAAATAACATAATATGGTGTGTTTTTCATTCATATTTTCTACTCTTTAAATGCATTTTAAAATTGAACTACAAAGTCGTGTTTCTCATTCTACCATTCATTTATAATAGAAATTATATTTTTTTTTAATATACATTTTAATTAATATGATTTTATTCCACATTTAGCTTTAAAAAAACACAATAATTCAAAATTTCCATTAAGCTTATTGAAAAAAATAATGTAAATAGGTAATGAATGTGTCTTCTTGCAAAAAATAGCAAAATTTTATGAATTGATTAAATATAAGGATAAACTTGGTTTGATAGGCAAATTTGAGTTTAGATTCTTTGTTGTGGCTATTTTGGGTGTAAAAAATAAAATAACTTGTTGAAATTTTTTCACACCTATCTTTAATGCTACTTGTACCTCTTAAAAAAAATTCAAGTAATTTGGATTTTTTTTGCTATGTTAACTTATTTATGTTCATTTTTTGAAAAGAAAATGATAACAATTATAAATTTTCATGAAACAAATTAAAATTTCTTGCAATGATATATCATTCATATTTTCAAGCAATAAAAATACAAAATTGTTGTTTGCACACACTTTAAAAAGGAAAAAGTGAGCTTAGACATGAAGTGTGACCATTTCAAAATGGATCAAGTCATTTTGGGGTTAATTCTGCACAACTCGATTACATAATCTAATTGTTTTTGAACATCAATGAATCTTTATCACAAAAAATTACAAAACTAAATAAAGAACGAAAAAAAATTAAGAAATTGTGACATGCTCGAGCTGTGCTATTGAAAACTATAATCTATATTAATAAAAGAATAGTTGTCAGTCAATTAAGACCTATCATGTAATAGCGTTCAATCAGTTAGGGTTGGGCATAAGTTAGGTTTGGGCATGACTAGGATTGAAAAGGTATGACTCTCTTTTATTTGCTTCATTAGACGTTAACAACAAGTCATTGGCAATTGTATCACAACTTTCTCTTGGCCAAAAGAGGGCACGGGGATAAGGAAGCACAGGAATAAGGGGGCACGGGGATAGTAGGGCGCGGGGATAAGGGGGCACGAGGATAAGGGGGTGCGAGGATAAGGGGGCACGGAGATAAGGGGGCACAAAGATAAGGGGGTGCGGGGATAAGGGGGCGCAGGGATAAGGGGGCGCAAGGATAAGGGGACATAGGGATAAGGGGACATAGGGATAAGGGGACATAGGGATAAGGGGACATAGGGATAAGGGGACATAGGGATAAGGGGACACGAGGATAGATGACACGGGGATATGGGGGCACATGGATATGGGGGCACGGGGATATGGGGCACAAGGATCGGGGAGCATGGGGATAAAGGGGCGCGAGGATTGGGGGCACGGGATATGGGGGCACAAAATATGGGGGCACGAGATATGGAGGCACGGAATATGAGGGCATGGGATATAGGGGCACAAGAATTGCGGAACACGTGGATAGGAGGTGAGGGATATAAACCCGTTGATACGACGAACAGTATACAAGAAATGGTTGAAAGTTTTCAACGATTTTAGAGCTCCTTGGTTTTAGGCCCAGCCTTTCTTTTGTCTCATTTGGATCTTTTGCGAATGAAGACGAGTTCCGGGAGACAGGCCCCTGACCCAGGAGTCAGACAGAAACGCCGACCTACTTTGCTCTGTTTCTCTTCCCATGATCTCTTGAAGCTGCCTTGCCAACACAAAAATTATGCTCCGTCATTACGCCCTTGCCGCATTCAACATTCCTCATCTGATCCGCTTATCGTTTCCTCTTTCATCAACTTTGACCTGCTTTCCACATTTCTACGAATCAGGAGCGCATGATTCTCTTTTCTAATCCGTGGCGGTTTTGTTTAGCGAATTTTATTGTGTTTGGCGAATTTGATTGTGTTTGGCAATGGAGCCACCGGTGGGACAGCCGATGAGCAAGGCCGACGAGGAATTGGAGATTCAGGCATTGCGTCGAGTTATCAGTGCCTATGTCAAGTACATTTTGCCAATTTTTCTTTGTCGAATTTCATCCGGGCGTTTGGTTTCTTGAATTCTGAAATTTGACTCTTTCTGCGTCAAAAATAAAGTTTTAAAACAACGAATCTTTAAAGTGCTGGATCCGGTGGCAGTGTTGAGAGCAGGATCGTGGTGATAAAGCATATTTTCACTTCTTTAATAGTAGGTTTTGTGGTTTTGTTTTTTGAAATTGTTAAATTGCTTTAATTTTTTGGCAATGTGAAATTTTTGTAGCATTTTAGCTTGTTCGACCTGAACGTGAATTTAAATTCTCTTCTTTCAGCTCGCCTCGATACTATTTAGTTTCTATTTATTATGTTTGTTCTGTGTATGGAGTTCTTGGATTTTTGAGGTCTGTTCATTATAATTGCACCATGTTCCTCGAAGCGAATCTTTTAATTCGATTAGTTGTGCAGTTATCCAACGGCAGCGGAGGAAGATGTAAAACGATGGGAGCGATCATACTCAAAGCTGAGCCCGGCACATAAGGTATTCGGGGTTTGTGTCTTAGTTTTTGCTCATTCGTTTACAGATGAACTTTATTTTGATTCAGGTATTGGTCACGTGCGAGGTTTAATTTCTGTTGTTTCCTTGTTCTTGAACAGGCATTGTTACCTCATTTGCCTAAGAAGTACGAAGATTTGCGGAGGTATTAAATTTAGTCCTTTTCTCTCGTGATTTATTATCTCCAATTAGTTGATGACCGTCTCTTGCGATTGTCGGTTTTGTATACGTTACTTTATTGTTTCCATTGTGTAAGACAGTTTTTCTGATGAACCTGCAGTATCTTATGCTTAAATCACGTAAAACTGACTCGAACTCGCTATGCAGGTGTGTCAAGACCAATACATATTTTGTTATGAACATGCTTCAGGTACGTTGCCGTTATTTTGCAGAAGTATTAGGGTTCTAAGACTCGTACAGCTTTGTTCCTTTTCTCGTGAAGAATTTCTGGTATTAGTACAATCCTTTCATTGGCAGAAGAGGACGAGGTATATTCACCTAAAACCTGGCAAATATCGCGTGTGAACAAAATCTAGAATTGTTTGTCGGTGGTCTTTGGTTTGCAATGCTAACAGTTTTAGGTACCTGTTAAATGCAAATTAGAATATGCGATTCAGAATTTGCTTTGGATGAGTCAGCAGCCTATTGTGTAGGAACTGTTTGGTGTAGCTTTCTGAAAGTAATATTTTATACAGGCATTTGATCCTCCATTTGAAATGGATGCTGGGATAGGCTCCGATCTCGATGAGCCAACTTCTATTGATTGCAAGGTGGCTGATAAGATTATGCATTCACATCAAGGTGTTAATTGTTGTGGGAGGTATGTTCATCTCACTTTCAACCTTCAGTGAAACTGAGGCAAATTTCCCGTTATGACGTTGTTGTGGTTTCCTCATTATCATGTTGACAGCAATCTTTATGTTTTGAGTCCTTTTGCATAGGATTTTGCGGTGGCTACTTTACACCCCGCAATAGTTGGCGCCAAAATAACTCGTGTAGTTTGTTCCTAGCTCACGAAGTAGTTATCGGGGATTCACGATTAACACAAATGGCTGTATGTTTATTTCAGAGATGACGAAAACTTAATTGACGTTTATTCGTACCCAAGTCCAACTAGGGGTCCAGACGTTGCATCCCTCAACTCCAACAAGCGGCAAGCTATAGAGAGCACTGTTAAAGACGCCACTACAGATTTGCCAACTCCTGAACATAATGCGTTTGGCACTCGAGGTCCATTACGCTCTTACGATGATTGGTCTTGCACTCAATCTGAAGCCCGGGCTAAGGAGCAGGGTGGAAAGCCAGGAGTTAATGGCCATTTATCATATGGCGACATAGAACACGAACACCCGATTATAGGGAGTGTATATGGGATTTCAGACAACTCCGAGGACAGCCATCCAATTGACTTGCCGAAACACATGCCACATGTGAGATTTTAGTGTCCTTTGCTAGCCCTTTGGTTTTTTGGACTCCAGTTTGCCAATGTTTCTTACTTTGGACGTGCTAACTCATCAATCTAACAGTCAATCATCGATTAAGGGGAACATCTTTCAATAAACTAGTGTTCATTCTTTGAGTCGAGTATTGACAGCCATTCGAATCTGGGTTGGACATTGATCTGTGCATCCTATCATCAACAAGATTTTCTTTTAGTTCACATGATCATTGGTTAGTTTGTCAACTATTTACAAAGTGTTTTACCACGATGTGAGCATTTTAGGAGCGTATTCCACTCGATCTGAGCCACCCAACCTTCCAGCACCGTGTTCCCTCTGCAGACGTTGATAAGGTATAATTTGCAATAAGTCAATGTTGATATTTTATTTTAGGGAAAATTTCATGGATACCCCTGAAGTTTGCAATAATTTCATAGATACCCCTGCTTTTCCAGAAATTTCATAAATACCCCTGGACCAAAAAAATTCAAGCTTTTTGCTGTTGTGCATGTCACTTCTCTTCTTCCTTTGTGCGCACGCATAACAAGAAAGTAGTGTGCTCACAAAGGGAGAAAGGAAATGACATGCACAACAAAAAAAATACTTGAATTTTTTTTGTCGACGGGTATTTGTGAAATTTTCTGAAAAAGCAAGGGTATCTATGAAATTTTTGCAAACTTCAGGGGTATCCATGAAATTTTCCCTTTATTTTATGATACGCTCATATCAGATACTTATAGGTTGGCATTGATTTTTATACGGGTTTTTTGTTTCATTTTTTCAAATACCATAATTAGATTTGAGATGTAAATGATTGTGGATGAGCTGATTCCAGGTGCGCTGTATTGTTCGAAATGTTGTTCGTGACTGGGGAGAAGAGGTAACTTCACTTGTCTCATTAATGTCAAGTTTTTGTGTAACATTTTGCTTGAAGGTATTTCGTCCACTTTGAAGTTGGTGCTAGCCTCTCGCGATCTACCATACCTGATCTCTCTAAATTATTTGTTCCTATGCAACCCCTTTTAGCATCAATTTGATTATTAGATTTGTGTGTCAGGGTGCACTTGAACGTGAGCAGTGCTACTTGCCTATTTTGGAAGAGCTCCATCGGCTGTTTCCTGATCGGAAAGATCTGAGGTAACTGACCCACGCCTCGGTGGTGATGATCATTCTTATGTAGATAAGCGCTCGTGTTCATTTTTGCGGATTGAAATCTCTGAAAGAGTGTGGAAGCTAGAAAGAAAACTTGCAGTGTCACTTGAGAGTACTCTTCCAACTTCCAATCGAAGAGAAACTGACTCTGAGTTGCTGTGTGCTAGGCAACGCCCTACGTGCTTGGTTCCTGGGGCAGGACTTGGTCGTCTGGCCTGTGAGATTTCACGTCTTGGTATGTACTTCCTCACTGCTTTTGATTTGTTTTTATGTGTTTTTTATTTCGGTAGACGCTAAAGCGCATGGCAAGAATCGTGCTTTCCATGATTTCTTCGTTTACTGCCAATGATTATTGTATGTGTGGATTTAATGATGCAGGCTTTGTCGCACAAGGAAACGAGTTCTCATACTATATGCTTATGTGCTCTAGCTTCATTTTAAACCAGTGAGTCTGATTTTACAAGTTATAAGTGCGCGTCTCTAAGCTTTGTTTTTTATGTGTTTGTATGTGTGAACATACGGGTGTGTATATACATGCATGCATGTGTGTGTATATACATATGTATATGCATGCATGCATATTCATGTAGTTACTGTTGAAGATGGCATAGGTAGCAGTGCGGTGCTGAAACTCTATATCTTCACCTTTTCTTTGATAAGATTTTTTATAATCAGCTTTTGATTTGGCGTGGGTGTTGAACTAGATCTGATGAAGCATTTGAATGGGCCTTGCACCCATGGATACATAGCAACTGCAACAGTTTGTCGGATGGCGATCAGTTGCGGGCTGTGTATATCCCAGATCTTCATCCGAGCAGGTGAGGATGACTATGTTGACTTTGTCTGCCAAAATATACATTCAGTTTGCCAGATTATCGTATGCTTGCAAACTGTTGAAAGGAGGTCTGAGTTTTAGCAAGTCCCAATGGATGGGATGATGCACGCTTTTTGTAAGCAGAATTGAGAGACGTGGGCACTGTCTGCTACATTTACCAGCTTTTATTGAATTTTCTTTCAGTTGAGGTTTCACTTTGAAATATTCAGTGAGAAGTTTTTCCAAATCATACTCCAAGTTGCCATTGGTGGCATCGTCTTCCCATGAATCTGCTTGGTGGACTCGCAGATTTATTCTGGGCTCGTTAACTCAATTGGCAAGTATTATTTCTGTAATGTTCGTTGTTGCCAATTATCTCATTGCATTGTCATGGATCAGTGCAGGGATAACGGAGGGTTTCTCGATGTGCGCTGGGGATTTTGTGGAGGTTTATAGTCATCCAGGCCAGGCAGGTATGGAATTTAAAGTTTATGTAAGATGGTGAGAAGTGACGGTATGCTGAGAAGTGAGATTATTTCCATATCAACCTGGTTAAAAAAAAGGCTTTTCGTATGGATTGGTGTGATAAAACTGCTGCATAAGTATAACACTGCTGTTCCTGAAACGATGTGGCAGGCGCATGGGATGCTATTGCGACTTGCTTCTTCATTGACACTGCTCACAATGTTGTAGAGTATCTGGAAGTGATCGCTCGTGCTCTGAAACCAGGCGGGGTATGTCTAAGAAATCACTGTGGGCATCTCAAATATAGTGGTCGCATTAAGTTGACATGCCGTGGTTGTGGAATGGTTGGCCTTTTATTTTGCCTCAACGTTTGTAATCTAACAAGCAATATTGCAGGTCTGGATTAATTTGGGCCCCTTACTTTATCATTTTGCTGAATCATACTCTCAAGAAGAGGTAAGCTATCTGAGCCGGATGTCGAGCTGGTAATTGCTAGTAGTGCTTATTTTCCTGAAAACTATAAACCATAGTCTTTTGTAGGTCTACGAAATTGTTCTGTTGTCTATATCGATTGATTTGTTGTCAAAGCATGCTCAATTTTAATGTTGAAACTAGAGACATAAAGGATGTCATTTCGTTATACATTCTTGCCTCGGCTTTTTATATCAAAGTTGTATGAAGGATTTCAACTACCAAGTTCTTGGTATTGTCCTTCTTACTGAATGTAGATTCATTCGAGAGTGCAGGAAATGTCTTTAGAACTTAGCCTGGAAGATGTGAAAAAGGTAGCCGCACGTTTGAGATTAGTTCTTAAGGTACGTACCTTCAAGCACTACGGGCACGTTCAGTACATTCGTCTAAGGCTATGTGAATAATTCCTGGTGGCAATCGCCTTCTCTGGTTTGGTTATACTAGTAGGAAAAAATGGCGTTCTACCGTATCAGGTCGACAAGTTATACCTTTAACTTTTTCTGTGAGACAGAACATGCTAGTCCTGAGCTTAATGAGGTTGCAGGTCTTTAGTGTGTTTCAGAAGTTCCATCTTTTCAGCTCGTGACAGTTACATGCTGAAGCTTACCCTCTGGATGTGCAGAGTGAAAGAATGATAGAGACAACATACACTGCCAATTGTCGCTCAATGATGCAGGTCTGTCTTTGTACGAGTTGCACATTGTCGATAAAGTTTTTTGTCAGATGCATCTTCATGAAGGTTGTTTCAAATAGTGATTCTTTTTTTCTTCTTGGAAATTATGCGGGTGGGAGTAGTTCAAAGCGCTGCAAAATTCCGAACGAACAGCTATACGTTGTTTGTTCCTTCTGTTTTGCAGAACCGATACACAGCAGTATTCTGGACAATGGTGAAAGAAGAGCTTGAGCCAACACTTCAAGGTGTACAAGAGAAGCCATTCGCTATTCAATACTAACAGGTCTTTTCTGCAAGATGATTCTTTGTTATAGATGATTTAATGGTTCTGCCCATATTCCAAGTCACTACAAGGTCCTGGATGTGTCAAGGGCAGAAGCTATCAAGTTGTTGTAGAAGCAAGATTTCTGCAGCAGATTGATTCATGTCGTATGATTCACAGGTTATTTCTCTGCTAGCACTGTTACTTTTCTTACAGCGGTCATTGCTTACTTTCCGGTTTCGTGGCTACTTAAAATTTTAAAAGGTCAGGCTCTGACATTGTGTTCATGAAAACTGCAATGAAAGAAACTGAATAATATTAGACCATTGGTTGTGTATTACTGTGCCGAGAGCTGTATCAGTCTCTTTGACTCGTCCAAACTCACACTCCAGGCTAAAGAATTTCTCGAATTCGGTATAATAAATAAAAAACAACTTCGGCAATCAAAGTTTTAATTAAAAAATGGCAAGTATCTTCTAGAATCAATAACAAAGTTTATACTAATCCTCTTATTGTTTGAATGTAAAGCCCGCCGTCATTGTCTTTAATAATCTTATAATGTAGAAACAGAACTTACAAAAACTGGACAATAATTGCCTAAGTTTTGAAGGGATGAACATTGTCTTTCCAAAAATTTCTTTCTGTTTGGTCCTGCATTTTTGTCAAATCTATAAACTCTTCGTGAACCGAAATTTCATCACAAACAACGGCATTTTTTTATTGATGCTAAAAAATTGCACATTTTTCAAAAATGCCATTGATACATGAATTCGGGTTATTTGATAGATTGAACTTATGCATGAGCTTCTTTTTAAGAGGCAAATACTTTTTTTTTAATGTTCAAGAATGCATTAAATATATTGCATTTTTCTATGTAAAAAAATCGTATGAATTTGTTGAGTAGATGCTAAAATACAAATAAATTATTTCAAACTTACATCCAATTATTTAATATGATTAATCATCATGTGTTTTTGTCTTTGAATTTGGATGATGGACAACCATGGTTGAAGACGTACAACACTTGCCAAACATTGACTCGTCAGTTATGTTCAATCCTTTGCAAAGGTCTCGTGACATCAAAGTAGAGTAGGGGTCAAAAAGATCCATTCCTCACTCAAACGCCTTCTAAGCAAAATGACCGATTTCAAAGAAAGTTAAAATGACAAAGAAATTAATGTTTTGCAAAATATTAATTTAGCCATCTCAAATATGGTGTAGCCTAGCTTCTCAAACGTCTATTTAAAAAAAACAAAATCTTAATAGCTACCAAAGACATTCAAATACATCATCCCACATAATTTAAAGGTTTTTTTCAAGTAGATGTAACTAAGATCATATACTCCCTCTGTCCCATTATAAAGTTCCAAAAAACTTCACCATGAGGGATTAACTGTATTTTTAGTCATTATGCTAGTGACAAATGTATTCTAGAATCAATATACCACCTACCAAATATCTGCAAAATCTCAAGTTTTTATGTTATTGTTTAGACACCCAAATTCCATGCAAAAAGTACCATTTTTATGCATTGTTTGTGAAAAATGCCAGCTCCTCATTATTTTGGTTTTTGTAATGATGACACATGCATTCTAGAATCAATGTACCATCTACCAAATGTGTGCAAAATCTCCAACTTTGATGTTGTTGTTTGGTCACCCAAATTCCATGCAAAAAGTACCGTATTTGTACATGTTGCTAGCTCCTCAATATTGATGATTTAAAGATTAGTAGCAACAATGGTACCTCATATGGGCAAGGCCAAGCTTGTCAAGAGAGGAATGCTCTCTAATTGCTTAACTTGCCCCCATGAGATCATTGGACATGACAAACGCTTTCTCAACAATTGAAATTAGCAAAAGGGAGCTTTTTAGTGGGACAAGAACTATGCTTGATTTGGAGCTTTATATTGGGACAAAGGGAGTATCTAATTTGTACTACATATAGGCAAGAGCATTCAAAGATTTCTTTTTAATAAAGGTTTAAATATAGAAGTAATTACCTTGAACGTAAATCCCATCTATTGTAGATCACAACATTTTAATGTGTAATGTAGGAACACCCATCCTCATGAGGGTCCTCATAACCATCACCTCTAAAATCTTGGAAAATTTGTGGAAATAAATAAATGTAATGACAAAAATGTACAACTTGTGAACATGAAACCTTAGTGTTAGTTATGGGTGCAATGGCAGTTTGCTCTCTAAAAGTTCACAACTTATTCTCACAATATCCAAATAATATATTTGAAGGTGCAAACTCATTTATTACTCATTATTTTTCTATTGATAATAGGATCTTATAATTTGCTAGATGTTTATTAATAATCATCAAGTTCAAAACCTTGAAACTCATGCTTATGGGTGTTCCTACCTTATGACAATTGCTCTATGCTGGTGGGATTGCGTTTTCTCTAATCTAGTGTTTTTTTTCTTGGGCAATATAAGGCCCAATTGCCTCAAAAAAAAGGTGAGCTTCAAGCCTATAGAAAAAAAAAGGATTTTTTTTCAAAAAATGCCAACTTGCAATAATGAAAATTGCATTGCAGTCTAGGTTTCCATAAAATTCTAGTCAAATTAAAAATTGAAGCCAACACTTTAAAATTGTTTGAGGTATTGTTTAATCCAATTCCATGCAATAATTAAGTAATGCCAATGATTATGCAGATATTCTCAAAAAAGTGTCAATTTAGCCTACAAAAAAATACCCAAGATGCTCCAAAAATCCATGCATAGGGGCCACCTTCAACTTCAACCAAAAATATGATGGAGCTTGCAAGCTACAAGCCATTTTCAAAGAATGCCACACAAGCATTGGTCGGAAAACCAAAAAAACCCTGCTCAAAAAACATGGTCACGTTTGATAACCCGCACTAATTAGAAATAAGCAATATCGCACGGGTTTAGGGAAAGCGACGGTCATAAGCGGTAACCGTGCTTCTACAGCAGAGCTCCTCGTCAGGTGCAAATCTCCAACCTGCCGAAACTCGTTTTGGCTTCACTTGAAGAGAAGCAAATCCTATAAACTTAGGGTTTTGTGAGCTTGGCGAAGCATGAGTGCGCCTGTGAAGCAGGCGTACAGGGAGGTGCTGAAGCTGGTGAAGCGATTGCCGCCTCCTTCGCGCGGCTACTACACGCAATATGCACGCGAGAATTTCATCACGTACAGTGAAGTTCAGGACCAGGCCTCCATTTGGACGCTTTTGGCACGCGCGCACCACCACAGCTGCTGGATTCTCAAGAAGGTGATTGATTGACTACTCCCACGAACTTTTCTTTTTATAACATTCGCATTATCAGAGTATCACAGTTGCATGAGTTCTATGCGATGTGTTCCAGAATAAACTCTTTTCAATTTCCTTGTAGGGGATTTGCATATGAATTCCCTGTGCATTAGCAGGGAAATGTGATAGAGGGGAAAATCATAGAAGAAATAAGGTAGCAGCACCCATAACTGTCAAATTAACCCTTAAACGACATACGATGTACACTGCTGTATAACTGGCATTTGCTAACAATAAGAAGTTTTAATTTGGGATCTTGACTATCTCACTAGAACAACATTGATCTATATTCTAATTTCTTTGTTGATCTCAAATGTAATGAAGGTGTGCATGCACTCCAAACACAAGAAAAATACATCGTATTGTACTTGTTGCAAAGGGCTGTCTAGTCATTTAGGGGTTTAGGGTTTTGAACATGATGATTATCAATAAACATCTAGCAAATTATAGGATCCAAGAATGATGAGTTTGCACTTTTGAATGTATTATTTGGATACTAGTGGATCCGTGCACCCGCTGTTTTGGCGGAAGGCTATCTGCGTACAATCTAGCCACCCCCTATTCTTGCGTATACTCCATCCTTGAGGACAACCACCTCGGACATCACCACCATTTAATCTTCTTGGAGCGTGTGAGATTTGCAACTACCCAACTAATAGATTGTATCCTATTATAGAAATAAGATAAGACAGTGAGAATAAGTTGTGAATTTTTAAAGAGCCAAGCGCAATTGCATCTAATACCAACACTAAGGTTTCATGTTCACATGTTGTACATCTTTGTAATTACATCTATTTTCACGTGATGGTTATGGGTGTGTCTACCTTAGACAGAAATGTTTAACAACTCATAGGGAAAATGTGAAGAATACCTAACAGAGTGAAATTAACAAAATTTTGCTGTGTTCAAGTCGAGATAAAGGTACTTTTTTTTTCTCTCTTCAGGTTCTGGACGCCTTCGTAATCCTCCAGGTTTTTTTTGTTGGGTTTTCCAGATTCTACAAGTGTTAGGGTTTCCATCAACACCTTAAAGACATTAGAATTGTAATCAAACCTTAGATGTAATGTAACATGTTTTTTTTTTTAAAAGCAGAAATATTCAAACATAGTGATGAAAATTTATCCGTTTGGTCAGTTCTGAGGAGTCTGTTGTAAAATCTTTCTCGAATTATTTTGAACGGAGTAGCTTCGAATGATCATGAAAGAGTTGAATTACATTCTAAAAGCTGATAGCATTGATTTTAGGTTTTGAATGTCTTTTTTTTGTAGTTGTAATGAATTTTAAGGTGAATAGAAGTAAATTTTGAAAGACGATGACAAACTGTCGTGTGATGGTTTTTCATAGTGTGGTTGCACAGTTCTTTGGGGGTTAATTAATCTGCCAAACTATAGATTGCGACTTTGAAACTGGCGATTTTAGCATACCTTCTTATGTCTGACATTTTTAACCTTTTGTTGTTTGGGTTTTTGTACCAATGAAATGAAGACTTTGAGACTACCCTTGTGTTGAAGACCTTTGAGCCTACGCTCATAAGCATTTTTTGTGCTTAACCACTTGCATATTGCAGCCGATTTTGATAGAGAAATGTTGGATGAAAAATTATTCCATTTCAACAAAAAATTTAGAAGATGCTATAATCACAAAGTTGAAGTTTTGAAGTTCCTGCAACTAGCGAAATAGAATGAATATGAATTTCAATTTTAGATGATGGGATAGGTGAAACAGTTAACCAAGCATAGATATGTGGGTATGTAGAGACTAAAACTAAGCATTAAGAACTAGTCAAGAATGGCGGATAAGAGTCATTAAAATGTGAGGTGTAGATTATTGCGCTACCATGCCTAAGCGTAATTTTGCACCTATGAGTATACCATGTTCATCCATGCCCACCAATAGCTTTTTGGCTCTTGATTGCTTTTTAAAATCCTGAAATTGCCTCATCTCAAATGAACATCTTGTAGATTGAGAATCAATTTGTGGTAACTTGGTGGGAGATTAGTGGTAGACTTTTGTGACTTTAGCAGCTTTTTTACTGTATCTGAATCTTTTTCAAATTTTTATATTGTCACTTCTACTTGTTTAATGCACCTCAAATTATAGTACATTACTTCTTTTTTTCTCAACTTTCAAAATATATGTGTTAAATTTGATGAGGAATTGACTAGATGGGAAAGTGTATGAAGGATAAATCTATTTTTAGACTTGGCCCCTAATTACATGTTTGTAAATTTGTAGAATTTGTGTTGAAATTTAAACATCTAAATTTGGTGAACTAATGGCTAATGTGTAGATAACCCAATACACTGCAATGTGGTATATTAATAACAGTTGCAAACAAAGGACTTGTTTTCACACTTAAGTTTAGATCCATGTCCTGGCCCCTTTGAAGTCCATGCACTGTGACTTTGTGAAAAAGGAGCATTGTAAGTAGAATCTATTAACTAGTAGGCGACAGATAGACTCTCATTAAAGACTCCAAGCCTCGCTAATAATATCCAACTCTCTTCAACTTCAATACCCTCAATCCCTCTAACTTGTTTTACAAATGCTCCATTTTAAGAAAAACATGGCGTCCCTCTATAGTCTCTTAAGCTTCATGTAAACCCTTGTTCTAAGTTATTCTTTGGGGTAACTTTTTGATCGAAGTTATACTAGGATGTCGTATGCGTATCTTGATTGAGGTGAGTAGTGGAAAAAATATAGAGACTGGTCTGGTGATTCATTGTTGCAGTTTGTCTACAGAGTCTTCATTTAAATGGAGAAACGTAAGAAAGCAGATATTTTGACCATTTTTTTGAGAGTGTTATGGTTGTCTGTCCCTGGAAGAATATGCTTTTTTAATATTCTAATTTGTTTTTGCAGTATGGCATCGATGAAGCAGCTGCAAATAGGTTGAAGGAAATCTGCTTGACTGATCGTGTTCCAACTCCAGCATGAAAATGATGATGCGGTATCCAATCAATATGATTTCTTGAGTACCGGTATGCACCCGACTAATATTTTAGTTTATAAACTTTGTTTTTGAGTCTACAATGAAGTCAATATGTGTAAGAAAAAGAGAACTATCTAGTTCTCCTGTAAAATATTCTTGAATGAAGCGATGAACTTTGTTTCTTCAGCGTTGGATGCACATGTTTTTCATTACTTCTTGCGATTGTAAGGGCAGCCTGCTCTGGGGTTTAGATCACCTACAGACTAATATTAGGTTTTTAAAACCTACCAAATTCAAATAGACCAGTGATTGTTCTTGATTATAGAGAAACCTACATCTACTCGAGTTTTTTCTGAAAACCCGTGTGAATGATGTCGTAGATTTTTTCAAAGGATGCACTGCTTTCTACTTACGTTTTATGCATCTTCGTTTGTCATATATATGACGATTCCCTTTAATGTTAAGAAATGTTAATGTTAAGAAATGTTAAGAACGAGTCAAAGGCATGGACCGCACAAGGACGGGGTTAAGTAGTTGAAGTAACTTGTTTTAATGACATGGAATCCCTCAAGGCTGACGATGTTTTGCAGGATGAGTAGGTCATATGCCGCTGAAATACAAGGCGCCAATGTAATAAGACTTGCCGATAACCTTGTAAGCAGACACCTATCTCCTTTTATGAAGTTTCAACACCAGTTGCTCTTTGGCATTGTCTAGGTCTGCTGTAACGGATAGGTATGGAAAGTCTTAATTCTAGGAATCTTGTCTATTTTAGCATTAGCTCACAAAATGCCGTGTGGATATCAAAAGAAATTGGAGTCTTAATGTCCAAAATTTAGCACTAAAACTCTGGGTGAAGAAAGGTTTTCGTTCACGTAATTATTATTGAAACTCAGTGATGTGTTTGTGCAGTGAATTACCATTGGAATGGTCAACATGCATTCATTCATTCGGTCATCATGGGAGTTTGATGCGGGGATCTGCAGAGTTTGGGTTTAGAGTGAATATATGAGTGAAGTAGACATGAATGACGTGGAACTTAGCCTTTGGTCTTTTAATCTTTTCTTCTGATCTTTCGAGATCTCTAATAATATACGCTAAATTCGTCGCCATCGTCTAATTTAGGTTGCTGCATCTCGGTAATCTTATTCGGCCAGATGTTTCAAATTTGAATTTGAGAGATTCATTACCCAGGGATTGTACCTAAAAAATGACTGCGGATAAGCTCTGCAGATAAACGCGGACATTACAAGGATACGATGGGGTGAATTTTGTGTGTCAATGGTCTTGTTACCCTTTGTATAAATGTGAAGTATGTTCCAGCAAATAGTTTAGGTTTCAAATGTTTCTTAATGTCCGTTTTCAACATGGCTTTCAGTTGGTTTCATGATTCTTTTGCCCAGCATATGCAGCTGAAACGCTAATGTCATATCTGTAGTGTATTTACCGCAGTAACTTCTTATTGCTTTTTTTGAGGTCCAACATAATTTGTTTTGCTGCAAACACTGAGCAGAATAGCATAACAAAGTGTGGATCCTTCAATAGTTTGGTAGGGTGTCGGGTGAGCTTGTGCAAGCAAATGCCAAATAATTAGTTTGTTTGTGTCCTTTATAAAGAAACGATTGCATTGAGAAATTCGAAAGAGGATATTTCCTTTTCATGTGCACTTTTAGCCCTATCTCTTTTAAAGTTGTTGGGTATGTGTTGGTGTTATGACTATATTTTAAAAACTACCTAAAAACATACAAATTTTCTCTAAATATTTTGTTGACTTTTGTACGTTGAAGTGATTGTAATTATTAATTGACTATGGAATGCCTATTTGGACAATAGGGTCCATTTCCATACCTTGTTAGTTAAATCAATTAATTCCAAAAATTACATTTCTTATACTTCAAATCTACTTTGGTTGTTTATTTAAGGGAAGATTTCATGGATACCCCTGAAGTTTGCAATAATTTCATAGATACCCTTACTTTTTCAGAAATTTCACAGATACCCATGGACCAAAGTTTTGAGGTGTTTTTTTGTTGTGCATGCCACTTCCCTTCTTACTTTGTGCGCATGCATAATAAGAAAGAAGTAGTGTGCACATAAAGGGAGAATGGAAGTGGCATGCATAACAAAAAATAACACTTGAAAATTTTGATCTAGGGGTATTTGTGAAATTTCTGAAAAAGCAAGGGTATCTATAAGATTATTGCAAACTTCAATGGTATCCATGAAACTTTTCCCTTTATTTAATTCCTAAAGGACCATTGTCCCTTTGGGGGACAAGTAGGATTTTAGGCATGTACTTATGGCTAAACTAATTTGTGTGATTTTTTGAATCTTTTATGGAAGATGGGGAATTCAACGATCTACGTGGGTATCTAATTTTTTCTTCATTTTGACATTCGACAAAGAAGTTATGCAAGAATTTATGAAAATTTGGGGAGGATTGCCTGTCTAGGCAACCCAAAAAATGTCTTTAAAATTCATATACTTTTTAAATAAAAATTTGAAATTGGTTTTTTAGATTTTTTTATACATGAGAAGCTTTGAATCATTCAATTTCAATCAAAGAGATGAAAGTTATGAGATGCATTTGTTTGCGGGCAATTATGGATTCTTTACTCTAAAATAAACTTTGAAGTTCTTTATTTTACTCAATTTTTAATATTTTGAAATAAAAATTAAACCAAACAAAGTAGATTGTTTATTACAACATTGTAACCTTTGGGATTTGCATTTTTCATTTCCATAGTTAAATTCTCAACAATTTAGTGTTTTGACTCATTCTCTACTTACTATTTTTTCCCCATGTGTTGGGTAGTTCCAATTGATTTGAAAATTCTCTCACATATACCTAGCTTGATCTCCTACATGGAAATTTAAAAGCACAATTTTGGGTAGAGCAATTGTTTTCATGTAAGAGTGGTCAAAAGCTTTTGAAATTTATGGATAGTAGGGAAAAATAAACTTTTCCCTTCACTTCAAATGTAAATATCTCCTTCCTCTCCAAGTAGAATGACTTGATTTTTCCTACAAATACCCTTCTAGTCTAAGGCAAGATCCTATGGTTGGATTTCCAAAAAGGGTTAAATAGGTTGAATTTTTTGAAGTTTTTTTCAACAAATGAGATTCACATATGACAATAATACACCAAAGAGTATTAAAATGTATCAATGTTTAGCTCATTTGTGGCACGATTGATCCTTGGCAACAAATTATAGTATATATCAATTTACAATTGATATTCCACCATTGCAATTTTGAACTTGGCTCAAATTGTTATTGCTGGTAACTTCTTATTTGAGTAAAACTCATATGAGCATACATATTTGCCTAACATCTTAACTAAAGAACTGCACCACATTTGAGGCAAATAATAACTACTTTCCAAAATCTTGGGTATTTGGCTTCAAATTGTTTTTTAAGTCCTTTATTATTCTATGCAATAAATGTTCAATAAATGTTCATTATGAAAGAAGTTTTTTGACAATTTGTGACCTAAAATTTTAAATAATTTTTTAGACAAATCTAGGATTTATCAACAATAAAACCTTTGTTGGGTACAATCTCTTATTAATTTTAGTCCTCCTATGTTTTGATGAATATAGTTTATATAGAGATGTGGATAGAAAGATCCAGTCCTCACTCAAACTCCTTCCATGCAATCAATTCATTACCAAATCTAAAACCAATTACATATTTTAAAACCCTATAAAGAGGGAAAACATGCATCAAATTTTGAAAAGTAGAGTATTCCAACTCCATGCCTTTAACCTATGTCACGCGCAATTTGCATTATCAAATATGCTATATTCATCAACTTTTAGTCTTCCACCATTAATTTTTTTAGCCTTTAACCACCTTTTAAATCTTGAAATTGCTTCAACTCAAGCGAGCCTCTTGTAAATAGAAAGAGGGACATAATGCACTAAAATTCGACATGAATCAAATTAGGAGAAGTGTTAATAAGAATTTATTTAGAAAAAGCAACAAATTACAATTAAAATGCTTTTAAAATCAATTAAATTCCACCATTAGTCTAAAACCAATACATTCTCACACCATTATTAGAGCTTTAAACATATGTAATTTTAAGTTTTAAATTTAGTGAAGTATTGATGGTGTGGGAGGAATATGATTGGGGAATGGATCTTTGTGTCTTTGTCTCTACCATTTGTACTTGACCTTCCAAATTGCTTCTTCCATTTTCTTCAAAAAGTAAATGACTAACATTACACCAAACACTGGTTTTGCCCCCAAAAATTGCATTACAAAAATTAGACCAACTTATCTTCACTTAAAACATCTCTACTATAGTAGTAGTTTCTCATCCCACACAAACCAAGATACAAATGCAATGAATTTTTTTTCTATGTTGTATTGAAATTTCCTCCACCCATACAATAATGCAAAATAGTGCTCATTCATAGAGTTTGTAATTTTTGCACTTGGGCCATATATAATTACACTTATACGTTGTACGAGCAAAAAAAGTTTTATCTTCAACAGAGGGGGTCACTTTGGTTCTTTTTAATTTATTTTGGTACAAAATTGTCAAACCAAACATCATTTTTGTTTTGTAAAATGGTAGCATTTGTGCCAAATTTTTTTTCTCCATTTCTAATGAAAAATACAACAAGCATCATTGAAATTTACAACTCCACAAGTTTGTTGATGCATTTCAATTCTAAATAAATTAATCTTGGTAGACCAATTTTGGAATATATCTATTTGCAATCAAAAATTGCTATTAAGTTTTTATACATTTACTTAGGCCAACTTCAAGTCTATTACTACAACAATTCATATAAAATATACCACTCCTCTAAGTCCTCATAAATGTAATATTAAGCTTCAATATGCATGTATGTCATTCTGCAATTGCTCATTGTCCAACTCCTCTGCTTGCATCGCAATGTACTCTAGAAAATGAGGTTTTGCAAGTGCTATGATACTAATTTTCTTCCCTGTAACTTCTCCATGAATTGGTTTATTGTTATCTTGCACAAATCCACTTCTTACTCTTATAGGTAATTACTGCTAGTATCAAACCTCGTATTGCATGTACTACAAACATCTTATGTTGGTGTCAAATAATTGTCTTTGATGGTTCCATAGATTGGATTCAATTCCTGTACAAATTTACAATATATTACAAGAGGTGTATCTTACAAGAATCCAAGTAGCAACCACTCCGATACAAGTGATTGAGATTTCAGAAGAAGGAAAGACTCAGCTAACTATTGCATCTCATATAGAACTCTCATCATCTTGTGTGGTATATTTTAGGATAGAAGAAGATAAAGATGAACAAGAAAAAAATAATGATAAAGAAGAAGAAGAAGAGAATGGTGAAGATTTACATTTAGAGGATACACATGTGAGAGAAGATCATGAAGTGGGAGAAAGAGATGCGACCGATGGTTTTGACAATGATCCAACTTGTGTGGAAGGCCAACTGAATGAAGAGGAGGGAAAAGAGGAAGATGAAATAGAGAACAACTCATCAGCATCTGAAGAAGATTTGTCAAACTCGGAGGACGATTCCTCAAACTTTTCTTCTAATTCATCAAAGGAAGAGAGCAATTCATCTCAACAAGACAACAATTCACAAAAAAGAACTATCCCTTAAGAACAAAGATTCAAAAATATGAAGAAGATATTGGTGGTCCATAAGCCATCAAGTAAATTACAAATTGCAATTACAGTGCCGCTTAGTGATGTAGATGGCGTTTTATCACTTACGGTTGAAGTTCAGAGGGAAAACAATCCTACAATACATATAATAGTTGAGAAAGAAGTGGATCCACAATGACATAATATAGAAAGCATGGATGTAGATGTAGTGAAGGATTTTGCATATGGGAAAAATCCAAGGAATCTTTTAGTGGAGGTTCTTTAGTGGGGAAGGTCAAATAGCCTATTGTATTGTATCTAAAGTCATTTTAAAGGTAGAAAAGAGTTTAACTTTGACATTTTAGGTAATAAAGTTACTTTAATTGGATGAACAGAAAATGGTAGAGTCAAACTTGGCTTAATATAGTAGTCCGTCCAAACCCATGAATGCATATGATTATGAGTGTTGTCCCTATCTTAAACTAGTGTCTAGAGGGCCTAATGTTAAATTGTCATGGTTGTGTCAAATTTTCAAATGTATATATGCATTGTGGATATGCAATGAATGCAATGCAACATTTACAAACAACCATAGACAAGCTTCATTTTAACTTATCCTTTTAATTATAGTCCCTTGCTCAATTGTTAATACTTATTCTAATAAATGAATATAACAACTACTTAACATATGTCAACTAAGGTCAATTAGGCTGCTTCAGTGAAGAGGGTTAAGTTGTCAATTGTCCCTCCTTGGGCAACCGCTCCACAAATACATTTGTCTTTCTTTATCTTGCTCACGTGGAAATCCACTGGTCAATTTGGCCAAACCACAAGTTCAAATAAATCTCTATCTACTTGTCAATAGTAGTTGAATATTCATATAAAAGTATCAGTCAATTAGCTGTAGCTAATTTCTACTTTTATTTATTCAAGACCAATAGCTTGTACTAAATTAGCTTTGGTATTTCAATTAGCTAGTCACTAACTACTTGATTCTATCCATATTGATTGGTCTAATGTTGTAGAAAAACAACCATAGAATATATTTTAACCATTAGTCATATTCATATCCAATAGTTGGTGAATAGATTAATCAATTAAACTTCCTCATTCTTAATTCAGAATATATCAATTAGACCCGGCAAAGTAATTTATCAATTGAACAAATTGGTTCTCACTTGACCTCACTTAAGTATTTAATCCACTTGTCTTTCAACATAACAATCCAAAGAAATCATCTGGCAATTAATTTGTGTGACATCTCTTCTCAATTAGCAATTTATCACTCAACCTTCATAAACAAATTTTTAGACATCAATTGATAATTGATACTTGGACATTGTCATACTTAATATAATTTCATGTTGGTTCATAACAATTAGTCACATAACCAAATTCTTCATACTTCACAATTATTCCTTCCTCATACTTACTTTAATTTGATTGATTTAGCTTAACGTAGCAACTAGACATGGAATGATTTATTTATCACTCATGGGTTTCTCTCATTAATTCAAATTGTCACTTGACATATTCTTTTTGTATTATATCCTCTCAATTGAATATCAATTTTAACCTTCTTTGTAAACAATTTTTATTCACTCAAACCTCACCAATCATTGGATTTATCATTGATTATTTAACCCCTAAAGGACCATGGCCTTTATTTTGTCAAAAGACACTCAAAACTGCCACTTCTATGCCAAAGAGTAAAAAAGTTTGAAGATTGGTCTTTTTGCATAATTAATTGTAGGATCTTGTACTAGACTTGTATAAGAATGTGTTCTTCAAAATTTAAAAACTTTGACCGCATAGATTGCAAGATATTTGCGTTCAAAGTGTAAAAAACAAGCTTTTTTGCACCTTGCACAATTAGATAATTTGACTTTGAACTTTTTTAACTTAAATTTTTTGCACCATGGAGTTTTGAGATTTATTTGTGTATGGTGGGGAATTGAGTTGAGAATCTTTGGAAAAAAACCAAAACAAAAAATACTTAATTTTCATTCTTTAAAAAAACATTAGGTAGAAGAAGGTATGAGATTGAACAAAATCTTACATTGTTAATAACCTTGCAATGGAATTGAATCACAATAATCCCAATGGTGAGATTGTTCTAGCAAGCAATCTTCAACCTTTCCAATAGGTTTTTTTTTGCAAAAATGTTAAATTTGCATTAAAAATTGAAGTTTATAAGTTATTTTTTCAAAGCAAACCCACACCTACCCGCAAACTAAAACTTCTCATAACTTTCATCTCATCTATCAAAATTCAATGATTCAAAGCTCCCCACGTCTATATAAGTCTAAAGAATCTATTTCAGATTTTTATTCAAAAAAAAAAGGAATTTTTAAAGAAGTTTTTGGCTGCCCGATCTTGCTTGTTTTTAGAAATTCATGCATAACTTCTTCAATAAATGTCAGAATGAAGAAAAAATTACATTCCCATTTAGATATTTGAATTCCTCACCTTCAATAAAAGTTTCAAAAAATTGCGCAAATTAGTTTAACCATAGGTACATGCCCAAAATTCAATTGTCCCCTGAGGGGACAATTGGTCCTTTAGGGGTTAAAATGTGGTTTACTCTATCTAAACTCACTCTTATAATTAGACTTGTTTATTTGTCAAATTGACCATTGACTGAATTAAACCAAGTTCATTTAATTAATTGGACTACAGTGTTAGGACTTCCTTCACTGACATCTGGCCTATCAAATGGTCATGCCAATCATTGGTCTTAGAGACTTATACATAAGCTCTTTTTTTTTAAAATTAAATACAATGACCATTCACTTACTCATAAAAATGATTTGTTAATTTGTCCTTGCCTTCCTGATTTTGTCTCTGACAACTTGTTCTTACTCATCCCTGCCATTCACTGGCATTTTGCTGCAACCAGTTGTCTCTGCTCCTCACGCTCAGTAATTTGGTTCAATTCGTCTTCTTCATCAAAGTGGATTCTCGCTCATTGATATTCTTTAATTAGACTCTGGACTTGACTTACTTCAAATCTACTTGTTCTTCACCATTAATGCCACTTGTTGGACTTTCTCACATAACTTACCATTCACTGGTTTATACATTCTTCATCATGCAATTTGTCCCTTATTGAACTTGTAAACAATTATTCTCATAAGTTTATTCACTAATATTCTCTCAAACTCAGCACATACTCATCCAAACATAATACTCCAACAATTTTACTTCATCAACTAGTCACACAAGAAACAAACAAAGAACACAAGAAATAAAACAAATTGCCAATAGCTGGACTTACAAAAGAAATTATATTGTCATTCAAACAAATTGACAAGGAGACATGTATACTTGACAAGCTCAATTTGACAAAGGAAGAGAGGTTAATTATAAAGGCTACTTGTCTTAGGTGGTTAACTAACATCCTTAACTTCCTTGCCTACTTGTCTTACTTTATAGTTAGCTACTAATTAGCCTTAACTAATTGCCTTTACTAATGATAGTTGTATAACCAATTGTGCTATTTGCCCCTTTCTACACTATAAATTGATTTGCTTCACTTTAACACTCTGATTGAAATCTGAACTATTTAATAGATTGATTTGTCCCTTTGCAAAGCAACTAGTCAAAAAATAAGGAAAAATGGAGATTATAGTAGAGGAATTAGTTCAACTTCAGAAAATTACAAAGAATTAAAAAAATGAAAGCAATTGTGGTGGAAATCAATGAACATTGTGCAAATTTGAAATAATATAAGCAGTTACTTTAACCAAAGAGCCAATGGTAGGAGTACAAGTAAGCACACTGGTGGAACAAAAACGTTTTTTTTGCTTGCTAAATTATACCTTTTTTGCATAATTCATTGGACATCATGTTATGTGCAAAGGAAATTTAACAAAACATTATTTGAGAAAAGTTTCAAAATCAAGAATTATCAATTTGATAAGACAAAGCATTTCAACTTCTTTTGATTTATTTGAATTGTTTGAATTGTTTGTTTTTAGTTATAAGGTTAAATACAAAATTTTGGTAAAATTTGTGGATTCTTAAACTATTCTTTCAAATAAGAGTTTCAAGATTACATGCTAGTATTTGTTGAATTACTTGTGTGCCTCTAAACTCCACGCTAAACTCTTATGATTATATTGCATAATTGTGTTGAGGGTCTACGTGAAAAAAATCTAACCAACAATACCTATCTATCATACATGCCCAAATTGTTCTAAGTTTAAAAATGAAGTTTTTTTTTGAGGTACAACTTTTGAATGGCAATTTGGATTGCTATGAAATTTTTTAAGCATTAAGTAAAATATATATCCAACCAACAAATACTACACTCAAGATGAATTGCCAAAGAGCAGCTCAAGAGTACAAAATGGGCTAAAAATGTAATTTAGGGCTTTGTAGGTTTAAAAATTTTAAACAAACCAATAGACTATTTTTTTTCTAGGTATTTACAATTGGAGATTATGTATAAACATGCCATAAGTTATTTGTGCTAGTACAAAGGAATAGATTTCAAACTTGGTTGTAGAAATCTTGTGCAAAGATCCTTGCAACTTTATTTTATGGAAAAAAAAGGAGATGTGGAGACCATAGGGCAAGTTGACTAATCATATAATTTAAGACATGGTTTTCATGTAAAAACAAAAAAAATTGGGTGGAAAAGAGCCCTAAACTTTCTATTAAAGTTAAACATGCCATGTTTTTCACCAATTTAAGAAGATTTCTTTACTCAAAAAATCTAATAAAAATTTCCTTATTTATTATTATTATTATTTTTCTTTGTATTTGTGTTTTACTTTTATGCACATATGCTTGGAACTTTTTGCAATGCATCACAAAATGCTCAAGTCGCATATAGTAGGGACAATTGGAGCCATTTAAATAGTTTAATCATGAAAGGAATCATTTTTTTTATAAGTTCCATAAGTACTTTGACCAAACAACAAATTTGTTCATGTATAATATTTGCACAAAATACCCTAAAAATGCAATTCAAACCTTCCATAATGACATCTTATGTTGGTCATGCCTATGCAAGTGGATCTTAAATTATACAAATAAACATATATCATGCCTAGGTTGAAAAAAGTAAGATTGTTACAATGTGCTGATTTTTAAAATTGATAAGAAAACCATCTTCCTTTGCTCCAATGTGCCACTATTGAGGTGAAATAGTTTTGGTCTTTAATTGAGTTTCTTTTAAAATTTTGAAGTTGGATTTGAAAAGTGCGTTAAAAGGGTCCTTTGCTTTGGGAGTGCACTCCCCATTTTATTTAAGAACACGTGCAATTGAATGAAGGGTTATTTTAATTGCTTTGATCCTAAATTTTTGACATGCCTTTAAAATAAATAAGGGTCATTGTAATGTGTATATGGTCTTTATAAATAACAAAGGGTATTTTATATTGATGAGTTTTATATATTTTTAGTTCTACAATAGGATTATTTTATTAGAAACAAAAATCCAGGAATGTAATAGGGTAGGGTCTGGTATAGGTTTTAGTATTAAATGTAACCGTAGAATCCAAAGTAGGTTTCCAATGCGCCCTATACGCCAGCTGTACTAGGGTTTACAATTGGTGGTGCTCTCTTTATACTACACGTGGCGATACAAGGGGAGGATGAAAAGCAAAATTTGTGGTTCAAAATTATGGATGAAATTTAGTTTCAGGATGGTTTAGGGTATTACATGTCTTTGCAAGAGGCTGGGTAGGGTTTCCTTATCCTGTTACTCTAGAGCTCTGAAAGTTTCGTTGTTTGTCTAGTACATATTTTTATAATAAAAAGAGGATACCCTAAAATCTCACAATTTTTTTTTATAATGAAGCATAGGGTTCATTTAATCTTAAGAATTTAGAAATTTACCTAAACATAACCCTATGAAAATACACAAAATTTACCTACATAGCCCCCCTCTAATAGGGCCTTGAACGCAGGGTACCCATGAAATTTGGTATAGTGCACTCCCCGAGGTCCTTTGTCTCTAGTTTAAAATGTTTACTATGGGAAGAATGAAATCTCCAATGTGTATGACTTGGAGAGAAAAAACTCTTGAAGCAAAAAACACCATATTAGGTAAATTGGGAAAAATGGTATATTTTGGGACTTTCAGACTTGCTTTCAAAAATTTGAGGTGATCTCCTCAAACCAAGCTCAACATTTTTTTTTCACACGTGTCCTCACCTAAGAGGATGGATTTGCAAGGAAAAAAATCTTAGTAGCTCAGACTGAATTTGATGCCTTCGAATCTAACTTTTTGGGTTTGGGGGGAAAACAAAGTGGGACACCTTTTTTTCCCAATTTACCTAATATGGTGTTAAAGGCAATTTGCACCACTTCATTTTAATATTTCATATGAATCCAAATATTAACATGTCAAGTGTTTGTTGCATCTAAAGCCTAAATTGAAATACATGATTTTTTTTTGTTCTGATTGTCTTCAAAGTATGAAACTTTATAACCATGGAGCTTACATGATTTCCTTGTATAATCTGAAATTCTTCAAGCAAAGTTGAGCACTTTGAAAGTCCCATACAATTTGTACCTATAAAATAGAAAAAACACTAGAAGAAAAACTCGTCCTATACAATTGGTTCACAACAACTGCAAATGTTTTAAATAACTACACAATGACTCAATTACAGTCATTTAGGACATTCACAAACATTGTGAACCACTTGTTTAGAACATGTTTTTCTTTTTGTGAACATCATGTGGAGATGAGAGATTCTGTTCTTTTGGATAGAAACGTATTTGACTGTGGAGCGGTGTTGCATATAGATACTTTCACTTTGTATTAGTTTGGTAACGCTCAGCGCATAGCTTGTTAGTATAGGGAGGGTCAGGTATATGATATGTGTGGTATGGTAGATTTTGATTTGATAGAGTTCATACCGATTTTAGATGGCCGTATAGGAAAATTGAAGATGTATCCAAAGGTAGTACATGAGGTTCTATCTGCATATTGGCCCATGCAAAGAGTATATGAAGATTGCATTAGAGTAGCCCATTATTTCATTTGGTTATTTGGAGCTGATTGGCATTTAGATGTTCAATATAACAAACCAGCACCAATACCTCAAGACATAGGACTAGAGCCGATACCTAAAGACGTTGCAGTGGAGCCAATTCCTAATAAGTAGCACCAGCGCCAGCTCTTATTGTCCCTACACCGGAAGAACCCATTCCAAATACAATCGTGCTATCATCTTCATTGGATTCCATTGAAATGTGGTAGTTTCATATACATACATTATATATTATCTTAGAGATTGATAGAAATACATTATATAGTTCACATACTTAGCTATATTTCCATTCATTGCTTTATTTTATATATGTGAACATATCTCATTTATATTTCTATTTATTAAATTCTTATATATACATGCTTCAATCCAAGTTGTATAGATTTATGTCCAAAGAACCTTCAAAACCATCTTATCCTTTATATAACTATATTTATTAATTTCAAACACACATATTAGTATATAATTATTATTTACATATCTAATACCCGTGTATTACTATAATCATACAAATCATATCTCAAAACCATCTAAAATCCATGTAAACACATAGACCCATACACCATAAAACATTTTCTTTCAAAAATCAAACATAGTAAAAATAAAAAATAAAAAAAGTCAACGCCTAATCCAAAAAAATCTTTTATCACTAGTGAAAGAATAAAAAAATTAGTTCATAAGGTGACAAAAAATTGTGTTTACAACATTCATGGAGAAGTTGTTTTGCCCCTTAGCCTTCTCATTCAACCAAAGATTATGTTTTGAGCATCTACTTGTAAACAATTTGAAGTTGAGATCTAACAATGTTTAGTTGTATAAAAAAAGATGGCTACTAATCTTTTAAAAAATCCATAATTTTTTTTGCTTGTTTATGTAATATTGGATTAAGGAAGTTGAATCTATTTGAAAAGATGTTGTTTTTATTACAAAAAAAAAAAAAAAAAAAAATATATATTTAAATCAATTATGACAATTAAAGTGATCCTAAAATTGCCCCTTTAATTTTATTGAAAGGGTCAAAGTTTTAAAGCACTTGAAACATTTTTATTACGGAATCCATAATGATCCTTATATTATGTTCTCCTATGAATTTACATTAGAAAGACCTACAAGAAAATACTTCATTTCATCTACTCAAACATTTCAATTTACAAACTACAATATTGAGTTTCAAACTTCTTTTTAAACATATAACACATGATAGCTTTACAAAAATTTCACGAATTAGTTGTTTCCAACTCATTGGCTCTTTGTCTTTTTCACAAGATCAATCAAAGGTGTCTTTCTTTCTTTTTTTTATACATTCCAAGCATTTTAGATACCTTCCACATGTTTTTTAATCTTAAAGTTTGTCATTTCTAAGAAATTATGGGGTGATTCTACCTTCAATGCTCAATTTACATCATAATTTTCAACTATAGTTTATGTATTCAAAAAAATTGATCATATATTACAATTATTCTTTGATGAACTTAATATAGATGCTAATTCCATTACAAAATCTTTCACCCACTTTGCCTTCTTTTCAATAGTCAACATTTTCCAAAAACTAGTCTTTATGACACTTATTTTTTTAACTTGAGAGCTCATGACTTCAATAGCTTGAAACATTTCTTCCACTGCAACATCATGTACAACCACTTGTTGAGCACTTACTTTGACTTGTCCACACGCATCTTCTACTAGAACCTTTTTTAAATCATGCAAAACTTTTTTTGCATGATCTCTTTGTCTTTTTCATTGCCTCCTAGATTTGTCATCTTTTCCATTTTTAAATTTAAAAGAATGTCTTTAGCTTTTGACAAATGTGTCATAGTTATATCTTTCAGCACTTCTCTTAGATGTGTACATTGCTATCAACCTTCTTCTCACTGTTAGGGTGGATCAACTTCAAATCATTTTCTTCTAAATAGATTTTAAATATTCACCATTTACAATAGCATGAGCCTTCCTTGTTCCCTCTTTCCTCAAGCCTCTTTCTTTTTAATAGCTTTCTAAATTGGACATCTTTCTTTTCATTGGTATCCAATATAGTATTTCGATTACTTGACAACTATGCTTCAGTTTCAGTTTTTAATAGTTTCCTTGGATCTTGACTTGAAACCACCTCCTCATGATCATTAAAACCTATAGGTGTTAACATGTCTTCTTTTGAATTGGTCTTGAAAGTCTCTTTTTGTGAATTGGTATTAGATGGAGTTCCTTCATGTTTACTTGAGTATTTGGTTGGAACTCTTATTTTCAAACTAATCTTTGTTAGTCCATTGCAATCACCACTTTCTACATGTTGAACTTGAAGGTTTTTAATTGGTGCATTTTTTTTTAATCTTGGTTTTCTTCTTGCCTTCTCATACTTTGCCACCAAGTGTAAAATCATTTCCACAACCATAACAACCAAAGTGAGGTTGATTAACATTCTTATTATTGAAATACCTCAATCTACCATCAGTTGATTGACAATCAGAACAAGGAAAAATTCTTGGTAAATCTTTCACGTGCTTTGGAATCTAAGCTTCCAAATTAGCCATGATGTTCATATTTTCAGTTACAATAATGCATGCAATAAAGGATAGCAATCTATTTATTCAAAATAGAAAGCAAGCAAACAAGTATATTTTAAACAAATAGGATTGATGCTTGACTTCTATACCACTTTTCCAACTAACAAATCTCTAAATTTTTGTATTTGTACATTGTTTGTATTATTTTTCTATCATTTACTTTTATTCATTTTATTATCTATGGAAATTTGTTAATATAAGGCCCTCCTATTGCATTACATAGGATTTCAAAAAAGTAATCAAATAAAAAACTAACATTATTGTGTATTTACAATCCAAAATGTTTAAATAGTGTTATTGAAAATATATGTAAAATATGTGAAAAGTAAAAGAATTGAAAAGTTAAAGAAACATCATAATAATAACGATTGGGTTTAATATTAACTAACATTAGTACATGCTAAAATTAAAGGTAGATATGAGCTATGATCTATGATTATAGAAGTTTTTTGATTCTTTTACTCACTCAATAAAAGAATTCTATTGTAAGAAAAAAGTAAATGATAATGTCAAAGCTTTATTAATAATACTAGTTGGTAAACCCATTTAGCAAGTTAAATGAACACCAAATGTTGTGTAGCTTCCATTCCCATGTTTCCCAACCCCATGCTCCCTATTCCCATCTCCATGCCACATTTAGCAATGCTAAGTATAAAATGGCAATTCTATTTAGCATAGGTTAAGGTTTGTATAAAAAAACATTTAGCTTAGATTGAGGTTTATGTAAAAAAAACCAATTTATAAATTTTGCATTTTTAATTTTGTACTCTATTTTTTAAGTGGACATTTAACTAATTTTTTTTACTTTGGTTAAACTTGTACTCTACTCTATTTTTAAGTAGACATTGAGCTAAAAATGGATTCATACACACATACACACATACACACGTACAAATGTACACACATACACACGTACACACATAAACACATACACACGTACAAATGTACACACATACACACGTACACACATACACACGTACACACATACACACGTACACACATACACACGTACACACATACACACATACACACGTACACACATACACACATACACACATACACACATACACACATACACACATACACACATACACACATACACACATACACACATACACACATACACACATACACACATACACACATACACACATACACACATACACACATACACACATACACACATACACACATACACACATACACACATACACACATACACACATACACACATACACACATACACACATACACACATACACACATACACACATACACACATACACACATACACACATACACACAACTTTTTATTTATTTAATGGTAGATTCTATAATCAGACTCAAGCTATATTATGGTAAAAAGAAACTCACAAACCATGATCAACACATAAAAAAAACCAACAAAATTCTTCAACTCAAAATATAAAAATATAAAATAGTGTACATAGAAGATAAAATTAATATAGTTTTAGAGGTGCAAGATCTAATAATACATACACCAATAAAAAAATCAAATGAAATATCTTGTAAATTCACATTATAAATAATAGCTTGAATATAATATATATGAAATTTTCAAGGGAAAATATAAAAATGTCCCTCAGTTCTTTGAAAATATCAAATATGCACGTATATTATTTAATATATAAAAAACATCCTTATTTTCTATATAAAAATATCAATTACACCCCTAGTTATCTTTGCTAACATCTAGCACCCTTAGTTTTCTTATACCTTTATAGCAATTTTTTTGTGAATATTGGGATGGAAGTGGAAATTACAAAAAATAGATGCAAGTTGAATGTAAGTCAATTATTGGAGGCAAGCTCTTCAGGCCTTATATAGGGGTTTTTGCATTTAAGCTTATTGTGGCCAAAGCCAAGTGCATTGGCTGCACAATACTCTTTCTTTTGCCAATCTCTTTGGTGCAAATGTGATTTACAAAAAAATTAGTAAAGAGGCATAAGAAAATTAAGGATATTAAATGTTTTCAAAGATAAGTGAAGGTGTAATTGATATTCTTACACAAAACCAAGGGTATTTTTTATATTTCAAATAATATAGGGGTATATTTGATATTTTGAAAGAGCTAAGGGGCTTTTTTAATATTTTCCAAGTTTCAATAACATGCAGGGTTAACCCTCAAAGGACTAAGTCCATATTTTGGTAAAAGTCACTCAAATCCTCCAATTTTTGCAATTAAAAAGGTGAATACAAAAATGAGAGATAGGGTGGATGAATATAAGGAAGTTGTTTTGCTTCTAGCATCAACAACCTCACAAGCTACAACACCAATAACGTTGGCAACAAATACACAGTTCTCTAGAATGGATTTTGGATGGGCATTTTGCAAACCAAGCAATGATAGAGGGAGTCAATGGACTATTTTACAATAAAGAGGATATTAGATATCTTCATATTAAGATTGAGGGGCAATATAATTTTGAGCAAATCACTTTAAGTCTTGCAGGAGACATTACACATGGATCAAACACCTTCTCCAAAAGCAAAAGCTACAATTGATAGGGCCTTGGATTTAGCTGAATCAAAAATTCCACTAGAGATTTGTGCAATACTTGTTGCAAAATCAGTGGATAATGAAGAAGAAGAAGAGGTAGAACTCAATTTTATAGGATAATTGCAAAGACTCAAGGGACAATGGATTAGTGAAATGACAAGCTACATTTAAAAAGTTATAATAGTTAATTTGTATAATTTTAGTTTAGCAGTCTCAAAGAATGGTTTCTTATTTGATGACTTTGTATTGTGTTGTTCAAATTTTGTGGTTCAATGACAATAAATTGATGGTGTTGTGTTTTTCAAATGAAATAGAGAGGTTTGATAAAATGATTGAAGTGAATGGAATAAAATTTAGTAAACAAAGAACAATATTTGCATTGTATGTTTAACCCCTAAAGGACCATTGTCCGTTCGGGGGACAAGTGGGATTTCGGGCAGGTACCTACGGCCTCAATTTTTGTCCTAATTTTTTGAAACTTTTTTAGAAGATAGAAAAACACATTAGCTTTTGGGGAATATAATGTTTATTCCAATCAATGCCAAGGAGCAAAAGTTATGCCCAAACAAGCAAAAATTTGGGGGGTCCGGGTAGCAAATTTTTTTTTACAAAAACTTGATTTTTTAAAAATTCTTTTCCCTTGTAGATTATATCTTCATTTACATCTAAAGCTTTGTATCATTCCATTTGGACTAGTTATGAGAAAGTTATGGACAATCTTGTTTTTTGGGCAATTCAAGCATCCTCTTGAAAAAATAACTTATACTATTCATTTTGGAATGGAAGCTTAACATTTTTTCAAAAAAAATTGTTGAAGAGGGTGAAGTTTTCTTTCTAGAACAACCTCACCATTGCGATTATTGAATTTCAATTCTATTGCAAGGTTATTAGCAATTTAAGTTTCTGTTCAATCTCATACCTTCTTCTACCTAATGTTATTTTAAATAATGAAAATTAAGTATTTTTTGTTTTGGTTTTTTTCTGAAGATTCTCAACTCAATTCCCCAGCATAAAAAAATAAACCTCAAAACTCCACGGTGCAAAAAATTTAAGTTAAAAAAATTTAAAGGCAAATAATCTAGTCAGGCAAGGTGCAAAAAAATTTGTGTTTTATACTTTAAATGCAAATATCTTGCAATCTGTGCTAGCTAAGTTTTTAAGTTTTGAATCACACATTCTTATACAAGTGTAGTAGAAGATCCTACAGTCAATTATGCAAAAAGACCAATTTTCAAACTTTTTTACTCTTTGCCATAGAAGTGGCAGTTTTGAGTGTCATTTGACAAAATAAAGGCCATGGTCCTTTAGGGGTTAAATAATTGAGATTTTGGTTGATTTCATTTTGATAGAATAATGATACATACAAATTTAAAAAGTAGTCCTTATCATATCATGTATATTCTTTCATTATTGGTGATAAAGGTAGAAGGTTTACATTGCACAATTTACAAATAAAAGAAATTGAAACTTCCTCTAGAATTGGTAAACCGTATTTACAAAACTTGAAAAATGCACCAATTTTGTCGTACATTTAATGCACTTGGCCAAGTGCAAAAATTACAAATTGAATGTAACCAACAAACAAGCCTGCTAAAAGAAGTAGATAGAATCTTCATCATTATTTACTCAGCCTATTAATTGATAAGAAAAAAAGTAGAGTTTAGAAGAGTTGATGTGCATTGAAAAAATGCAAATTTTGTAATGTAAGAGAGAATACTTTGATGGGTCGACACATTAATTGCTCTTTTTCATTCAAAAGTGGCCCCAGCATGCTGTCTTGCAAGACGGGTGGAATTTGTGGAAATGTTCTCTTTGGAATCAAGTTGGACGGTTGGAACTTGGAATATAAAAAACAGTAGCTCCTAAAACAAAACTTCTGTAGCTCTCAGATCCTACTTTGCAGCCACGTCAGCACAAATAGCCCCTCATGCAGAACCATGGGTCCCAAACTCCCAACATTGAAAATTCGACGCATTCCTTCTGGACGGAATTTAACAATTATAAGGTACCTTGAGGTAGATACGGAGCCCAAGACCGTGTACGCCAGCCGCGGTATTGGCGGCGGACGTTGCGTTGCACAGCCCTCACCGTCGACGATGCCGGAAGCTCAATCAATCGTGTGCAAACGGAACTCTGGTGAGAAAAATTGTTGAGCGTCGTCATCGAACAATTTGAATGCGGCAGCGAAATTTGTGATCAGAGTGCTCTGTTCTTTTTGAACGGCTATGGCGCAGCTGCACGGGGGAAAGCAGAAGTCCGCTGATGGTGAAGGTCGGTGCACTTGCGAGGACAAAAATATATGAAGCTCGGTTTGTTCGCGTCCTTGTGTGAAGCCTGAGATTTGGACGGCTCGGAGTCGCGACGATTAATTAGACAGAAAAAAAAGTGTCGCAAGCTGTTTCTTGAAAAAATTAATCGATTTGCGTGATGTTTGACTGTGTCGTTGTTGGAAAACCGGTTTAAGTTTGTGATCAGAGTGCTCTGTTCTTTTGAATGGCTATGGCGGATCTTTAAAGCAGCTGCACGGGAGAAAGCAGAAGTCCGCTGATGATTAAGGTCGGTATACTTGCGAGGACACAAATATATGATGCTCGCTTAGCTTAGCTTTCTAATTGTGCGCGTCCTTGTGTGAAAGCCTGAGGTTTGGATGGCTAGGAGTCGCAACGATTAATTAGACAGAAAAAAAGTGTTTCTTGAAAAAAAGTTAATCGATTTGCGTGATGTTGACTGTGTCGTTGGTCGAAAACCGGTTTCCGTTCTGCTGACAATTAGTGTTGAATCGCTTCGTTTTCTTTCATTGAGAGAAGTGTGTTTTTTGTCGTTGTGGCATTATTCCTGTTTGTGTGAGATATTTTAGTGTTTGGTGTTAGTTTTCTTGGATTTTAATTGCTTAGGTATGGACTGATAACGCAACGTGAGAAATCTTGATCGAATTCGGGTGGTTTTTTATTCAAATTTTCAGGTGCAGACTATTTTTTAGGTTAGAAACGCATGCACTAGGGGAACAGTTTTTTTTAGTGGTCTTTTTAAAGTTGTTTGTGCGGTTTTGTTTGGATATTATACTTCATGATTTTTTTTTTTTTTTGATATGATCAGAACAGAGGGAGAGCAGTAAGGTATTCTTTTTGCAGCGTTGCTGAGGCATCTCCGATACTTGGTGTATTCATGGACAAAGGTTTAGAGTCTATACATGGTGAGCTACTTTCGTTTTCCTTAAGGGACAGTGAAGAAAATTTAGGACTTGCTGTTCAGTCGAGGAAACTCTATTTTGGTTCATCTTTCCATTTTTTGGAGCACCGACTTCAGCTCTGGTTACTCGAATAGAGGTTGTTAATATAGACACTAAATTGATCTATTGATAAAATCAATCTGTTTATTCATTATTAGCATCTGATGATTTTCTAGTTTTAAGTACACGGTTGAGGTATGGCGCTATCAAGTTATGTGATTGTAGGGTTGCGAGATGCTAAGAAGGTAATTAGTAGTGATTCATGACAACCTTTGTTTGATCACTGATCTGTGAACAGCTAAAAAACTTAGGCTAAGAAGAATACACAAGTTTTAATTGTGTTTGTGAGCTCGTCCTTTTTGCAGGTTCTGATTTTATATTTGAAAAACAGAGCGCAACAAAGGCATTCACGTATGGGGCATATGAAGTTGTCATTGAGTATCGGGACTTGGATTCAAACATTTCCAAGTAGGGATTACAGCAGGGATGACAAACTCGTAGAATACGCGCAGATGGTTGTCCTCGACGTGGAAACTGTTGGTTTCTCGGATTTTATTCCTACCGTAATCTGAATAAGCCCTTAATCTTAAACTCGCAGAGTACTCTGGTCGTTTTGGAAAGAGAGCCCGTACGTAACTTTCTTGGTTCTGTGCAATGCTAAGATGGCAGCATCAGAATCGGATCTCTTGACTGCACTTTGGATCAATGTGGTGACCACAGTAGCGTTTTTGATATTATATGTTATATTTAAGAACGTTCCCGTGAATTTTCGGGTTTACTACCCACGACGATTCTCGAAAGGTCAGGTGGAGCACTTAAGTGACCTGTTAGATTCAGGAGAAAAGAAGAAGAAGCATTATGGGGTTGGTTGGAGGAGCTACTTCCTTTTTATGGATCCGATTTTGTCAAATTGGCGCATGACAGAACAAGAGTTTATTGAGCGATACGGGCTTGATTCTACTGTACTCCTGCGCACCTTCTTGCTTGGGTATGACTACCGCATTAATTCTGCTATTGTATATCAATCAATAGCTTCCTTTGTGATAACACATGTAAAGCAAGTCAGTAGCAGTCCCTTGGTTTATCGTTGTAGACTGCTACTATCATGATCCTCGTTTGAGCGTTCCTTTTCGTGAATCCGAATTTGACCTGATTTCTTTTTTGCTGGACTTAATTATGGGGCGTACTCGTGCAGGTTGAAGATATTTGTTCCGCTCATGCTATGGGGATTTGCGGTGCTCGTTCCAGTAAACAAGACGGACAACGAGCTTGTGTCGTTTCAATCAAATAATCAAAACGTGACGTATACTAGAATTGATACTCTATCTATTGCAAACGTGCATGATCTGTCAGAAAGGTATTTACAGATTTGTGTTCCATTTATCTGACACTAAAATCAATGGATAATTTCTTTTCCTGATATAACGTCGTACTGAAGGGAAGTCTATATGTTGTGTAGGTTGTGGGCACATTTGCTGGCGTCATACCTATACACTATCTGGACGTGTATTTTGCTCTACAAAGAATATGCGAGAATATACAGGCTTCGCTTAGGTTTTATAGCAAATCAAAAACAGCGGCCAGATCTTTTTACGGTATAACCTCTCTACCTTCACTATCGTTGTTCACTTGTTATTAAGAATTGCAACTTTCTGAAAATCTATCAGTGATTGCAGAAGTACTGAAGGTAGTGCGTCCACTAACAAGGAATTATGCCTTGATAGTTTAATTTGTTGTGAGCCACTGGAAGACGCTGCTTTATGGGAGTTTTATCATGGCTATAAATCTCTCTTTCTTTGCTATTGGAGGTTCTGGTCAGGCAGGTGCCTAAAGACAAAAGCAGATCGGTAGGACTGCAAATTCAGGATTTTTTCCAAGAAAACCATTCTGAGCATTATTTTACTCATCAGGTAATTCCTCTAGAAGTGCTTTAGTCCCTGATTACGAAAGTCGTAGGTTAGGATCACTTTCAGTCCACCTGCGTTTGGCTGGATCATTTTGTGAGATTCACTATGTGAATATGATTATGCCTCTTCAATTGCGAAAGGTACACATTATGATTTATCTTTGTATCTTTTGGGTCTTCATCGGGAGGGTTGTGTGAGATTCTCTTTGTGATTTAGATTTTCTTCTGTGGGAATCCAAACATGTCATGCTTATTCAGCCACCATATGCACAAGGAATACTGTCCTGGATTCATGGAACTGATATACGGAGTATTTGTTTTCCTATTCTGTGAAGCCACCTTTTTTGTTCTTTAATTTTCTGAGTGTCTTTTTGTCAATCAGTTTTTTAATCTTTATGTGTTACCACTAAGCTTCGTGCGAACATTTCTGGATTGCATAAATTATATTGTAGGTCGTGTATGAAGCGAGGAAATTGGCAAAGCTTGTGAAGAAATTAAAGAAGTATGAAAGTGAATTAGAACTTATCAACAAACACTTCGCTGCCGTTCGAGCTGCCGATCCTGAGGCTCCTCGACCTAAAATCAAGGTAGAGTTTGTCCTGGTACACCAAGTGCTCTTGGATCTTCTTATATGCAGATTGGTAACTCGCACTTGTACACAAATCTTTTTACATTTACTGGGCATCGTATGTTTCAGAGGCGCTGGTACCATATGTGCGTTGCGAAGTCAGATGCTATTGACTTCTATACAAATGAGATATTTTCACTACGAAAAGAGGTATCTATTTCTGATTCTCTATGTCTTTATTGAGTCAAGGATAATGAAGCTGATCATTATCCTATGTATGCCTTTGATGTACTCCAGTTTTATTTAAAGGAGGACGAGAGGATCGCATACCTGATTGTGGTATTATAATTCAGTTGAGGAGCATTACGAACACTTCGCATCTTCATGTGCTTACAATTTGCTCTCTACGAGGGACGGACATTGCTAGTAAACTATATACGAACGGTTGACTTATACTATGATGTAAACTGGTGTCTCTTTGCCATCAATGTACCTTAGCGTTAGCATATACACATCACTGATTTTGAACAATTATACTGAGTTACTATTTTCTTTTGTCACAGGTTAAAGATGAGCGTAGTAAGGTATTGTTTTATGAAAAGAACGTTGTGAAAGCGGGCTTTGTTTCTTTCTACACATGCTGGGGTGCCGCTGTCTGCGCTCAAACGCAACAAAGCGGAGATCACACAAAATGGGTGACTGAGTGGGCTCCGGAGCCTCGTGATGTGTATTGGAGAAATTTGTCTCTCAATTTCATGCAGTCGAACCTGCACCGGCTCGTAGTGAACATAATCGTAGTGGCATTGATAGTCTTCTACTTTATTCCGGTCGCATTTGTGCAATCATTGGCAAATCTTGACACTCTTGTCAAGTATTTTCCCTTTCTCAAGCCTATGATCCACCGGTTAGTTCCCATTCCCTGTTTTCTTCGTTTATGATAGGGATTTATGTCTTAGTTCTTATGTGCTCAAAAGTGGCTAAAACTGTAGATCAAGGGTTGAAAGAAACTGTTTAGCGTCAGAAGATAGCACTAATTTTCTAGATCATCTCTAGCAAATTCTATCAGAAACCTCAAGCACTAATGTGTCAATGAATGTCGCTTCCCCGTGTCAAAAGAACTAATACATAACATTCTTGTACTGTTACTTTGCTCGTTCTTCTTCGAAATAAGTACTGCTTGATTTTCGTTCACTCTAGTTCCATAAAGCCCGGCTGCTAATGTTGTTGATATTGAACCCTTCAGGAAGTTCTTTACTTCGTTCGTTCAAGGATATCTTCCAGGTTTCCTCCTGAGAATAGTTGTTAGTTTCATCCTACCTCCACTTCTGAGATTACTGACGAAGGTTGAAGGCCACATCTCGTATTCAAAAATAGACAAGTATGCGGCTATGAAGTATTATGTTTTCATGGTACTGAACGTGTTTATTGGCAACGTCCTCATTGGATCTCTACTTGAGCAGTTGAAGCAATACATTGCGGCACCTACAACGTGAGGGAAATCTTCCTTTAAAGCTGTTCTTACGTTTTGTTTATTTGCGTGATCTTACTGCTGCTTTTGCTATAGCCTATGCAACCTAGAATGTTTGGCTGGTTTGAAATCCATCACATTTGTATTCCAGGAATGCTCGTTGCAATGTTTATGTTTGTTTGTGATGATTTCAGATTGCAAATTTGATGTGTGCTTGCTGTGGATATGTGAATAGAATACCAAAAGCTTTTGGAATCGCCATCCCTATGAAGGCTACCTTTTTCATGACTTATATCATGGTGGATGGTTGGGCTAACACTGCTGCTGAATTACTGCGAATTTGGCCTCTGCTGATATATTTTATCAGAAATTATTTCATGCGGATTCGATCTTACCGGAAGAATCGGGTGAAGGTTCTCCCAGTTTTGCCGCCAAATTACGTTATTCTCTTGACTCGGTTGAGTCTTTACTTTCTACTAGGCATTGTCTATTCAGTCATCTCGCCACTAATCCTGCCATTCCTTTGTATATATTTCGCCTTTGCCTACCTTGTACAACGAAATCAGGTGAGCATAGAAATTTCATTTTTTCTTTGAACTTTGCACTCTTGTGTTTTGTTTCCTTATCTAATTCTAAAGACAGGCAATATCAAACAACCCAGTGGCGTTATGTCTGCAAATATTTGGATTGTTGACGAGGTTATAGAGCAAAAGCTAACAGATTCGAGTGACCTGTAATTATTTCCAATCGAATCTTTTATAGAGATGATCAAATCTTACTTTGTAAAACACCCTAGATCGAAAGCTTGACAGGTGTTTTTGTCTCTCAACCAGTGGGTATTGATTTGTGTGCAGGTTATTAATGTATACGAACCCAGATACGAACATGGAGCGTCATTCTGGCCGTTCATTCATAGAAATATTATTATCGCGCTACTTGTTACGCATATTACCCTTCTGGGTTTGTTCTCCATTAAGAAAGCATTTGCTTCAACCCCATTTTTGCTGCCGCTTCCTATCCTGACCATCCTTTTCCATCTGTACTGCGGACAGAAGTTTTTGCCGGCCTTTAAGAACTACCCGTTGCAGGTACGCCTCCTCTCTTTTGAGTACCATCTGTGCGTCACTTTTATTATAATAACGAAACCCCGGCTTTTGAAATAAAGTGGAAGTTAATGAAATTATAATCTCTGGATGTAGGAAGCGAAGCGGAAGGACAAAATGAACGAGGATATGGATATTGAGAGCATGCTCGACAACGGCCGCGCATACCTGCACCCTGCAATCCGTTCAGCTACTGTGGAAAGTGATAGCGCATATCCAGACTCAATACAAAACGGCACCACCCCACACGGTGGTGAGGCTCACGAATTCAGCGCTTCTCAAACTCCAAGTGTCAATCACGTTGTCAGTATACCATCAAGGCGATTATCTAGTAAGGACTCATCGTCAAATCCTATGCATCGGGACGGACGTGGCTCCAACAACGGTTCACACGGAAGGTTTTACCACAGGGGTGGCCCTTCTGCCAATGTTTTGGCTGGTGACTCTCGGCCTAGTTCGCCGCCACCTAGGACCCAACCTCTAGGATCCAGAACTTGTCCATCTGCTATTGGGAGCGTCGAGACCCCTCTTACCTCTTTCAGAAGCTTGCCATTGAACTTGGATGTTTTTGGTGAAAACAAAGGTCACATCTAATCCTTCAAGCAAGAACACCAGTTTCTTTCACCAGGTTTGGGGGTTTCTTTTCAAATACATATAGGAAAAAATGACTCATATTCTTGTGTTCACTGAATTATTCCGTTCACTCGAACATATATTTCCCTGCAACCGGAGCGAGTACCTGTTATTGTGATTATTGGATTTCTTAGAAGAAGGTATGTTGAACATCTATTGCTGATTGGTGAAATTTCTGAAGACCAGCAATCAGACGGCTGATGTATATCAGAATTGGGTAGCACAGTTTTGTAATGTATCATAGATGAGAGAGCCTGAATTATTTTAGTATGTGTCCTCCTGAAAAGAGACCCTTCACTTAGACCTCGTCAATATGTCTTCTACATTTTCATTCTAGCATATTGTGTATATGAACTACACTATCAGACTACTGCACACAAGTAGTAGTCATATTTTTGAACAGTTTTATACTTATTATTTTGGGACTCCTGGCAGTGAGATTAAAGAGGTCAAAATTCGTTCAAAGTCTTTACTCTCGGCCTAAGCTCCTACTGGAATGTCCTGTAAGTTTTCAAATATCGAATTCATGTGATTGAAGGATTTAGCTTGACCCCCAAAGGATTAAGTGATCAAATAACCTGGTTTTTCCATTTCTACTGCAGTTGCAATTACCAGCATATAACTTACTTCAAGGTCTACTCAACTCTTTTGAATAGAATACTAATTTGGCTTAATAAGCTTCAAGTACCACTTTTATGTAAGAAATTCCTTTCAATATGAAATACTTCTGTTATGCTAAAGATTAGAGGGTTTCAAACATAAAATCGGGCCTTTGAACTTCTCACCTCACAGGATCTACGCTCAATAAGGTAGCAACACCCATAAATGTCAGTGTCTCCATAATCGTCACCTTTGAAATCTTGGAAAATCTATGGAAGTGAATAGATGTAATTACAAGGATGTACAAAATGTGAACATGAAACCTTAGTGTTGGTTATGGGTACAATTGCAGTTTGCTCTTTAAAAATTCACAACTTATTCTCACAGTATCCAAATAATACATTCAAAAGTGCAAGCTCTTTTTTTTTTTTCTATTCTTAATAGGCTCCTATAATTTACTAGTTGTTTATTAATAATCATCATGTTCAAAACCCTTGGTTTGATGTTTATGGGTGCTCCTACCTTAGTGAATTGTTTTTATTTCCTCACACGCGCAAAGTTTGAGACACTCATGCATTTGCGGAAGTTTTTGCGAAAGAAGTTTCGGGGTTTGAGGAAGCAGGTGGATGAGCCCCACAAAGTTACAAAAGTGAGTTTGTGAAGTTCACTCCTCACGTGAATCACGTTAGGAGTGAAGTCCATAGGTGAGTCACCTTGCGGTTCACTAGTGTATACATAGAGGTGAATCGCGATGTGAATCACTTGAAAAAGTTTAAGTTTGAAGCCCCCTATTGATTGGATTTGGAATTGTATTGAACACTAAAATTGTTATTCTTAACCTCTAAATGCCTGAGGCCTTTTTTGGGCTTTTAGGAATTTGCTTCAAATTGAACAAAAAGGCAACATTTTAATTAGCTGTATCAAGTTTTTTTGAATTGTACCGGTACAAATTCAAACTAGATATGTTAGAGGTCACATAGGAAAAGAAAACACAACAATATCACTAATGGATTGAAAGGTTATAATGTTTGATCATGAGGGTGTTAAAACTACAAAAATGACTTGAAGTCTTTGAATCCTCTTTTCACATCTTGGATCTAAAAAAATGACCATCAAAAAAATATAAGGTTAAAGGAAATAGCATACATAACTCCAATCACTTTATAGCTTTTCAAAATCTCTTCTATAATTTTTTCAAATGAATTTTTTCTGTAAATTTTTCTCCAAGATCTAGTGTATTTGAGGCTCATTTCCAAGAGCTCTCAACACTAGAGAAAGTCAAGACCCTTGCACAAAAGCTTGAATAAAAAAACTCATAATTGGTCATTTTCAAAATTAGATTGTTGATCCTAAAATTAGACTTCACAAAGAATAAATCCAAAATGTAAACTACTAAAAATAGTAACTTAGTTAAGTTTATTAAACTTTAGAGTATTGCAGACACCAAAATTTGGTGCCACATGCATTTAGAGGTGAAATACTAAATCTTTCAAATGATCAATTCCTATAATAAACTAAAGATTGGTGCTTGTTGTGATACTAATTGCGACACCCTCTCACATAAAACATTTATAGGCATCCCATAGGTATATGAGGAATGGATGTGAAGTGGTTCTTGAATGAACCTCTTTTAACCCCTAAAGGACATAGCATGCCAGTGCAACCAATAGAATACAATGTGTTTTTCTTGTATTTGGACTAGATTCACACATTTACTACATTTGAGATCAACAAAGAAGTTGAAGAATAGATCAAAGCGGCTCTAGTGAGCTACTAGAGATCCCAAATCAAAGCTTCTTACTAGTAGCAAATATTGATTATATGGCAACGTATATACTATGCCCTATGGTCCTTCACGGGTTAACCCTTTAAGCGTCAACGGGGACAAAAATCGTCCTTAGGTACACACAGGCCCCATGTACCCACCATGACCCACCCTGGCGCTTAAGGATTAAGTTCTAAAAGAAAATGTGTATTCTATTGCAAGGGCCAATCATACTCCTTAACTTCACCTCATCTCTTTATTAGATGCAAAGAACAATTTATGAGGACCTAGAGTCACAAATAGGTGCCTACTACAAAAACTCTGAAAATTTATCAATAATGCTTCAAAAAATATGAAAAAATTTGTATTACATTCAACACCTATTTCTTGTTGTCTGAAAATTATACAAAAAAATTCCTGTTTCTTGGAAAGCCCATGCGATCAGCCCTTAAAGTGACTCTTTATTAGCTACCCACCTTGGTACTACAATATGTTGTACACTTGCCAAGTGTCATTGACTGTAACACACTTGTCACACTCAAATTCAGCCCAATTAAAACTACCATATGGTTACAATTATTTTGATGTAAAAAATGAGACCTAACATTTCCAAAAAAAACTAGTGAACCTCCAACTCAAAAGAGCACTTAGGCCCACAACAGAAAAAAATCCAATCAAAGTCGTTTGGTTCGTCTCCACCACATCCACTTTGAACGGCGACATGAGGAAGGAACACGCCAATGATCATGCACCACGTGCCGCTTGCTAACTCGGCTCTGTTGCAGCTGCTGGTCACTGCCACGCTGGACCCCAGTCTTGTGCAAACGCCAATCATCGAGCGCCAGCTGGAGATCCTGCAGTTTGTTATTCAATCCCCCTTTGCAACAATTGGCGTGCATGGTCACCACCAGGTTCATGTCCTGGCTCATCTGCACTCCCCACACAACATCCCCTTACACTCAAAATGTGGCTTTGAAACACCCAAGCAAGTCATGCTCAATAAACATGCACTAGATATGCACTAAAGACGCAACAATTTACTTCAAAGGAACAAGCAACTACGCTATGAGAGATCAATTTGCTTCAAAGGTAAAAGAAACAAGCAGCTATGCCACAAGAAGCTATATCAAATCAAGTCATTTCCACTTTTTCTACTCTACAAGAGGCTTTGTCAATTTGCTTTAAAGGAAAAATGTAGATAAAATGTAGGAAACATGAACAAGCAGCTACGCTCCTCAAGAGGCTCTATATGTGGGCTTCTTTCATGGTGCAGAAGTTACCTTCCCTTTCCTCTACTAAGCACTTTCCCAAAAAGTTTTGTCCCTTGCTAAGGGTTCAAGACTCTTGGAAACCAATGTTTTGGTATGGCAAAAAGTTTCCACTTTTCTGATTTTCAGCAAAATCGAGTTTCAAAACTTTGTGGAGGGAAAAAGTGTGCAGTCTTCAATAAAAGCAAGTCCTGACAAAAGGGTTGTTGGGTGGTGTAATTGGGTGGAGTGGTCTGCTATTTTTTGGTAGTTTGTAAATTTATTGAGTTTCTGTTGGACCACTTTTCTCAGTATTAACCTTTCCCTAAGTTTTGAAATCCCTAGTCCACCAAGGCTAGAGACTAGAGTTGAAGAATCAAGTAACAACACACATTGTACACAAGAGTCTACTCAAGGTGTAGCTTTGTGTTGATACAACGGGCTTCTTCCATATCCAACAAAGTGGTCCTCGTCACCAAAGGTGAGCTCCAACACGCGATATTGGGCTTGCTAGCACTAACTAAAGGATAATCAAAGAAAAGACACCCATAAACACCCCCGACCTGAGATTAAGACCCTCGATCACAAACACTGGGTACACATTAGGGAGTTTCAAATTCTCAAGGAAAATGGAAATTTCTCCAAGCGTTTTCCCAAGAGAAAAACAGAAGTGATTTTTTTTGTCACACAATGGTGCATTTTTCCATGAGAAACCCAGAAAGCCTTTCACATATAACAAGGTCCAAAAACAGTGCAAACATGGGCTCTCTTACATGAGAAACTGAGGAAAGAAACAAAAAAAGTAGCCGCTTTCAAACCACAGCTTGATAGGAGGATTCTTCTCCTCGCAAAAAGGGCCAAAGAGAGAGACAGATAAGCTACAAGGGAACAGTGTCAATTTGGACATTTTCTGTAGATTCAGATGTGTTGATTCGGACATTTTTTAATCACTACGGACGGTTTCTTGTCATTTTGGACACACTTAGTCAATTCAGACATGTCAATTTGGACAGAATTTCTTGTAGCGTGTGGCTGAGAAATCTCACCACTCCAACGTTTGCTCAAGGTCATCTATGCATCTTCATGATGTTTGCACAAGGTACCCAAACAACACATTCATTCTTTGGTGCGTTGAAATCCTCATTCACTTCCACAAAACCAAAACCAAAACCCGTCCCAAAACCAAACCAAAACCGGAAAATGAAAAAACGTGACTCAAGAGAGGGTTTGAATAAAGTGAAAATTTGATGGTTACCCCTGAAATATTGCAATAGTTGTACAAATGCCCCTAGTTTTTCAGAAATTGCACAAGACCCTCGGACCATAATTTTCAAGCACTTGTTTTGTTATGCATGCCACTTCCTTCTCCCTTTGTACGCTTCGTTCTTGTATTTGTGTTTGCACACAGAAGGAGAGAAGGACGTGGCGTGTATAACAAAACAAACACGTTGAAAATTATGGTCCGAGGGTATTTGTGCAATTTCTGAAAAGCTAGGGGCATTTGTACAAATATTGCAAAAAGGGGAAATCACAAATAGGGGCACAAAAACAGAAAACATTACAGATAGGGGCACAGTTTTCAAAATAACTAAAAAAAGGGACACAATTTCAAACAAAAGATTGTAAACTCCCGTAAAATTTTGGTTTGGACATTGGTTAATTTATATATATTACACTAAATGTTAGCAATCTTCCAAAAAACTAAGAGGCCTCTCCAAATCAAGTCTCAATAAGGAAATTTTAGTAAAGAAGTCTTGAAATTGTGCCCCATTTGTAATATTTTTTTTGTTTTTGTGCCCCTACTTGTAATTTACGAAAATTTCAAGGATATCCCTGAAGTTTGCAATATAATCATAAATACCCCTGCTTTTTCAGAATATCACAAATACGCTTGGACCAAAAATGCTAGGTGTTTGTTCTGTTGTGCATGTCACTTCCTTCTCCCTTTGTTCGAACACGACTTCTTTCTTGTTATGCGTGCGCACAAAGGAAGAAGGGAAGTGGCATGCAAAACAAACACCTGAAAATCTTAGTCCAAGGGTATTTGTGAAAATTCTGAAAAAGCAGGGGTATCTATGAAAATGCTGCAAACTTCAGGGGTATGAATGAAATATTCCCCTGTAATTTCTCCATTGCAAAATTCAGGGGTGTCCATCAAATTTTCCCTTGAGTAAAAGAGGCTATCATATCACCATACCTGGCAGAAGCCAGAGAAGTAGAGGGTTTCAAGGAACCGGATTCGGACGCCCAAGCGAGCGAAGTCCTTCTCCTTCATGACCACGCTGAGCACATCCTGGTCGTGTTTGCCCGGCACTCGCAGTCTGGCGTCGTACCAGTACCGGTACAGCGCCACAGTTTGCGGGGTCGCCCGGACGTACAGAAACCCGCCATTGGGAGCGTTGCTGGCCACGTCAAAGGGCTCGCCACTGTACTTGTCACAGGCGATCTGAAAATCACTGTCGTCGGCGAATTTGCGGAAGGGGTCCCGGAACCACAGAATGTCAGCGTCCTGTTCACACACCCCACATCGTCCTCACTCCATTAATTGCCAATTCACCAGCACCCCCTTCTCTCACAAACCCCAAAAGTCCTAAACCCTGCACCCTAAACCCTACACCCTGCACACAAAATAAGCTACACCTGCCACGCTTGTTACACTTAGTAATGAGTCACTTGCAGTTTTGTAATCAACCATTAAATGACCATAGGGCATAGTATATACGCTGCCATATAATTGGCATTTGCTACCAAGTTGTAATTTGGGATCTCAAATAGCTCACTAGAATCGCATTGATCTATATTTCGATTTCTTTGCTGATCTCAAATGTAGTAAAGGTGTAAAACCATTCCAAATACAAGAAAAAAACATTGTATTGTACTGGTCGCAGCTGCACGCTCAGACGTTTAAGGGTTAAACTACATCTTGTCGTTATTCCTTTGTTGGCTACGAGTCGGACACCAAGTGCGTCAACACAAGGGAAACAAAAGAGAGAGGAAGTTTGAGTAGGTTCTTATGTAAAGTGCTGGTTTATGCTTGGGAAGTTGAACCTAACAAGGAAAGAGATACATCATCAACAAAGCAGCTACAGTATGAAACAAGTTACAGAGATGCTCTACTACAAAAGAGGGGAAGAGTCTGCTGGTTGTATTATGTTTTCTGGAAAAATTCATGGATACTCCTGAAGTTTGCAACATTTGCATAGATACCCTTGCTTTTTCAGAAATTGCACAAAGACCCTTGGACCATAATTTTTAGGCATTTAGTTGGTGTGCTTGTACTTCCTTCATGACCAATGTTGAAGAAGGGAATGTATTGGAGCAAAAACGAAGCAACGTGCGCACAAAGGAAGAAGGGAAGTGGCATGCACAACAAAACAAATGCCTCAAAAACTTGGTCCAAGGGTATTTGTGTAATTTCTGAAAAAATAAGGGTGGTATCTATGCAAATATTGCAAACTTCAGGGGTATCCATGAAATATTCCCTTATATAAAAAAGGGAATATTTCATGGATACCCTTGAAGTTTACAATATTTTCATAGATACCCCTCCTTTTTCAGAAATATCAAAATTACCCTTGGACCATAATTTTGAGGAGTTCGTTTTGTTGTGCATGCCACTTCCCTTCTTCCTTTGTATGCACGCATAACAAGAAAGAAGTAGTGTGACCACAAAGGGAAAAGGAAGTGACATGTACAACAAAACAAATGCCTGAATTTAATTTGGTCCAAAAATATTTGAGCAATTTCTGAAAAAGAAGGGGTATCTATGCAAATAATGTAAACTTCAAGGGGTATCCATCAAATTTTCCCTTAAAAAGAATACCTGGCAGCTACAGTATGAAACAAGTTACAGAGGGGAAGAATCTGCTGGTTGTTTTATATTTTTGGGAAAATTTCATGGATATCCCTGAAGTTTGCAATATAATCATAAATACCCCTGCTTTTTCAGAAATATCACAAATACCCTTGGACCAAAAATGCTAGGTGTTTGTTTTGTTATGCATGTCACTTCCTTCTCCCTTTGTGTGCACACTACTTCTTTCTTGTTATGCATGCGCACAAAGGAAGAAGGGAAGTGACATGCACAACAAAAAAAAATGCCTAAACATTTTTTGGTCTAAGATTTTTTATGCAATTTCTGAAAAAGCAGGGGTACCTATACAAATATGGCAAACTTCAAGGGCTATCCATGAAATTTTCCCTTAAATAAAATACTTGGCAGCTACAGTATTGAAACAAGTTACAGGGGGGAAGAGTCTGCTGTTTGTATATTGTTTTTCTGGTGATGGAATCAAAGATACCAACAACAAAAACTGACCGAGAAGACGAAGCTGTAGCCCATGTCAAGCACGTCCCGGAGGAACTTGATCCGCCTCCACATCATCTTGAGGTAGTCCTGGCTCATGAACCTCTTCTCCCCTGCGAAGTCCACCCCTCCGGTTTTCAGTCGGAAGCAATAGGGGTGCAGCTGCATGCACCGCTCATGCGCCTTGCCGTCCAAGGTGACTATCACCATGTGCTGCAACAAGTGCTGGGTGTTCTCGCCCCTCTTGAAGCTCAGCAGAAACAAGTCTATCATGGTGTCCTTCGCTGCCCACGCCTCGTTCAGCGTTGTGATGATCACCGTCTTCGTGTTCGCCATCGCCGCACGAGACAAAACCTTTCGCAACTCCTCATACTCCCTCGCTGTCTGATACAAAAACCACCACCACAACAACGACATCAAAACCCTAACCCGACCAACAACATGATTAGGTCAAATCTCTGATCTTAGGATAACAGGCTGTAGACAATTGAGCTTAGTTTTGACAGCTCTCAAAAGGTGAAGCTCTGAACTGTAGAAATCCAGTCTTAACAGTTCGAAATTATCAACTCCAGCTGATACAAAACCACGATGACGACGACGACATCAGAACCCTAACCTGACCAACAACAAAATTAGGTGAAATATCTGATCTTTGCAAAACGGGTTGTAGACAATTAAGCTTAGTGTTGACAGCTCTCAAAAGGTGAAGCTCTGAATGTAGAATCGAGTCATAACAATACGAAAATATCAACTCCAGCTGATACAAAACCACTAAGATATCAAAATCCTAATCTGACCAACAACAAAATTAGGTCAAATCTCTGATCTTTGCAAACAGCTACATGATAACGTCAATAATCAGTTCACTGCAGACAACTAAGCTTAGTGTTGACTGCTCTCAAAAGGTGAAGCTCTGAGCTGTAGAAATCCAACCAAAACATTACGAAAATGTCAACTACAGCTGGTACAAAACCACCATGACGACGACATCAAAACCCTAACCTGACCACCAACAAAATTAGGTCAAATCTCTGATCTCATGAAAACATACTGTAGATAATTAAGCTTAGTATTTAATAGCTCTCAAAAGATGAAGCTCTGGACTGCAGAAATCCAGTCATGACATTTCGAAAATATCAACTCCAGCTGGTACGAAACCACCATGACGACGACATCAAAACCCTAACCCGACCAACAACAAAATTAGGTCAAATCTCTGATCTCAGGAAAACAAACTCTAGACAGTTAGTTTAGTATTGACAGATGTCAAAAGGTGAAGCTCTGGACTGTAGAAATCCAACCAAATCATTACGAAAATATCAACTCCAGCTTGAGACCAATTAGGATTTTGTTGTGGATAGTTCTAACTACTACATACACTGCATGGACATAAACCAAAAGTCCCTTGACGTCTAATCCTTGTATTGATATGAGACACAATTAAGGTTAATGTGAAGGAAGTGGATAGTTTTACAACTTGTGCCACGTGGATATAGATTGCAAGTGCAACAGCTCTTATTACTAACGAAAAGACAGTACCACGGCCAATGTGAATGAAGAGAGCAAATAAGGTAAGAGGCTCGAATTCCGCTTGGGGTTCTAATTGCGTTCACGTCTCGGAACGGCTGACATGTTTGATGAGTTAGGTAGGCTTAGCAAGTTAACATAATTTGCTAACCCTACCTAACTCATCAATCTCACTAATACATGTTTGAATACATATTTGAAGAAACATGTCAGTTGTTCCTAGATGTGAACGTAATTAGAACTCCAAGCGGAATTCAAGCCTCCTACCTTAGATAGATTTCACATCCAACCGAAGAATCAACAGTAGACAAGAACACCATTTGAAAAGGAAATGTGTTACTTGCTTGAAACGGTAGGAAATCAGGAGAAAAGGGCGCAAAGGAGGCTCACCATCTGTTCATTCGGTGGAAGAAGCGAGCTGCTGCTGATGTTGGAAAGCATGGAATGGACCTGCGGGGCTGAAGGTTTTTGGCAGAGGAATAAATATGGCAAGCCTAGAAAGGCCGTGATCACCATTATGATGAGAATTTGGCTCACTCTAATTTTCAATGCAGCCATGGTTCCTCCTTCACTCTCAACCTCTCTGCGATCCCCAAACTCTTATGATACCCCTAAAAAAGCTTTAAAAAAAAATCTCTCCAAAATAAGCACCGAAGAAAAATCTCAGGTAGTGTAATTCTGTCTAGATGGTTTGGTCATACGTACATTTCTAGATCCAGAGTGTTAATTTCCCGGAGAATTTGCAAGCGTCTAACACTCTAATTACGCACCAATTTATACAAACGAGCGAATGAATTAAACCTAAGTAATATGTATACATGCAAATGTAGACCAAGTTTTTAAGACCCGTGTTACAATAGGCGAGATCCCCGAGGTCGCCTCTACTTTGAGAGCACGAGTCTCAATCTCTACCACTCACTAACCCAAGACTTGAAATTTAAATCTCATAGCTGGTTGGAACGGAGAAAATCAACAGAATCCAGAAGGAACGAAAAGAAAGAAAGAGCAAAATAGTTAAAGAATTTGTAGAAGAGACCGTCCTTCAACAGGAAAATTGAACGACAAGTCAAGGATTTACAAGGTAGAACGAAAGCTGTTGAGAGATTGTTTTGTGTAATCGAGATCCACTCCTCGCAGGATTGGCGATCTCAAATTCTAAAGTTGGGGTCAAGGTGCGCAGATTCACCGATCTAACCACCATTGCCAGCTCTCTCTCGCTCTCTCTGTCTCTGTCTCGGTCTCTGTCCGTCTCTCTCTGGGTCGCGCTTTGGCTCTTTTTTTGTGGGTTTTCCTTGCGTTCTGGCTCGTGAGGCCCATTGTTCAACGAAGGAGAGCGCCAGGGCAGGTTTACAAGGGAGGGGAGGAGAGGGGAGGGTGGGTGCGGGGAAGGCGAGGGGTGAGAAAATTGTGTGCGCAACTGCTCCCCCACCAACCTGGCAACAACAGTTACCCTGGGGTTGGGGGGTAGGGGAGTAGGGTGTGACCATGTGGGGGCTAGAAAGCAGGTGGCTCATAAAAACCAGCCCCACCGGCCCCGTCATCACGATCCTGTCACTTCCCAGAATAAGAACCTTCTGATGCGACAGCATGGAAAATCAAAATGTGAATTTCAGAAAAATAATCAACTTAACCCTAAAGGACCAAGCAAAGTTTTCACCAAAAACTCTTCAAAATGGCCATTTTTAGAGCATCAACCAATTTATTTATTTATTTATATATATATATATATATATATATGCATATGTGACCGTAGGATCTTGTAGAAGAATAGTTTTAGGAGATGTGGAAAAAAATTCAGAGTTTTTCACCACATGGATTGGAAGTTAGAATGGTTTGAATATTCAAGATCGTCTTATTAAAAACCGGGCAACTACTCTTCAAAAGGTAAAATTCCTAAGGAAAAAAGGCCATGTGGGTGGTGCTTCTCTAAATTCCTTATTCCACTTATGTAAAGTACATGTCCAAAAAAAGTTTCAAATCATTTGGAGTTGTATAACATATGGAAAAAAATGAGTAAGTGAAAAAAAGTAGAGAATGATTCAAAACACAAAATTGTTAAGAATTTAATTATGGAAATGAAAAATGCCAATCCCAATGGTCTTAATGTTGTCATAAACAATCTTCATCCTTTGGTTTTGTTTTTTTTCCAAAATGTTGAAAATTGAGTAAAATAAAGGACTTCAAAGTTTATTTTGGAGTAGAGAATCCATAATAGCCTGTAAACAAAAAATCCTCATAACTTTCATCTCGTTGATCTAGATGGAATGGTTCAAAGGTTCCTACATTCACAAGAATCTCCTAAACCCATTTAAAATTTTTGTTTTTGAAAAAAGTAAATTTTAGAAATCTGCCCAAGCTGCTCGCCAAATGTAAAAAGCAACATATTAGGCCATGACTTTTTACTCATAATTCCAAATGTCATGAAATTTAGTGCATATGAAAGAGAAACCTCGTCCCCACATTCTATTAAAATTTTAGACTAAAATATGAAAAGCTCCAATCACAAGTACCTGCCCAAAATCGCTAGGTTTCTAAAAAAAAAGGTCTGGTCCTTTAGGGGTTAACCCTTGAGCACCCAGAGTTGAAATGAAAGAAGCCTGACTTGTGTGCAATCAAAGTGCCCCTCTGGACTGAAAAATACAATCCACAAGATCCGATCATATGAATTGTTTGTGGAAAGAGTCTCCATCTTGCTAGGCTTGATTGGAAGTCGTTTCACCGGACATGCAATGAGATTATAATAGTCAAAATTGAGTCAACCTAGCTTTTTGAGCGACAGTATACTATTGCCCGAGTGCTCAAGGGTTAACCCCTGAGCGCTCAGAGTGAAATTGAGAAAATGAGGCCGAGAGTGACCATGCTCAAAAAAATTGTACGCTCCAAGCTGGGAACTTACATCGGGGAGGATTCATCACCAAAATAGCAAAAAGAGTGCTTGATGCACCCAACTAGAAATTTGCAAAACTTTTGACTGTATTATTTTAGAGATTATAATAGTCAAAGTACAGTTGACTATGTGGCAACCGGCTAATTTTGGAGGGAGTTCATGGCTATAGATGCAAAAATTCATGCCTTAGAAGATGTTCATTTAGATGAAATTTAGACAAGGGGTGCAATTTACAAGTATCTCGCTTGCTGCCAAATCTGGTAATGTTTTGACATCCGCAAGGTGCTTTTTTAGAGGCCCAAAGTTGCAAGGCTCACACAGCATGGTGGACAATAGACGAGGTAGGATACGACTTTGACCTCCACAAGGGCACAGATCTCAATAGTATAGCTGCAAAATCCTTCTCCAATCTAAGGCATGTGTGCCAAAACACCCCTAACAGAATTGAACCGGCCATAGCCGGTGGTCTCTATCCTCGCACCTAAACCCTGAACCGCATGAAATGAAGATCTAGCATACTATTGTCATACTTGACTTGCTCAATTTGTGCTTGTACAAGTGGTAAAACCCCCATTGCCCACTTTGCGGCATGAGAGTAGTACCATACCTTTAACCAAGTCACTTTTCTAGGAGGTACAGTACGGATTCAAACTAGATTTTGAGGAAAGTTTGATTTTGGGAGGCCATATTCTGGCTTGTGGAGTGCTCAGGGGTTAACCCTTGAGCGTCAAAGTCTGAATGTGGTATTGGGGTACCAAGAGACATGCTTGCAATTGAGCTAGGTTTGTGGATTAGGAAACTGGATCCATGAGATCTGACCCTTGAAATTGCAAGTTCAAAGTATTCGCCATGTGTTGGGCTTGGTTCCTAGCTGTTTCATAGAAGGAACAACGCGGTTATACTGGTCAAACGTGCGTTGAGTTTTTCCTTTTAAAATCCCCATTGACAATATAATGTCAATCGAGAGCTCAAGGGTTATCCGCTGAGCGTCCAACCCAAATTCATGCCAAGTTGGACCTTATTGCAAACAATATGGTGCCGCAAGTTCAAAAATAACATCTAGAAGAGTTAGCCATTGATATTGCACAAGGCTTAGGGTCCTCATATGTATGAAACATTTGGTAAGCATTCATTGCATGGATCAAAAGATTATATCGGTCAAAATCAACAAATTGTTGAATATGGAAAGGCTAGATTTGGTAGACATATCCGATTCCAATCATGAACCTAATGCTACTCATATGTACACAAGGATTACATTTAAATCTCAAATTTAGGCAAGCCTTAGAAAGCTTACCTTCTGTGTCACATAAAATAAGCTATTTATGGCTTGCCTATATATAAAAGATAAGCTATCTATGGTTTGTTTAGGTTTGAGATTTAAAATGTACACATTGTGTACATAGGAGTGGCATTAGGTTCTTGATTAGGGTTGGGTGTGTTTACCTTAATTTGAAAATATCAAGTTAACCCTTTAAAGACCACCAAAAGATATTTTGGTTCAACAGAGTGGTTTTTGGCGTATAGAGCAAAATTGCTCAACAATTTGGAGATTGGTCTTGAAGAATGCTTGTAATCACAAGAATTTTGCATCCAACCAAAAAAACAACAATGCAATCAGGTCTATGAGTTCATAGACAATGGTGTTTATATGGCATGGCCTCAAAATACGTATTCATATTTGGTCAAAGATGGATCAAAGCAACAACACAATACATCAAATATCCTAGAAGAATGCCAAATTTCAATTATGCCATCCTAAAAAATTTCAAATTGATCAAGAAATACGCTTGTATTGGTTTCCTCTACGGTAGTAGTATAATTGTAGTATTTGAAGGTCTATTGAAATGATGCTATCATTTCATCTTTAAAAAAAATTCTACATTTAAAGCCAAATCTTTATTTTTTTCACCAATTGGATTTCCCATGGCATTTATCAAGTTTCTTGTAAAAATGTTTTTGGGTAGCAAAGAAAGTGGGATTTTTGACCTTTTTTATCCACTTAGCTACACCTTGTGATTGCTATTCTTATCCATTTTGTGTGAAACTAGTCTTATTGGAAAGGTGGGAAACCTAGCTTCCTAGAAATATAAGGCTCTTCTCAAGCAAAGCTTGTATGAAGTATTAAGATCCAAAACCACACAAGCATGAAACTAGAGAATTCCTGCCTACAATTCACTCAATCATTATAATATTTCACCTCCAACAGCAAATCTAGCTAAGATTTTGATGCTTTATAGTAAACAAGGTTTACTACTCATTTGTATGATTGGATTATTGAAATTGGGTCCATAATTGATTCAAACGCACATCCAAGTTTACTACCCCAATTTCTAATGGATTTTGTGAAAATGTTTGTGGTCTTTAAAGGTTAATCCCTAAAGCACTAACCTCAAATTTTCACCAAAACCGCTCCAAAATTGCCGTTTCTAGTACAAGTACAAAATTTTAGAATTTTTTTTTGGACAAATGTAGCGGTAAGATCATGTACTACAATAGTATCAAAAGATGTGAAAAAAAATTTCAAGAGTTTTCATTGTGTAGATTGTTAGATGTTTGAATTTGAATTAACAAAAAGCCATTTTTTGTCTTTGCAAAAATACGGGCAGCTGCACTTCACAAGGTCATACTTGTATGAAGAAAATTCCAAAATAGTTGTAATATTTTGGATTTGTCCTTCAAAGAAAGTTGGGTACACACTTGAAAAATCTCAAATCATTCAGAATTGTAAAACACATGGAAAAAAATAGTAAATAAAAAGAAGTAGAGAATGATTCAAACCATTAAATTGTTAAGAACTTAATTATGGAAATGAAAATCTCCAATCCCAATGGTTGTATTGTTGTGATAAATAGTCTACATCTTTTGGATTTTTTTTTCTAAAATATTGAAAATTGAGTAAATTAATGAACTTCAAAGTTTATTTTTGAGTAGAGAATCCATAATTGCTCACAAACAAACTCTTGTCATAACTTTCATCTCATTGATCAAAATAAAATGATTCAAAGCTTCCCAAGTATATATAAATCTAAAGAACCAATTTCAAAGAACCAATTTCAAAAAACATAATTTTTAAAGAAGTTTTTTGGCTGCCCGCCAAGCAAAGAAATCTACATATCATGCAATAACTTTTGCACCATGAATTCAGAAGTTATGAAAATTGTTGGGCCTTAAAGCTACTCCTTGGACACATCATGTGTGAAAATTTGAAAGAGAAGAAATGAAAAACCCATTATAGTAGAACTCCTCTAAACTAATATGGTTGGGACCCGAAAAACTCAATTAGTTTAAGTAAGTTATTAGTTAATTTTGTGGAAGTGTAAATGAAGTGACATTGAGATTAGTGTTGAAATAGCACCAAGGAGCATTATCACTATTGAATTAATTGTTTTGGTTTATGACTGACGTATGGTCTGACGTTGAGATTTGTGTTATGTATTAGATTATAGACAATATTGGTTTCGAGGAGTTCTACTGTAGTAGTGAGCTGCCCAAATTGCTATGTTGCCAAAAAAGGGTGTTTAGTGCTTCAGAGGTTAAACACCAATGTGCCCTACACTAAATATTGCATATAGGTTGCCCCACACTAATTTCTTGACATTTTACACTATATAAATATTTACTATTACTATAATAATTTTCATGAACAATAGTACATAAATTTTAAAGGATCTTGCACCAACAACAACGCTCCAAAAAAATAACTAGTTGCGTTGAGGTTGTAAACCATGTGAGATCCAAGTTTCTAAAGAGTTGCATGCACCTCCAAGTGGTCAAGCAATGAGTCATGAGGTAACTTTCCAAGATAAGAGCATCTCTTGCCACTTGCTTGGAGAAGCCCCTACAAACAAGGTTTCAAAGGGGATGGTAACACAAAACAAGGAGGTAGGGCATGAAGTTGCCCTAGAATCCGACGCAAAGTTTGCCCTAGAATATGACGTGAAGTTGCCCTACCACCCAATGTGGACATCAAGGCAACAGGAAATCAAACCTAGGTTTGGAGCTTTAGTGCCTTTGGTGTCAAGTACTTGGAGCACAAGGGAGCATGCAATCCTAATTTCCTTATTTTTGTTTCCATGTGCTTGCAAAGGGCCGTGAATGGGTCTAGTATAAAGCTAGAATTTGATGCAAATATGGCTCAAGTTTGAAGGCCCCACTTGTGCACATCAATGAGTACAATGTCTTTGGGGGCTTCAAACAAGGAGGCTATAATGGGTTGACCTTGTGGGGCTCATTTAGCACATGGCAAGAGATGCTCTAAGACAATCTAAATGCAATACTTAGTGTAAGCTTTTTAAAGGTAGACCAAAATAAACTTGCATTCCAAAACAACATTTTGTAAAAAACAGGTGGTGGCATTTACTCCTTTATATAATAGTAGATTTTTTGAATGTGTACCTCCAATTGCAGATTGATGGTTTTGAGTGTTCACAAATTGAAATTTTCAACATCTTGCCCTTAAATGGTGGAAATGTTACGTTTAGTAAAACAACAAATTTAACCTTGAGAATTTGATTTTTCCCTAATTTTCCATAAATAAAATTACTTATTCATCCATTTCAAACCGATTGCTAAGGTAGCAACACCCATAACCGTCAAATTAAGGGTTTTGAACATGATGATTATTACTAAACATCTAGCAAATTATAGGATCCTCTTAGCAAGAAAAAAAAATAATGAGTTTGCACTTTCAATTGTATTATTTTGGATATTGTGAGAATAAGTTGTGAATTTTTAAAAGCCAGTTGCAATTACACCTAATACCAACACTAAGGTTTCATATTCACAAGTTGTACATCCTTGTAGTTACATCTATTCACTTCCATAGATTTTCCAAAATTTTAGAGATGCTGGTTACGGGTACAGTGATGGTTATGGGTGTTGCTACCTTATGGCCTGTGTAGCCTAGCTGCCCAGGCATCAGGTGGAAAGACTATACTTTTAGGCTTGGAAAGGAGGGTGGAACAAGAGTTGCTAAGGATTGTGCAGAGTACCAACCCACCTCCCCTCGAAAGGTGCTGAACTTCAACCCCGCTAGGTGGAGGCTAGGGAGAGGCAAAGTTGGGCATGTACTTCAAATCCTTTATTTAACCCTTGAAAGACGGATGGATCACCATGGCTTGCCCTACCTGTAGCATTCTACAATGTTTTGCACATGGGCATTAGTAGTATTGCTTCAAATAGTTGGAAAAGTCAATGATGCATGGTGCCCTCATGAAAATTGCAAGAAGGGTAGCTTGGGAGCTAACACCATGTTTTTGAATCTTATCACAATTTGGGTTACAAAAAAAAATGAATGCATCTCAAGAGGTAATTTTTTGTCTTCCATGATGGACCATGTATTTATGGTCACTTCTAAAAAAAATCAGATGAAAAACAACATTTTTCTTAATCACATAATCTTTTTTCAAAGCCGGAGGATGTTTTTTGTCGTCCTCAACGTTTAGGGATTAAACTCCAATGTTTGGGGGAATCGGCATAAAGTGTATTGTCAGTCAATTGAAATTTGCAAAAAAAGTCGGATGAATTTGAAATCATTGGCCAAAAAAATATTCAAGTTTTATAAATAAACAAAAATAAACAAAAATAATTTATTAATTAACTATAGTATATGAGTTTAGATATTGTTGTACTAACAGAGGCAAACAACTTCATTATAAGTAAAGTCTTAGTGTAAACCACCTTATGAATGTATCCCTCTCTCTCCTATTGGTCCTCTGCTATAAATCACTTTACGTATGTACTCTTTTCCTTTGTTGACCTTTTGCTAAAAAGACTCAATGTAAATCGCTTTATGCATGTATCCTTCTCTCATGTGGTGGTTAACAATAAAGTATGATAGATAACTAGAAGTTACACCACAATACTTTCTCTAAACCAATTAGATTGAGCCGCTTCACTTGACTTTAACAACATGTTAGTGGCAGTTGCACCACAACACTCTCTCATCTAATCAAAGTGAGCAGCTCAAAATGTTGCGTTCTTTTATATAAATAGACTTGTATACTATTTGTCATATCGATGGGATTATGCCTCTCACCTCTTATCCTTGTGCCCCCTATCCCCGTGTCCCCTATCCCTATGCCCTCTATCCCAATGCCCCCTATCCCAGTGCCCCCTATCTTTGTGCCCTCTTTTTACCGAGAGAAAGTTGTGGTGCAATTGCCAGTGACATGTTGGTAACATCTAGTGAAGCCATAGGTGATTTTCCAGTGACGGTGCAATTGACAATGACCTGTTGCTAACGTCTATTGAAGTCACAAGTGATTTTACATTATTCCATTTATAACTTTCCAATCCCAATCATGCTTGACCCTAACTGACTGAATGGTATTCTATTATATAGATAGATAGACTAGTATACTACCCGTCGTACCAATGGGATTATGTCCCACCCCTTATCCTTGTGCCCCCCTAATCCCGTGCCCCTATCCCCGTGCCCCTATCCCCGTGTCCCCGTGTTCCCGTATCCGCTGTCCCTATGTCCATGTATCCCCTATCCCCGTGTCCCCGTACCCCCTATCCCCGTGCCCTTTATCCCCGTGCTCCCCTATCCTTATGTCTCCTATTTCCGTGCCCCCCTATCCTTATGTCTCCTATTCTCGTGCCTTCCATCCTCATGCTCTCCTATCCCTGTGCCCTTTTTTTACCAAGAGAAAGTTGTGATGCAACTGCCAATGATATATTGTTAACGTATAGTGAAACCATAAGTGATTTTACTTTATTCCATTTATAACTTTCCGATCCCAATCATGCCCAACCCTCTCCTAGTCATGCCTGACCCTGAATGACTAATAACTAACTGAATGCTATTCTTTTATTAATATAGATTACAATATGAATATAGAAAATATTAGGTACAACCCAATGAAAATTTGTTTGAAAATGAGAAATACCAAATTTTAGCGTGTAAAGTCAAAATTTCTCCTTGAACACTTACCCTTCACACCTCCCAATTGGCTGTGAACTGCAAGGCTTGGCATGCCATTTTGTCTAGCTAAGGTGGAAAATCTCAATTATTTCACCCGCCAGAAAATGTGAAAGTTGAGTTACATAATATTAGGAGACTGGAGTTGAGAAATTTGAGTTCACATGTGGATTTAAATATCTTGATTCAAATCTACAATAACTGAGGATAAAACCAACTAACCTCAACATAGAAGAGAGATCATTAAGATAGACGCACCCATAAGCGGGGGAATAAGGGTTTTGGAGTAGGTAAAACAATTGATTAACTTTGAAAAAAATACTATAAGTTAGGAAGTGGAAACCAAAAAGATTGGCATCAATTTCAAAGTACCATTTGTTAGCATTTGTTCACAAAGTTTTTTCAAAGTTCAGAATTATTGAAATTGTAGGAACTATGTGTAAGAATTGTTAAAAACAAGGCTTGGTGGTTCTTAAATAGTGAGATGAGTACCCAATACCAATGCAAGTCACCCACAACCATCACTTTGTCACCCATAACTATCATTTAATTACCCATAACCATTTGATTTATATTTGTTAATACCTGACAATGTCAAGTAACGCCCATGGGAACATGACGGGGATGGGTGCGCCTACCTTACTTATATCCTTGTGTGCATAAAAAGTTGAAAAAAGTTGAAAAAAAGTTGAGATTCTCCTCCCTAGCCCCACAAAATAGCATGCCATCCTAACTTGACCTGTAATGAAGGAGGCTTGGCATGAAAAAAAGCTACCCTCTAGGCTAGACCACACTAAACTAAGACACCATTCCAAAAGGATGTTTTGCAAAAAAACAAGTGGCGACATTTTCTTCTTCATGTAAAAGTAGATCCTTGGATTTTTACAAGTTCATGTTTATGTTTCATTTGAAATTGGTAATTTTAAGTTTTTAAATATAGTTGTGTCCAAACGCCTACTCTTAAACGGTGGAAAGGTCATCTTTACTAGAACAACACATGGATCCTAGAGTAGAGTGGTTGTCTTCCAATACTCCATAAATACATTTTAATCTTTCATGTGTTCCAAACCGGCTACTTTGACACTGTGTGACTTTGCATTGACATGAGGAAGTTTGAGAAAGTGCCTTACTCAAAAAACAACCCAATGATACAAGGAGAGAGCCTCTCCTAAAGTGGCTGATTGTTTATTCATATTTTAGAGAATGCTAATATGGCAAAAACATGAACAAGCTAGAGGCTTTGTCCATGTACCACTTTGACTAGTTTTTAAAATAATTTACCTACTCAAATTTCCTCAAAATACCTCGTCTTGATGTAAAACCTCCTCCTTTGTGGTCTAGAAACAACAAACATTATGTAAAGTCACATCTTGAGAGTTACATAGTTGTACATTTAAGCTTTGTTTGGATAAATATCAATAGCTTGTCTAATTATAGCCATGACCTTTTGACTTTAACCCTTAAAGGACCATTGTCCCTACGAGGGACAAATGGAATTTTGGGCAAGTACCTATGACCTCAATTTTTGTTTTAATTTTTTGAAACTTTTTTTGAAGATAGAAAAACACATTAGCTTTTGGGAAATATAATTTTTATTCCAATTGATGCCAGGGAGAAAATGTTATGCCCAAATAAGCAAAAATTTGGGGACTAGGCCAGCAAAAAAAATTCTTATAAAATTTTGAAAAAAAAATTATTTAATTTTTCTTATAGATTAGATCTTTATCTATATTTGAGGCTTTGATTCATTCCATTTGGACTAGTTATGAGAAAGTTATGGACAATCTTGTTTTTCAGGCAACTCAAGCATCTTCTTGAAAAAATAACTTATAAACTTCATTTTTGAATGCAAATTTAATATTTTTTCAAAAAGAATTGTTGGAGAGGGTGAAGTTTGCTTTCTAGAACAATCTCACCGTTGGGATTATTGCGTTTCAATTCCATTGCAGGGTTATTAGCAATTTAAGTTTCTGTTCAATCTTATACCTTCTTCTACTTAATGTTTTTTTAAAGAATGAAAATTAAGTATTATTTAAAAAAAAAAATTCCCAAGATTCCCAACTCAACTTCCCACCATGAAAAAATAGAATTCCAAACTCTATGGTGCAAAAAATTTAAGTTAAAAATGTTCAAAGTTAAAAAATCTAATCAAGCAAGGTGCAAAAAACGTTTTTTTTACACTTTAAATGCATATATTTTCCAATCTTTGAGGTCAAAGTTCTTAAGTTTTGTATGACACATTCTTATAGTAGTCTAGCACAAGATCCTACGGTGAGATATGCAAAATGCCTGATTTTCAAACTGTTTTACTCTTTGCCATAGAGGTGGCAGATTTGAGTGTCTTTTGACAAAATAAAGACCATGGTCCTTTACGGATTAATGCCTTTAAACATAAGGGAGTTGGTCTCCACTGTACACTATTATAATGGGTGCTTAGAATGGGTTGTTCTTAAGACCATTTGAGTAAAATTAATTAAAATGACCCCAAAATTTCATGGCTTTGACTCCTAGTACAAAGATAAATGGGAAATATATAAAAATTTTGTAATATTTTAAGAACACCCTTGTAATTCTCAAAATTACAAGAAGACCCATGTAAGAGTTGTATAGAGCACCTACTTTGCAATGACACATTGAGCTACATGCATGCTCAAGGCAAATTTTTCACACCCAATTTTGCAAGCATGTTTTTTATCAAACACAAATCTTTCAATCGTGAAAATGAACATGCGAACATACACAAGTACTAAAAACATATGAATCAAAAGCTAGAAAAACAACTACTAAATAGTGAAAATCATAAACAAAAGCAGAGATGAATTCAAATAATGTATGACAGTCTGCAAGGGTGGTTGTATACTTTTTGCTAATCACAATACAGTTGCACTAGAGTTAAAATCTCAAGGTGCTACACTGAATATTGCGTTTAGGTTGCCCCCACATTAATTTCTTGACATTTTACATTATTTAAATGTTTACTATTGTTACAATAATTTTCATCAAAATTATTACAAAAGGTGATTTTTTAAATGTTTGACAATAACAATGAAATTGCAAAAAAAAAATTTAACAACACCCAAATCATAAACCATGTGAAATCCAAATATCTAGAGAGTTACATGCGCCTCCAAGTGGCTAAGTGATGAGTCTTGAGGTAACTTACCTAGGTAAGGCAACCTAATTGTCAAGGCAACTTAACCCCTCAACGCCCATGGACTTTCCTGAGTATCTCGGAATTTGCTTTTGGATAAACAAAATGGCAACATTTTGATAAGTTGCATTGATTTTTTTAAAATTGTAATTGTACAAATTCCAACTAGATATGTTAGAGATCACATAGGAAAAGAAAACACAACAATATCACTTATGGATTGAAAGATTATGAGATTTGATCTTGTGGGTGTTAATATTGTGAAAGTGATTTGAAGTCTTTCAATCCTCTTTTCACAACTCAAATTTAAAATTGAGGGTATCAAAAAAATATGAGTATGTAAAGTATGACATGTGTAACCCTAATCAATTTATGGCTTCTTAAAATCTACTTTACAACTTTTTAAATTAAGTTTCTAATGTGGTTGTTTCTCCAAGTTCTAGTGTTTTTGAGGCTTATATCCAAGAGCTCTCAACACTAGAAAGTGAAGATTTGCAATGGGCACCTTTGTACAAAATCTTGAATAGACAAATCATAATCATTCATTTTCAAAATAAGATTTTTGATACTAAAACAAGACTTCAATAAGAATAATTTAAAAAAATAACCACTAAAATTAATCTTCAATATAAGTCAGTCATTTCCAAATTGAAATGCACATGTGGACAGTTTTGGTCCCCTACAGCGGTGAGGGGTTAAATGCAATATTTAATGTAGGTTGGTTGTAGAAAGTTCAGTAAGGTATGTACACCCATCAGTAACACTAGCCATTTAGTGACAGCTAAAATTCAACTTATAAAAAGCACTTTTGCACACAAACAAGACACACATGCACCCAAATCAAATATGCAAGTTGACATAAGGAAACAAAAATTATGTCGGTAGCGATTTTTGAATGAGTGTGACATAATCTTTTTATTGTCATGACATGGTCTTTTTGTTGTTGCTTTTTCACGAGTCTAGTATACACAATAGGTCAATCTAGGGAGTTACCTGCAACAATTCATAATTTATTCATACGTTCTCAAAAAATTCTGAAAACAAATTTGCTTGAACCTATACTCATTTCCTAACAAGCACATACCATTAGATTTTCAACAGACCCTCCCAAGTAAGTGTCACTTTTGGGTGTACATACCTTACACCCCAGTAGGATGTACGAAAGCGGATGGTCGACCCGCCATTTGAGAACATGAGAACATGAGAACCATGGGAACCATGAGAACCGTGGGAACCATGAGAACCATGAGAACTCTGTACTTCGGGATCCACTTCCGATGCAGCAATTCAATGGCTCGTTTCAAAATTATAGAACAGGAAGTCCCACGATCAATCATCGCCGCGTCATGGCCTTGCAATGTAACCTCGTAGCATCACCGACACCACACCACTTCAATCACCGCGTCGCAAGTGGGTTTAGCAGTGGCGCATTCCTTCTTCGCATTCGCAATGCTGTGCAGACGAAGACAAGGCTTGGGGTTCTCAATCTACCAAGGGATTCAAGGATTTGGAGCACGGAGGAGAGTCCATGGCCAGGATCGCCTCAACGCCACCGTCCTGGGATTGCTGCCTCTGGAAGAAGGCCTGCTCCTGTTTCTCACACCAGGCCGCCTCGCATTCTGGTACTATTCTCGTCCCTGTGCTCCCTGTGCATTCTGCCATTAGGGGCTTCAAACATCAATTTTTTCAGGTGACTCATGTCTCGATTCACCTTGGTGACTTCACTAGTGGTGAGTTGCCTCTCACTCTTAAGGTGATTCATATTAGGAGTGAATTTCAGAAACTCACTTTTGCGGGGCTCATTTTCATGTGTCTCAGAGGCTCAGACCCCCGACTTGTGCACAAAACCTTAATTGCAAATTCATGGGTCTCATACTTTGGACATGCAAGTGAACAAAAATAATTCACTAGTGAGCTGGGAGCTGGGATCTATGAGGTGAAATACTTGTAGGAGTGAATCTCCAGAAACTCACTTTTGCTTGGTGTGATCCTCACTTGTGTCTAAACACTCAAACCTCGACTTGTGCACAAAACCCTAATTGCAAACTCACGGGTAATTCAAACTTTGGGCATGCAAGTGAACAAAAATAACTCACTAGTGAGCTGGGATCCTATGAGGTGAGAAACTCGTAGAGCAGATTTCATGTTTGAAGCCCCCTGTTGTGTCTTTCCACAATCGGCGAGGAATTCAATGGAGGTTGAAGATTTTGGGACTTAATCTGTGCATGTTCATTAGAATCCTCACTTTAAAAGTTCAAGAGTTCTCTGATTTTCAGTGTGTGGTTCTGCATTCTGTTCTCGGTTGCGTTTGTACATGCTTAGGGTTTCAGGAGTTTGATTGTAAGAAGCAGGTTTAGGGTTTAGGTTTTAGGATTTAGGGTTTAAGCCCTACAGAATCACGAGGGTAAAATATGGGACTGGTGTTTTCTTATCAGGTTTATGTTAGGTTATAGGGACACCTTTTTTTTATCCAACTGTGTTTGTCTTTTATCCAGCAGGTGCAATGTTCTTCATTGGTTCTAGTGGTTTAGGGTTTAAGCCCTAGAGAAGCACTAGGGTAAAATGTGGGACTGGTGTTTTATCTTCAGGTTTGCGTTAGGTCACAAGGACATCCTTTTTTATCCAATTTTATTTCTCTATTATCCAGCAGGTGCAATATTCTTCATTTATTCTAGTGCTCGTTCTAGTGGTGTATAATTTTGAGCCCATCTGAAGTATACTCCTCACAATAGTACTTGAACTGGTTGTTTCGAAACCTTGACCTTTTGATTTTCAGGGGCTAAGACTTCCATAATGGAACTCATGGTATTCATGCAATTTCTGAGTTGGTCATGTGGGAGCCTATTTTTATTCAGTTTTCTTTGGTTTTGTAAACCACTTGGTGTGTGCAGATTAGCACTGGAGACGTCATGGGAGATATACACGGTGCTGCACTGGTCCGTGCTCTTATGGATGAAGCTGACGGGGAAATTGAGGTGTATGCTCTTGGTGGCAAGCGGATGCAGGAGGCAGGGGCTGTTCTGATTGGTGGGTGGTGCGTGAATCCGCTCCCTTCTTCATTCCAAGAAAAATAGGTTAAAATATATATTTTTTCTTTCTAGGGTTTTTTCTACTTGCATGAGTGATTTCTGGATTGCCATCCTGTTCTGCTTTGTTTAAGATGGTCTCAAGCTTCAAAGGCTTCAAACGATGCAAGTCATTTTTAAACTTGCTAGTTGTATCCACTTGTTGATACGTATTATAAGTGGCAAAATATGGCTTGCTTTTAAACCGCATGGTTGAATTCCAAGTACTGCTGTTCAAACATTTTTTGCAAGGAAGAGAAATCACTACTTCTCTTTCGTAAGCTTTTTATGTCACGCTTGATTGGTTTACGTAACCCTGTTCCTTTTCACTCTCTCTCTCTCCAAGCTAGAGGACACGGGGAATTGTAAATTTAATGTTGTTCCATTGAACTTTAATTCATAGCATGAGCTTTTGGTATGACGGTTTAGGTAATGGTAACCAAGTACATCTTCTTGAAAATAATATATAAGTTTGAACTAACCGAGCCATCTGGTAGCCAAGTAGGTATTAACTTGTGAATTATTTCTAGTAACCATGTCCTTGATTGCCATTACCATTACCAGATATACATGTCAGTTTAAATGGCATTTTGAACATGCAACTACAATTTGACTCTCCCAATAGTTGTTTTTGAGCACCTACACTGCAATATCTAATTGTCGGAACTTGAAGATCATGTTATGTTTGTCATTCTCTTAAATTGCTAAAAGATCAGGGTACTCGAATTTTAGACGTTGTTTGCAGATTTTCTAATTCAGAGTCTTTAGTGGTATTAAGTACAATTATGCAGGTTTTGCGTTGCAATCCTCTTCGTCTCAACCATTGAGACTGCCACATCTGGTTTAAATCCTGTGTTGGCATTATGGATTTTCTTGTCTTGGAAGGGGGGTAGTATGCGGAGCTGGACTAAAAGTACTTAAAATCCTTCTGATGCAGGAGATAATACGGGATTAAGTTCTATTGGGCTGCTGGAAGCGTTGCCACTTATAATACCTTCCATTCAAATTCAGCTACGTATACGCAAGTTTTTGAAAAATCATCTCCCTGACTTAGTGGTATGTTTTATCCCCTTCTGTGTTACTCTATATCAGTGGAATGATAATGATTCCTCTTACCTTGTCTTTTTGTTTTTCCTTTGATTTTTTTGTGAGTAAAGTATGGTTACCATCAAATTAATCCTTTTCTGTTTTTGTCCAAATAAAGATCCCTCGTTACTAAGAAAATCAGGTTAGAATTTTGTGTTAGTTATACTAAGCCCATTCATCTGGGCTGCAGGTGCTGATTGACTATCCAGGCATTAACATATCTTTTGGGAAGTACGCCAAGAAAAAATTTGGTACAAAAACTTGTCATGCATGTTGGTTTCATAATGGTAGCATCCTTTTTTTAGCTTATACTTCTTCATGAGTAGAGAGCCCCACCCCAGAGGTTTTCTAGAAATTCATCTGCATTGCAATTGGCAAGGTTTATGTTTCTTAAATGGCGTTACAATTGGTAGGGTTTAACATATTTCTAGAATACCTCTGGAGTTTTTCTACTAGTGTTTTATTTAGTCTGTCAGTTGCTTACAATTTGTAATGATTTTGGTGTGTATGTCATGTTGGAGTGCAAAGAGATGTCGAGCTTTGCCAGCTTAGGTTTCTCGTGCTGCTGAACAAATACTGTATATCCATGCAGGGTGCAAGGTAATTTATTTTATACCACCAAACGAATGGCTATGGAACACGTCACGAACTGGAGCTCTTATTGACTCTTGCGATGCAATTCTCTCAGTCTACCCTGGCGAGGTGGGTTAAGTGCACTGACATTTATTTATTTGAACAGAGCCTGCTAAGACATGAAGTACCCAGCCTGTTTGTATTGATGCAAAAGTTACACTCAGGAGAATAAGAGAATTTGCTATGAGATGAGCTTTGGAAGGTCCTTGTGAATGGAAATACTAAGCAATTGATTAAGGTAGTGTTTATCATTTGTGTGCACAGAGGGATTACTTTCGCAAATCCGGTGGACATGTTGTAGAAGTTGGTCATCCTTTACTTGATCGCTGCAGTCCAACTCAAACTCGAACTCAGGTTTACTTTCAGTTTTTATATTCGTTAAGTATCTCTTCTCCAAGATGGGGAGAAACTAAGCAATAATTTGAAAATGTAGAAAGTTGTGACTTAATGAAAATTTGTTCAAAGCAATTATGCCCATCATTCTATAGAGTTGCTTCTTATATCTAGTAGAGTTGTGACATGTGGTTATAGAAATACTGACATTATACCAGGGTTTTTGAATTTTTGAATTTCAATGTTAAGATTTGCAGTAGAAATGTTGTGCAGGCGAGGGAGGATCTTGGGTATAACGAAATCGATATAGTGATCCTATTGATGCCTGCATCACGGGCTCAAGAACTTAGACATGTGTGGCCAGTTATTGCATCAGCGGCAAAGCTTTTGCTGACGCGTATTCTTGCTTTAAAAACGTAGGTTTATTATCTCGCTTCTCTCTCTACTTAACTTCCATATTTTCCTGTTGTTTTGCTAATTATCTATACAAAGTGAGGGTTTTTGTTTCTAAATGCTGAAGTGTGTGTTATGAACAGCCACCATCATGTGCACTTCATTGTCCCATCAGTCGTACCAAGTGGAGACCATTTGATTAAGCAAAGTTTTGAAGAGTTTGGTCTCGCTGGCTATGCTTCTCTTTGGCAGGTTAGTACTCCTGCATTACTATACACCTTTGTAAAGGTTAACCCTAAGATAAAAACTAGTGTCTTGTTGGAATAGAAGCTATTGACCTAACTTGCAGCTCTAGTACATAATTTCAAGAAACAAACGTTATATTTGCTATTGTTGCCAAAACTTCCTTGTCATGGATTATGGGATATAAGAGTACTGAAGAACTATGCTATGTCGTTGGGCAGGGAGATACACAGAGACTGATGCCTGCTGCAGACTTGGCAATCACTAAATCAGGCAGTGTAAATCTGGAACTGGCCCTTCACAATGTGAGTCTGCAATTTTTCCACATGGTCTTTATTCTTGGAAGGTGTGAAAAAAGCTCAAAATTTTCCAGCTTCTGAAGCATTCATTACATAGCTCGTTAGAAGCAAAATTGGATATTTTAAAGTCTAACCCCATTGTAATGAATTTGTGACACGTAGGTTCCTCAGGTGGTAGTGTACAAACTGGATAAAGCAACAGCATGGATCGCAAGAAATGTGTTCCAGTTTGATTTGAAGTACATATCTTTGGTTAATCTGATCCTCGAGGAACAGGTATACACTTCTCTCAAAGCTTGTGAATTGCTGGTTTTTTTCCTCTGGTCATTCCATGTCATGATTTGAAAAGCTTTTTCTGCATATTATTTGCATCACTTCAAGCATTTATTTATCAAGTTCAAGAGTGTGATTTTGGGAGATCACCACAAGTTTTGTTGAGATCAGATCTTCCAACACTAAGAAGGAATATTTGTACAATTTGTAGCATTGATGGATGTCTTAATGTTTACATTTCTGAGTAGGTTTTGATGGGGATGCACAGGTGGTGCCGGAGTTCATCCAAGATGCTGCAGAGCCGGTGAAGGTGGCAAATGCTGCCTTTGATCTCCTGCCACTGTCAGACTCGAGGCACAGGAGTAGTGTTTTGAACGGCGGGTACGCCAAGTTGCTACCCTTGCTAGGAAAACCTGGTGTTGTAAAGAGGACCGCTCAATACATTTTAGAAGCTCTGAATTCTGAAAGATAATGCCAAAGCTAAAACTGCACTGGAGAGGCTTGATTTTTCATTCTTTGAGACTGCCAAGCCAAGCAGGTTTGGGTTTAAAAAGGTAAAATTATGTGGAGTTAATCATATCATGTTTCTAAGGAATTTGCTGCTTGAGCTTGTGTCTTTGTAGAGGGAGGAAAATCTTGGAGCTGTAAGGTTTTCCAGTGTAGCCGACTGAGCAATTGGAAGAAAAGCATGTCGGAGCATAGAGAGAGTCTGAGATACAAGCATGATATGAGTTAATCCACCCCCCTTTTTTAATTTTTTTTTGGTAAATTTGGCTGGCTTCCCTTTTTACTTTTTCTTTACTTGGATTAATGAAAGTCAAGTCCAATGCTTCTTAGCATTTGTTGTTTGAATTAATTATGAATTTTTGATGTGCTAGTTTTTTGTTTTGTATTTGAAGGTGTTTCTAAGCACTCATATTTCACATCATTTACAAATGTAGCGAGAGTATGGAGAATTTTCTTGTTGGATTGAGGATTTAAATTAGATGTAGTTAATTGAAATGATGATAATGCAATGTATACTAACTACCTAAGGAAAGTAACACTTTAGATAATTGAGGACATAATGGAGTATATAGTGGGAAGGTTTTAAGTGAGTATTAGGATGAAGGTGGGGTAAGAAAATGAGCTACACCTATTATGGACACTTTACGCTTTGTTTGACCAATTTGCTACTCATTCAACAAGCTTGTTTATTTTTTATTTTGAAGTTTTCATGCCAATTGTGGCAATTAGATTAGCAACCAAAGTAGGTCTTAGTACTTTTAAAGTGTTTGTTTTGGAGGCTATTTGTAATTATGTCATTAGAACATTAACATAACATATTTAGTTGTCCAACCAAAATTTAAACATTGGTTATAAATGTTTAAAAAGTAAACGTTCCTAAATTAAGGGATGTTCCATGAAGCTTTGTGAGGTTCAATTTAAAATACCTTGATGTCATTTCTAAGACTTTTAAAGGTTCATCAAGTGATGAGTGGGTTTGGCCCTTTTTAGGAACACAAAAAAGCACCATTAAGTTAGGAATCTTAAAATCATAACAATTTGATAAAGGTCCAATAATATAAAATAACTTATAATAGATGCTACTTCCTTGTCCTTCACTAATTTTTTCCCAAGGGATTGATTACCCTAAAACAGGAATAGAGGAATACTTTGTGGTAACCTAACTTTGCAATGGGCTTGTGGTTTGTGCTCTCTAGCATTTGAAAGAATTTCCTTGTATTTGTTGTATAACATTAGGTATTTTAGAAACCTCTTTAAGGATACTTTGAAGGCATACAGTCACTTTCAATGACCTTTAGTGTTTGTGTTCAAATTTTTTTTTATGATTAATAGTGTGTAGTCCATTGTAGTCCTTTAGAAAGCTTACAAACACAATCGTTTACTAACATTTTTATTTAGCTTTGATGTTTTATCAAAGTGAAAGGAGAATCTCACATCAAAGTGTGGTCAACTTGTTATCATCACTAACTCAAACCACTAGGAAATTTATTACGTCCACAAAGATTCATTATAGTTATTGATTAGTCATTGTGAACATAATTTTTTTCTAGCAAACACGTAAAAAACCTTGAAGCAAGAAGCTGGATTTTGAACACAATCAACTACATCCAACTTTATCTTAAGCCAAGAATCTTGGAACCCAAGGGCATAGACAATTCGTGTGATACTTGTGAAGGATGATGACGTGTAACCTCCAAACTTGTTCTCAACCAAATTCCACAAATTGTAGAAAACACTTCTAAGTGGGCACGTTGTATTCAACTCTTCAACAATGAAAACAACAAGAATATTACCTGGAACTCTTTCAAGTTTTCCCCTGTACTTTTTATTTTTTATTTCTTTTGGTTTGATTCTCTTCAATTTTATTCTTCAATTCTATCCTTACTACAGTATGTACATGACACGTAAAGCTCAGTTTATCCACATGGTGGTCATGGTCGGCATGCCAAAAGCTTAGCCGATCAGTTTGACTTCTTTTTCTTTTTATCTTTTTTCTGTTTCAGTTTTTGGCTTTTTACTGTTTTTTAGTTTTTCCGGATCTCAAATGCACTGTACGGTTCTGAACTTGTTCTTGGATTGCGTTTGCAAATTCCGCTGTGGAATAAACCATCCATTGCCATGCATTTGTCATTCTTCCATTGTGGCACTGGGTCATCCTCAAAAACTTAACTTTGATAGGGTCTGAAGACTCTGAACAACAAAAGGGAGGGGCTGGTGCTAGGGTGATTTCAAATACCCCAAGGAACAACAAATGCCCAGCTACTCTTCCTTTTCAAGACCTTGACAGGCTCTAACGTGGACGCAGGGCTGCCATGCAAGCACCTCTTCAAAACCCCAAAACTCCCAAAACTCCCAAAACCCCCAAACACCCCAAACACAGTTCCTTGTCTTATAATGTTGCATGTTCCAAATAGTACAAAAGAAAAAGACCCATCAATGCTTTCATACTGGTCACTTGGCATTGAACAAGTTTGCTCTCTTTCGCATGCAAAGTGGGTGAGCTATGCACACTTACTAGAGGTTGGCAAAAAGGAATTTAAAGGACTAAATTGACGTTATCAAATTGAGCACTAGCTAGTCCTAGTCATGCCTACAACTGGTCAATTGTAGTCCCAACCAAGGTCCATACATTTGAACCTCACAACGTACACCTAGTGTAGATATGTCTAGAAAGAGTTCATGCATATTGATCACCTAACATTAATACCAAGTCAAATTGCTCAAGCCAAGACCACTCATGTCAAAGCAACCACAATTAATGTTTCAATGCGCTATTCTAAGAACTGCCAGTTTGTAAAGGAACAAAAAGATGAGTGTAAAAATTGAAGTGATCTTTCCTTACATGAAGAAGTAAGTGCCGCAACTTGTCTTTTACAAAACGAAACGCCGTTCCATTTGGTATTGGTAAGGCCCAGCCTAGCCTAACCCTCTGGTAGCTTGCGTGTAAGTTAGCAAAGTGTTCTAAGCAGCCAGTTATGACTTGTAATCCACTTGCCCGTAGTACCAGACCTAGCCTTACATTGCTTTTCACATATAGGAGCATGAAAAAAAATAAGATTCTGCAGGCACGAAAGCCAGTCCACGGTGCTCTCTCTCACAGAATAAAAGTATTCCATAGAAAACAGTTCAAAATAGGAGAGCGAACAAAGAATAATCGTACCAGATAAAAAAGGGCAGAACTGAAAAATCAACTTCATTCTCAAAGTGCTGGTCATGAGCTTGGCACACAAAGAACCTGAGAATGTACGTTGCTGTACGAGGGAGGGTACGAAGTGGACGACATAACTTGCTGACAGTGTAAGGAGACTGAAAACGTACGCCATTCTATTTACCATTGAAAAGCCATATAAAGAGGTTGCTGTCGAGAGTGGCTACTTTTGTAAAAAGAGTGGTCACTCACAGGTCGCAGGAGGGAGCTCCATAAATAAACATCACGGCCGGCTCAGAGCATCATGCAGCACTTGCACCACCTCCCTCCTGGTAGAAATTAACCGTGGCTGTTGCGTTGCAGAAAGAGAGAGAGAGAGAGTTGGGATGGAGGCGATGAAGGTGCTGCTGTTGCTGACGACAATTCTGGTATCTTTCTGTGCCTCAACAGCCCTTGGTGCTACTCCTGCCTCTGACGCTGAAGCCACAACGACGGTAAACTCCACCTCTTCACAGCAAATTCCTTGGATGACAATCATATCACTAGTAGAAAACCATGTCCTAAACAACAACTGTAAATCTCCACAATGACTGTAATCAAGTAAGTTATTTATGCACGTTTTTTCTACTAGTGTATTGACAAGTGGTTTAGGCAAGGGAAGTCAGTGTTGCAGGCTAAAGAAGATTTTCCTTACGGTAGTGCTGCTGCCCCTCCCTGTCGTGGTTTTGTGTTTGTTGCGGTGGTTCCTTGGAAATCCAATTGGTTTTGTTGTTGCAGAGTCATTATCCATTTCACTGGATCAAAATCCATGGCTGGCTCATGTGGCTGGGAATGGGCCTGCTCATGCCTGTCGCCATTGTGCTGGTGCGCTTCGCCCGAGTAGCTCGGGAAAAGGAAGACTTCAGACGTGTGAGGGTTTTGGTGTACACACACATCGTCGTTCAAGTCGTCGCGGTGGCGGCCGTCATCTGCTCTGCTGTGGTTGGCATCACCAAGTTCGACAACGACTTTGGATACACTCATGAGCGCCTGGGTTTAGCACTGTGGATCTTGGTGTGGCTTGCTCCACTTGTTGGCTTCATTCGCCCTGCGCAGTAAGTCTTGTGTCTTCCTCCTCCAATTCTCAGCACACATTCCACGGAATAATTATTCATTAATTGCGAAATCCAGGTCCAGTTTGAACGCTAATTCAAACACCATACATTCCTGTAACTACTGATAGAACACCATGTACCAAGCGTTGGAGTGAGTACTCACTCGAAAGCTTTTTGAGGGTGGCTCTAAGGTAAGAAACTCAACAAATAGAATTCATTGTCTCTATGACATACTACTTCTGTGATACTTATGTCATACTACCGCAAATAGAAAAAAATGGAGTAGTTGTAAAAGTCATGGCAAGTAATTGTAAGCTTCTCACCTCATTTGCACTGATGTCTTTCTTTCTTTAGTTGTTTCAGTTGCCGTTGTTGCTGCACGCTAAAAGTTTTTTTGATTTGCTTTCTCTCTCTTGTTTGATGCCTGCAATGCAGTGGAGCCAAAACTAGGCCAGTTTGGTATGCGCTCCACTGGCTTTTTGGAACTGCTGGAGTGGTGCTGGGATTCTACAACATCTACACCGGCCTGCATGCATACGAGCTGATGAGTCAATCAAGCTTGCGGACGCTGCATATACTGTTTTCCATTCAGCTGGCAGTGGTGGCGTTCGTTTACCTGACGCAAGACCGGTGGGGTTACTTGAAGCAACAGGGCATCTACTCCAAGTCCGTGCCTCCTGTTTACAAGGAAGAGAAGGCCAAGGATGTGGGACCACTGGAGGTTAGCAGCAATGCCACCGTCTAGAACATCTCGGTGGATTCCTCACAGTAGGGAACATTACCTTGGTAGATCTGTAAGCAAGATAGTGATTTAGCATTATAAAAGCACTGTACTGTACTGTATTATAAGAATATCAAAACACTGCAAAAAAAAGCTTTTAGATATTGCAGGAACACTATGTATATAACGTGTATATCTGGTCTTAACTTAAAATATACAAAATAATAAAAACAAATGTTCAAAGCTTCAGTTTTGCACCTTATAACAGTAGAAGAGATTGTGGACTAGCTCTGGAAGTGCGTATCCAATTCCTGAACAAGGATGTCGATGCAATGCTCGTGTCCTTGGTCCGCTTCTGTGAGGTAGGCTTGGTCTTAGGCGCTCCAAACTCCATACACTTGTCTTGAGGTCTTGTTACTGTAAATTTATTATTCGACACATTCCCAAGCAGGTACTCCAATCCAAGAGCATCCATATCACAACCCTTTCCTGAAATGCTCACTCTTTCTTATATTTGGTCCAGTTTGGACTGTTTGATCCTTATTGGAGTGCAAGCTCCAAGGAGTCCATTTACTAAAAAACTAAGACATTTATAAGGAACAGTGACGGCTTCAAGTCATGCTCGCTGTTGTCGCACTCCTCGATTGCGTCCAGAAGCAATCTTGATGTGAGCAGATCTGAGTAAAAAGTACCTAGAATGAGCTCGACCATCGCCTGTGAATGATAAAAAAAAGAGAGACAAAAATGACCCCAAACCGTTGTTGAGAATATAATGGTACAAGGGATTTCAATATCCCGGCATCAGCAGCAGCAGCAGGAGCAGCAACCTCAGGCAGCTGCATAACCTTCCACTTCAAAAAGCCTAAACCCAAAGTTAGGTCGACACTATTATGTGCAACTGAGCTAACCAGAAGTAGATCATGCCCAAAGCAGAGAAAACTGATGTAAGCATCAATGGGAGAAACGGGAGAGCACTTCCAAAGAAAAAGGAATGCAAGCACAGTCCATAAATTTCTATCACCATTAAACCTCCTAAATAAAACCTCTCTAATGAACCTACTAAGGACTTCCCTGTGGAATCAGTGTTGCCCTCATCTTGTATATTCACATCCTTCACCTCTGAAAGCTCTGCATTGGTGTCGAACAACGCCGAGAAGGCCAGCCACATCACAAGCGCGTAAAGAAGGAGAATCGCCACCTTGATAGGATACTCGGTCATCTCAAAAAGCAATGGAAACAGCGAGTAAGTCGACACGATAGATAAAAACAGAAAAGCTCTGGCATCCTCCACACGCTCCACCGCCACCACGCTAAACGGTATCACCATATGAAGCGAAGCTTTCTCATGAACATGCCACCCGAACATAAAACCACAGGTGAAAACGTAGGTCACCCAGCGAATGAAGTGTTTTGGCGATGGCGATAGCCAAGCTTGTACGAGGCACGGCACCATGGCAACAAGAACTAGCATTGCTGAAAGAAGTGGAGTGATCTGGAAGAAGACGCTGTACGGAGTAAAGTCTCCGACAAGCCCGCCTGTTAATCCTGCTTTAGGTTTTGCAACAGAAATTCCAAAAAGGTGTAAAACCACAGCTGCGAGTTTGTCACTCACATTATACAGCGCCCATGCATTTGGAGCCCAGTATGCGTGACATAAACCCCGTCCAAACGGGAACAACCGCTTCAAAACTTGGGGGATCTCGCCATAATATCCAAACGGACCAAACCCTATAGCGAGGACTCCCAACACCACACCTGCCATCGCACAGAACCGAGCTATTGATTCCACGGCGTTTGATCGTCGACAATAATGCCGTAGAATGTACACGAAGTAAAGCGGCCCTGCAATTGCAAATAAGTGCTTGAAACAGACGAGCACGGCAAACCCTAATCCGCCAATTAGGTCATTTCCGTCTCGCATTTTGGCAAGGGATAACAAGAGGATCCCGAACAGGAATCCGTTGTACTGAAAGTGAATATGGTCCACAATTAAGAGCCCCGGGGAGAATATAACCGCGAGGTAGAAAACTCTTCGCCTGATGTTGGTGAAACCCTTGCCGATCTCGAACAAACCCCAGTAGAGAACAATGTCGGCTAAAATGACTGTGGCACGCTGGAATAGGATCAGACTGCGGCCGTTGTAATTGTGGCCATCGACGAGGTCGACAATGCGAGGGTCGATGCGGGCTGCGAAGATTGCGAGGAAGCGTTCGAAGAAGGCGAAGAAGGGCGGGTAGTCGAGCGTCCACTCGCTGGATTCATCGGCGTACCAGAGATTGAGAGGGAGTGAGTGCGTGATGGCCAGCCAGTGGCGGTGCACCTCGAAATCCGTACTGTGGTACGCGGGTACCAGGAGGATCTTGAGAACGGTGGCGATCCCTGCCAGCCACGCGAGCTCGAGCAAATCGGTGGTTGCCGCCATGGTGAGCACCCTCAGGGCGCGATCTTCGTCATGTCAGTCCGCCATAGCTGGGTTTTGGATCCACAAAGCTTGTCCTCCGAGAGAAATTGATTCTTTCGTCGATAAATTCGCAGGAATGCAAGTTCGAAGAAGAAAAAAAAGCAATTTTTGTTCACTCAATCTCTCGTATCCCAACCAGCCGCTTCAAAGTTCAAATTAAACACGATCACGATCTCGATCTGTCAGTCCACGTGCGGATCGAATGACGAGGAAGCTTGACAACGCCGTCCCGTTCAGTTCGCACTTCACTCCCAACGGCGACTACGCCGCCAGACTGCCGGATGACTCATTGGATGAATTTGTTCGGGCTGGATGTGTTCGGGCTGGATGTGTTCGGGCTGGATGTGTTCGGGCTGGATGTGTTCGGGCTGGATGTGTTCGGGCTGGATGTGTTCGGGCTGGATGTGTTCGGGCTGGATGTGTTCGGGCTGGATGTGTTCGGGCTGGATGTGTTCGGGCTGGATGTGTTCGGGCTGGATGTGTTCGGGCTGGATGTGTTCGGGATGAATGTGGCGGGATCAATGTAGATGAATGCGGTCGGGGTGGGGCCGTGGGGGCAGGGTTTTTTTTGGTTTTTCGATCAATGCTTGTGTGGCATTCTTTGAAAATTGTTTGTAGCTTGTAGGTTCCATCCTATTTTTGGTTGGAGTTGAAAGTGGCCCTATGCATGGATTTTTGGAGCATTATGGGATTTTTTTGTAGGCAAAAAGTATTCATTGATCTTTTTTGAAAATATCTGAATAACCATTAGCATTACTCAATTATTGCATGAAAATTGCCTAATTGAATTAGACAATATCTCAAATAATTTTAAAGTGATGGCATTATTATTCAGTTTGACAAGAATTTTATGGAAGCTAAACTGCAATGCAATTTTCATTATTGCAATTTGGCATTTTTTGAAAAAAAATCCCCTTTTTTAGGTATAGTCTTGAACCTCACCTTTTATTTTTGAGGAAATTGGGCCTTAAATTGCCCAAAAGAAAAACAATGCTTGGGGGTGTTCGGGATGAATATGTCGAGCTGGATGTGTTTGGGATGAATATGGTTGGACCGTATGTGTTTGAGATGAATATGGTCGGGCTGGATGTGTTCGGGATGAATGTGGCCAGGAACCCAGTCGACTGCTTTATGAGATAGTGGGGCAAGGTGAAAAAGCCCCATTTTTTTACACTTCAGAATGTTGAGAGTTTGGAAATATACCTGGTCAAAAATCTTAATAGCAAAAATTTACCAATGATTCATTTTTTCCTTTGTAGATACTTTGGTCTATTACGGGGTTAAATAAAATGAATCTAGTAGCCAAATCATAATATTTGTAATTTTGCAACAATCCAAAATTGCATCCATAAACTGTTCTCACTAATTACACTAATAAATAGACATGCATCCAAGACACCACAATGAGGGATTGAAATAAAGGCTTCTTTATTCAATAACGATATTTTGTGGAATAATTCTTTGGAGAAACAACTAATCCCTTTCCTTTCTTAGCTCCCTTGTATACCGTTTCAACAATAGCAACAAACTCGTCTTTGTCATTGAGTGCCCAGTTGATCTTGTTGTCATTGTCGGTGCCAAGATCGATCCTGATATGTCTGTTTCTATAAAAGAACATGACTGTGCATTCATCGTAAAGCTCGTACATTTCATTGAAACCATTCACTTCTTCAATATCAACCACAAATATCGTGGCAAGATTTTTGAGCTTCTCCCCAACTGTGGCCAGTACTTCGTCCATGACCATGCATGTGCTGTCACCGTCCAAACCAAACCTAATTATAACAACGCGCTCCTCTTCTTTGTTAATTATATCGTCAACCTCTTGAGGAGTATGAAGATGCTTGAGAAGGTAAGACATTTTGTAAACTAAAAAAAAGAGATAATAGTATAAGGATTGTAGTATGTATACAAAAGACACAAAGAAAATGGTGGGCCTATCTTCAGAAAATAAATATATTGATATATTGCACGACTTGTGTAAAATGCGTTTATTATTATTATATACTTCACTTATTTATATAGATTTTGAAACAAGACTTTTACTTTTTTCTTCTCTTTTACTTTATAGGCTGCAGACAAAAAGTAAAAGTAGATGAGAGTTACTTCAGAAAATAGCTTGATGGAAGCCAAACCAAAATTTTGAAACCATGTGACTTTCGAAAAAGCTCTTCTTGCAGTTGGAGTTCAGATTGAAGTGATTATGCATAAATAAAATCTGGGTAAATTTTGTGCTAAATTTAGCCCTCATTTGAGAACATTGTATCGTACAAGAAGGTGAAGTTGTGTTCATTCCACCTGCTCATGATAGTTGCTGCAATGCCATTATAACAACTTACCATGCGGGTCTTGAACCTGTGCTGCATGGCCAGGGTGAAGTGGCCCCCTCATTATCCCTCTCATGGATGAATAGGACCGGGAGCTCCGTTAACCCCTAAAGGACCAGACCCTTTTTAGAAATATAGCAATTTTGGGCAGGTATCTATGATTGGAGCTTTTCATAGTTTAGGCTGAAATTTTAATAGAATGTGGAGATGAGGTTTATCTTTCATATGCAATAAATTTCATGACATTTGGAATTATGTGTAAAAAGTTATGGCCTAATATGTTGCTTTTTACATTTGTCATTTTTAAAAATCACTTTTTTCAAAAACAAAATTTTGAATTGGCTTAGGAGATTTATGTGAATGTAGGAAGCTTCAAATCATTCTATTTGGATTAACGTGATGAAAGTTATGAGGATTTTTTGTTTGCAGGCAGTTATGGATTCTCTACTTCAAAATAAACTTTGAAGTCCTTTATTTTACTCAATTTTCAACATTTTGGAAAAAAAACAAAACCAAAGGATGAAGATTATTTATGACAACATTATAACCATTGGGATTGACATTGTTTGTTTTCATATTAAATTCTTAACAATTTAGTGTTTTGAATCATTCTCTACTTCTTTTTACTTACTAATTTATTTCCATATGTTATACAACTCCAAATGATTTGAAACTTTTTTGACATGTACTTTACTTAGGTGGAAGGAATTTAGAGAAGCACCACCCACATGGCCTTTTTTTCTTAGGAATTTCACCTTCTAAAGGGTAGCTACCCGATTTTTCACAAGACATTTTTGAATATTCAAACCATTCTAGCTTCCAATCCAGGTGGTGGAAAACTCTGAATTTTTTTTCACATCTTCCAAACCTTTCTTCTAGAAGATCCTATGGTCACATATGCATAAAAATGTTTTTGTTTTCAAACATGGTTGATGCTCTAAAAATGGCACTTTTGAAGAGTTTTTGGTGAAAACTTTGCTTGGTCCTTTAGGGGTTAAGAGCATCTCCACCAAGGGGTTTTTGATTGTAGTAGACTAAGATTTCTTGGTTTTTGCCATTTGGATAAAAGCAATTCAGATTTCTGAATTTTACATAAATTCTCCAAGTTTGCCTCGTGTATATGCAAATTTCATGGCCTTACAACATTACAGGATTTTACAAAGTATGATTCACACCTCCAATTCATCTAGAAATTCTCTAACACATGCCTAACTTGGTCTTCTACATGGGAAAAAAAAAAAAAAAAAAAAAAAAAAAAACCCTCAATTTTGCGTAGAGCAAATTTTTTGATATAGGAGTGGTTAAAGGCTTCTGAAACTTTTGGGCAGTAGGGAAAAAAATCCTTTTTTTCACTTTAGATGTCAATATCTCACTCCTTTACATCTAGAATGAGCTGATTTTTTACTCACAAGTACCTCCCATAGTTTAGGGCAAGATCTTACGGTTGGATTTCCAAAAAAAGCTTTTTTTCCTACCTTTCTATTTATATCTCTAAAAGTGACAATTTTGAGTGACTTTCACTGAAAAAAGGCTTGGTCCTTTAGGGGTTAAAGGGGGCAGGGGGTTTACAATAGTGCAGCTCCGTGTTCTCTGAGGTAGAGATGCATCAGCGGTGGAGATGCTTTGAGGATGACAAATAATCATTGCAGAATCACATCATCTATACTGAAGATTGCGTTGAGGTTGCCTCTCCTATTTTCTTGACATTTTACACTGTATAAATACTTACTGATATCATAGTAGTTTACATAAACAATTACTGCAATGTACTATTTTTATAGGGCCTGGCAACAACAACAAAGCTTTGAAAATTTAAATAGCAATGCTTAGGTCATAGACCATGTGAAATACTAACATCTAGATTGTTGCATATGTTTCCAAGTGGCAAAGCAATGAGTTATGAGGTAACTTTCCAAGGTAAAGTAAGACAACCTAATCATGAAGGTATTCTAAATGCAATATTTGGTGCAAAATACAGCTTGGTCCAAGGGTTTTATTTCATTTTCATTGGTCAAGCAACACATACCCTAGAATGCATGCTTGGTTAGAAAAAAAGAAAACCAAAAAAAAATATATATATTCACATGTTCTCAATGTATCTATATAACAAAATACGATTTACTACAAGGCGATCCTTTTATTGTAATCCTTTTACTATGTGGGTATAGAAATTTGCTTGGGTAAAAATCTTGCGTAGAAAACAACTAACACATGTAAAAGCTTGCATAGGTAATAACTACTCCCTTTGTCCCAATATAAGCTCCAAATAACTTCTCCTCAAGGGATTAATTGTATTTTTAGTCATTATGCTAGTGAAAAATGCATTCTAGAATCAATATACCACCTACCAAATATCTGCAAAATCTCAAGTTTTTATGTTGCTGTTTAGACATCCAAATTCCATGCAAAAAGTACCATATTTGTGCATAGTTTGTGAAGGCTACCGGCTCCACACTCTTTTAGTCTTTGTACTAGTGACACATGCGTTCTAGAATCAATATACCATCTACCAAATGTGTGCAAAATCTCTAGCTTTGATATTGCCGTTTGGGCACCCAAATTCCATGCAAAAAGTACCGTATTTGTACATGTTGCTAGCTCCTCATTATTGATGATTTAAAGATTAATAGCAACTATGGTACCTTGTATGGGCAAGGCCAAGCTTGTTAGGAGAGGAATGCTCTCTAATTGCTTAACTTGCCCCCATGAGGTCATTGAACATGACAAACGCTTTCTCAACAATTGAAATTAGCAAAAGGGAGCTTTTTAGTGGGACAAGAACTATGCCTAATTTGGAGCTTTACATTGGGATAGAGGGAGTAGCATATGTAAAATTTTGTGTAGGTTTAAACTTGCATGAGAAAAAAATGTATGAATAAAAAATTGTATTTGCAAAAAATAACATGGGTAAATAATAAAAATGTAACAAAATTGCAAGGGTAAAAACAAAAATTATATAAAAATTTGTGTGAAAAAATATTATGTGGGTAATTTTTTGTGTAGGTAAAAAGTATATGATAAATTTTTGCGTGAGAAAAAAGTGACCTTCCTTTTATTGCATAGGTAAAAAACTCTATGGGTATAGAACAAAAAATGCTTTATTGCAAGCAAAAGTTTTGTAGACAAAGACAAATGTTTTACTACATGGGTTTAGTTTGAAGTTGTAGTGCACAAAGTAAAAAGTAAAGAAGTATTTTCTTGCAAGGAAAATGTTTTGGGCAATTGAGCCTAAAGTTATTTTACATCTTGTCGGACCAAGAGGTGCCTATACTAGTATATACACAACAAGATACAATTTACTACATGGCGATCCTTTTACCACAATCCTTTTATTGTGTGGGTGAATAAATGTATGTGGATAAAAAATTGCTTGGGTAAAAAACTTGTAGGTGCAAATTTGCATGAGAAAATATGGTTTGGGTAAAATACTATATGTTTAAAAAAATGCAAGGGTGAATAATAAAAAAAATGCATCAATTGCGTGGATTAAAAAAACAAAAATATATAAAAATTTACGTAAATAATTACTACATGGGTAAAAAAAAATGTGTAGGTAAAGAACGAATAATATTTTTTGCATGAGAGAATAACAACGTTCCTTTTACTATGTGGCTAAAAAACTCTACGCATATAGAACAAAAAATGCTTTATTACAAGCAAATGTTTTGTAAACAAAGACAAACGTTTTATAAACAAAGACAAACGTTTTAGTGCATGAATAAAGTTTGAAATTGGAGTGCATGGATAAAAAGTAAGAATTATTTTCTTGTGGGGGAAATGCTTTGCGTAATTGGATCTAAAATTGTTTTACGTCCCATCAATCTAACGGGTACCTGTACTAGTTCATCTAGAAACGAATTGATTTTTAAGAGTGCAAGGGTGAAAGCATGTACATCTTGAATTTTTGAGGTAAAATACATTATGGTCTAACAAGGATCTAGAAATAAGATCTTCATTTTGTGATTTTTTTGGTTCATTTTTATATGAACTAGTGGACCAATGCACCCTTCGGGCCAACTTTAAACACATAAGTTAAGGGTGAAGGCTTTAATCATGATTTTTTTGTTGTTTATTTTAATCGTTTATTCTAATCACATTTATCGTTTTGTTTATAATAATTGTTTCTTGCTTGCTTAATCACGTCAAGTTGTTGCTTATTTTAATCATTTTTTTGCTTATTTTCATGGTTTTTGTGACAAGTGAGGCTAATTGTGTTTTTAAGGGAATTGATATGTGCACACCAAGGGTTGATATTTGCATACCCCCAAGAGGTAAATTGTAGATTTCTACCATCAAAAAGTTGAATTTGAGAATTTTGAATTCAGATTTGGACATAGAGACCATGGTTTACTCTAGAACCATAAAAAAAGTTGCAATTTAACAACATTTAGTGAAAAAGCTTAGCTAGGGGAAAACATGTTGCTTTTACTTTTGTTTGTAAAAAAAGATAAGCTTTTTCATTGGGTGTTGTTCAATTGCAAACTTTTATATGGTTCCAAAGTAAACCATGGTCTCTAAGTCCATATTTGAATTCAAAATTCTCAAATTCAGATTTTTGATGGTAAAAATCTACAATTTACCTCCCAAGGGGGTGTGCAAATATCAACCCCTGGTGTGCACATATCAATTCCCTTTTTTAATCATTTTTTAATGTGTGTGAGAGGTGAGGCTTATTTTAATCATTTTTTTAATGTGTGACAAGTGAGATATCAATCCGAGAATTTTTTATGATTTTTTTTGTCACCCCCCCATGGCCCCATGCATGCCCCATGTGCAATTTTATTATGGGAGCGCATGGCTTGCCCCCCATGCCACATAGGAAAATCATGCTTGACGGACAGACACCTAGTTCTATCATATATATAGATAGAATCAAAGCTATGCGTAGATATCATGAAACACCCAAATCATCAAACTATTCCCATAGTTGAAATTAGACAAAAATAGTTCTCTAAGCATACTTGGATGTATTTCAAGTGATTCATTCAATTTCTATAAAAATGCAATTGAAATCATTCATTGTCCACATTTTGGACCGTGTTTTGGACACTAACACTTTTAAGATTAAAATTAGTAGTTTCTATCCAAAAGTTGACACAATTGATCTTTCATTGAGAGAGGTTTGGCATAGGAGTAGTCACGGTTGGTCTAAGATTGAGATTTTTGTGAACATTGGGAATCAACTGAGTGAAAGTAGGCAAGAGTGGGAGCAATTCTCCATGGACAAAGGTGTGACATCCCTTTTGTGGGAGATGGAGAATGGTTTACTAGAGAAAAGCAACACGACCAACTATTGGAGGAACAAAAAGAGCAAGGGTGAAAAATGACTCAAGAGGGGGAAAATAAGCGGAGCGTGGTAAGAGTTCACGTGCAAAAACAATTATGAGGCTAGTTCTTCGCGCTTGGCAGACGAGAATTTTTTTTCTAAATCTTCAAGAAAATGCCCTTGCACCAATTGTGGAGAGAGCGCCATGTCAATTTTTTGTGTGAAGATTGAGAATGCAAAAAAGTTTTCCATGAAGATTGAGAATGTAGAAAATCAACTGTGACTAAGGTATGTACACCCATAAGTGTCAAACTAAGGGTTTTGAACATGATGAGTATCAATAAACAACTAGCAAATTATAGGATCTTATAGGAACAGAAAAATAATGAGTTTGCATTTTGAAATGTATTATTTGGATACTGTGAGAATAAGTTGTGAATTTTTAAAGAGCAAACTGCCATTATTCCCATAACCACTATTAAGGTTTCATGTTCACATGTTGCACATCCTTATCATTACATCTATTCACTTTCACAGATTTTCCAAGATTTCAGAAGTGACGGTTATGAGGATAGTGGTGCTTATGGGTGTACATACCTTATCCCTAATGCCATCCGTGTTTTCACCCCCAACATCTTTACGTTCACTATAACCCAAGGTTCTGGCAATTTGGGGCAAAATTACACCAATTCTTTTTATTGGCACCAAGCCTATAGAAAAAAAACACAATTATTTGGATGAAATCTCCAAAAAAGCTTTAAACTTAAAAAAACGTGGATGGAATTGCCAAATATATGTGGATGAATATTGAGATATGGAGCACCACTATAACATTTTAAATCGCCACCTTGGCACTTCTTTAAAAATGAAAAATAAACCCTGCTATAACCTGTGTCGAAAATTTAAGAAGATTCTCACAAAGAATCGCCCATAAAAAGTTCCCTGACTTGACTCTATCAGTCCACTTGTTCCTGCCACATCAGGCATTCGTTGGGCGTTGAGTTCCCACTTCCCAGTGATTCTCACAGGGCACCCGTCATTTCTCCGGGCGACAAGGAACTACAGTACTGTACAGTAGAGCAGGTTCGGCGCGAGAGATGGAATTCTTTACCGTTTTCACGGAGTGCCGCCGCCGCGTGGTGTCTGTGCCAATGCACGGGCCCCTTTGAATTTTGCAAAAGGTAGGTATCAATCCGGATCAGATCAATCTGTTACTTCTCGAAAAGCTCTTACTACTTTTAATATCCGATGAATAGTTCTTCGATTACACCTGCTGTGCAGAACTGCAGATACTCAAGCGCTGCAACAGAAAAAAATCCATATGAAAGTGATAGTAGTTACTTTCTCGTGCATTTAGTAAAGAATTTGCGTCGAGTTCTCCAGTCGAGTAATACTCCGCTTTCTTGCATTAAGAGTTGTACAATTGAGATTTGTAAGAGAGAACAGAACAGATCGAAACCCTAAGAGTACGGTACGATGTGCTGGTGATTTAAGAAAATCCCGGTTTCAACTTCGGTACTCGGGTGCACAATTGAGATTTAAAAGAGAGATCAGATCAGAACAGATCGAAACCCTAAGAGTACTGTACGATGTGCTGGTGAGTTAAGAAAATCTCTGTATCAACTTCGGTACTCTGTTTCACACCGGGCTGTGTTTAAGGCTTAAGAGAGGAGCCATTTAGAGCGGTAAATTTCTTTCCGAAGGTTGCACACGCTCGCAACATCAGCTTTCTTTTGCCGTCCTAAGAATCGCAATAGTGCTGAATTTGCGAGAGTGTGAATTGCTACAGCAACAGCAGCTTTCTGCGATTTCGTTGTGCTGTTGTTGTTAGAGCAGTGTATCGAGGTTTGAAAGAGATAACAGAACAGAACGGAATCCTAAGCGTACTGTACGATGTGCTGGTGATTTAAGAAAATTCCGGTGTCAACTTCGGTACTCGAGCTGTGTTTAGGGCTTAAGAGAGGATCCATTTAGAGCGGTAAATTTTGCTTTCCGAAGGTTGCACACGCTCGCAACACCAGCTTTCTTGTTCGCCGTTCTCTGAATTACAATATTGGTGATTTTGCGAGAGTGTGAATTGCTACAGCAGCAGCTTTCGCAATTTCGTTGTGCTGTTGTTGTGAGAGCAGTGTTGGAGCTTCGATTTACAACGGCAAGGCTGTCATGCACAATTCGTTCAGGTAGTTTTTGTGTTTTGTTGTCGGATAATTTCTAGTTTCTATTTTTTTTGTTTTGGATTATTTCATTGAGTTTTGAGACAGGTTTGTTGTGTTTTTCTTTTAGGAATGGCTGCGACAGCGACGATGATGAGCGTTTCTCTTTGCTCCCCTTCGCGTTCTCTACTTCCGCCTGCTGCTGCAGCTGACTTTGCGTCGTCCACGGTCTCCGGCGCGTTGCTTCGGTGCTCTTCGAAATTTCGAGTTCCGGCCGTTGCTTTTTCTTCACGTATTGCAATGGCTGGTTGTGGACCGAAGCTGGCCAAAGTTGCGGGGGTGACACCGAACGTGGCGATGAGGGGGACTAGCATGACGATGACTACTGCGGCTGTTGCCTCACCTGTAGATTTGAATGCACGGCGGCCCGAGGTGGAGACTGCGATCGACGAAGGAATGACGAATTGCATCACCGAGACGTATCTTAATGACTCCATTCCATCGCTAGGGCCCAAGATCCGCGGCAAGGTGCTTAGGTTTTGCATTTGTTTTTTGGGAAAATTTCATGGATACCCCTGAAGTTTGCAATAATTTCATAGGTACCCTTGCTTTTTCAGAAATATCACAAATACCCTTGGACTAAAAACTTGAGGCTTTTGTTTTGTTATGCATGTCACTTCCTTCTCCCTTTGTGCACACATTACTTCTTTCTTGGAATGCGTACACACAAAGGAAGAAGGGAAGTGGCATGCACAACAAAACAAATGCCTGATGTTTATGGTCCAAGGGTATTTGTGATATTTCTGAAAAAGCAGGGGTATCTATGAAATTATTGCAAACTTCAGGGGTATCCATGAAATTTTCCCTTGTTTTTTTACAAATTTTGGTATGTATTTTAGGTTTGATTCTGTAATAAATTTGCATCCCTTCGTGACCAGTTTTTTTGCACGCATTTGAAGCTTTCACTTGCTTCTGAACTTGTGCTTCTGGAATAGATTTGCAGATTTTGCAGTAATCGGATTCCTTTTTTCTGTGTTTGCTTGCTTTTTCATTTGTGCGATCTGCTTTTTCATTGTCTATGGGGCAGGTCCGAGATATCTACGAAGCCGGGGACTACATGGTGCTTGTGACCACAGACAGACAAAGTGCATTCGACCGCGTTCTCGCCTCGGTGCCGTTTAAGGGCCAGGTTAAGGCTCTTAAACCCTTAAACCCTAGTCTGTCTGTCTGTCTTGGCTCATGGTTTTCGGTTCTCTGTGTCTGGCACATGTCCTGGGGATTTTTGTGTACTGAGAATCGTTTGGTGTTGTTGCAGGTGTTGAATCAGACGAGTGTCTGGTGGTTTAGCAGTACCAAGCACATCACCGACAATGCGATTGTCAGTGCCCCGGATCCAAATGTCACCATTGCTAAAAAATGCACCGTTTTTCCTGTCGAATTTGTAGGTATTAAGCTCCTTCTCACATCTTCTGCATCTCATGGTACAGTCCACACCAAATCAACTGAAGTTTTTCAGGGTCGTGTTTTTAGTTATTTTGTATCGTAGAGGAAGAACTCCTAGTATCATATATATTGTATACAATACGATCCCTTGGGATTTAATCTCATTGATCTTTGGTTTTTATTAACAAACGAGAATCCGCCATACTTCAGATATGGCTATATCGCCTGCCATATCCTATAGAACGCCATGTCTGAAGAACGGGTTCTCTGTATTATCCCTGTCCTAACACTATCTTATTTCAGTGATGGAGCGTCACTAACTGCCGCACTGAAATTTGTTGCATGCTTTTCACCAAAATTGCTAGATCGGCAATGATAATTGTTGTATTCTGGTGTGTTTCCAGTTCGAGGCTTTATGACTGGCAGCACGAGTACTTCACTTTGGACGGTTTACAATAACGGTGTCCGCAATTACTGTGGCAACGATCTTGCTGAAGGTAAGGAATTCCTTTTCTTTTACCTGATTGTACAGTGACACAAGTTCTGAGTCGTTTGTTTTCGTGCATTCTCTTTTGTTTTCCTGAATTTTCTGTTTTTTGTGTTTGTCATTTTCAGATACTTTTTAAATAATAGTAGTGGTGTTTGCCTTTTCAGGAATGAAGAAGAATGAGAAGTTGAAAGCTAACATAATAACTCCCACGACTAAGGCTGCTGACCATGATCTCCCTATTTCTGGGGCTGAGGTGCCAGAGATACACATTCTATTTCTGGGGTTTTCCCTCCTTTTATGTTCTCAGTGTAGGGACATTACATAGTCGTTCACTCATTTGCTTTGATCGATCAATGTTAATTCTTTTTATGCTTTTGTGTTTGAGAGAGTGTCGACATCATTCTCAATCTGCTAGTAGAGAGTTTCAATGTTTAGTAGCTTCTGTACATCTTGATACCAACGTGGGAATTCGCTGCTATGACTTTCGTTACTTCAGAAGATCTGTGTCACAAAGATTTTCTGGTCATTAAAATGTTCGAGGTTCAAGCTAGAAATTGTTGTTGACGATTTGACTAGCATACACGGTTTCGCTACTTGCAACAATCAAGACTAATATTTACTGCTCTAGTGTAACGGAGCCCCTATGTTCAAAGCTTGCTGTCTCCATAGAAGGTTAACATCGCGTGTTTGACTTATGGATTTACAGATAGTAGAGCAAGGACTGATGTCAAAGGAAGATTACGAGGAGGTCAAAAGTAAAGCACTTTCGCTTTTCAAGTTTGGACAGGTGTGATGTGAATCCTTAACATTTCTGGTGGAAATCTGCGAGTTAGATATATTCAGAATTCAGTAAAACCCCTGCTGCTCTTCGTGTCTTTTTCGCAGGAGGTGGCTCTGAAGCATGGGTTGCTATTAGTTGATACAAAATATGAGTTTGGCAAGACCAGTGATGGGACTATAGTTCTTATTGACGAGGTGAAGTGCTGAGCCTCTACTACTATCAGTATCACAGTCTTTCTAGTGAGCGAATGGCAATTCTTATTCCCTTTTTTAAGGGGATTCTTGTGCACTAGAATAAATGTGTTGTTTCGATACTGTATAAAAAAATTATGACTGGAGCTTCCCGTTTCTTTGCCTGACCGTGGAAGGCTAGAATCTTTCGATATTTTCTGAAGTGCAACATATAGAGAATTAAGTTTTAGTGCTAGTACTTTCAGACGAGTGTATCGAACTAGCAGTTGCACACTCAGTGGGTTTTTTTCACCTCGATTACTCCAAGGCAGTTCACACTGTTCTCCCTTTCTGCAGGTGCATACTCCGGATTCCAGCCGTTATTGGATCGCCGCGTCGTACGAAGAAAGGCATAGGCAAGGATTAGAGCCTGAAAATATTGACAAGGTTTGTTCCTCTAATTTTCTTCACATTTGTCATTTTAGAACGTGAAGTAAAGCTTCTAAACGACATTAATGTTTTGGAATCAGTATTCTATAATAAATCAGAATGTTTTCAGTAACAATAATATCTACAATCGTTGTATATGTATATCATTATAATACAATGCCCTGCTTGTGTTTTTTTCCTCCAATTGTAAGCCATTTATCGAAGTAGCTCTAGCATGGTGCTCTGCAGGAGTTCCTACGACTGTGGTTCAAGAGCAAGTGCGACCCCTACAATGACAAGGTATTTAAAGCTTTTAACGAATCATAGTGTATCTTCATGGTTCTCATCCCATGTCTCATAATAAGTACCTTAGGTTGATTCCTAGGTGATTAGTTGGAACCTCGTGCTATACTTTGCCGTGGAGGAAAAGTACGTGCAGATTGAGCCTGCTTCATGAATTTGTCAAAAATGTGTATGTTTTATGCTGCCAGCATTTGAAATAAGGTAGAGGATACTATCTGCTTCACTTCAAGCATTTTAACCAATATGTATGAGTGTGTTTTTTGGGAAATTAGCATATGGCTGTGGAGAGATTACTTTGGGTCTTAGAGAGTTAAATGTGTTAAGATGAATTTTTTCTCACTCAATGTATGATGATTTCTTATACGATCGTTAATTAATCTAACCATTTCGCAAAACAAATTAAGCAATTGTTGTTTTTGAAACATGTGGATTATAAGATTGTGCATCTGTATAGCAGTATTGTTTATAATTTGGTGGAGTTTTTTCTTAATTAAGTAGACCAAATTGATTTATACTGGTTATTTGCAGGTATTGCCAGAGGCTCCAAAGGAACTGGTGGCAGAGCTATCTTGGAGGTGATTCACCTTTTCTGAACCTCTCCTTTATCTGCAAATACGTGCCTTTCCGCATTTAGTCTATTTTATTTTTTTGAATCAAGTGAGTGCTTTTTAGACCATTTGAAGTCAACTGAGTATAAAATTGCATCGAACGAATTAAGTCCACAGTCTCCGTTGCGGAGGTCTGGGCTTTTTTGGATCACATATGTAATTGACCCTTTTCATGCACGTTTACAGGTACATCGTGCTGTACGAAACCATCACTGGAAATGATTTCATGTTGCCGGATACAAAGGTAATGTTCTTTTCTCGTACATGTTTCAGTCGCTTGCTATGAGTCCTTGTACCTTAACAACCATTTTTGAAAGAATAACCCATTTATATCAATAAGAAGCTCATTTTGGTGTTGTTTACTTTCATATCCGAGTCATTTTGTTGCTTAAGTTGTAATGAATTCTTTCCATAAGAAGATTTTTCGTTTTCTCCCAAATGTACGAAGACTTATGGCATGTGACTGTTTCATGAGAAGGAGAATCTTTTGTTTAATGTATTTTCATAGAACCTTTATGCAATCTGCTTTTGAGACTGCACCCTCTGTTGAGCTTTTGAAATGGAAGATATTGGTATGGTGATTATTACGATCACTATATAGATCACCACATGCATGGATAAATTAAATTAAAAAAAGGGACCGACTAGGTGGACACCCCCCAATTGCTACGCGGACACCCCCCATAGCCAAATCTATTAAGTTTGAGATTATTATTATGTTGAAATATGAAATAAAATCAAAGCAATACTTCAGCGTACATCTGCGTTTACAAGCTCTGCAAACATACAACAAATTTGTCTCATTCGTGACACGGGTAGGAGTCAAACTAGTTGCTCCCTTCATTTACTAGTTTGACTCCTGACCGTGTCACAAATGAGGCAAAAATGTTATATGTTTGCAGCGCTTGTAAATGCAGGTGGACGCTGAAGTATTACTTTGATTTTATTTCATATTTCAACGTAATAATAATCTCAAACTTAATAGATTTGGCTATGGGGGTGTCCGCGTAGCAATTGGGGGGTGTCCACCTAGTCGGTCCCTAAAAAAATGGTGAATATTTGCAAAGCTTGTATTTTGAGCGCGCAAAATGTTGTGTAAATAGGATCTATAAGTATTATTTTTGCGCAGTTGCAATTGCTTCTGCTCAAGAATGTTATGTTAACCAGGTAGATTTTCTGGAACCAATTGTTGACAAATCTCTTATGAATGTGGCAGGAACCCTTGCAGGATCGCATAGTGCGAAATGTGCAGGACTCTCTCCAGCGCTTGTTGTAAACAACAAACGGTATTTTTCTTAATGCTCCATAGATTATGCTTCAAAAATAAGAGAATCATTCATCACTTTTGTTGCTTAACTTTGGATGAGAGGACACCTAAGTTATCTAGAAGGTAAGTAGATATGGAGAATGCAGAGCTTTGACAATGCAACATGGTCCTTTGAGATTTCCACGTAAATCTCTGAGAAGATGGTCTCAGAATCACAAGGGCCATTAAAAGACTCTTCATTGTGTGAACCAACGTAAGGATTTAGTGGTTTCCCACAGTTACCTAGTGCAAGCCTTCGTGGTATTCTTTTTTGTTAGTGGATTTCAGAAATTCAACCAACTAGAGCGGCAAGGGTTGGGATCGCTCTTCTAGGAATTTTGAAGATTTGAGCCTCCGAGTTTGTTGTTTGGATTTTGCTCAACATATTAGCTAGATCTTTGTATCTCAATTGTCCTTTATGATTGAAGAGATCCTGGAATTGAAACCTTGAAAGCTTGTTGTGTTCTGATTTGTGTTCAAAATTCAATCACATGCAAGAGTTGTGTGGGGGGTTAGTGTGTAGCTTTGTGAGCAGGATTATGGAATAGTTGTGTTGTCCGAGAAATTCTTTTTGACATTTTGTTGTGAACTTGAGATGAGATCTCAAAAGTATTATCCGCCGGGTCCGTTCCGACTTTTCTCAGCAGATTTTTTTTCTGCGGCGTGTTCATCTTCTTCAGGCGTTTTAGTATTGCTATATTAAAAAGAATTTGGGTGACTTTGCTTTGAGTTTCCTCACATGGTTTGCTGGGGCTTGTTGAGCTTGCCCAAAGTCAACCAAGTTGTTGGCAAAGACAATCAAAATTTTAGGACATCAATTGCGAGAGCACATTTTCATTAAATTTAGCATGTGATATATATTGTTGGAAGGCTGTTGAAATGAGCTCCTAATGTGTAGGGTAAGGGCCTCACGCAAGGGGCACATGAGGCCCTATGGAATGAGGGCGGAGTAAGCGTGAAATTGCCCATGCGTGAGGCCCTTATTTTGCATAAATGTTGCTTAGAAAAATATATATGGTCACTTATCCTTTTTGCTAAAATATTGTTATGTGTCCTTTTTGGTAGCAAGAGTGATGTTACGTAGTGTGACACCACTTTGCAATTTTATTGTTAAATTCACAAGTTTGAGTGCAACTAAATATGCAGAGAATTTTGTGCAAGCAATGTTTGTGGTATAAAATTCCCTTTTCTCTTTTGAAGTGTTGAAATTACTATCATGCAAAGTCTTTAACTTTTGCCCTACTATCATTTGACGGACTTGAGAGAATGGCAAAACAAAAGTTTTCATGGAAACAAGGGGAGTATGAAGGATGAAGAATTATGAAAGGGGAAGGCAATCCTTTAAAAATCCCAAATTCTTTCTAGTACTAAGTTGGGTACACCCATAAGTGTGAGTTTAAGGGTTTTGAACATGATGACTATTAATAAATATTTAGCAAATTAGAGGATCCTATTAGGAACAAAAAAAAAAAGAGTTTGCACTATCAAATGTATTATTTGGATATTGAGAGAATAAGTTGTGAATTTATAAAGAGCAAACTGCCATTGCACCCATAACCAACGCTAAGGTTTCATGTTCACATGTTGTACATCCTTATCATTACATTTATTTATTTTCACAAATTTTCCAAGATTTTAGAGGTGACGGTTATGGGGACACTAATGCTTATGGGTGTACCCACCTTACATGGAAGTATAGAAGAACTTGTCTAATCAAAAACTACTTGAGAGAACAACTTGCATAGTGAGTAGTAATTGTCAATTCCAACCTTAGATTCTCATTTAAGATCCAACTTCGTTAACCCTTTCACAACCGCGCGACCATTAGATGATCGATTTGCAGTGTATTTCACATACATGCCGTCCTTAAAGGGTTAATGAATAGCGTGACAGAGTGTGTATTCTACCCAGTCTTGGCTACACACAATTAGAGAGGTTTAGAGGCTGTTTGTTACTTGTAAATTTGATAGAATTAGGTAATTACTCTGAAGTGGCTACTTCCATATCAATAAGAGTTGAATCAAATCATTCAAGAGGCTTGAAATAAGATTGCAAAATATATAAATAATTAGTAGGAATTCCACTTTCCACTTTGCAATTTTAGGCTAAAAGCATGTTTTAAAAGTTGCAATATCTGTGTATGAGCTTGTAGTGGGGACCTTCTGCTTTTTAGCTAGACCACAATATTTGTTAATTTGGGAAAACACTTTCCCAAAATTTGGGATGTTGAATTTTGTATTGTGAGAATATTTTGGTGATTTAGAGTGAGTTTTTTTATAATTCTTTCAAAATATCTCATCATTGATATAAGGTCTTGAAGAAATCATCATAAATTCACTCTATATTACCTAAAAACTCTTTAAAATGAAAAATTTAGAAGTCTCAAAAGTGGGAATTTTTCCCAAATTAACTAACATCTTGTTCTAGGCACTATGAATTAGCCTATGTAAAAGGAGGTGTACACTTTATTGTAATAAATTATTAATGCCCAAATGTGCAAAGGACTCGGAGAGCTCCTACCACAAGTAAAAAACGGGTCATTGTCACTTAGTCATTGTGGACCTGTTTTTTTACCTATGTACATTGTGAGTAACTTATCTTTAGTGTAATGCACCTTTCAAATTTTCAACTCTTCTCAGAATAAAAGAACATCCATGGAGGTATTGTTATGTCTATTTGTTTGTTTTTTATTATAAGCCTTCAACCAGGGCCAATGAAAGGCAGTCACGTGTGGGGCGGTTTGGGGTCTGCTATTTATTGGGCCAAATTGTAGGCTTGTATTCCAAAAAACAAATTTGTTGATAGGGAATTGATACATGTATCACTCATTCTTGACTATTTTACCACATCCTATTATATATGTTCAACATTTATTATATTTATCCTTAAACGTTTGAGCATGCCACTTTGATTAGTACAATACAAGGTTATTTTCTTGTATTTGGAATGGTTTCACATTTTTACTACATTTGAGATTAACAAAGAAGTTGAAATGTAAATCAATGCAATTAGAGTGAGCTAGTTAAGATCCCAAATTAAAACTTCTTGTTGGTAGCAAATGCCAATTATATACCAGCATATATACTATGCCCTATGGTCATTTAAGGGATAAAATAGGTGTGAACCAGAAGAAAAACACATCACTAATTTGAAAATACAACTTGACATAGAAGTTGCAACTTAAATTTTTTTTGAAACTTTAGATCACACTCATAGTATCAACTAAAATATCTAAATTATGTTTAGTTTGATATCTAATTTTTTAAATTGATATTATGAGTGGGATTAAAAGCTGAAAAAAAAATTTAATACTAAATCTTCTATGTCAAGTTGTATTTTCAAATTATTGATGTTTTTCTTGTGGTCCACATCTATTTTAATATTGTAAATATTGACCATATATAGTAGGGTGTGGTAGAATAGTCAAATAGGGGTGGTACGTGTATCAATTCCCTTGTTGACTTTGTTTCAATAATTGTCTTTATTTTATTTTAGATCTCTACAAGAATCTATGTTATGAAACATAAACATTGGGTGTTTATTCATTACTAGAAATTTGAAATTGAAAGAGAGGGGAGGGAGAGGAAGAGGGAGAAAAATTAAGGGAATTGCTAAAAAACCACCACGCTTTTTGCTAAATCCACTACAATTCAATATCTCACTATGTTAAGTGGTCCTACATTATTCACAGGCAACTCAAGCAGTTTACCACAAAGGATAAATTTTAGACATTTACTATTGACAAGTTGAATTTGGAAAATTTAAAATTTGGATTTGGATTTAAAGACCTTGCTTTAGTCTAGAACCTTGAAAGAGATTACTATTGAACTACTTCCAATGGAAGAGCGTAGCTTCTTTTATGAACAAGGGTAAAAGTAATAATTTACCCCCTACCTAAGCTTTTCCATTGGGCATTGTTCAATTGTAACTTCCTTCAAGGTTTTAAACTAAAGCAAGGTCTTTAGCCCCTAAAGGACCTTTGTCCCTTTAAGGGACAACTGGGATTTTGGGCATGTACCTATGGCTAAACTACTTTGCATGATTTTCTGAAATTTTACTGAAGGTGAGGAATTCAAAGATCTACGTGGGAATGTAATTTTTTCTTCATTCTGACATTTATTGAAGAAGTTATGCATGAAAATCTGGAAAATACTGCTCCCCGGGTAGCCAAAAACTTCTTTAACATTTTCATTTTTTTCAAATAAAAATCTGAAATTGGTTATTTAAACTTATATGGACAAGAGGAGCTTTGAATCATTCACTTCTGATAGATGAGATGAAAGTTATGAGGAGTTTTTGTTTGCAGGCAATTATGGATTCTCTACTCTAAAATAAACTTTGAAGTCCTTTATTTTACTCAATTTTCAATATTTTGGAAAAAAAAACAAAACCAAAGGATGTAGATTGTTTATCACAACATTATGACCATTGGGATTTGCATTTTTCATTTTAATAATTAAATTCTTAACAATTTAGTGTTTTGACGCATTCTCTACTTCTTTTTCCCTCCGATTTTTTCCCATGTGTTGTATAGTTCCAATTGATTTGAAAATTCTCCCACACGTACCTCACTTGATCTTCTACATGGGAAAAAAAAAACCCTCAACTTTGCATAGAGCAATTTTTTCGATATAGGAATGGTCAATGGCTTCTGAAATTTTTGGGCAATACAAAAAAAACTTTTTTCTTCACTTCACATGTAAATATGTCACTCCTTATCATTTGGAATAAGCTTTTTTTTTCCCAAGTACCTCATATTGTCTAGAGCAAGATCTTACGGTTTGATTTCAAAAAATAAATCAAAAAATAACCATTCCTTTCATCCTCCAAAAGTGGCAATTTTCAAAGTTTTTATAAAGAGAAGGGCCTGGTCCTTTAGGGGTTAAATCTGAATCTAAATTCAAATTTTCCAAATTCAGCTTGTCAATAGTAAATATCTAAAATTTTCCCCTTGTGGTAAACTGCTTGAGCTGCCTGTGAACAGAGTGCATGACCACGTAACATGGTGAGATAGTACGTTGTGGTGGATTTAGCAAAAAGCGTGGTGGGTTTAGCAATTCCCAAAAGGAATATATACATAGGAACATGGAGGACAAGATAAACAGCTGAAAAAGAGGGAAAAAAAAAGTGAGACAAGGCTACTAGTATATAATAGATTAAGGGAATGACTAGGGGGACACCCCCATTTGCTATGTGGACACCTCCTATAGCCCAACCTATTAAATTTGAGATTATTATTACGTTGAAATATGAAATAAAATCAAAACAATATTGTAGCGCACATTTACATCTACAAGCATTGCTAACATATAACAAATATCTCATTTGTGACATGGTCAAGAGTTAAACTTGTAAATGAAGGGAGTGACTGGTTAATTAACTCTTAACCATATCACAAATGATACATATTTGTTGCATGTTTGCAACGCTTGTAAATGCAAATGTGCACTAAAATATTATTTTGATTTTATTTCATATTTCAATGTAATGATAATCTCAAATTTAATAAGTTGGACTGTAGGGAGTGTCCCCCCTAGTCATTCCCTAGATTAATGCTAGTGGAAAAGTGAATTGTAATGTTCATCATTAACGTAAGTATGATTATCATCTCATACACTTTTCATCATTTAATTACCATTTTCTTGCTTTGGTGACCAAGTTTAAAAAATTCTTAACTTAGTAAAATCAAAAGAGTAAAAAGTGCTTTGATTCTAATTTTTTTTTTTAAAACTTGCTCATGATAAAGTGACACAATTGACTTGAAACTTGAATTCAACACTATTGACATGTCAACTTGAAAGTACAACTTTGATACAAGGGATGTTAACTTTGCACTAGTGTTGAACTTTCAAATTATGAGACAGAACCTCTAAGGTTGGATATTGTTTGATGACTCTCAATTGACTCTCAATTAGTGGTCTCCAAATGAGTAAATAATCTCCAAAAGAGAACAAGGTTATGGGATGCTTGTTATATTCAAGATTAAATTATAACCCTTACAAAAACAGACTCCATTAGCATTAATAAGTGGTATCATATAGCATGTTTAATCATTACTTTTAATTTGTTGATTCATATACATTAGAAATTTGAATATATAGTGAATGGCCTTGTATAAATAAAATAAAACAACAATATTGCATTAAGTTGCATAGATTTTAGGATTTTGTTGAGTATTATTTTTGAGAAAACAACCAAGTTTCATCATGATATTCTTATTCATCAAAAGAATATACAAGTCACTATATTCTTAAAAGGACACCCAATGTTTTCTCAATATTGTGTTAACCCATACTTTTTGGAAACATCAAGAAAGTCCAACTTGAAGGATCTGATCACATGTAAAACCTTTATAATTGTAAAATTTTAAAATATGACCATATTTTGAATGAAAAGCAGATCATTCATCATATCAATAATGCAATATCATACTTTGCTTTATTAAAGTTTTTTAGAAGCTTCTCTAAAATACATTCTTGAATTATGTTCTAAATATTGTTGAAAGTGTGGTGGATCATTCTTATTAAAATCCTAATCCATATTATTTTGATTTTTGCAACAATTTTATTATTCACATTTAGCAGTTTAAACTATTACATTACACTAAATATGAGATTTTAACATTAGTTCTGCAGCAATATCACTTATTCTATTTGAAACCTATATTTGACGACCCTATTTATGATCACTCAATTAATTTCTTACAAATGTTCATATCCTATTTAGTGTTTGTAATATATATCAAGTAACAAAATTCTAATAACAGCACTAGTGAATTAAATATTTTGTTATTCAACAAATGAAGACATATCGGATTTTCTTAAAATGAAATGGAATTGCCAATTAATACAGAGTTTATATAGATAATCAATCACCTAGTTTTTATACAACAACATAGATTAGATGTGAGATAAGATTGCCAAAAATAAAAGCTACCGGTAATGCAAGTGAAGGAATAATCATTTGAAAAACCCCTTATTAGAGGGAAAAAACAGGACACGTCCCTAGACTGCAGGGATAATCATTTGGACAACTGAACTGAATTAATACTTTAAGTAAACCCATGCCCTAATTTTAGTCCTCGTGTTGAACATTTGTTACTAACCACTTGTTCATGTTTATGGTTTGTTTGTAGAGTTGTGAAGGGGGTGTGGTCTTAGGATGAAGAGGGCATAGTTTTAGGATCATACTTGATAAACGTGTTATCCTCCCCTTGAGCATGATGCATTATTGCACACTTCTAGATAAAGTTGGGAGACCGACCTAAATAGCCTTCAAATTGTTATAGGACGGTCATAATGTTTCACTATTTAACAGTTTAACACTGTTTTATGTGAGATATGTTAGACTCAGCAATATAGCTTACTGTTTTTTTTTTCTCGTTCTTATAAAAAATCCTGGTAAAGAAAACCTTGTCCATGTATGTGTAAAACGTTTCTAAAATGGAAAAAAACACTCAAAAATCATAAATAGAATCTCAGGGCTCAGGCACTTCGTCAAGGAAATAGACTACATTATCCCCTAAGGAACTATTGACCCCATTTTGGAGCTTTGCCTTTTAGAAGCGGTTTATTTTGCAAAACCAAAGCTTAGTAACATATTCAATTCTCCTTTCACTAATTTATGTGCAACTCAACCAACCAAGCATTGAGTTATGAAACGAATGTTTTATATGAAAAATCAAAATAATAGTTAATTTAAATTCTCAGTCCAACTCTATGGTCATTTGACGAGCTCTTTTGTGCTATGTCCTCTTTGAAATTATATGCAATACGTTCTTAATTTTAAGTTAGAATTCTTGATCTTTTTTCAAAAATATTTTAAACATACCCCCTTTGTACACTTTTATCTTCACATTTTCAATAAATTCCTTGTAGAATGTGTGTATTTTGCTACTTGAGTATCTTAGTTCATGGTAGGTTTTGAACCTTGCTTGAAAACCTGCAAAAACAGTACCAATGAAATAAAATAAAATAATGATTTCAGGCTGCTCAGAGTCCTCCATTTTGTGCTTACAGCAATAGCGGTACAACTTTGATTCATTAAAGAAAAACGTGATGCGCCCCTAAATATGATTTTTTGTGCAATCCCATGAAAAAAGAGAGTTAGAAATGCAACATTCAAAATTGACCATGTAGGAAACTAGTTGAAATTCCAAGAATCTTATAAGTTATGTGGATTGTAGGGCATCATGGATAAACTGTTTGTACAATAGTGTGGTTTGGTAGTAGTCACATTCTGTAACAACCAAACCTAACACGTTCATACTAAAGTTGAACAAGATTCTAGTATCAATCGTTGAACATCCTTACTACAAATTTATCTTTTAATGTGAAAATGAAGAATGAAGACGTTTTGTTTCTGAGTTGGATTAGCATTCCAAAAAAAATCTATTTTGAAAAGAATGATGCTTCAAAATATGGCCAAACATTACTTTTTAGTATATCTTTAACATGAATAGCATTACAAACTACTATGGCCCATAAGGAAGTTAAGCTTATTTTGAAGTTGAACCATTCTTAAGTTTACAAGTTTCATTGTTATACAAGTTTGCATTGGACTTGACCTTGGTAAGAATATTTCTACAACAAACATTACAAGAAAAAGGGTCATTTTTTACTAAGGATTTTGACTACCAAAACACTAAAACGATTAGGACTTTTTGACAATCAAGTATTAGTCAAGTTGTTTAATTTATAACTACATTTAGTCATAAATTAAATTATTTGTGACTAAATTAAATTATTTACAACTACATGTGGTCATACTGACTAGTCAAAAAGTCTCAGTCATTTTCATCTCTTCTGTAATCAAAGTCCTTAGTAAAAGATGGCCCTTTTTCTTGTAGTGAAACAAGGTAGAGTGATAGTATTTGGTTATGGTTTGCTATAATAAGGTTGTAATATTAAGGCATGTTTACATTGGCACTATTCCGTTTTGATGTCATTTTCAGCTAACAAAAAAGTTGTATTATAGCAATTGGTGGTGAGATACTAACATTCATGGTAATAACGTTTTACACACTTTTGGTAGCGTGGAAATAATGCTAGCATTTGAATGCCATTTTTTACTATTAGATTCACTTAGTTTTTTAGATCCATGTTTTTTCCCTTGAATAGCTATTTGTTTGATCTATTTCAAATGTTGTAAATGCATTGCAATGAAGTTTTTGCATTTAATTGTCAAAAGAGATAAATTGTTGTTAACATTGGCATCATGATTGGCCATAGTTTCTTGGGGTGACCAAATCTTGAGAGGTCAAGATCAACATGGGCCATCATAAATACCACAACTTATAGAAATTGAAGAGTCTTATAAATCAACCACTATTCACAAATATGGCTAAAATTAAGGACTCATGATGCAAAAATGTTGGTTCTACTTTTGTAACTAAGGAGTAACGAAGGTGAATTTGCTCCAATCCTTTATCTAGCTTAGTCTTCCAAGTACATTAGTTTTTTCAAGGCTTGTTTATGTTCCAATTGTATGTGCTCCCTTTAGTTACCTAATCCCTAAAGGACCAAGCAAAGTTTTGACCAAAAGCTCTTCAAAACTGCCATTTTTAAGAGCATCAACCAAATTTGAACACAAAAGCATTTTTATGCATATGTGACTATAGGATCTTGTAGAAGAATACTTTTAGAAGATGTATAAAAAATTTCAGAGTTTTCCACCACGTGGATTGGAAGTTAGAATAGTTTGAATATTCAAAAACGTCTTGTGAAAAATTGGGCAGTTACCCTTCACCCCTGAGCACCCCATGAGACTAAATGTGTCCCCTCAAAATTATTCAATCTTGAATTCTAGCTTGGGTTGTGGCTTTTCTGCCATGAATTTAAGTATACTTTATGAGGAATATGTTTCCCTTATGGACAGTAGTGGCTGATTTTTATTTATAGGTTCATACGTGGGTGTGGGAGCATAAATTTGGGGAGTGGACATTTGTTTTTTGACTTTCTAGAGATGTGAGGCAAGATGTGCTACTGGTAGCATCGGCTACAGGCGGTTAGCGGCCATTGGTGTGTGGCGCGTAATGCCAGTGATTGGGCGACTTTGCCATTTCAGTTTCTTGACCAGCTACAGTCGCTTGCGGTGCCTCCATCAACAAGCACCAATTTTGGTCTCCAACTGCAATCAATGTTGAGTTGCTGTTGGGCAAGTGGGATAGCGCACTCAACTTGCGTGATTATATCTATGTAAATATAGGGTTTGTTGTACAAATTTAGGATTATGGTCTTTGCAATTTCCATATGGGTCAAAAAACTTGGAGAGAGAAAGAGAGAGAGAGGTGGTTTACGATGGGAATGGGAGCGTACTTTTTTTGTCGTAATCATTGCGAGAGTGTTCCCCCACGGAGATTGTGGCGGCGGGTGCGGTTTCAAGTTCAACGACAGTATTCGGTGGAATTGCACGCTTTGATTGCAGGGCAACATGGCGGTTGTGGGCAGCACTATACAATTGCCTTCAAGGAACCTGCCACAGCTTTGCGAAGAGAAGGCTTCTGCGGAAGACATGGCGCGTACGGACACCTTGCTGCAGGATTGTGCAGAGAGACGATAGCACAAGACGCCAGAGGTGGTCGAAACGCTGAAGTTGTGCTTGCAAGACGATTTTCTGTTGGGCTTTGTCGATACGCACTCCAATCACTACTAGCCTGCCAAGGCCAGTGGAAAGTCATGGCGGTTTTTTTTTGTAGGCAATGCTTCTGTGTCCAGTTGCACGGCGAAATATGGCCAGGTCCGAAGGGGGGTGGATCCTTATGCAATTTGATAACAAGGGAGGAACTGCAGATCTGCATGAGGGAGTGAATGCTGCCTTCCATTCCAAGCTTTTAGAGACAACCAAACGAGGATAATGCGCCACCCACTAGGGGGCAGGGCCGACTGCGTGGTCAAGTGGCGGTGGGTGTGGGGATCCCCATGTTGAGTGGGAATGCATGCCATGGACGTGGGCATCCTCGGGGATATGAAAATGGCAATGGTTAGAGCTCTTCAATTTTACTAGATTTGAATAGTCCGCCTTCGCATGTGGATGGGAATGTGCATGTCCAGATTCATTGCAAGGTTTGGATTTGAATTGTCTTTCGGTGCCAGACATGGATGGGGATGAGTACGCACTTAGGGAGAATCTAGAGCAAGCAAGTCAAGGTATTATCGGGGAGAATTTACGAGGTCAACTTCATGGCGTGGTTGGTACTGGTTTACAGAATGCAATTGAGGATCCACCTCCTTGAGGGCAAGGACGTGGTCTTGCGCAGGGGCGAGGATGTGGTCATGCGACAGGTACTAGCACATTTGCAGGGCCTGCATTTGCTGCCGGAGCTATGAACTCGCCTTCACAAGGCAGAGGCAGAGGACAGGCTAAGGGCACATCATCTCTTTGTTTAACAAGAGCAAACAATGGGAATTCTGGTTAGGCAGATTTAGTACACATTGGTGGAAGAAGGGGTTGTGAACACGGTTCAGTTCCCGGGAGAGGACGACGACGACGACGTCGCGCTGGTAGGAGATCACATGCTGGCAGGGGAACTGAGACTCCGTCATCGCCAAGCACCCATGCAGACGTGAGTACAAACAATAGCTCTAGTCTGCCACTACGCTCGTTGCCACCACCCATTCAGCCAATCATACGCTCTCCACAAGGCCTGCGGCGTTCCCATGGACTATCATCAGATGTTTTGACTGGGCAGTTATCTCCTGCAGCAATTGCCGTCATGGCTACTATAGGAGCCGCTCCAACGACAAATTCTTCCTTGAGTTTTGCTCTTGGTCACCATCGGCGCTGTCAGCGTCTTAGTCCTCACCTGTAAGTTCTTCCTACTTGTATTTTTGAAGTGCCTTTGTCTCTGATATAATTGCATTGTAGCACATTTCTAGAACTACATTGAGGGTGCAGAACCTTGTTACAGAGATCAATATCGCCCCATCGTGAAACCAATAATCATTACTTCATGTGCAATAATTAGGGTGCACCTTGATATTCAAAATTGGGTATACACTCGGTTGTATATGGATGCTTGTCCACATGTATGCTTGTCCATGTGGATGCTAGTTGTACTTCAAATTTTATATATCAGGAGTTCATCATGTGCTTGTTTGTTTCCGCATTAGAGTGTGCCTAGGAAGTAACTGTCCTGAAAATTGAAGCTGCTGCACAATACATGCTTGAATCCTCTTCTACATTGCTGGGGAAGGGGCGCAATCTTTGTAGTCACATTAGGCGTCCTGGGTATTGATCAACCTTGTTGTTGTAATAGTGCGCCTGCAGCTCAATGTGCTTGCTGCGTCAACATTGCTCGTGGATTGCATGATGCCTTTGCAGCCTCAACTCGGGTCCAGGAGTGGCTGCAAAATCAGCACATCAGGGACCGACAACAGCAAAACAACCCTAACATGGAACTTCCGATGCTCGATGGGCCTTGGGGTACTATGTCCATGCGGCCCCTGCCTGCTGCTATTTGGGTGGCAGTATCAGTGCTTGGGCTTGATCCAGCTGGATGTGGCGATGTCACAGAAGTTGTCGAGGAACCTCTCCAACGATGGCAAGAACACAGCGTTCCCTTCTACTTTGTGGTATTCAAAGATAGCATAGGGGGGAGGAATTGATGGTAGCAAATTGCAAACTCTTTCCTGGATCTCATACAGCTGTGCGCCCAGAAGATGTCCCGGGTCCGTCAACAAGGGTAGAAGACAACTTCGAAGGTGATTCAATCCCAAAATTCCATACGCAACGCTTGGGTGACAAGATGCTAGCCATGCCCCGGGGCTTCTTACACGAGACAACACCGCCTGAAGGTCAACCTAAAGAAGCGGTATCTCAGTCGGCAGAGGAGGACAAAGGTGATCAGGTACCTTAGTCGGCGGAGGAGGACAAAGTGACTTGATAGCTCAATTGGCGGAGGAGGACGAAGGTGACCGGGTTCTTGTGGAAGCTTGAAGTGAAGACACCGCCGACAAGGAGTGGGAAGCTAATTTTTGTGACTTCGGAGGAGACAACTCCTCCTTAGAATATAGCAACTCTGATCATTCCATGGAGGGCGATCTCCATCTCAACCACGAGATTGGGTTTTACAAGAACGATGGAGATTTGGACGACGTAGATTTCAGAGGCAGATATCATGACCGCTTTTGGCAGTCTCCTCACTCAACGTTGCTAGGTGATTGTTTGTCCTTTCATAGTGTAGATGCGGGTCCAAAGGCCTACAGCAGTTGAGGACAAAGACCCTCTTCAATGGAGTTCCTGGAACTATTTTTTGACAATCATGTAGTAATGAAGATGGTGGCTAAAACAAATTTATACGCAGAGCAACATGGAACATGCCGCTCCCAGCAAACAAATGGTGGTCCGCACTGGGTGCCCACCTGCACCCTAGAAATGCGTGCGTTCATTGGAGTCACCATCTTGATGGGCATCAAGCTCATGCCCACTATTAGAGACTACTGGAAGATGAACGAGTTCATGCGTTGCTCAATTATACCTTGCGTGTTCACTAGGAACCACTTTGAGTCACTTCTACGCTGTCTTCATTTGGTTGACAACCAAACCATTGATACTGACAAGGAGTCACTTGGCTATGACAAGCTTGCTAAGGTGAGGTGGCTGATTGATGACTTTGTGACCAAGTCCAAGGCTCTGTACAACCCTGACAAGTATATAACTTGTGACGAGATAATGGTAGCTTACAGGGGCCACTACGCAGCATTTTGCCAATACATGCCAGCAAAGCCGACAAAATATGGTTTCAAATTTTTTGCGGCAATCTACAACCCTTCTAAGTATATCTTCAACCTCATTCCATACTTGGGTGCATCAGGTGTTCTAGATACATGACAGCGGGAGAGGATTGATCAAGAATTTACTATTGGATTCGATGATGTTGGACAGGTATATCTTCAACCTCATCCCATACATGGACGTATCAGGTGTTCCAAATACAGGACAGGGGGAGAGGATCGTCCGAGAACTCACTATTGGATTGGATGATGTTGGACATACAGTTGTATGTGACAACTGGTTCACTTCTCCAAAGCTGTTTCAAAATTTACACCGTAGGGATATATGGGCGACTGGGACAGTGCAAGAGAATCACATTGGACTTCCCACCTCTCTTCTTGGGCACAAGAGGGGAGAGCACCCGCGTGGCACGGTGATTTGGAGGATACATGCACAACGCCAAATGGTGTGCACATGCTGGTACAATGCAAAACCTGTCTACATGTTATCGACATTGGCAGATCCGGTTTGTGAGGGGGTCAAATTGATGCGTTGGGTAGGTGGTACACGGAAGGCCATCACATCTACTCCTCAGCAGGTGGAATACCAGAGCCACATGCAAGGGGTGGATGTCGTCAATCAAATGAGGACTGACTATAATGTTCAGTTTCATTCACATAAATGGTGGCATAAGCACCTTTTTTACAGTTGATTGCTGGTTGAACAGCGCATGGGTATTACTAAAACATGATAGACTAACACGTCATGAGGAAGTGTATAGGGCTTGCCTCTCTTTTCACATGGATGTCGCGCAGAGCTTGATTGCGCCATGGCTGGACAAGCCAAACACATGCAAGGTTGCTTGCCTCAGTAATCCTGAGGCAATACATTATAGTAGTCAAAGACCTACCCTTCATTGCCATTGCATTGTATGTAAGACGAAGACACATTTTTGTTGTACAGCATGCAGTAGCACGCACATGTGTGTTGGGAGGTGCTTCCTCAAAGTTCACAAGGAGAAGAAATGGCCTCTAAGAGTTACCCGGGCTGTCCGAATTGGAGTTCAAGAGACACAGGGAGTTCACCCAAACAAACTGGTCTGAATGTGGCAACAAGCAAGAGAGGACTCTGGCGTTGGGTGCAATCTGTTTGCAGCGTTGTAAAACAAGGGAGGCGGTTTAATGGCAACATTGTGAAGGTGGACTGCTCTAGGAACCCTCTCAGTGGAAGTGCAATCTCCTTTCGACCGACGCACTACATATCTTTCTTACTGTCATTTTTAGTGTTATCCATGTGCATGTCGTTTTTTTTGAAGGAATCACTAGCATGTTTTGGCGCTCCAAGAAGCAAGATTCTCTCCCCTTGCAGGCACCCGTGTTTTAGTGAGAGTATCAGCGGCACCTGCTGTCAGTCGTTGAAGGGCCCCCGTGTTTTTAGAGAAGCACCAGCACTTGCTGGCCCTTGATGAAGCTAGATTTCCTACCCTTTGTGGTTGTTGATGTTTGATCAAATTACCAGCACTTTCTGGCTCTTGTAGAAGTTGCTTTTTTCTGTTACAAATTGCCGGTTCATCAATGAAGCACCGGCGCATGTTGTCACTTGACAAAGCAAATTTGAAACCCCTTACATGTCGTCATGTTCTCAAGGAAGGACCGGTAGCTTTGGGCGTTCGCCAAAGCAACACGGCTTCCTTACTTAGCTCTATGTAGTTCCATGTATGACTTTTGAGGTCTTTTGTAATTCACTAAATTGCTCGCCAGGTTTGTAATTGAATCAAAATGAAAGATCTCCTTTTTTGCAACTTGTAACATTTGTGTCCCCTATCTCCCTACTCTGCACCATCTGCCAAAACCTGAAACCTTATTTTTGTTCAAGAGTATCTCTATGCCGGAGGCGGCGCGCCCTGTACGTGAAGCGCAGGTCACGGCATTCTTACTTTAGCTAAAATTGGCAGTTACACAGTAAACCTGGCAAGCGTGACGTGGCAAAGGTTTCTCAAAAGTACCAGCGGGACCCAGTCCTGTCAGTGCCAATCCGACCCTCCTCTAGGTAACTTGGTCCTTTCCGAAAAATATATCAGCGCTTCAGTACAAAGGGAGCAGATCATAAAATGTTCAAAAAATCCAGAAATTTCTACACGCATGTATAACCCACAGACCCTTCCACACCAGAATTTTTTTCACGATTTGGACAATTACTGCATATGCTATGAATTTCCAAAGTACTATGAATTTCCAAAGTACCAGACTAAGATTACCTAGGATTTTTTCCTATGGTCAACACGAGTTTGACCATTATACAATCATAAACTGCATGGTGAAAAGTTCTAAGATTTGGCCATAAGAACCCTCGCCCACCTCTCTACCAATTCCAACGGTCAAAAAACGTGGATCAAATATATGAATTTCCGGCAGACCTTGCAATACCATGACCCCTAGTTCGGCAGCGTTTCCTCATTTGAACACTGTGCGCTTAGGGGTCAAGAAGGTGAAATTCCTAAGGAAAAAAGGCCAGGTGGTGCTTCTTTAAATTCCTTATTCCACCTAAGTAAAGTACATGTCAAAAAAGTTTCAAATCATTTGGAGTTGTATAACATATGGAAAAAAATCAGTAAGTAAAACAAAGTAGAGAATGATTCAAAACACTAAATTGTTAAGGATTTAATTATGGAGATGAAAAATGCCAATCCTAATGGTTATAATGTTGTAATAAACAATCTATATCCTTTAGTTTTGTTTTTTTTCCAAAATGATGAAAATTGAGTAATATAAAGGACTTCAAAATTTATTTTGGAGTAGAGAATCCATAACTGCTTGCAAACAAAAAATCCTCATAAATTTCATCTTGTTGATCAAAATGGAATTATTCAAAGCTTCTTACGTTCACATAAATCTCTTAAACCAATTTTAAATTTTGTTTTTGAAAAAGGAAAATTTTAAAAATCTGCCCAAACTGCCTGCCAAGTGAAAAAATCAACATATTAGGCCATAACCTTTTACTCATAATTTCAAATATCATGAATTTTAGTGCATATGAAAGATAAACCTTGTCCCCACATTCTATTGAAATTTCAGCCTAAAATATGAAAAAATTCAATCATATGTACCTGCCCAAAATCGCTATATTTCTATAAACAAAAAAAGGGTCTTGTCCTTTAGGGGTTAACGTGATACTACCAATACTTGGATAGTGCATAATTGCATATTGCATGAATTGTTATTTTGGAAATAACCGTGCGTGAAAGGCAATTTTTTTATAAGAAATCACATCCTCGGACCAACCAACGATGGTTTTGTTAAATGACTTTTTTATAAAATACAAGAGAGGCAGAAAGTGCCATTTGCCACTCAAGCCACTAAGTCTTATCACATAACAGTGAGGATCAATGTCCATAAAATGCTTCACACAATTTAGCCCTGACTTCAGGCTTCCTAATCCAATTTTATTTCTAAAGGTTACCCCCACCCCTCTGTAAGCAAATATCCTAAATTAGAAAGCACCTCTATAGATCCCACGGTTGTTGGTCTACTCGTACTTTATTTGTATGCCATCTGCAAAAATGGTGGGTTGATGTTTTGAGGTGGGTATTGACCTTTACCTTGTAGTTTATGTTCCTCCTTCAAGTAACTAAGGTGTTGTACATTACTCTTGTCAATAAAATCTCTTTCATTATTGTTAAAAATAAAATACAAATGTGGCTAAACTTAGTATCCCAAATATTCGTCATAATGTATTACAAAAACAAAAAATAAAATAAGACCACGCTATTGACACTAGATTTTTAGAACATGTAGCAATGTCAATAGTCACCTGAGTTAATTAGACAAATCACATTAATACAATCGTTGGTACAACTTGCTTATGCCAACGAGAAACATGTATTTTATGAGAGAACACTCAAACCCACACTAATCTAAATTGCTCTAAGGAAGTCTGCTCGTAACTGACCATCTAAGGGAAAGATGGCCCCTGTAGGAAAATGAAGTCGGATTAGCAACCTCAAAATACTTTTACTGGAAAATCAAAGAAAAAATAGTTCTATGGTCATTTAAATTGATTTTTTTTGAGTTGGTATTAATTAATTATAATTTATCAATACAAAAGGTGCATAAGTATCTATTCTTGATCATAGGTGGTAGCATTCATGATGCAAAAGCATCTTGTGAATGGAGCACATGAGTCCTAAAAGCAACCATTACAAAGTCAAGAATGTTTCAATAAGACTCTTAAAGTGTGCAAACACCCATTCCATATTCCAATGCTCAAATCATGATTAAGAACATGTTTTCATTATTTTAGTATGTCATATATCTATGTTTTATTGAAAAACAAATCTCAACACAATTATAACCAATAAGCACACTTAATGGTAGCTCATGTCACTCTCATGAGGTTCTAAAATAGCGCATGCACAAGTACAATTTCTAAACATTAAAAAATGTGACCTGTTTAAGAACATGTATGCACTATTTTTGTAATCCTACATGGTCAGTTCAAAATGACCAAATTCTTTTAGAGCCGACTACCTCAACCTTTTCATGGAGCTAAGGTGAAAAAGCTCTACTATTTTTCAAACAAGGAGTAAGAATTTGCCCCTACTTTTGAACTAATGAATGTCATATCTTAATTGGAATTTAGAATGGAATCAGGTTTTTGGATCCAAATATGAATCCAAAATTTCCTCATTCAAATTCTTGATGATAAATTCCTAAACTTTTACATATTAGTGTATGTTCACATTTGATGTTAATAATGATAATAATTACGGATAATTAGATGCATTTGGACACACCTTTACAATGCATTCATATTGCTAATACCCTCCTAACATCAAGTGTGATCATACCTTCATTAGCATGCAAAAGAGCTGAGCTTCTGCACCCTATCCCCCACAAGACGGCTGTCAGAGAAATTAAGGCAAGCGTGGGTTTTAGTGTTCTCCAGTTTTACGATGATATGGCCATGGGCGCAGAAATCAGTCAGAAATCAGTCAGAATTCAGGCATTGGCTTTTAGGGATTTCGTTTAGAAATCACTTTCTATTATAAAACACCGACATGGAACACTCAACATAACATTCAGTAGCCTGGAGGCTGCCTTTCCCTCTCTTCAGGTATCATCCCTGAATTTTATTTTGACAAAGAAAGAAGAAAAAAAAGAATATATATATATATATATATATATATATATATATATATATATATATATATATATATATATATATATAATTTTCTGATACGTTTGGCCCCCTCGACGTGTGTGCACTGAATTAAGCCTCTCTTTCATAAACTCTGACAAATTCAGCCAAGTGTCCCCATAGCTAAAGAAGGGTGTGAAATATTCCAAGTGAATGGAATGGTGTAGAATATTCCACACCATTCTCTTGGAGGGAGGGTAGCCTTTAAGGTAGGCGCACCCATAAGCATGGAAATGAGGGTTTTGGAGCAGGTAAAACAATTGACTAACTTTGAAAAAAATATTGTATGTTAGGAAATGGAAACCAAAAATATTGGTTTCAATTTCAAGGTTCCAACAGCAAGCATTTGTTCACAAAGACTTTTCAAAGTCCAAAATCACTGAAATTGTAAGAGCCGTGTTTAAGAGATACTACTCACAAGGGTTGTTGGTTCTTAAATAATGAGATGGGTACTCAAAACCTCATGCTAGTCATACACAACCATTACTTCATCACCCATAATCATCACTCACTCACCCACAACCATTTGTTTTTTTATTGGTTAGCCCTACCACTATCAGGTAACAGGCATGGGGACGCAACGCTTATAGATGCTGCTACCTTACTAGTGCTACTGAATGCTATGAACATGACGTTGTTCAGAATGTTTTGCATTTGGCACAAATCCGGGGCTTTAGTTTAGTACCTTTTATATTTGGAGACTTAGAGAACCCCGGGTCACCCGGTGCTCCTGCGGTTGTGCGGATCAGTTGTCGGCCTCACGATTTGGAACTTGGACGAATGTATGAGCAGAACTAAGTCAACTAACCGTCCGATTGGTGGGCTACATGTCCCCTAGGAATGGCAGGTTCAGATGGTTTGCATCAAAATCTCCGGAGATGCATAGAGGATTGGAGGGTCGGGGATTCTCATTTTCAGTTCCCTTGGCCAGCGTTCGCGGAGAAATTCTAGCTTCACCAGCTAAGTTAGTCTCCGACATTGCAATCAGACTCAGTTCAGACTAGCTACTGGACTAAATTATCTGAAATGTCATTGGTTGAAACATCAATATTATCTATTGAAGGGTACACACTTAATCTCTAAACGTCCACAGTTTTTTCACCAAAATGAGGATTTCCGAAGACCTACAACTTTGATACATCATATCTCAATCAATTGGATGATCCACAAAAAGTGACCATTGAAAACAATAGAACATCTACTTGAAAAAGGGTTTTCAAATTTTGGGAACAATTGACCGTGGGAGATGGGAGATTAAAACATTTGATCAAACAACATGTGATGACAAAATCTCATTTTTTGGCATGTAATTGCTATTTATTGATTTTTACAAGATTCTATAAGCCCTTGATTCATCTCAAATTTTGTGGGTAGCAAGATTAGATGCAAATGCACACACTTGCAAATTATCAAAGATTATACATCTTTGAATGCTAAGTTTGAGGGCTTCAAACTGCAATGGCGCGGAAAATGATGTCTAGCAGAGTCGGTGAGAATTACCATGAAAAGGGTCTAGAACATGTTTGAACCCTTGCCATTGAATTCCTTACTAATACAAATTACATTGCAAGGAAGTTTGCAAGGGATATTGACAGATTGCAGCATGTAAGATGCTCCTTGCCACCTAGCCGCATATGGTGTTCCATGCAATCATGACTCCCTAGCTACTTGTACAACACTTGACTTGACTTGCCATTTCTTCACTTGCAAAGACAACTTGAATACCTTGATAATTGTAGTTTTGTGCAAAATCAAAAAATTAAATCCGATCCCCCAAAGCGCCTAGTGAAATCCTGAGCAACGGGATCCCAACTGTAGGGCGCTCAAGGATTAAGGTCTGTCTAGTATTTCAACTTGCCAAGTCACCAACCAATATAGCCACGTCAGCAAACAAGATAGTGAAGTTTTGGGGCTTGCAATTAGGGTGGTTCCAAACTTGTTCATTACATGAACACTCTTGCTTTGTGGCAACATTCTTCTCCAACACTCTTGGATGACATGGAAGTGCTTTGGAAGATGAAAGACTAGAGGGGGGGCCATTTTTTGTCTTTTGTCTAGTTGCTAGTCTAAACTCATCCTTTCAAAAAGTGGCAAATTTTTGCCAAAACCTTATCTAAACATGCGACCAGCTACCACAACATTAGAAAATTGGATGAAAATTGAATGGAATCACCAAATCCCTTTGTAAACAAACACCAAGTTCACAAAATTTGAATGAAAGTTACTAATATTAGTATAGTTTATGGATGCACGTGCACACATTGTTGATTCTATCTGATTCTATCCAATTCTATCCAAATTTTCCTTATTTGCTTACATTACTGGATGTATGTTACACAACCAACAAAAAATAATTGAAAGGTTGATTGCAATTTTCCTATTCAACCGGTATTTCATGGGCATCATAACATTCAGTAGCCTGAAGAGAGGTTGCCTTTCCCTCTCTTCAAGTATCATGCACAACCTTCATCATGACAAAAAAATTTTTTTTTTTTTTTAAATTTTTTTGACATGGCTGGCCCCACATCGACATATGTGCACTAAACTGAGCCTCTCTTCCATAAACTCTTTAACAAATTCAGCCAAGTGTCCTCTTAGCTACTAATAGGTGTGGAATATTCCACACTCTTTAATTGACCTACTGAGTGCTACTGAATGTTATGATGCACTGGACTCTTTTTGGTTTTAATATACTGTAATCATACTTTTTTTGCAAAATCTGGTTGGTTTTTTTATCAAGTAGTTGTAGATTTTAATTGGTTTTTTGTCATTTCAACGGGCTGATTTTGCTTTGATAGATGGCTGCCTCTCTCCAAACATTGCCCTCTCTACTTTTTAGCACAAAAATTAGTAGTGTTGGCTATCACATGTGGGCTTCGATTTTTTTTTAACATGCACCTTGTGAGAAAAAAACTGAAATATCACTTTCACGCCCTCTTGAGTTATGCGTGAAGTTTGGCAACTTAGAAGTTGTGTCAGGAAAGAGAGCGAAGCAAATGCAAGCAAAGCCACCCTCACAAAAAACATTCCCGAAACATTGGAGACTTTCAAAGTTCACCCATTGAGTAGTATTTTCATAAAACCTAGTTCCATCCTTTTGGCAATGTGGATGGTTGTTCTTAACTAGAGTTGGGTTCTTTTTTGAAAACAAGAAGTTGAATCCCCTTCTTCAACTCTCAACTTTGACGCGCATTCTTGTGAACTTGTGAGAGCATCTTGGGTCGAAGATACACCAACATTAAAAAAAGTGTTATATGGCTTGCTATGACGGTGCAACTCTTGGGACCGCTTTACAATACAAGTCAAGATTGGTTTCCAACCTCTAACACTCCCAAAGCCCCTGTTTTTTTTCTTGGTAAAATTTTGCCAACTCTAATTTTTTTGGGCTAGTGAGGTATCTTCTTTCCAAATATCCTCCAATGTAAGAGGACAACAAAAGGCTCACTGTCAGTGAGAAATAGCGCTGCCCAATTTTTGCCCAATGCTGATAATTGAGTGGGTAACCCCTAAATGCCCAAACAACCATATTTGGGTCTTTACAAAATTTTGAAAATGAATAAAACCTTATCAAATCATTATTTTCAGTATTTTTTTTATTCAATATAAGTTTGTTTTGAAGTCTATTTTCAACATCAAAAATCTGATTTTGAAAATGAAAATTGATGATTTTTCTACTCAAGGGTGTCCATTGCAATCTCAAGTTTTCTTGTGTTGGAAGATCTTGAAAATGAGCCTCAAATACACTAGAGCTTGGAGGAAAATCCACATTAGAAATCCATTTAAAAAAAATGTAGGAGTAGATTTTTAAAACCATAAATTGATTAGAGTTAGACATGTAATGACCTTAAACCTCATATTTTTTTGGTGACCAACTTTTTAGATTTGACACGTGAAATGAGGATTAGAAGACTTTAAGTCACTTTTGTAGTTATAACACCCTTATGTTCAAATGTTATGGTTTTTCAAACTATAAGTGATATTGATGTGTTTTCTTTTTCCATGTAATCTCTAACATGTTTAGTTTAAATTTGTACGGTTACAATTGAAAAAAACTTGATGAAATTTATGAAAAGGTTGATTGATTGTTCAGTTTCATGGAAGGTCCAAGAAGCTTAGGACTTGGACATTTAGGGGTTAATATTATGAAAACAACCTCAAGGCCTTTACACAAGGAGTCGAGGCTAATTTTTTCAGATAATATATTGGAATTTTGAAACATACCCGAACCACAACAGAGAAATGGTGTTTCCCCGTCACCATGACCCATTTCTGGTATTCCATGAAGATGTTGTGAAGAGCGTTGCCAAACCCCGACATTTTGCAAATTTCCCTTCCGTGTACATGTACCTCCTTTTCAATATTACCTGTTTTTTTTCTTAATTTTTTTGTCTTTGATTGCGGAGCTTAGACGCGTGTTGAGGAGCTTGTGCCTTGCTCTGGGGGCCCAGTATCCAGGAACAATCAAATGCGCAAGCTGCGCAGGAAGCGCCAGGCTGCCCATCCATGCCTTTGAAATTCCGACTGCCAGAGCGCTATAGTTCGCCACATGCTGCCAACCCCAGCAGTCTTCTATACCCCGCTATCTGCCCTGTTCTTAAGGTAGTGGGTCCCTGGCGGTGGAGATGCTCGGTTGACACTCTATATCCTAAAATTAACTAAACTTAACCACTAAAGGCCCAACTGTCCCCGGGGACAAATGGATTTCGGGCATGTACCTATAAGGTAGGAGCACCCATAAGCGTCAATTTAAGGGTTTTGAACATGATGAGTATTAATAAACAACTAGCAAATTATAGGATCTTATTAGGAACAAAAAAATAATGAGTTTGCAATTTTGAATGTATTATTTGGATACTGTGAGAATAAGTTGTGAATAATTAAAGAGCAAACTACCATTGTATCCATAACCACTATCAAGATTTCATGTTCACATGTTGTACATCCTTGTCATTACATCTATTTACTTCCAAAGATTTCTCAAGATTTCAAAACTGACGGTTATGGGGACAGCGTTGCTTATGGGTGCTCCTACCTTAGTTAACAATTTTGTGTGATTTTTTTAGACTTTTATTGAAGGTGGGAAATTCCAAGACCTATGCAGGCATCTAACTATTTTCTTCATTTGACATTTGGCAAAGAAGATATGCAAGAATTTCTGCAACCCAGGGAAAGGAGGACAATCTGGGCAGCCTAAAACTTCTTTAAATTTTTTTTAAAAAATAAAATAAAAATCTGGAATTGGTTCTTTAGATTTTTTTCATATATGGGAGGCTTTGAATCATTCAATTTCAATCAATGAGATGAAAGTTATGAGATGTTTTAGTTTGTGGGCAATTATGGATCCTCTACTCTAAAATAAACTTTGAAATCACTTTATTTTACTCAATTTTCAATATTTTGGAAAAAGAACTGAACCTAAGGAAGTAAATTGTTTATGAGAACATTATGACAATTGTGATTTGCATTTTTCATTTTGATAATTAAATTCTTAACAATTTAGTGATTTGACTCATTCTCTGCTTCTTTTTACTTACTATTTTTTGCACATGTGTATAGTTCCAATTGATTTGAAAATTCTCCCTCACATACCTAACTTGGTCTTCTACACAAAAAAAACAAACCTCAATTTTGTGTAGAGCAATTTTTTTCATGTAAGAGTGGTTAAAGGCTTTTGAATTTTTTGGACAGTATGGAAAAAAAACCTTTTTTTCACTTTAGATGTAAATATCTCCCTCCTTTCCATCTAGAATGACCTATTTTTTTTTCCCACAAGTACCTCTTCTAGTTTAAGGCAAGATCCTATGGTTGGATTTGCAGAACAAACTTTATTTCCTACCTTTCTATTCATTCTCCCCAAAGTGGCAGTTTTCAATGACTTTCACAAAAAAACAAGGCTTGGGCCTTTAGGGGTTAACCTCCAATCACCCAGCTCAAGATCCGGGAAGAACCGGCAGCTAATTGAAATGAGAAATAATCGTTTGCAGTTTATGAACTTTGACTGAAAGCTAGTTTAAAATCAAAAAATATGTATATTTATAGTATGAAATAGCAAAATAACCAAAACAGTTCCTTGATAAATTGGTTTAGTACGGGAATTGAAGGAAATCAACCAAAAAACTCAAATATTTCCCAAACCCCAACCCAGCCAAGGTGAACTGACTCCCTTGTTGCCCCAGCTTGAGTGAAATGGGGCCGAGAGCTTAGTCAACTGCTTCACAAGCCAACCGTTGCATTTTCACATTTCAAAAATTTTGAGGGTTTGGAAAGTTAGCATTGAGATATTGAATCTGCAGATTTCAACTTCATGTTTGACTTCAAAAATCTTGATTTAGTCTAGAATCTTGGAGAAGGATATAATTGAACAACAAAAAACAGTGGGCAAATTATTACTTTACCATTCCCTGTAGAGTTGTTGATCTTTTCCACCCTGGCTAGTAAACGTAGATGTGCAATGGAAAAACCCTAAGGCCCCAATTATCAAAACAGGGGACAATGAGGGGGTCGGTTCACCCCAGCCCTTGTTGTCCCTTGTTTGGATGAATGGGTTGGGAGCTCCGTCAACTGTTCTATGAGTATGTGGGGCCAAGTTGAAAAAGTTCCATGTTTTCACAATTTCAAAATAGCAAAAGTTTGGAAACTCATTATCAAGAGATTGAATTTGGAAAGTTGAAATCACATTTATCTTGATTTTGTCTAAAACTAAGCATAAGAGAATACAATTAAAGAACACCTAAGATAGGAGCATCCATAAGCGTCAGTGTCCCCATAACCGTCACTTTTGAAATCTTGGAAAATCTGTAGAAGTGAATAGATGTAATGACAAGAATGTACAACTCGTGAACATGAATTCTTAAAAGTGGTTATGGGTGCAAAACCAGTTTGCTCTTTAAAAATTCATAACTTATTCTTACCGTATCCAAATAATACATATGAAAGTGCAAACTCATTTCTTTTCTATTCCTAATAGGATCCTATAATTTGCTAAATGTTTATTGATAGTCATCATGTTCAAAACCCTTAGTTTGATGTTTATGGGTGCTCCTACCTTAAACATGGGACAAATTATTCCTTTTACCATTTTTGTAAAAACACAAAAAAATTCCACCCTGGTCAAAGAACATGAATGGCCAATAGACAAAACCTTGAGATCATTCATCCAAGCGGGGGGCAATGAGGGGGTCAATTCACCCTAGCCCAATCACCATGCTTCGAAAGGCATGTCAAGGTTATTCACCATCCAAAAAATTTCAGAAAACATCTTGAATGATGGGATTCTTGGTTGTTTTGAATGGAAAATGAACCTAAGTATAATTTGGATGATTTCTAAAAAAATTATAGAGGGTTCTGAAATGGTGCATTTCTAGGAATGGCTAATGTGTTCCCCTCAAATATCTATTACTGTCACTAATTAGTTAAGTGGACATAGTTTATAAATATTTGAAGAGAACATATCAACCATTCCTAAAAATGTACCATTTTAGAACTAGCACCATTTTAGAGCCCTCTACCTTAGCATGTTTCTTGGGTACAAAGACTTGTGTTTCATCCTTTTAATATTATTCAAATCCCCGTGTTGGATATTTTTATGATTGCTTGGGAAATTCAAGATCTGCCCTTCAACTACTAGCTTTGGTAAATAGTTAGGTAATAGTCCTACAAATTGACTATAATTTGAAGTATGATATTCAAACTTTGTTACCGACTTATTTGTATTTATTATTGGAGAACTACTAATATTAAATCTGATATTAAATTATAAACCGAAGTTTAAAGTAAATTTGGTTTCTTGATTTTGAATTTTATTGATATGTATTGATGAGTATAACAATACATTCAACTGCAAGGATATCACATTTAAATGGGTACAATTACAAACCATAAAAGATAGTAGATGATCTCCAAACAATTAGACAAGATAAAGCAAAATATCATAAGATTTTTTTATATTTAGGAAAAATGTTAAGAAACCTCTCAATGTTTAGGGAGATCCAACTAAAATCTCATGTTGTTGTTTATTTTTAATTTTAGTATGCACTTTGTAAAATCCATGTTTTGTTATAAATAGCGTAAGGATATGATGTATAGTTTCATGGTTTATGCTTTTTTTGAAAATCATTATTAACCCCCTAAACGACCAAGGAGCCCATTTTGGGTTTTGTGAGAACTTGGGCAGGCTCTATTGACTTCATGATTTGGAAATTTTTCATGAGATTTTTAGGATGGATGCTACTCATCATAACCTACATGTGAAGCTTTATTTCATGTCATTCCAATAAGTAGTGCAAAAGTTAGAAGGTTTTTTCAATTTCAATGTCAAACCGGGCAGCAAAAATTATATTCTATTATTTTTAATTTTTTTTATAGAATTATATAGATTGATACCTACTCAAAAAAAAAAAAAAAAAAAAAAAAAAAAATCACTCAATTCCAAATAATGAGGTAAGAGTTACAAGGAGTTTTATTTTGCGAGCAATGAAGGTAGGAAGAGGGTAGAAAAAACATATAAAGTTATCTTTACTCTCAATTTTGAAAATTTTCAGTTGAAAATGAAAATTGAAGTTACTAATTGTCTGCTAGAGCATTCTCACCATTGGAATTAACAATTTTCAAATTCTCCCAAAACTTATTAGCATATTAGTTATATCTTTCATTCATCAATACCTTTCACTTTACAATTTTTGTAAAAACAAATCCATTTTTTTTTTTTTTCGTTAAATTTTTGTATATATGCTTTTCAACCCATTTTCCAACATATTGCAAAAATTGCACAAAAAATACAACATATGTGTTTTTTTCTAAAAAGTTTGAAAATCAATACTTCACCTTTTGGAAGGACTAGAAAAGCCTACATTTTGAAGTATAGGCACATTGATCTTGCAATTGGTGGGGATATTCATTTTGAAATTTTGGGACAATGTACTTGTGCAAGTCAACCAAAGGATCTTATGGTTGGATTTGTTAGAAAGTAACTTTAAATGAAGATTTTGACCCTAGTTTGGGGACTAGGATTTTGAAGCAATTTTGGGCCTCTAAACACAAAAGAATTTTAGGGGTTAAATTGGTTTATTCAAACTGCATTTTAATATACACTATTACAATCTAGAGAGTTAGACTTAAAATTTCGGATCTTGGAGAGTTAAGGGATTCAGAAAATAGCTCATTTTTAGAATGAAAGAAAATCCTTCACATTTTCATATTTTGTTTATAAGAGGCACAAACAATGCCAAGATCGACCTTCAAAATGCTTTTGCCTTGTTATACAACAACTTTTTTGAAACGCCAACAACTCTAGCAAATTATTTCTTTACTCTTTTTGCAATTAACAAATCACATAAACAAATGATGATGGCTTTTTACTTTTGCACATTAGATATTTTTCTAGGTTGAAAGTTAGAAATACTTAATACTACGTGTCAAGGCCATTTTGACATCCAAGAAGGTTCCTGCGGCAGCATCATTAGTCATTGAAACCTTTTAAACCAAGAATCAAGGCTGAAATATTGAAAATATTAATTTTTGGATGGTAGGATTCGACGCTGCCTCCACCAAGAGCATAGGGACAATTTATTGCTTTGAGGCCAGGGTTTTTTTTGCATAATATTCAGTAGCGCTATCAGGCGCTGCCCTCCCTCCAGATGAAATGGTGTGGAATATTCCACATCCATATTTAGCTATGGGGACACTTGGCTGAATTTGTCAAAGAGTTTATGAAAAAGAGGCTCAATTTAGTGCACATACGTCAATGTGGGGGCCAGTCATGTCAGAAAATTTATTATTATTATTACTATTATTTTTGTGTGTCAGTATGAAGTTCATGGATGATACTTGAAGAGAGGGGAATGCAACCTCTCTTCAGGCTACTGAGTGTTATGTGGTTTTCTGACCAATGGCTATGTGGCATTTTTTGAAAATGGTTTGTAGCTTGCTGATTCCATCTCAATTTGGGTTGGAGTTGAGTGTGGCCCCTATGCATGGACTTTTGCAATATCATAGATTTTTTTTTGTAGACAATAAGTATTCATTTGTATGTTTTTGAAAATATCCAAATAATTATTAACATTACTTAATTGTTACATGGAAATGGATTAGGCAACACCTTAAATGATTTTAAAATGATGGCATCAATTTTCAATTTGATAAGAATTTTGTGATAACCTAGGCTACAATACAATTTTCAATATTACAAAATGGCATTGTTGAAACTTTTTCCCCCTTTTTTTTCTATAGGCTTGAAGCTAGCCTCTTTTTTTTGAGGCAATTGGGCCTTGAATTGCCCAAAACAAAAAAAACCATGTTTGAGGCCATCGTCTCAATTTGTTGAAATCCTTCTTATATAAGAAAAATGATATATTTTAGACAAGTAATATTCATAAGGTAATATTGAAGTCTTAACCCACACGGTCTATTTCTTCATACCTTCTTTTTGGAGATTTTCAAAGCATTTGAATTATAAATTTAGGGCCCAATAAATATGAATGAAAAGATCCCTTATATTCTTACAAGTGGTTCCCATTGTATCCTAAGTTCCAAAATGTATTGAATTCTCAAAATTTGATTGGTGGAGAGAGGGAAATTTAAGATTTTTTTACATGATGTTCCAAGTTCCAAATCTAGGTTTAGATAAAAATGTCAACATAATGATATTTTGTGAATTTTTTGGAATACGGAATCCCAATTATCCAACTTGGAACCAAGTCACAACAATTGTTTCGAAGTAGAAACATTCAGTTTTTTTATTTTGATACGAACTACATTTGAAGTCTTTCATTAAACTAGGACTAAAGGCAAGTTGGGACTTTGAACATAGTTTAAATAGCCCCTTGTTATAGTGAGTGTTTTAGGTCATTTTTAAGGCCATATGGGCGAAGACTTTGGTTCAAATAACTCCAAGTTTTCATGGCCTTGACTCCTAACCTAACGTAGCTTTTGATATACCAAGTCAACTCTTAACATCACGTCCATCATAAGAGGCCGGGTTTCCACAAACAAATTCTTTGTGTAAGAGTGTCACTTTATTGTAATAGCATACGCAATGGTTTATTAATGCAACTTGATACAAGTCATTTATTGCACTTATTTGCAACATGAAATTTTTCCACGCTTCTTTAGAATGTATGGTCAAGAAAGTTGAAGGCTTATTTGATTCTTGCTTATTACCCCCTAAATGCCCAAGGGGTAAGGGCAAAACATAAATGCGTTCTAAATTGATATTTTGGTAATTTCAATGAAGTTTGTTTCAAAAAAGAAAACAAGAATCATGATGTTAAGTAATTATCTATACGATCAACATACAAAAAAGTTTGTGCTCTTATTTAATGAATTTAGAAGCATTACCATTTAATATTCATCAAAATTACAAATATAATTCACAAAGTTTGAAATTTGGTGTGATTGGTTAAAAACAAACATTCTATTCAAAAGTTCAAAAATGCAATATTTTTTATGGAGAGAACATCATTAGTTTCTTGAAATAGTAAATTTTGTAACATTAGCAAATATTGAAGTGTTTGTCTTTGAAAACTCTCCGTGGTGGAGTTTAACTTAGATTGACATGATTCAAACTAGATTGGAAAGTAGACTTGCTTTCCCTTAATGAAAGTATTTTTAGTTTTTTCAAAAAAAAAAATTATTTTAAACAACTCACAAAAAAGGACAGCAACTAGATAACGGTCGATTGGGCGTTTAGGGGTTAAAACTGATTCCTTATGTATTTGATTCTTTAATATGGTTGATTGTGCATCATGGACCTAGCCTCTATATTTGCATCTAATTCAATTCTTTAGGTGATTCTTGGGGCTCCCCACCCGGGCCTAGAATGGTGTTTTATGGATTAAATATACAAAGCCAAGCAACAAGTGACCCGGCTTCTGCTAATGACGTTTTCTTTGCACTACCTTGACCATAGTACATTCTGCTAAGCGCCCAATCGACCATTTTCTGGTCGCTGCCCGTTTTTTTTTGGGCTGCCTAAAACAAAACAAAAAACTTTTTTTTTTTTGTATTACAAAATCAAGTCCATTTTCTAACTTAATTTGCATCATGTCAATCCAAGTTAAATTTCACCAAGGAGAATTTTTCAAAGATAAACACTTCAGTATTTGTTAATGTTGTAAAATTTACTATTTCAGAAAACTAATGATATGTTCTCTCCTTTCAAAAGATTGAATTTTTGGAGTTTAGGATAGAATGTTTATTCTTAACCAATTGTACCAAAATCTGAAATTTATGAATAAAATTTGTAATTTTGGTGAATATTCAATGGTAAATGCTTCTAAATTCATTACATAAAAATCCAAATTTTTTTTGAGCATTTGACCACATGGATAATTACCAAACATTATGATTCTTATTTTCTCCTTTGAAGCAAACTTCATCAAAATTACAAAAGTACCATTTTATAACACATCTATGTTTTGCCCTTACCCCCTTGGTCCTTTAGGGGTTAAGGTTTGTTGAGGGCACATAATTGTGGGTTTGTTTTAGTAAACAAAGCTTTGAACCCCAAGAAATTGCAGAAACCCAAATGTCAAATCAATGTCATATCACCTAATAGCATTGAGAGAATACAATGTAGGTGCTTTGGTACAAGAAATTCAAGGCAATAGCACTAAGGGCGTCCTTAGTCAAGGCATGGATAAGAGTTTTGGAAACAACAAAAGGAGGGCCTTATTGCGTATGCAATTCTTGTAGTGGTTTCCCCAAGGTGTTTGTGACCCCAATGCACAACCAATTTTGGGGTTGTTAGGGACAAGGGAGCGCATGGTTGGAGAGACTGATTGCAAGAGGGATGAGAGAATTGCTAAAGGAATCACTATAGAATCATTTGCACTTGCCAATTAGATTAATAGTGACAAGCTCTTTGAGCTCTACAAGTTTCTTTTTAGTGCCAGCTAGGGCCGCTCTTGTGCCATGTCCATGAACTTCTTGTTTGGCTTTGTGGTCAAATTGAAAATAATTTTATCCTATTATGTTAGGACCCACCTTCAAAATATTGTTACATACCCTTGTCCTAGTTAGATTAAAGATTTCCTAAGGGATTTGCAATTCACAAATAAGGAGATCTAACAATTAATAAAAAGTTAACCAAATCAAATGGCAAAAAAATTCAGTTGGAATTTGAACCTACCTAACAAAAATTGGCCAAATTTTTAAAAAGAATCTACTCACACTACAAATGTAGGTAACATCAAGTAACTATGAGGCGCATACACATGATAAGAAATGTAAAATTTAGCCAGTGAAGTTAAAAATTTCCTTGGACTGTGATTTGCTTTAGGTGAAGGATACTGTTCATTTGTTTCCCACATTCATGTGTCTCAACCCTACAAGTTCCAGTTCAACCCTAGATCTCAATTTTGAAGGAATGAAAAAGGGCGAAATATATGTTTTTTTATAAGCTTGAAATTTGTATGCAAAACAAAAATTTGAGCCATTCCAAAATGGAGTTTTTGTGTTTGCTAGCTTAATATAGGGAGCACTTTTTCACTTTCCTTTTCACTTTCTTGTTACCAAAATTTCTAATAAGTGCTGCTATATAGTCGTTTCTTAGCGAATCAAGATTTGAGACTTAAGACTTGGGACTTAGGACTTGAGACTTGAGACTTGGAATTTAAGATTTGTAACCTGGAACTTAAGACTTGGATCTTGAGAGTTGGGACTTGAGTCTTGGAACTAGGGAGTTGGGAATAGGTGCATTAAAAGATATTTTGTATTGTGCTCCACATGTGAGCTCTACATGTCTAGTTTTAGCTCTACAAGTCCCTGTTCATCTCCAAATCTCAAATTTGTTGGGCTGTAAAAAGGGAGAAACAAAATAAATAAAACAAAGTTGGATTCTTCATTCCAAAAAAAAGATTGTATAGAAGGGGTTTTCAATTTAGGTTTCGTCTTTGCTAACCCAATTTTTGTAAGCAAAGTCCCACTCTCTCCTTCCCCAATATTGTAAGAAAATGCAGTGTAATCTGAAATGAACAAGGACTTAGGGGTAGTTCACATTATGTCTCAAATCCTACTAAAAGCTGAGAATCTAATTGGTGTAAAGCCAAAAGTTGGGACTTGGCATTTCATACTACAACCCAAGTTCCATGTCCTGGTTATTTACATGGTAACACTTTTTGGAAGTTTTGGTGTCAAAGATGGTGGGATGTCACTCAAGGTTTGGGTTGACCATTTTGTTAAACTCAACTTTCAACCCAAGTCCCACCACTATTTTTGCATAAAATGTTCATGACTTTCTTTAGTATTCTTTTTTGCCATTAATTGCCAACAAAGATGGGATTTGGCATTGCAATGAGACTTGCAAATATGGAACTTACACCAAATAGTGCATTTGGGTTGCGTTAACCACAAGGTTGCCTTACCTTGGCAAAGTTATCTCATGACTTATCCTTGGCCACCTTGAGGGCTAGAGGGGCATGCAACTCTCTTTATGCACTACAATCATTCTTGGTATCATCTAAAGTTCCAACTTCCATGCTCCCTAACTTTGGCGCTTGTTGCTGCGCCCAACCTCTACTTGCTTCCTCCATTGTTTATCACAATAAGTAATGACAAAAATTACTATAGTCTTGAACACTATATTAGGTAAATTGGGAAAAATAGTACATTCTGGGACTTTCACTATTCTTTTCATTATGTACAATTTAGCATATTTCAAAAAGACAAGTGCACACTTTCTTGTACAATAGTGAAGTCTTAATGTTTGCCTCCAAGTATTTCAAGTAAGTACAACTTTAACCCCTAAAATTCTTTTGTGTTTAGAGGCCCAAAATTGCTTCAAAATCCTAGTCCCCAAACTAGGGTCAAAATCTTCATTTAAAGTTACTTTCTAACAAATCCAACCATAAGATCCTTTGGTTGACTTGCACAAGTACATTGTCCCAAAATTTCAAAATGAATATCCCCACCAATTGCAAGATCAATGTGCCTATACTTCAAAATGTAGGCTTTTCTAGTCCTTCCAAAAGGTGAAGTATTGATTTTCAAACTTTTTAGAAAAAAACACATATGTTGTATTTTTTGTGCAATTTTTGCAATATGTTGGAAAATGGGTTGAAAAGCATATATACAAAAATTTAACGAAAAAAAAAAAAAATGGATTTGTTTTTACAAAAATTGTAAAGTGAAAGGTATTGATGAATGAAAGATATAACTAATATGCTAATAAGTTTTGGGAGAATTTGAAAATTGTTAATTCCAATGGTGAGAATGCTCTAGCAGACAATTAGTAACTTCAATTTTCATTTTCAACTGAAAATTTTCAAAATTGAGAGTAAAGATAACTTTATATGTTTTTTCTACCCTCTTCCTACCTTCATTGCTCGCAAAATAAAACTCCTTGTAACTCTTACCTCATTATTTGGAATTGAGTGATTTTTTTTTTTTTTTTTTTTTTTTTTTTTGAGTAGGTATCAATCTATATAATTCTATAAAAAAAATTAAAAATAATAGAATATAATTTTTGCTGCCCGGTTTGACATTGAAATTGAAAAAACCTTCTAACTTTTGCACTACTTATTAGAATGACATGAAATAAAGCTTCACATGTAGGTTATGACGAGTAGCATCCATCCTAAAAATCTCATGAAAAATTTTCCAAATTATGAAGTCAATAGAGCCTGCTTGAGTTCTCATAAAGCCCAAAGTGAGTTCCTTGGGCCTTTAGGGGTTAAGCTGTAGCTATGCCTACATTTATTGTATATAAGATTAAGATGAAGTACAAATTGATCCCTCCATTTTTTCCAATTAATATTATTGATAAATATTTAAATAGTGTGAAATGTTGAGAAATTATTATGGGGCAACCTAAATGTACTATTTGGTGTAGTATGAACCGCCCCTTAGAACATGGTAGTGTGAAACTACAAGTCCGAATTTTCCAACCTCTCCACCAATCAATCACAAAGCGGGGAGCATGTGGGGAGCAGGTCCGGCAAAGTGGCAAACAAACAAAAGAGTCAACCAAAAATGATGGAGAGCAATCAGTCCGACTGGGCAAGTACCCCCAAAAATCCTTTGCTGGCAACCGTTTCAATTTCCGGAATATACTTATTGCATTATGGGTTTTTTGCTTTGGAATGGATTAAAAACAAAAGAAAATGAAACCAAAAACTTTGGATCCTACTCGAAGGTCCCCTACTAATTGAAGGCCCCTACTACTTTAAGCTACATACTAGAATCGTTTGTGGATCGGATAATGATGGTGGATGTAAAGTCTTGCTATTGAATTATATTGCTTCTATAAAAGAAAATGGAAAAATCATCCCTGGACAAACAAAATCTTTGTTTTACCCCTAAACATCACATGGGGATAGTAGATACTGTACCATATAATAGACATTTGTTACCAATAAGAAATTTTAATTTGAGATCTCAAATACTTCACTAGAATCAAATTAATCTATATCTCACCTTCTTTTTTGATCTCAAATGAAATAAAGATGCAAATCCATTCTAAATACAAGAAAGACACATCGTATTATATAAGGTGCATTAAACATTTAGGGGTTAACCTAAGTTTGGGGCAATGATCCCAAATATGATTTTCACTTTAAATTCAAGTGGCTAAAATCATTGCTAAAAAAAGTTTATTAAATACATATTGTATAGTTTACATGTTTTTAGCTATAATTTGTTTTGGTAGAAATCTTGCAAGATTCACCGAGCTTAAAGATTGCTAGTCTAGGGATTACCAGCATGCAATGTACTATTAGTTGGTTGAAATTACAAAAAAAACCTTTGAAATTTGGAACCACTAGAAAAAAACCAGCGTGTCTTTTCAATAAAAAGGACTAATCACAGTATATTTTATAGTATAAAGGCTGGTGTGCCTATCTCATATTAAAAGTATTCATGATAAAACGTTTCATGATATAATGACGTGTCCTGTCATATTTTTCTATTAACCCCTCATATTCTGATAAAGAGACGGAAAAGAGATGAAAAAACGCCCAAAAGGAGATTAAATGTAACAAAGGGAGAGGAAAAGGCACTCACTTGGAGTGAAAAGTCATTGGATTGTGAAAGGTGATTCATTGGGATTGTGAAAAACCACTCGTTGGAATTGTGAAAAACCACTCGTTGGAATTGTGAAAAACCACTCGTTGGAACTGTGAAAACCCACTCATTGGAATTGTGAAAACCCACTCATTGGAATTGTGAAATTCATTTTAATGGTAAAAAGTAATTGGAATTGTGAAAAGTCATTGGGATTGTGAAAAAATGGTTAGATTTTTCTAATTCAATATTTTGAAAAATTATAAGTTTGAAACTCTCTATTGCATTTGGAGGGAGGGGGGAGGAAAAGGTAGGGTAAGGGTAGGTAAAAAATTGCATAGAAAAATCACACGCTTGTAGTATACTTGTTATAGTATAAATACAAAAACATCATAAAAATTATCTAAAACATGCATGTGGAAAATTGGGTGGAAATGAAAAATGCTAGATTTTTAGCCAATGAAGCTAAAATTTCTCCTCAAACATTGGTTCAACCTCTACAATAAATACATCTAGCTTCCATTGGATAATGGGCTTTGTATTATGATCAAATGTAACTGTCATTAGAAAAATATTGAACACCACAAGCCCCTAAGATTTGACACTCTTAACATTTATTGGGCATAGACTAGGTACATGAGAAGCATGTATAAATTGTCTCTACCTTGTATGACTTTCCTATTGTACATCACACAAACCATGAATAGAAAATGGCAATCTAGTACCATGTCACAAGTTCTTAATTATCCTCCTACTATTGTACACAATCATAACTAAATGTTACCCTCACAAGTACTAGGTTGAAGATTTTAATATAGAAAAAAAGGATTATGGTAATATGTACGTGTAATTGTGACCCCTAATGAAAATTGGACATGCCAATTTGAGCCATGATTGTAGTCAAAAGCATAGTAGCGAGCATAGTAGGGTGTAAGGTATTTTTGTTATCCCAAAGTACAAATTAAAACAAATAAAGAGACCCCTTAAAAGGGGTTCTTAAGGGCCTTGTGGAGGGTTCATATTTTTAGGCTGAGGGCCCTGTATTAACCCCTAAAGGACCAAGCAAAGTTTTCACCAAAAACTTTTCAAAAATGCCATTTTTAGAGCATCAATCAAATTTGAAAACAAATTTTTTTTATGCATATGTGACCATAAGATCTTGTAGAATAATGGTTTTAGAAGATGTGAAAAAAAATTCAGAGTTTTCCACCATGTGGATTGGAAGCTAGAATTTTTTGAATATTCAAAAATGTCTTGTGAAAAACCGGGCAGCTACCTTTCAAAAGGTGAACTTCCTAAGGAAAAAAGGCCATGTGGGTGGTGCTTCTCTAAATTCCTTATTCCACCTAAGTAAAGTACATGTCCAAAAAGTTTCAAATCATTTGGAGTTGTATAACATATGGAAAAAAATTAGTAAGTAAAAAGAGGTAGAGAATGATTCAAAACACTAAATTGTTAAGAATTTAATTATGGAAATGGAAATTGCCAATTCCAATGGTCATAATGTTGTAATAAACAATCTTCATCCTTTTATTTATTTATTTATTTTTCCAAAATGTTGAAAATTGAGTAAAATAAAGGACTTCAAAGTTTATTTTGGAGTAGAGAATCCGTAATTGCCCGTAAACAAAAAATCCTCATAACTTTCATCTTGTTGATCCAGATGGAATGGTTCAAAGGTTCCTACATTCACAAGAATCTCCTAAATCCATCTAATATTTTTTTTTTGAAAAAATTAAATTTTAGAAATCTGCCCAAGCTGCCCGCCGGACTTAAAAATCAACATATTAGGCCATAACTTTTTACTCATAATTCTAAATGTCATGAAATTTAGTGCATATGAAAGATAAACCTTGTCCCCACCTCCTACTAAAATTTTAGACTAAAATATGAAAAGCTCCAACCATATGTACCTGCCCAAAATCGCTATGTTTCTAAAAAAGGGGGTATGGTCCTTTAGAGGTTAAGATCTAATGTAACTATGGGCCTTGGGTGAAAGATTGAAAGAGCTCAAAAATTTTACCCAGCAAAAAAACATCATAATTCATGTTTTTACCATCAGAAGATTGAATTTGAAATGTTTGACTTCATATTTGGATTCAAGGACCTTGCTTTAGTTAGGAGTCACGGAAAGAGATAATTTAGGCTGACCCCATTTTTTTTTTCTTTTATCTTTGTACATAAATAAGTTTGAGGTTTTTTGGCCATGACCCCTTAACCCTTTAAAGACCACGCAATCATATTTGGTTGCAAGGGAGGGTTTTCAGCTTATAAATTGAAATCATTCAATGATTTGGAATTTGGTCTTGAAGAACGCATGCGGTCACAAGAATTTTGCATTCATCTAAAAAAATAACAATGGAATTAAGTATGTGAGTTGATAAATAATGGTGTTTATACAATATGGCTTCAAAATATGTATCCATTTTTTTTTGTCAAAAAAAGATCAAAGCAATAACATAATACATCAAATACGCAAGAAGAATGTCAAATTTCAATTGCACACTCCTAATTTTTTTCAAATTGCTTAAGAAATACGCTTGTATTGTTTCCCTATATGATACAAATATAATTGTAGTGTTTGAAGATCTATTGAAATGGTGTTATCATTTCATCTTCAAAAATTGTCACCCTACATCTGGGGCTAATTCTTGATGGTATTCACCAATTGGATTTTCCATAAAGTTTATCAAATTTCTTGTAGAACTATTTTAGGGTAGCAAAGAAGGTGGGATTTTTTACCCCTTTTGTCCACTTAGCTACACCTTGTGATTGCTAGTTTTATCTATTTTTTGTGAAACTAGTCTTAATATTGGAAAGGCGGGAAACCTTACTTTTTAGAAATGTAAGGCTCTTCTCAATCAAAACTTGCATGAAATGTTAACATTCAAAACCACACAAGCATGAAAAACTAGAAATTTTTCACATATTGCTCACTCAATCATTCTAATATTTCACTTCCAACAGTAGATCTAGTTAAATTTTTGATATCTTACAACAAACAAGGTGCTCTTCCCATTTGTACGGTTAGATTATTCAAAAAAGGTTCACACTTGATTCAATTGCACATCTAAGCTTATTGCCCTTGTTTTTATTGGATTTTGTGAAATTTTGTGTAGTCTTTAAAGGGTTAATTAAGTTATGTTACTATACCAAACATTATTGGATGGACAACAAATGTATCCAAATGCTTACAATAGGATCTATATGAAATGGACAAAGTACATCCAAGTTTGATAAGAAAACAACCTTTCTCTACTCTTCAAGTGTGTGACTAGTTTGATTGTTGGATGTTTCATGATTTTTATATAAGGTTTGAAAGTTGGAATCAATATACATAAAGATGAAAAAAGAAGAGATTTCTTTTTGCAAGAATGAAACTCCTAATTTTTTGAGTTCTTTTTCTAGACCATAATTTATTTTGCCTCAAAACCTGTATATCTAATGCTGCACCCCTGCACAATTAGCGATCAATTAACTGCCTATGGGTCCACCTCCTAGTCTCCTCTACTATATGACAAAGAAGCCTAAACGTTCAAGATTTTATTGGTGAATGTTGTTTTTACATAGAATCTAGACAAACAAATCTTAATTAGATGGAGTAGTTTAGCCAATAATGTGTAGATGAACAACAAAATGAGCATTTTTTGACTCTGACTTATGATTAACGTGAGTCATTTAGAATTATGAATATTTCACAACAGTCATAACTCAAAGTCATAAAATGTCCATTTTATCGTAGTGAAATTTGGGAATAGTTTTGCATCATAGTTTATATAATAGCCTTTTGAGGATTGAATTCAAAGGATTGACTTGCTTAGGCAATGTGATATGAGCTAAATTTCCAATTAAAAAAACATAAAGATGAGGTTCAAGGATGACATATCTAAGTACTTAGAGACTATTTTAAGATAGTTCATTAGTATCAATTTTGATTTGCAAAATAGGGAATGGAATTTCATGAGCGGGATCCATGAGCCATAAGCCAAGATATTTTGTCAAAATAATAAGTTCCACTTATAATTGTGTGCATAGGGTCTCGGGGGGGGGGTCACACCCCTTTACAATTGGAGACCACCTGCGATAATGGGGTAATTAAATTGGGGGTATTTAGATTTTTAAGGTGATTTTTTCCTCCCTTTCTTTAAATAAAAAGCTACTTTAAGGTATTTTAGGGTACCCTATGCTTATTTCTAAATGGTTGTATGACCTAATTTTTCAAATCATATGTTTTTTACAAACACAAAAGTATCATAAGAAAAAATTATGTGTATACAATGGGTTTATAAAAGACTTTGGCCCTTACAAGCATTTGAATTACAAAAAAACACCTTTGAATGAGAAAATGCAACAAAGAACAAGAAGCTAAAGCAAACAACCAATCAGTTCCACACAATGTACGGGGAGAGCCGAAAAACAGTAGAAAGTCAGTTGAATGAAATGAGGAAAAAACCAATTGAAAACTAAATCAACATGCTAAAAATTGACTAAACGTTTGAGAATTTTCTAATTATAGTATATGTATACAGAGAATAGCCGATGCATGTACTACAAAAACCGGATGGAAATGAGAAATGTAGGCATTTTGCCAAAGTAGCTCAAAAACTCCTTGTACACTGGTCCCACACCACACACAATCTTATACAAACAACCAATTACAGTCCCCCACCACATATAAGTTTAAGCAAAGAACCTATTACAATCCCACATCACAAACAAGCTTGCACACTCTAGCTGTCAAAGTAATTTTGAACAAATTTCCCTCCATTCTTTTCAAAACTTGAACATAACATACTTAAATTTTCATTCAAACTTGTCAAACAATAATAATCAAACTCATCCTACTAAATACTTTCTATAGGATCCTATGTTTTCTATCCTATTTTTTTTCTACGGAATTCTAAAATGAAGGCATTACTCACCACCCTATTTTACATATAATGAAGTAATAGACATATTTTTGATGCTACGGTATTTCTAACAAAAATATAAAATTTACCTCCAATGAATAAAATTGACCCTACTCAATTGTTTATCTCACATAGTTTACCAAAAATTGGAGAGTCACCCCCTGAGCATAGGGTCTTATAATTGTGCATTTTAAACTATCATCTCTTAAATACTTATTGTTTTGTTTTGTTGTTCTTTTTCAATTATTTCATAGATTTTGAGTTGAGAATATGTTCTTGCTCTTTGAATCTTGAATCCTTGCTCATGGCTCACCATTTTACGCGCACCAAATAGCGTTGTCCTTTGCAAGACATTGGAACATGTTACAAAACATTGAATGATCTTCACATTGTTCAAAGACATGTATAGTCTAGAATCACATGAAAAGTACATAAGTGGTTAAATACGTCATGAGACTTAGATGAGTGAAGTCTCAATTGAAGATAGTTCAACTATTTGTCCCTCTGGGATGTCAACATGTAAAAAAAATAAGGAGATAGGTGCAATCACCAAGTATTTTTTAGGGGGTATTAGTTTATTTTATTTTATTGTAAACCCGCTATCATTATGTAATTTCCTACTTTGGGTTATTAAAGAAGGGCCTTGCATTACTTATAATTCTAAATTGATATGAATAAATGATATGATAAATTAGATAAAACAAAAAATCTACTACAATTTTTGTCAGATATTGAATTTCTGTCAAATCTTTTTTCCCCACTACTGACTACTTTCAAGTTTCAATTATAACTTAGAAAAAAGTGTACTCAATACTACTATTGTGTCTTCAATAAAAATTGTTAGTGACGCTCATTTACTAAGAAGATACCATAATATTGAATGTTATAAATTGAACTTTAGGTTTAGGTCCTTTTTACATGATTAATATGAATGATATATAGATCACATTTTGATATTAACTTTACTTTAACCTGCATTGTTTGATTCAATGTACATGTCTTCATAGTATGCAAAATAAGATGTGAGAAATTAGCAAAAAAAAAACAGAGACAGGAGAAAAGACAAACTGAGCAATTCCCAAACTCCAAGTTGGAGCTTGAACCCTGAATAGCTAGAACAACAAACAAAGGACTTGGAACAAGAACCACAAATTTCCAAAATTAAATGATAACCACCTAAAGCCAACTAGCATCTATTGTAGACATTTGGTAAAGTCTATAAAGTTATTGAACACTTTGAATATGCCATTCACAAGGTAGCAACATTTAATACTTTTGGCCCAAAAAAAGAATTAAAAGGGATATCCTAGGTCTAATTTTTCCTAATTGGATCTATTTTTCTATACCCTATAGTAGTTTGAAGACATCTCATGGTATTTTTGTACCCTATAGTATAAAAAACCACATTATAATTTTTATCTCAAATGTTTTTTAGCTACCTATCATTTGTTTGCACATAGTTTTCTACTGCTACTTCTTGCTGCACCCCCGAGATTTGTCTCACATTGAACTCAAAGCAAGAGCAATCCTTGATGTCTCTCCAAGGAGGGTGATCTTGTATTGCTACTTTAATGATATTATAATAATAACAATTATTTTTGTCTTTGTTGTTATTCAAACCAACACTTTTTCAACTTGTTATGTTGAAGTTTGGGATTTGTAAAAAAATAAAAAAGTAGTTCCTAGAGTGAAATTTGATGTTGCGGTGCCAACTAATTCCGTAGAAACTTGAAGGGAATTGTTGGCAAGAACATCTCAACTTTATAACATGAGACATTGTAAACATGCTCTTAGGTTTTGGTATAGTGTCATTATATCTTGGTGTCATTTTATTTTATTCAATTTTGAATGCACAAATTTCTTCTTCTCAATCTTTATGCATTCTATTCAAGTCCCTTTCTATTGTTGGCCCACCATATGAAATGACCGTCTTTTTTTCCCACAAGTATCTCCCATAGTCTAAAGCAAAATCCTATGGTTGGATTTTCAAAAAAAAAAAAAATCCTACCTTTCTACTCATTCCCCCATCCCTCAAAAGTGGCAGTTTTCAGTGACTTTTACAGAAAAAAAAGGGCTTGATTCATAACATTGTTAACCTTCACTAGGGATTCCCTTTTGCTCCCTCAATATGAGAACCCCAATGAATCTGAACCACAAGGTCAGAGGCTCAAGCCAATCAACTGGTCCAATCTTAAACTGGATTCTCCCCCAGGTATCAAGGGGGGAGTATCCCTTCACTTGAGGGGGAGCAGAACAAGCCGGTTAACAATGTTATGATTCTTGAGGGGTTAAGATTCAAATTCTCTCATTTTGAATTGTGAATTTTCTTTTTGGTTTTAATTCTCCGTAAGAAAAGATAAGATTGTTGAATCTACAGAGTCCGGAACAATAGCATGAGACAAACTGAGCCGCGCAGATGAAATGCATCCACAAAATCATTGTCAAGGCATGCTAAAACCGGAAATGAATGGGGCGGAATAATACAGAAGAAACAGAGGCAGGTGGGGGAACACAGATCAGAAATTTGTAAAGGAGCAGGTGGTGATGCTCGTCACATTCGTCAGAATCAGATGGCCCACCCATACTCAGGGCAAGTCAGGGGGCATCTGCATCTGCTTCCCAAAAAGCCTCGGCTACCGAGGCATGCGTCAACGCTCCAGCCAGTCAGGATTCAGGAACTCAATGTCGTAATAATGCACGGCAAAAGCATGAGAGCCAGAGAGCTTAGAACTCAGAGCTCCGAGGTCTCAGCCGAAAAGAAGAGAATACGAGGGGAGCTAGAAAACTGACTGCAGGGCTACAGGGGCACTCAGGGTTCTTTTTTGGGTTTTCTGACCATTCAATGGTTGTGTGGCATTATTTGAAAATGGTTTGTAGCTTGCTAGCTCCATCCCTGTTTTTGGTTGGAGTTGAAGGTGACCTAATGGTGATTTTGGATCTGTCTCATATTTCTCATCATAAAATGATAGCATCAATTTTCAATTTGATAAGAATTTTATGAAAGCCTCAACTGCAATGCAATTTTCATTATTGCAATCATGCATTTTTTGAAAATTTTTTTCCCCTTTTTTTTCTATAGGCTTGAAGCTCACCTATTTTTTTTGAGGTAATTGGGCCTTTTAATTGCCAAAAAAAAGAACCTTGGTGCAGTTATAGGATGTGGCCAACATGGAGTCCCGCATTCACACAAGGCCACAAGGCCCACATGCCACAACACTACATTAATATTGTGTAGTGTTTGTGATTTTTTTGAAGCATCTCCAGCTGATTTCCCTCCTTCCACATAAGCAAATTGGTTTTTTAAGTGGGCACTGGTTGCATCCTCTCAATTAGAAAATTGTCCTATTAATGTTCTGCAATTTCAAAATTTCACTGGCTCATTTCCTTTAAAATAAATTATTTGCTCCAGTTACACTATTAAGTATCAAATTCTTATAATGCTTGAAAGAAAAGTCAGTTTTAAATTAATAGTAGGATTTAATTTAAGCGCTACCACTCAACAAGACACAAGTACACAAGTGCAATGGCGTGAAATCGCGATTCACGATTTTGCTGCCCTCCACTTGACAATCCACAGCAAACCCTGCAACCACTTCGTCAACAGTCGCAAATGGACAATTGGAGATACAACGCTGAACCTCACGATTTCAAACTTTTAGAAATTCATGTCCTTTCTTCCAAGGCTGACACTTAGGTGTAAGGTGTAAGGTAGGCGCATCCATAAGCGTGGAAATAAGGGTTTTGGAGTAGGTAAAACAATTGACTAACTTTGAAAAAAATGCTGTCTATTAGGAAATGGAAACCAAAAATATTGGTATCAATTTCAAGGTTCCAATTGCAAGCATTTGTTCACAAAGATTTTTCAAAGTCCAAAATCATTGAAATTGTAAGAACAATGTGTAAGAGATGCTAAAAACAAGGCTTGTTGGTTCTTAAATAGTGAGATGGGTACTCAAAACCTCATGCTAGTCACCCACAACACCATCACTTCATCACCCATAACCATCACTCAATCACCCACAACCATTTGTTTTTTTATTGGTTAGCCCTGCCACTGTCTAGTGACGGGCATTGGGATGCAATGCTTATGAATGCTTCTACCGTAAGTGCAACATTGCAACCCTAGCCTTGCCCAAGATAGGCAGTGAATATATAATTTTGGGAGCGACTAGGTGGACACTCCCAATTGCTATGCGGACACCCCCATAGCCAAATCTATTAAATTTGAGATTATTTTTACGTTAAAATATGAAATAAAATCAAAGCAATACTTTAGTGTACATCTGCGTTTACAAGCGTTGCAAACACACAATAAATTTGTCTCATTTGTGACAGGGTTAGGAGTTAAACCAGTTACTCCCTTCATTTATTGTTGACTTTTGACCGTGTCACAAATGAGGCAAATTTGTTGTACGTTTGCAACGCTTGTAAAGGCAGATGTATGCTAAAGTATTACTTTGATTTTATTTCATATTTCAACATAAGAATAATCTAAAATTTAATAGGTTCAGCAATGGGGGTGTCCACGTAGCAACTAGGGGGTATCCGCCTAGTTGCTCCCACAATTTTTGGCAGCTGAAACCCCCATGTCTTGGTAAGAGGAGGTTAAACATCCTCCAAATTTTGAAAGACACTCTCTAAAATCCAACTCTACAATTTTTCATCCAATTTTGCATCTTTTAATTTCAAAAAGCATCATGTTCTTTTCCCAATTTCACCGGCTAACTTTGTATTAGTGGCCGATTTTTCCCACACATTGGTGTAGTGTGAGTGGGTAGAGGAAACTTGGAAAACAAGGGCTAGCACTGGCTTGCCAGGGTGCTGACCAGGGCATTTTTTTTTGACAAATCTGTTTTTGCCAGATTCAAAAAGAGCGCACACAATTGGGGAATAAATGGAGGGAACAACTTTCATCAGTTGTCTTTGTTGCCAGTTGGCTGTTTGTCGCCCAAAAAAATGCATTGGTGCTGACCATAGCTCTGGCCCGGTACACTAAGGTGGAAGCACCCATAACCAATAACTCAAGCAATTATGAAGAAAACTACAAAGAGTTTGAGGCAAAAAATATATGTTTCCCATGTAGGAAGATAAGAAATATTGGGATTGCAAATTTTTCATAATTTTATTTGCAAAACTGGAATTACTATGAATTTTGGGAGTCAAAAAGTGTTTCACACCCATTGCCAATGTTTAGATGTATGCAATTCTGATACTAGTCAAATTGATTTTAGCTCATTACTTCCTACCGCACTTTGGGACATGTGGCATGACTTAAGTGGCCCCAACCTTAAAAAAGTCAGAAAAGCACATTCCAATGCACCTATGCTTGCTCATGGTAGAAATAGCACCCCCTACTAGTTGGAAATGCGGCGTTATCAACTATAGGTGCTTCCACCTTAATGTTGTAGAATTTGCTCATGGGAGAGCCATAAGCCATGTAGGACGCGAGGCTACGGGACAAGGGCCTTGCACAGAGTTTAATTTCTTGGCAAAATTTTGCCTAAATCTTACCTCAAAAGTCAAAACTGAGATGGTGAATACTACACTAAGAACTTCCAATGAGAAATTGGATGAAATTGCCACATCCCTACTTGAGGCTAGATCCATATTGCCATATTCGGGGTGAAAGTAGCTTATATTAATGGTTTTATGGATGAACTTTTGTTGATCATTCATTTGTCCCAATTTTAGCTAAGTTTTCCTAGCTTGCCAAGGTTTTTTTTTTCATTTTTTAAGAAGTGCCAAAGCGGAGATTTAAAATGTTATAGTGGTGCTCCATATTTCAACATTCATCCACATATTGGATAGAAATAATAACATTAGCACACATTATATGTCTATAATTAGGTTTTCATCCGTAATTTGGCAAATTCATCCAAGTTTTTTTTAAACTTTGAAGCTTTTTGACAATTTCATCCAAGTAATTGAGTTTTTTTTCTTGTAGGCTTGGTGCCAATCAAAAAAAATTGGTGCAATTTTGCCCCAAATCGCCAGAAAAAAAAACCTTGTTACTTGCCTGCATTCTGGGGTGCGGGTTGCTCTACTAGTAAGGTAGCAGCATCCATAAGAGCTGTGTCCCCATGGCCGTCACCTAACAGTGTCACCAATAAAAAAACAAATGGTTGTGGGTGATGAAGTGATGGTGTTGTGGGTGACTAGCATGAGGTTTTGAGTACCCATCTCACTATTTAAGAACCAACAAGCCTTGTTTTTAGCATCTCTTACACATTGTTCTTACAATTTCAATGATTTTGGACTTTGAAATTTTTTTGTGAAAAATTCTTACAGTTGGAACCTTGAAATTGATACCAATATTTTTGATTTCCACTTCCTAACTTACAGTATTTTTTTTTCAAAGTTAGTCAATTGTTTTACCTACTCCAAAACCCTTACTTCCACGCTTATGCGTGCGCCTACCTTATACCCTGACGAAATCAAAAAATATAATCCTGGCCTTGCATGAGGAATTGAGGACACTCAGAGTCTCAGACTCCATAACTGAGCCCTCTGGCGTCGCTGCAGAATGTCCGCTGCTCCGTGCGATATGCCATTTTTGTAATCGTACGTCCCTCCCTGCCTGTGTGCCTGCGATGCTTGGCCTTGGCATGGCAGCTCCGACCGACGCCGGTCCTCGACCTGCTCGGCCGGTCACTCGCGGTTCGCGTCCACATGGGGGTTCAATTATTCAGGCCCGGCACGATTCATGAGGTCTCCGCCCACCCGCCCGCCTTGGTTCGCTGTTTTGCGGTTTCACTGCCAGCTCGGATTGCTCCACAGTCCCCAGTCCAGTCACCTCTAGTGTCTGTCGAGTCTGTCGTCATGCGCACGAGTCACGATGGGGCAGTTCATTCTGTGTACTCACCACTTAGGCCCCGTTCTCACTGGCACGTTCATTGACTGATCCGTCTGTCATGAATGAACACTATTTCAAATGAGTCACCAGAATTCTCATTCTCATTGGCAATAAACATCAGGTGAATAAAAAAGCATAGATAAAATTAAAAAGCACAAAAAGTTTTAGATTCTCATCTTCTAGAAAGTCCAATTTGATTACTCCCATCTTTTGAGGCCATATGGAATCATCTCATTGGTTATTCAAAATGGAGGAATGCATCATTCAATTCATTCGAGAGAATGATTTTCACTAATGCATTCTCCTACATCTTTGAGGATATATCTTGAAATCATTTGTGTGAACCCATGTTAACCCCTGAGCGTCCATCACAAGTTTACTCAAATCCAAACCCTTTGGAACTCATTCCAATCAAACTATCACCTAAAAGGGATCCACAAAAATTGATTGTACCAATTGGTAGTGAACATAGGTCCGGAGCTTTAAGGAAAAGGACAAGTCCTTTCACCGTACCACTGAAAAGATTATAATGGTCAGACAAGGAAATTTTTCAAAACCGAGAGGCCATATTTTGGCCCCTAGGGCGCTCAAGGATTAAGGAAGAAGCTAAAAATCTCCTCACCAAAATGTGTTCAACAATCTAGTGAGAACAAGCCTTCATTGGCATGTTCATTGATTGATCCAAGTCTGCCATGAACACTATTCCAAATGAGTCACCAAAAGTCTCAATCTCATTGGCAAAAAATGAAGGAATGAACATGAATAAAAAATCATAAAAAAAAACTAAAAACACAAGAAAGTTTCAAAACCTCCACCACTTGGAACTTTCAGAAGGCCCCATCTAATTACTCCCATATTTTGAGATCATATGGAATGATCCTATTAGTTGTTTGAATGAGGGAACAACATGTTGTCATTAATTTGGGAAAACAATGGGTACCATTTTGTACCTCACTTTAATCTAAAATAGCCACCTTAATTTATGTCAACAAATCTCATGGAACCATATTCATTAAATTCAGGAGGTCACCTTAAACCTAGTTAATGAACTCTGTCCAAAATTTTAGAAGTTAATGAATTTTGTGTTCAAAAAGAGCATATTTCTAGAAGATATATATCTCATTTTGTTGGAAAATAATCAACATATTTCCAATTCAATAAATATGGCGTTAGCTAGAAAAAAATGCCAAATATCTCACTTTGTATGCTTTTTCCCAAATTAACAAATAATGCGTTGAACGCATTTTTGAAAGTACTTAGTTCATTGAAGTATTTACCCATATGTTTGAGAGATGTACCTAAAAGTCATGTTGGTGGACTTGTGTTAGGAAGAAGATAAAATTCTTCTCACCCAAACACGTCCAATTGTCCAATGCAAATGGACCTGCAATGTTGCTCAAGTTTTCAAATCTAATAGGTCAAAAGGTTAAAATTGGGCCATCTCAACGGCTTGGTTTATTGCACATACGTTGATGTGGAGCCAAGATGGAGTCGTGTAGAAGCTCATCATTTTTTACAAGCAATGGCAAAAGTAATAATTTGCTCCCTCTTTTTGGATTGTTCATTGATATCCACCTCTATGGTTCTACACTACAACAAGGTCTCTAAATCCAAATATAAATTCAAAGATCCCTAATTAAATTTCCTAATGATAATTATCTAAACTCTTACATTCTTGTGGCAGATAAGAAATCAGAGCTTTTTCTATTGTGACTCCACGTCAACATATGTGTAATAAAATGAGCCCTTGTGGACTCTTCATGTAACTACGGACTTAAATGTAACTATATCCTCAAACATTTGAAGAAAGAAGAGCCCTTAACATTAGTACAAAAGGTCCACAATCATTGCAAATGTTTACAATGACTTTTAAACAACTTATTTACAATCATTGTGAGCATTTATAAACGGAATTGATATATGTACCACACCTTCTTGACTATCCCACCACTCCCTAGGGTAAATTTTAGATTTTTACCATCAAAAAGTTGAATTTGAGAATTTGGAATTCAAATTTGGACTTAGAGACCTAGATTTTGTTTAGAACCATAAAAAAAAGGTTGTAATTGAACAACAGTCAATGAAAAAGCTTAGCTTGGGGAAAAATATTACTTTTACTTTTTTTTATAAAAAAGAAAAGCTTTTTCATTGGGTGTTGTTCAATTAGATTTTTTTTGTGTGATTCTAGACAAAATCACGGTCTCTAAGTCCAAATCTGAATTCTAAATTCTCAAATTCAACTTTTTGATGGTAGAAATCTAAAACTTACCCCGGGGTGTGGTGGGATAGTAAAGAAGGTGTGATACGCATATCAATTCTCATTTATAAATTGCTGTGAATTAGTTGTTTTGGACATGTTTTTCACCAAGGCTGTGTTTTGTGAACATCTCCTCAGGTCTTGCATGTATCTTTTTCATTTGGGGGTACATCTCCCATTGCTTTGTAGGTATTTGCTAATGTTTTGAAATGATTTGTCAAGGTTCTCCAAATCATGGCAGTTTACAAATTATTCGTTATAGACTTTGGATAGTTTAGAAGCAGGTAAGTATGATGTAATTATAAAAAAAGGCTGGATTTATGGAAAATTTGAAATTACAAAAAGTAGAGACTTGTAGCTTCCCACTAGGAGGTTCAAAGTTTAGGGGAAATGGTAAATTTTTTGATGCATTTTGCTTGCAAAACTGAATTTTCTTAATGAGAAAATAGAAGAAAAACTCATGCAAAAACAGAGTTTGTGGTGAAAATTAAAAAACGATACAAGAATTTGCACATCTACATGCAGGAGAAGCTCAAGTTATTTTACTTGGGAAACTGAAAAAAAACTAGACAAGAAAATAGCTTTGAAACCCTCATTAACAATTACCATTTTTCTAGCCCAAAAAGTGGCCTAGATAATTGGATAAGAGGAAAGATTTTGATGAAAAACTTGGAAATAAATTCAAAACCTCTTGCTATGTTCCAAGTCGCAGTTCAAAACCCCCAAGCTTGCTATGTTCCAAGTCTCAGTTAATTGAGAGAGGGGAAGTTGACTTCAAAGAGTGAGCGTAGCAAATAAAATGGAAATTTAATTTGGGAGTCTAATAACCCCATATTTGATCAATATGGAGTTGTCAATCATATATGTAGTGTATCTGGACCAATATATGGAGTGTATCTGAACCAACACAAAGTTCAAATTCATTCCATATATAACTAACAACTCCATATTGATCAAATATGGGGTTCTAAGCTTAATTTTGACAAATTATCTTCATCAAAATATTAATCAAGCATTTAAAAAAGATAGTCTGTGTTTGCCATTTGCAACCAAACAGTTCAGATCAACTCAGTTGAAGTGGGAATTTGGAAAATGCTTTGAACCATCTCCAAGGGTTTGCAATATCTTATTAATAGGGGGTTTCAAATATGCCATTCACCATCAATTTTGTGCACGTGAAAGAAACTGGTGAATAACTAAGTCAAGTCCCCTGTTCATGTCCCCTCATGCACTCATTCAAATATTCATACCTTAGTGCACTAGTCACCGCCCCTTTCAACTTTGCCCACAATCACCATTTTATCCCGCAAGCTAATCTGGATCCCTTCACCTCCACCATCGTCACTTCTTGCGTGCAACATAGGAAACTTGTTGAGAGCAAAAGTGCGGGCAGATTTTTACGTGATGCCCCTCAAACCTTGCCAATATGTTAAAAGCACAAATTCTGATCATCTGGAGGCGTGATTAGAAGTTGGGATCAAGTTTTACGAAATGGGAGACCATGTGGAAGCATTTGACGGTGTTGTTGGCATTCGATTTTCCTGCATACAAGTCTTTGATTTCATCGTAGTACTTGAGCTGTAGAGACGTGACAAGCACCAAAATTTTGGTGGAGCCTTCCCATCCATTGCGGCCGAACAACATCAGGTCCAATGTGTCATCTTCCGATTTTTTGCTTTGGTAGAGACCGTGACGAATATTATTACCTCACGGCTTTGGAGGCAATCAAGGATGCGATTGAAGACGACGGGATTGTAATCGGCGAGGTTGTCATGTCCATGGAGGCGCACTTGCACGCCGCGCGCTTGGACAATCAGGCGAGGTATTTTTTGATTATCAAATTGGAGCAAGAGGCGTGGGTGAGAGGGAGAGGCGTCGAGTGAGAGGTTTGGAGCAAGAGAGAGTGGAGGAACAGATAGGAAGAGAGAATGTCATTCACTAGTGAACGAGTCATGAGGACCTTTTGGAGGTCCTCATGGCTTGTTCACTTTTGTGACCTCATGTTCACCGGTGAACGAAAATTTGTTCACTGCCGTTTGTTCACTGTTTTTTTTGAGATATTTGAAATCCCCTAATATTCATTTAAGAAATCCACCTTCTCATGACCATACCAAGTGCCATGACTAGTTAGGTTGTGTCACTAGAAGAAAACTACGTTGGAATCCACTAAGAAATATAAGGTAGTTTATGTTGAGTTCCATGTTTCCAACCCAAAATATTGCTGAACAGTGCAAAATTTTGCGTTGAAAACATGGAACTTAACATAAACTACTGTACATTTTTTAGTGGGTTCCAACGCAGTTTTCTACTAGTGTGTTAAAAAAAAAAACCAAAAATGCGTCTTTCGGGAAACATGGTCAAATCTACAGAAAAGTTGACAAGTATACTATAGATTAGGTCACAATTTTTGTCAACTTTTTTGTAGATTTGACCATGTTTCCTTGTAGTGGCAATCAAAAAATCAAAAATTTGAAGGAAAAGGAAGCTTGTTTTTTTCTATAATTTATACTTTTATTTTCTGAAATTTGGAATCAAATTAGTATTTTCTTCCTAGTGTGCATAGAAGAATCCAATTGAAATTGCATTTTGCAATGGCCAAATCTGGATGAACAAGTGGGGCATGGGAAATTGGGAATGAGCATATCAAAGCTTTAGAGAGTTTTTTTTTAGCTTTGTAGGAAATCATCCTGCATTTCTCATGTTCCCCTTGTTTTAAAGTGCTTCTCTAGCTATTGCTCCAATTTATGTTAGGGTTTGGGGAGAACCGGCATTTATTGTATTCTGAACTGGTTGAAATTGCAAAAAAATTGGTTGAAATTTTGAAACCACTAGACACAAAATTGGCTTGGTTTTTTAACATAAACCAATTATAGTGTTAATGCTACAATATACATATAGGAGATATCTAGTGCATGTTTAAGAAAAACAAGTCAGATATGGAAAAACTAGATTTTAGTTAATGAAGCTAAAATTTCACCCCAAACATTCATTTATATTATGACTAAATATTTCTTTAACTTTGGTTAATACCTATCAGAGGAAGGAAAAATGAGCTCAAGAGAAGGTCCCTATGGGAAGTGGTTAGAGGAGTTAAAAGCATTTAAATGTAATGTCTTTTTTCAAATAAAAAAAATTAATACCCTATACCCGCTTACAAGTACTTCATGAGAGTAATTTTTTTTACAACATCATATGCTTTTTGTTTGATGAGTGTCCTTGTTTGATTGGGAATTCTAATCCTAGTTTATTCTTATGTCCCACCAAAAATCCTTGCATTTGTCGTAGTCATGTTATAATATTGTTTTCCATCATCAATCCTTTTGTTATGTACCATGTTACATTTGAGTACTTCACACAAGGTAGAGACCCTTGCATAGGTACCTTACCTATGCTTCTCCTACCTTAATAAATAGAGTGGTTTGTCAAGGAGTAGGGGCCTTCTCTTGAGCTCATTTTTCCTCTAATGGTGGTTTTTTCAAAATTCAACCATATATTCTTTCATTTGCACCTATGCACAATACATTAATAATGAATTCTCCCCTAACAAATCAGAGGAGTAGAAGCTTAGACATAGCTAATAGCTTGCTTTGTTGTCAATAAACCCTACATCATTTTATGCAATTGTTTGAGACCGTATTAATTTGGTATGTTTCCTAATTATTAAAGAAAAAATGTCATTATGACTTTATATCTGTTACTTTCGGAATTTTTTTTCCCAAAACAATTTTGGAGATACCAAATTTTGCATTCGTGAGAATATTTAGGTGGTTCAAAGTGAGTTTATTGATAATTCCTCCAAAGATATTTCATCACTGATGTAAGGTCTTGAAGAAACCATAGGAAAATTCACTCTATATCACCAAAAAAACTCTTAAAAGTGAAAATCCAGAAATCTCAAAATTGATGTTTTTTCCCAAATTAACAGATATTGTGATGATATACAATTAAGTCTTTAGTAATAACACAAAAAGTAGATACTAAAATCACCTACAGTAGTACAGTAATTACGTCAGAAGTTGCAATATTTTGAAATTACTTAAGAGCAGGTTTTGCATATCAGTATATCACCGCCTGTCAAGTGTCAACAAATTATTTAGACTTAGGGAGTTGGAGAATTGGTCCGACTTGGGGTTGTATAAAGGGTAACTAGTTCTCCGTGGCAAAAATCAATGAACCATTGAGAAAATTCTAAGGTAGGAGCACCCAGTTGCAACACTAGCTGTTCTCCAACATCGTAAATTAGACCTAAAGTAGACACTTTTACACAGAAATAAGACAAAAATGCACCTAAATCAAAGCACACAAGTTGTACACCATATTCATTAAATTAGGAAAAACAGTGTATTTTGGGACTTTTGAAGGTTTTACATGACCACCTAAAACCAAGCTTGGAGCATTTTTTTGGTACACGTGCCCTCACTTGAGAGGAGGAATTTGCGAGGGAAAAAATCTTAGTGGCTCAGACTGAATTTGATACCTTCAAATCTGGTTTAAGGTAACTTTTTGGGTTTAAAGTGGAGTACAAAATGGTACCTCCGTTTTTCCCAATTTTACAAATATGATATTGTTGACATAAGAACACCATATTTGTTAATCTGGGAAAAAAGCGGGTACCATTTTGTACTCCACCTTAAACCCAAAAAGTTACCTTAAAGTAGATTTAAAGGTATCAGATTCAGTCTGAGCCACTAATAATTTTTCCCGCGGAAATTCCTCCTCTTAGGTGAGGACACGTGTACAAAAAAAATGTTGCAAGCTAGGTTTTAGGAGACCTCCTAAAACTTTCACCTCAAAATTTGAAAGTCCCAAAATGTATCGTTTTTCCTAAATTATCGAATATGGTGTTTAAGGGAATAGAAATTGTGTAGGTGGCAGTTTTTGATTGGGGTGACATGCTCTTTTTGTTGTTGTGACATGATCTTGTTGTTGTCGCTTTTTCAAGGATCTAGTGTTCACAATAAGTCAACCTAAGGAGTGACTTTCAACAATTCATAATTTATTCATACAATCTCAAAAGATTCCAAAAACAATTTTGCTTGAATTTGTATTCATTTCCTAACAAGCACATGCCATTACATTCTCAAAAGACCCTCCAGATTACCACATATGAGGTAATATGAGGTAAGTGTCACATTTGGGTGCTTCTACTTTATATAGTACTTCACAAGGTTAAAGACGACATTTAAAGGTTGGTTTCATTATTACTGGAATCACTATACTACAAGGGAATCATTTACAGAATCTTCAAAACCAATTATTGTCCATCCATCATTTACCAACACGCTTTGAAACAGTTAGTAAGCAACGGGGTCAACATAACTTCCACAATGATTGGGCTCGTCGAGCCAGCTCAGCAACGCGTGACACCCGCCAACACTAAAATACAACATATCAATAGACTGGTTTATTCAGGTACCTCTAAAAATGGTGAAATCATTAAGAGCTTCTACAGCGAGTGTTTTTACCAACTCAAGTTATTACTGTAGTTCCAGTAAAAGGCGACGTAGCAGCTGTGCTTGGCTGCAACTCAGCAGGAGGATTTGCAGGAAACGTGAGGTCTATGGCAAGGTAGGTACCGGGAGGGGCTAGTACGTGATTAGCATGGCTCAGCTATGGCAGGACTATTTCAAAGCCAGCGGATTCCGATTGACTATGCCACCCAGATAGATTCCTCGCAATGGTTGAGACTCGAGAGCAATCATCCTCCTCTGGAGTCTACAGTACCTCGACTACTACGTCGATAGCTGCACTCACTGGTCGACCTCACTCAGCCTCTCACTCTGATCTCTTGAATCAAGCTCCTGTAATGTGAGGACGAGCTCGTCACAACTGCACCCTTGCTTATTGCATGCTCTGTCACTTTTCATGGATTGATAATCACAGTCGGAGGCCACTCAGCCTTTATAGCAGTCTGTCTGTCTGTCTGTCTGTTTTGATGGAGCGGCGCTCGATGGTTGTTGTCAGAGCTGTGAGCCAGTGAGATCAGCTGTGCGTGCAGGTCAATGCATGTCCCTCATCAAGAGCTCGAGTACATCGTCGAGTAATCTTGTTTGATAGCTCTCGTCGGAGTTCGTTGATTGCCGAACTGATTTCTGACGAGCACTGAATGAAGTTGGTCGTCTTGCATTGAGAGTCCTGCTAGCAAGCCGGGTGAGCAAAGCTCCCCACGCCCAAGCTTGTTTGAGCTGGTTAGCCTTGCATGGTGGCAATGGGAGGCTTCAAGCTGCAGGGAAGAGTACTGCTCCATGTCGCGTTGGTTATCGTTCTGTGTCTGTCTGTGCACGCACTGCCAGTGCCACTGCCCGTCAAAGCTCCCGCCAAGGCTCCCGTCAAAGCTCCTGTCGTGAAGGCTCCCGCAAAGGCTCCTGTCCTGAAGGCTCCCGTCAAAGCTCCTGTCGTGAAGGCTCCCGTGAAGGCTCCAGTGCGACATCCCGCAAAGGCACCCGTGATTCCACCAGTGGCGGCACCGGTGTGGGCGCCGGCGCCATCGCCGCTGGCGTTCTCCCCGGCACCGGAGCCTGCACCGTTGTGGCCGCCTTGCGATGGAGTGGATCTCATCTACACCACGACGTTCACTGAAAGGATATTCCCGTACCTGAACGACACGCCGTGGCTGCAGCCGTATAAGTTCACTGCAGACGTGATCGTCACCAACATGGGCTACTCCACGGTGGACGCCTGGGGGTTCGGGATCAATTACACGCACAATGAGGTACTGTGACATTTTTTTTTGGTTTTTTTTTTGTAGGTGAGTACGTGTTTTCATGGCTGGTTGAAATGTTGTTACGGGGGTTTTGATGGAAAGCCTGGGTGTTGGACAGATTCTTGTCAGTGCTGATGATATGTTTTTGGAGAACGGGCAGCTGATGCCCGTGGACGTGTCCAATGGCACGACTCTGTCACAAATTCCGAGCGGCATTCTGAAGAACGCCATTGAAACCGCCGGGGATTTGACTCAGATTCAGAAGTTCTTCACCGTCACTGGCACCGAGTTCGGGAAGAAACTCGACCCCATGCCGTTGAACATCAACATCACCGCCAAGGGCTACAACTGTAGTCAAGGAGAGATTTTCTTCAGTGAGTCTTCCGCCACTCTTTATTTCTCAGTCTTTCGTAGGAATGTCCAAAATATGCTTGGCGATGGTTGGTTATGCAAGGCTGTGCATAACACTGGTGGCAGTAGCTAGTATTTGATGGCACTAAGAGAAGGCGAGTGTGGGGGTGCAGATAACACAATGCACACTTGCTGTGTGGAGCCCGTTAAGAATATTACATTAACAGACGAGGATACGTTGCTGCCTTCGGAGAGCGGGAACTTCACCATTACATATGATGTCACCCAGGCGTATCCGGGCAGCTATTTGACACTGGTGAGTGACGCTGATTCAATGGAGTTTGGATATCAACTCAGGGCGAATTAAAGCGCTTGGTGGTATCCACTATCTAGAGTCTAAACATTCACTAGTAGAAAATGGGTCCTAATCAAGTGGCCCTAATCACCACAAAAATGTCTTAAACAACACTGCTATATTCAAAATGTCCTAATCAATATGTCCAAATCAACACAGTATATTTGATTACGGACTTAGGGTCCTGATTTCTTGTAGTAGTTATAGGTGTGATGTTTGGTTTTGGCAACGCAAATATTGGAGATTAGGGTCTTGTTTTCTTTTACTGATTGTCGGTGCTATATTTTGGTTTTGGCAGGTGACAATAGAGAACCAGTCTCCTGTTGCGAAAATCGATTACTGGAACCTGTCCTGGACGTGGCAAGAGAACGAATTCATCACAAAAATGATGGGCGCCACTACAAAAGAAGCGGACTTGGACATATGCTTGAACGGGATTGCAGGGAAAACTTACACTGAGCCTGACATGAACAAGGTGTTCTGTTGCTCGTTGAGTCCGGAGGTTATCGACCTCCCAAGTCAGAGTTTCAACGACACCGCCATTGGGGGCATCCAGTACTGTTGCAGGAATGGCACCATTTGGCCGTCGATTCTGGATCCGTCCAAGGCCAAGTCGGCTTTCCTGATGAATGTCTTCAAAGTGCCTCCGCAGAACATGAAGCTGAACCACATCACACCTCCTGGGGACTGGCGATTCGGTGACGGTAGATTCAAATGTGGCCTCCCGAGGCGGATCAAGCCCTCGGCGTTCCGTGATCCGTTCCTGCCTCACGAAACGACCGCGTTCAAGACTTGGCAGGTACTGAATGACTACTGACCCTCCTGATTATTGACTCTCGTAACACCGTATTAGGTAAATTGGGAAAAACGGAGGGACCAATTTGTACTCCATCTTAATCTTAAATGTAATTGCATTTTATTTGAAAGTAAATGTAATTGCATTGTATTTGAAAGTAAATGTAATTGCATTTTATTTGAAAGTAAATGTAATTGCATTTTATTTGAAATTTTTGGAGGTAATCATTGAGACTTCACTATTGTACAAGAAAGAAGATGTACGCTTGTTTTTTTTGTAATATGCTAAATTGTACGTAATGAAAGAAATAGTGAAAGTCCCATAATGTACTTTTTCAAATTTTTCCCAATTTACCTAATATGATGTTTTCTTCTTTCAACTGTAATAAGAGGTTTTTAAAGCGTGTAGACTCTAAAATGGTGCACCTCCTCAAATGTATTTTGTTTTTACACATAGCCCTTCAACATTGTACAAACAATGTACATTTGAGAAGGTGCATGCACCATTTTAGAGCCCTATGGCCTTTCCACTATAAAATTTCAAAGCTAATTCCACATTGGCAAGGACTGAGTGACTACTGACCCTCCTCCTTCTGATTTTAGTAAGCTTAGCAGTTCTTTCGCCTTCAGTTCCAGCCCTTTTGCTTGCCCATTCATCCCACGGTGGTTGGTGTGAGCCTACCCACTTGTTGTGTGGGTGATTGTGAAAGTCAACGTTTGCCTGTTTGTTGTGCTCTTGAGAAGTCCAATATCCGACCCTACAACGTCCTCGATGTGACCTGGCTTTACAAAAGTTACCAGTTTCATGCTTCAAGCACCCTATCTAGTATTCTCTAAAGTACCAACGGATCAACCCTTTCTAGATATTTTATGTCATTCCTATTTCCCACGTTTGTACTATAAGGACTAGAACCGAAAACGAAGCAACCTGATGTAGTTCAGACTGTTCTGGAAAGGAGTATAAGTATAACGTTTGTACAAGTGTGACTGTATGCCCGTAAACCGTTCCATATACGTTTTGATAACTACATCATCAGTCTAAAATAAATAATATCCCGTTTAGTAGTGATACTACAGTAACTAGACTTCTATGAGCTTGTACAGTACAATCGGTATATCTTTTTTTCAAAACTTTTTGTCGTTGTTGGAGTTTGTGTTAAATCTCGTATAAACTTAGGAGAAGCGAGGAAAGACTGAAGATTTATGTGAAGGTAGAAACCCTAAAACGCGATATTGGTTAATTTGGAAAAAAACACTAATTTTGGGACTTCTGAGTTTTTCGCCTTTAAGAGACTTTCAATGATTTAGATTTTAGAGTGAATTTTATGATTAATGAAAGAATCATAAATAAAATCACCTTAAATCTCCAATTCATTCTCACAATTGCAAACTCAAAACTCATTAATGTGGTTTTAAAGCCATATCAATATCACATAATAAAACTGCAAAAATAGTGATTTGATTTTTCTCTTTTTAAGTAAAAAAAACCCTAAAAATGCCCTAACAAACTTGAGTCAACATGTTCGTCTGTCCTGTGTGATTTGTCCGTCTGCTTGTGCTGTTAGACATCCTAAAGCCCCAAACTTGCTTGAAGCAACAATGCTGCCCCTAAAGGATGTTGCTATTTTGTATACGGACTCCCAAGTTGTATACGGATGGGGTGTTTGGATAGCACATGAACCCCATTGGAGTTGTAAGTTTCAAACCAAGTCATAGACATACTACTTGTCAACTAGGATTTTTTGAAAATTTTGTAGCATTTGTCATATAGTCATTTCTTTAAGTACTAAATGGTTCTTGTACAAATACAAACAACACTTTTGGGAGGCAACCTTTAGGGGTTAAGAGGGAGTGTAAGTAAAAGAGGGGTCTCTACTCTCTACTCTCTAGCTGTGACTGATCTCGTTTGTTTGATAAATTGCCTGGGCAGATCACGTGCAACGAGACGTCGAAACCGAAGCCAAAGTGCTGCGTCTCGTTCTCGAAGTACACGAACGAATCCATCGTCCCCTGCCGGACGTGCGCTTGCGGCTGCCCAGCACCAAAAGCCATCACCCCGGCCTGCTCTCAGAACACTCCCTCCATGTTGCTCCCTTACGGCGCGCTCACATTGAACCCCGACAATCGAACAAAGCAGATCCTGGCATGGGCGAACATCAACCACCAGGTGGCGCCGACCCCACTCCCGTGTCAGGACTACTGCGGCGTGGCCATTAACTGGCACGTGGTGTCCAACTTCACGGGAGGGTGGAGTTCCCGCATGACGCTCTTCGACTGGTCCAACACCACCTACTCCGACTGGTTCTCCATCATCGAGATGCCCAAAACCTTCCAAGGCTTCGAGACAGCCTACTCCTTCAACGCCACCAGAATGCCGCACCTGAACTACAGCACGGCTAACAGTAGCATCCTCTTGCAGGGCCTTGAGGGCTTGAATTACCTCATGGCCTCCACTAATCGATCCGCTGGGAAGCTCCAGTCTGTGATGTCGTTCACGAAGAAGACTACCCCTAAGATCAAGGAGCGGGACTACTTCCCTACCAAAATCTGGTTCAACGGTGAGGAGTGCGCCATGCCGGATGGGTACCCTATGACCGCGGCCGCTACAACCACAAGACCCAGCTTAATCATAATTCTTATCAGTCTTGTGGTGTTGGTCGTCGTTGTCGGACCCCCCTTAGTGTAAAAATTGTGCTGTCGATGCGCAATTCTGCTTCCTCATTCTTTGGGCATTTAGATCTGTGAAGGGAACTCCTTTTCAAGTTCCCTGCATGACGTGGCCCTCGAGTTGTATAGTACATAAGACGGAACCTCAGACGTAGATTTTTGTCCCAACCTCCGTGGGCTTCTTCTTCGTGACTGCATGTATGCATGGGTTGCCCGGATTAGCTAGCTAGCTCCGGGTTCCTGCACTGGGGAGTGACTCGTAGTATAAAAAATCTAGACAGACTCCCAGCTCTGATCATGGCCATGTCACCAACGTTGGTAAATCCTCATTCCCAGTCATGGACGACTTAAAAATAATCTTTTCTGACTTCTCTGAGCTTCACACTTGCATTCGTTCTCATGCCTAGTTTGAATCGAACTCAGTCGACTTCAACGGTTTTCAATCATCGAGAAACACTGTAGTGACTGTTGTACCAGAGCTCAGTGCTGATCACTGACACAGTCTTCGAGAACGCTCCGTATGAGTAAAATAATTGACGTACCTGAGGTCACTTATTGGACGTTACTGTTACCGCGTCAGGCTAGTTAGTTGATTTTGCGAAATGCACCTGCTGCACGCCGAGCCTCAGATTTGCAGGAATATTTCAAACTGGGCGATTCATGATTTCATGTGACTGAGCTTAGTGGTCGCTACGCCGAGGGACTGGAGTCTGGAGGAGGGATTTCGGTGAGAGCATTGATGAGTTAGTTTCTAATCCGAGCATGTGGACACGAGAGCGCGAAAGAGAAATTAATGCTAAAATACCGTCGTGAATTGTTTCTGCAATCCTGTCCATTTCGAAGTTTTACGCCGCCAAACTTTGCCCCCCGTGAGTTCCATAAATTTGTCAGTACTAATTATACTTATCGTAAATTTGTCAGTACTAATTATACTTATCGATATCATGATCTGATTATTTGGATTATTTTGTCTGTGTCGGGATTATCATCCTATAATGTTGGATTTATTCTCAGTTGTTGAAAGGTTCTAGATTTAGAGACTTTGGCGGTATTTTAGGACGTCATTTCATCGTCAATTGCGGCGGATGTCTCGAGATTAAGAGGATGCTTTCATGCTAAGCATGAGATTTGCTTTTAATTTGATCTCGTGATTTTCATCCACATGGAAATATTTTTTACGAGTTTCTTATGTATTCCTTGTAAATTTTTGTTTAAAGAGAATTTGAAATTTTTGAAACTGGTGTTTTTTGAGGTTTGTAACTGATAAAGATGGAGTTTTCAAAGAAATATTGTCGAGAAGAATGTCAAGGGATTTTTTTTAAAATAATGATGAGTAAGTATGTTTATATAACGTTACAAGCAAACGAAACTTTGTTATATTTTATAATGAAATTATACAATTTCAGGAAAAATATTGGCATCATTAGTGCGGATTGTTATTAGTATAGAGATCATCAAAGGGCTTAATTTTAAGTTTTAACCCCTCAAGCAGAAGCCCTTTTTCTGTAAAAGTCATTGAAAACTGCCACTTTTAGGGGAATGAGTAGAAAGGTAGGAAAGTTTTCTTTTTTTGAAAATCAAACCATTTGTGAGAAAAAAATCACCTCATTTCAGATGGAGGGGAGTGATATTGACATCTGAAATGAAGAAGAAAGTGTTTTTCCTTCGTGTCCAAAAATGTCAGAAGCCTTTGATCACTCTAATAGTAAAAAAGTTGCTCTATGCAAAGTTGAGGTTTTTTTTATCCATATAGGAGATCAAGTTAGGTATGTGTGGGATTCAAGTGAATTGGAGGTGTACAACATACTTCAAAAAAAATTGAATGTTGGAAAGTCATCAGTAGGCAAATACACTAGGCAAAATTGGAGGCTTTATGCTTGGCTTTATGTAAAAATAATCCAGAAATTTAAATTACACAAATCCAAACGGTGAAAGTCAAGGAATCTTAGCTCACTACAACTTGGGAAAAAATAATTTAAAACCAATACATAATCTTATCAAAAATTAAAATACCAAATTTTATATGGGGCAAAAGGAATGGAGGGTTGGAAGTCCCCCAAGATGGACTCCTTCCTCTTGACTCCCCTTTGCCCAAGTGTCCACACCTTGTGCCCGGAAGGGTTGACCCTCTTTGGAGCCAACACTCACTTACAAAGGAGAGGCCCTATCCGAACTACCCCTCCTCCCCTAGTTTAGATAAATCATTGCATAAATTCTTTGTCAAATGTCAAAATGAAGAAAAATTTGGATGCCTACGTACAACTTTGAATTCCCCATCTTCCATAAAAGGTTCTCAAAAACCACACAAAGTAGTTTAACTATAGGTATATGCCCAAAGTCCTATTTGTCCCTTGCGGGGACAACGGTCCTTTAGGGATTAAATTGCCCTCCAACAAATGTCTTTAGCAAAATTATGAACCCCCAACAAGGCCCTTAAGATTTGACACTCTTAACATTTATTGAGCCTAGGCCGGATACATTAGAAAGTGTATGAAGTGGCTCTACCTTGTATGGCTTTCCTATTGTACATCACAAAAACCACAAATAAAAAAAGATAATCTAGTTCTTGTATGAAGGACCTTATCCACATGCACAATCTAAAACAATAAAAAAATGCATTGCATTGATAAAATATGTAGATGCACTCACTAGTCACTATCCAAGTACTTCACTCATTGAACTCAAAGGGTGGGTGAAAATAAGGGATTAGTGATTTGTTTTTTGCAATAAGTACATGTCTTGGGGTCCTTTTTTATCCTTTTTGAGACTTCTTAAGGGCCTTGTCTTAGGGATTCATAATTTTGCTAATGCTACTTTTGAAAAAAATTGAAAACCCTTTTAATTAGATTTAATCATGAAACATAGATATGAATTTGGAGATTAGAAATTGGAGTCATTTGTTAGGATTATGTATCTAGAATAATGAAGATAATTTATGGATTAGGAACTATTATTCTTCTACATGTATAATGCTAATTACATATTTTACAAAGTAAATAAAGAATAATCCAATTTATTTTTGGAAAGAAATGAAAAACATGAGAAAATCTCTTAAAATTTTGCCATATTTTGTCTATACATTTTGAGATAAATTCCATGTCTTGCAAAATCCATAACTACATGAATTGACCAAAATTAGCCAAAGAAAGCATAAATCTTTTTGGTAAGCTTATTTTATCACATCATAAGCATTATAGATTTTTTAAAGATTTGGAGGTCCTTTAACCCATAAGTGCCCAATCGACCATTTTCTAGTTGCTGCTCGTTTTTTCAGGCTACCCAAGACAAATTTTTTTTTTTTTGTAATAGAAAATCAAGTCTACTTTTCAACTTAACTTGAATCATGTCAATCCAAGTTAAATTCCACCAAGGAGAAATTTTCAAAGACGAACACTTCAATATTTGCTAGTGTTGTAAAATTTACTATTTTGGGAAACTAATCATGTTCTCTCCTTTCAAAAGATTGCATTCTTGAAGTTTAAGATAGAATGTCTATTTTTGACCAATCATACCAAATTTTGAAATCTATGAAAAAAATTTATAATTTTGGTGAATATTAAATGGTAAATGCTTCTAAATTCATTACATAAAAATCCAAAACTTTTTTTGAGTGTTTGACCATATAGATAATTACTAAACATTATGATTCTTATTTTCTCTTATTTTCTCTTTTGAAGCAAACTTCATCGAAGTTACAAAAGTACCATTTTATAACACATATGTGTTTTGTCCTTACCCCTTGGGCCTTTAGGGGTTAACCCCTCTTTGCCGACGGATGTCAAAATACATTTAAATTGAGGACATTTCCATCCGCTTTGGAGAGGAGGGGTTAAGTTAGAGTATATAGACGACTTTCATAATATCTATATATAAGAAGGAAATCAGCATAGATTTTCATGGGAGATAAACGAGAGAAATGAAAAAGGCGAGTGATTAGTTGAATAAAGTAAAAAAAAATAACTAAAAAACCAAAAAACCACAGTAGTTGTCTGAGTGAAAGTATACAAAATTTTAAAAAACAAGCGAAAACAAAGTAAAAGTAAGATAACAATAAACTACAAACACCATTCGTAAATGAGCCAGTAATTTACTTACATACCTTAGTCTGTTTCAATCTTTTCATATTTACTTTTATCCTCTTTGTTTTATTTACCAAAATAATCGTAATATCCTTCTAACACACACATTCCATATGACATAAATCAAAAGTAAAATAAATCCATTATTTCAAGTAACCCCTCGAAAGTAAAGAAAAAACACGAAGTTCATTTAAAATGACGTGTACGAATAACAAGAAGCTCACTTTTACTTTAAAGTAAAATGACAGAGGTACAAGACATTATATAAGTACAATATAATATCATTTACAACATAGTTTTTGAGATAATCCGTATACATACAAGCCCAGCCATTATTTCACATTGTTGTATTCAATCCTACAACGATTGAAAACAACTAATATCGTTCTGAGTTTTGAGCTAGTATTTATATTAAAACAAAAATAGTTGTCGTTTAAAATATATATATATATATATGTATATATAGTCATGGACATAGATGAGTTTGAATCGTTGTTGACCCCAGTTGGAAGCTTATCGCACTACTCAGACACTCCCAAACTATACTTAACATTGTATTTAGAAGCATTGATAAGGGTTAATACTGAAGATTTGACTCTGCTCTTAGACGCCCTTTTGAAGACCACGGATGATATAATACTAACGAACATCATCCATCCGGACTCCGACACGATGGATGAAGTACCGAAATCGCTCCTCCGAAGCTACGGTATCGAAAGGAGAGGCATGTATTTAGGATTACAACTTTTGGTGCGCACTCTCCGAGAGTTCCGCTTCAATTGTCGTAGAACCTTAATTGTTCGCAAAACCTTGCGTGTTTTAGATCATTTGGATACTTGCAAAATACTGTTTGAGTATACGACGTACGTTTGTAGTCCTGGTTTTTGTATCAAGGATTTTGGAGAGCTTATGTCTGAGCTTGCAGACCACGACGATTCTTTTGTGCGAGACTTGGCTAGTAGCTTTCCATCGCTGGATATTTTCATGCGCGTAGACTCTGAGTCGCACAGAGAATGTCCAACTCCAACATTACCAAGCTTCCTAATTGATGCGACACGTGGAAGTACAAGCGGCACTTGCCAGGGGACATAAGCGAGGATTCATCAAAAGGAGTGTGAGTTTGTAATTGTTTGAATTTGCCAAACATAATGACAGTAGTGTATAGTGAGGGCATGTGCAAAAGGAGAAATCAATAAGGTAGGAGGCCCATGAATGGAGCATCTATGAATTTTGGGTAGGTGAAACTATTTGAAATATTTTTCAATAAATGTTCCTTGAAAGATAAAGACAAGAAGAATTGGCATCTAACCCAAGTTGTTTCATACTTTTTGGAACTCTCTGGAATGAGTTATGAAATTTTGAAGTGGAAATGGCATAGGGCTCTAAAATGGTGCACCTCCTCAAACGTACATTGCACGTACATTGTTGAAGGGCTGTGAAAACAACATGTACATATAGAGTACATTTGAGGAGGTGCAGCATTTTAAAGCATGCATAAGTTAATTAGAACCTTCTATCTTAGTGTATAGTGAGGGCATGTGCAAAAGGAGAAATCAATTAGAATCATGCACACATGAAAAATCAATTGGGGTACACGTGTCATTTACCCAAAATTAAAAGGGATACATGTGTCACTTTATCATTAGTTCAAAAAATGAGATGGGTGTTTATGATTGCTACCCACCCTATAGTTGTAAGGTAGGAGCACCCCCTCACTAGTAGTGTCCCCATCTATGATACCTATTTGTGTCACTAATATTAGTAATTGACAGTTTAAAAAAAAATTGGTCATGGGTGACAAAGTGATGGTTTTGGGCGACTAGCATGACAATTTTGAGTGCTCCATTTAACTATTTAAGAACTCCTCAAGTTAGTCTTATAAGCGTATGAGCACCCTAAAGGCATCTCCTACACACAACTATACATTTTCAATGATTTAGAACTTTGGAAAATCTTTGTGAACAAATGCTTGCTATTGAAACTTTCAAATTGATGCCAATATTTTTTATTTCCTCTTCCTAAACTTAACACTATTTTTTTCAAAGCTCATCAACTGATTTTCCTACCCCTAAACCCTTAGTTTCACTCTTATGGGTGCTCCTACCTTATATGTGTGACATTAATTTGGCTTACAAATAATATAATAATTATGAGATATTTATAATTTATTTGTTGTATCTATTTGTTGTATCCGTATTTTATATTTGTATTTGTATTCTGTATCCTAAAGCACGAATGGTCATGAATGTTTCTCATGATGACAATCAACGGCAATGGTTTACTTTTTTAATTGGAGATCAACTGCAATGGAGAGGGGTGGGAATTTTTTTGGATAGTCACATGGCTCTTCTCAGTGGATTTATTTTTGGGAAAATTTGAAAAGGTATTTTGAAAATTACCCCTATAAATTTCGAAATTGCAAACGTACCCCTCGAACTGCAATAGTACAGTTATGTTTCTGTGGTTCCGTTGTAGTCTAGAGTATCGTTTAGAAAAGATTGTTGTGCAACGATCATATCTCCACAAGCCCATAAGCAAGCTAGAAAATCATTGCGCATTTTCAAATTACTCTCCAACTAAACTTGATTGTAGATTTGTACTCTTTAACATGGCAGGGCACTTAGAACTTCACAGAGGCATGACATTTTCGTCAATGCAGGAACTTCGCCAGGTTGTACACGAAGTAGCTGTCTCGTCGAGTTTTGAAACTTGTACACTTGCATCAGATAAGAAGAGATTCACAATTGTTTGTCGGCATGCAGATTGCGCCTGGCGCTTACATGCTTCTTTGAAGAAAGGAGGACCAAGCTGTTCAATCAAAACTTTACAATTGCATCACACTTGTGGTGGTGGGATACAACACTTGGACAGTCGCTCTGCATCTTCTTCTTTTGTTGCTAGGACCATCAGTAGCAGGCTCACTGACACTCCCAACTACACACCGCAAGAGATCGTGAACGACTTCCAACGTACACATGGCGTCACTGTGACTTACAACAGAGCATGGCGTGCTAAAGAGGCAGCGTTGGCACAAGCAACTGGCTCTCACAAAGCAGCATATCAAAGAGTTGGATAGTGCTGTCAATCTGTCAGAAATGTCATGCCTGGTACGTACACTGTATTGGAGAAAGATGGAAATCGGTTTTTGCAATTGTTCATTTCCTTTGGACCGTCTATTCACGGTTTCCAAGCTTGCAGACCACTCATTGCTATAGATGGAACACATCTAAAAGGAAAATATCTTGGAATTTTGCTGTGTGCAACAGCAATTGACGCAGATGGCGCTTTGTTTCTCCTTAGTTTTGGTATTGTGAATGCTGAAAATGATGCAAACTGGGTGTGGTTCTTGACCCATTTACGAAGCGCAATTGCTTTGTTACCTGAGCTTCAGCATCTTACCTTCATATCAAATCGACAGAAAGGCTTGATTGATGGTGTCGCTAGTGTATTCTCAGGATGTTACCATGCTTTTTGCATGCGGCACCTAGCAGAAAACTTACGCAAAGACTGCAACTAGTTTTGACAAATGCATGATTGAAATGGATCGAGTGAAAGGAAATGCTTGTCTCTGGTTAGCAACAAGTGCATCGAGCCAGTTCTGGGCTACTGCACACTTTCCTGGGAAGAGATTTGGCCATCTGACTTCTAATATAGCTGAATCATTGAACTCGTGGCTTTTGCAAGTTCGCAATCAGAACATACTAGTGTTGTTGGACACTATTCGTCGAGAGTTGATGTGCTGGTTTTCTACTCGTCATGAGAAAGCTATGCTCTTATTGCCAGAAAATTTGGTTCAGTCTGCAGAGATGCTTCTGCTAAGTCAATGCCAGCAAGCTCGACGTTTCCAAATCTGCAGGTCTGATCAAGATAAATATGAAGTTGTCGACCCCCCTAACAGCTATGTCATCAAGCTTACTGAGCGGAGTTGCAGTTGTCATAGTTGGCAGGAGGATGGCCTTCCTTGTGCTCATGCTGCTGGTGCCATTCTCTATTGTCGTGGTCGTGTTCAGCATTATGCAGCTTCTTTTTTAAAGTTGCAAGCTATAGGAGTACGTTCAAACAAACTGTGCAACCTACCTAGAGTTGGATACTGAAGAGTGTGAGCCTCCAAAAACAAGGCCCCCTCCAGGACGACCAAGAAGTAAGAGAAGACGAACTGAGGATATCGGGCGCATTAAGCGAGCATTCAAATGTAGTCGATGTGCCAGAGAAGGTCATTCACGACGGACTTGCCGTGCTCCAATCTGAAAACGCACAATGATTTTCCAGCTTGCCTTGTGGCGATGCAATCGTTGCAGAACGACATTGTTGTTTGTTGTTTGTTCTTTCATAATTCGTGTGGAAAGGCTTGAGTAGTAACGTGTAGAGCGGTGTGGTACGGAGTTTCTGTGCAGAGTCTTTTACTTGCGGAGTCTTTACTGGATGCTGCTTTGACATGTTCTTTTTATCGTGATTGCGAGCATTGATAATGCCTTGGTCCTTCCAAAAAATGTCAGTCGTTTAGGACAATTGAGTTGTATGTTTTTGTTGCTTTTCACGTGTTGATTCCTAGTATGGAAGAGTAATGAATTATGTGTCCTCGGTCCCTCAGGTTTACACAACCATAAATCGTGCATACTTGAAAAATGGAATAAACAATTTTGTTCTAGTCTCCAATTTCTTTTGAAGTAAAAATTTTGGTTTTTCATATAGGTTTTTTGTTTTTTGTATGCGTACTTAGAGCTGATGAAGAGAGATTGTAAAATAGAACAAGAAAACAATCTAGTGTGAGGCAATTAGAAATGCAATCCCTAAAATAAACAAATTGGAAGATTTGGTAGCTTGGTAACCCTGCTATAAGCTCTCTTTTTGGAGCTGCTATAGGAGTGATCAAAGCTTAAGAATTTGTATTATCCCCTTAATTTGCGAATGATTTTGGTTGTGGTAGCTTCTACAGGGAGTATTAAGTTTGTTACGGACGTTGCCTTTGATCCTGTCGTGGAGTTGGTGTTTGTGATTAGTGGTTTTCAGTTCCAGAAAAGAATTAGCAAAACGCAATGGTACTCTACAACAGAATTATGGAAGCACTGTTCCACAGGGGTATTTTGGCAAATTCGAAATTTACAGGAGTACTTTTCAAAATATGAAAAAATCTAGGGGTATTTTTCAAAATTTCCCTTTATTTTTTACTTCTTCCCAGTCGGGTGGTTGGTTTTTTTCAGGAGATATTAGTGTTGTCTTTCAGTTATTGTTGCTGTTAATCTTATCACTATTATTACTATGCCTTGTTTTTGGCAAAATTTGATCATCAATACTCGTAAACAGTAAATGACATAGATTGGACTCGGCTTTTGTATGTGTCTTTACAATAACTCATTTTTCTTGAAATAAATTTCAATGATTGTGCTTAAGTTACAGCGTTTTAGGTGTTGTATAGTGTTTTTGGACATGATTGTTAAGTAATTTTGGTATTGGTCCTTGACATGGAGTGGTCAGAGTGTAAGTCAAATGTTCAGTTTTCATGTTTGGATGATCGTTACAACCATTGCAAAACAAAACCTCGTAAGTAAGAAAATGACTTTTTGCAATGTTTGAAAACTACACGATATTCTTGAAACTATCATGCTAAGTCCTTTTCGTCTATATTATAAAGAGTTGGTTGCATGTTTGTCTCATGTACAATTCTCTATTAACATCACAAATTCTATTACAGAGGGGAAGGGGAAAGGAAAGGTAACCAATGGGAGTGTGAAAGGTCATTGGAATGTTTTTTTAAATTTATAAGTTTGAAATTCTTTATTATAAAGTATTGGGTGTAAAGGGAGGAGGGATAGGAAAAAAAAAAAAAAAGCATGAAAGAAAATTTGAGGAGGGGAGGGAGAGAAGGTAGAGAAAGGGAGGGTGAAAACTCTGAAAAGTCACCTGACACTCAGCAAAGCGCATGCTAGGCATAATTGTATTATTGAATCATCAGTGTATGGCAGAAGAAAGTAGGAAATCATGAAATCAATAGTCCACAAAGGTCCCGGGAGGTGAATCGAATCAATGTACAAGGATACTGCAGAACAGACCATTGCAAGTTGCAACGTGCCACAAGAACATTAGGTGTAAATTTATGTAAGGTAGCCGCACCCATAAGCGTGGAAGTAAGGGTTTTGGAGTAAAACAATTGCCTAACTTTGAAAAAAATAAAAAAATACTGTAACTTAGGAAATGGAAACCAAAAATATTAGCATCAATTTCAAGGTTCCAACTGCAAGCATTTGTTCACAAAGATTTTTCAAAATTTAAAATCATTGAAATTGTAGGAACCATGTGTAAGAGATGCTAAAAACAAGGCTTGTTGGTTCTTAAATAGTGAGATGGGTACTCAAAACTTTCATGGAGTCACCCACAACCATCATTTTGTCACCCATAAATATCACTTAAGTATCCATAACCACCCTGACTTTGTCAATGACCCCCATGGGAAGTCACGCCCCATGGGTGCGGCTACCTTACCATAAAAAAAATTATGTGAATTAATGAGAGATGCATGGCAAGAAATTAGAGCTGATAAACCTAATGGATCAAGCCTCATGCAGATACACACTAGCATTCACCAAGTGGAATACTTCATTCAAATACAGACTGCCATATTCCTAATGAAAATACCGTCCTCTAGTTCCACATTTCCATCACAACAAGGGTACATATAAGGTAGGAGCACCCATAAACGTCAAACTAAGGGTTTTGAACATGATGACTATTAAGGAGTAATAAACAACTAGCAAGTTATAGGATCCTGTTACTAACAAAAAAAAAAATCAATTTACACTTTCAAATGTATTATTTGGATACTGTGAGAATAAGCTGTGAATTTTTATAAAGCAAACTGCCATTGCACCCATAACCAACACTAAGGTTTCATGTTCACATGTTGTACATCCTTGTAATTACATCTATTCATTTCCACAGATTTTCCAAGATTTCAGAGGTGATGGTTATGGGGACATTGAAGCTTATGGATGTTCCTACCTTACTGCTGTATGAAAACATGGATACATACACATTCAGTGTTTTTTCAATGCAAATAATACAGAACATCAATTGCAGCCATGAGAATGCTAAGAAAAAGTGTAAACAATCATTCGGGAGCATTGATAACATCTAAATGCCTTTGCAACAATCAATGTGCAGCACGCTCGCTGACAGATTCAGGACAAAGTTGAAGAACTGTTGGTCAATAAATCTTCTTTTCAAAGATGTTCAAAGGCGTTACGAAATTCTATAATTTTGCACTTGGCCCAAGTGCAACTTGTTTTGAAACTATTTTGTACAAACAAATGTGTCTTTTTCGGAAGTAAATATCTGAAAAAGTTGACCTTTTTGATATCTCTACACCTGGGACTGTTTTTACCAGTACAACCCATAATATCCATTACGAAAACATTAAATTCTTATTTTCATTTTGTTTTTGTTTGCAAGGGCCAAGTGCATGATTATAAGCCCATTGGGGTTCGGGGAGAAATTTTAGCTTCACCGGCTGAAATCCGGCATTTCCCAGTTTCAACTGGATTTTGATTAACATGTACCAGTTATTTTCTGTAAAACTACTAAATTTCTATTGTACTATACTATATTTAGATTTTTTGAAAAAAAGGACCAGTTTTCTATCCGGTAGATTTAGCCGTTTGAACCGGGTTTTTTGCAATTTCAACCGGCTGCCAATACACTAACCGCCGGCTCTCCCTGAACTTACGCAGTGCGTAAGTGCAAAATACTGAATTTGGTGACGAAAGAGAACATTATAATCATTTCTTCATTACTTGTGATATCAACAACAGATGTCCATGACCCATCGTTGCAAAACGACAACGATACCGACACACCAGGAGAGAACAAACGTGAAGCGAAAGTCTGTACAGACAAAGAAGGTACAAGGCAGGGTATCCTGACAGCCAATGTATGCTTTACGTAACCATGCATTTCAGGAATGGTACCTTCTGAAGTAGGACTACCTATGAAAATTGGGGCTCGCCGTGGGTTTTCTTAGTATTAGGATGACCAGCTTTCTCTCCCATGGGTACTTTGGGGCGTCGCCGTTTCATGACAACTGCACAATCGCTGCAGTACCACTTGCCTTTCGGCCGCTCCTTAATCCCCACACAGTCGAAATGGAACCACTCGATTTTGCACTGCCAAATTTGCAGTTTCAGAACAGCATAAGCATTCCACAAAACAAAGCCATTCCGCTAAATATTAAATCACACCATTAGAAGCAAGGAAATTTTCTATTTATAGAAATGATACTTTTCATAATCAAGTTCCTAAGAAAACTACAGAGATTAGGTTGCAGTACGCCAGAAGTAAACTGGCTACACGCTGATTTTGTAAGTTGATACCAAAGGTTATCTTCAAAAGAATAGTTACACTTCGTCAAAGGAAGAGCCTCTCGTCACCCCAAGCAATAAAAACTTCAGCAACCTCCTAATCTTTCTCAAAAGAAGTGGGATATATAAAGCTCTTACCTCGGAATTATCACAAGCAATCATCTCTCCATAAGAAACCTGTCCGCAGTAACAATATGTTGGTTCGTTTGGATCCACAGGAAGATCCAGCTCCACGTTTGCAACGTTTGTTGGTATATTCTGCCCTCTATACATCAGCCAACACAACACAACAATTAAAGAGTCAGGAATTTCAAACTTGTATGTAATAAGCACCGACTAAATTAGGAACGAGCTTAATAAGTTGCACACCAATACCTCTGGAAGGCTCCTGGGGACAAATAAAGCAAAAGTTCCTAAACCAATCAAATGAATAGTTCGAATAAACCCTAAGAAATGAGAGGTGTAGATACATGCAGACTCTATGAGGGCAGTACGTTACATATCTAGAGGCATTTTAACAGATCAAATCGGCATGTTTCGCAAAGTAAACAATATGTGCACAGGTAAATAAAATAATACATACTTTCTACGACCAAATCTAGTTCCGTCTCCACCGTCTCTTCCAAGCATTCCACCCGCACCCTCTAACCGTGGCTCTACTGAAAGTAGGGTTCCTCCAGTTGCCTCTCTATCTGCAAGCTCGGAACACCTCCATATAAGTAAAGAGAAGACATAACCAGACAGTTTTAGGAAAGGAAACCCTATAGGTCGGGTAAAATACCATGAATGAACCAGTAAGGTCGACTCTCAAAAAACCGAAGAAGATCAAAGCATAAACACAAGGTCAATTTAACTGCTTAACAAAAGCAATGCCTCCTTGCTCAAAGGGTCTAGATTAAACCAGCATAATTTAGTGGTAGACACCTCTGCAGTAATAGGGGAAATTACAAATAGGGGCATGAAAACGTAAAATATTACAGATAGGGGCGCAGTTTCAAAATAATTACAAATAGGGGCACGATATCAAAAAATTGCAATTTTTTGTAAATTTTTTTTTGGTTTGGAGATTGGTTGATTTAGATACGTCACACATTAAATGTAAGCTAATTTCCAAAAAAATTAAAGTCTTAAAATTTTGCCATCCCCTTTACTAAAATTTCTTTATTTAGGCTTGATGTGGAGAGATCTTTAAGTTTTTTGAAAATTAGCTAACATTTAATGTGATGTATCTAACTCAACCAATGTCCAAACCAAAAAAAATTACAAAAAATTACATTTTTTTTTTGAAATCGTGCCCCTATTTGTAATTATTTTGAAACTGTGCCCCTATCTGTAATATTTTATGTTTTCATGCCCCTATTTGTAGTTTCCCCGCAGTAATAACTCGTTGCAATGGAAAAGTACTCACCTCTTCTGAGTTCTTCTTCAAACTTCTTCAGGTCTTTATCTAGCCGTTGAATATGACCATCAATCTGCAAGACATGTGCTCATCCATAAGTATGATTTTCACATCAATGAAGTTGCAGCGCAGAGTTTTCAGAAATCAGAAATTTCAATGTGCACTCGAGGTCAGCACATATGAACAGAAATCAACACCAAGATGACAAATTAAAGATAAAATTCCAAAGAAATAGCCAAGCAAATCAGTGAGAATGCTTACCAGATCGTAAGTCTGTACAGCTAAAAATACTTTCTCCTCTGCTATTGCAAGGCATGACTTGTGGATGTCAAGAACTCCGTTTGTATGCTGAATGGCAACAGCCTCGGGAGTAGTAGTCAGAGATTCTCTCACTCTCCCCACTTCATCTAATCCTTTTACACATTGCATCTGCATATCTTTCTGTAGATCTGCGTCATAACAACCTCAAATTATAAGGATCGCCTAATCCGCATATCTGTAGAATCTACTTAAACATCTTAGACTCCTCTTAGCAGGAATGTAACGTATCCCTACAAAATACTCAAAAGAACTCTCACGTTCTAATAGTTCATCTAAGAGCTCAAACATGTCTAGTGGAATCAAGGCTACAAAAGGCAACTCCATAAATGGTCGGTCCGCAATATGATGCTTTTGATAAGAGAAATGATAAATCCTCACCTTGAAGTTTTTTATCTAACTCTCCAAGCTGCTGATAGTTTTTCGTCAGCTCAGTTGGAAGAGTCTGCACACCTGACCAGTTCACCGCAGAAACATCATGTCATTACTCAAGCATATCTAACATAATAAAGGGAAAATTTCATCACTAGTAGAAAACTGCCAAAAAAATTGCATTCCACTTAACAAAAAATGTGAAGTTGATTGTGTTGAGTTCTCCATTTCCAGCGCAAAATTACGTTGGAAACGGAGAACTCAAACACAATCAACTTCACAATTTTTGTTAAGTGGAACACAGTTTTTTGGCAGTTTTCTTCTAGTGCATGGACACCCCTGAAGTTTGCAATATTTTCATAGATACTCCTGCTTTTTCAGAAATATCACAAATACCCTTGGACCAAAAAATTTAGGGGTTTGTTTTGTTGTGCATGTCACTTCCCTTCTTCCTTTGTGCGCACGCATAACAAGAAAGAAGAAAGAAGTAGTATGCCCACAAAGGGAGAAGGAAGTGACATGCACAACAAAACAAACCCCTAAATTTTTTGGTCAAGGTTATTTGTCTGAAAAAGCAGGGGTATCTATGAAAATATTGCAAACTTCAGGGGTATCCATCAAATTTTCCCTATAATAAAAAGTACTCCTACAGTTTATTTGTATATTTTCACAAATCTACTAACTTTAAAGAAAACCAATTGCAACAACGGGTAATTTCACAAAAAAGGAACTACAAAGTTCAAATGGGTTAAGAGATTATACTCGAAACGAAGTCCTCCAAATAAGTCATGTTGGAGTCGAAGTCCAGCACCTCAAGTTACTTATCACTACGCCTTTTTTCAAACGTGGCGATTATCACCGACTGACCCGTTCCCACCTGATCCAATTCAGCCTTGTGAACTAGCTTACAGGCATCCACAATACTTCTCTGTCCTTTCCAATTACTTTTCTCACTCAAAAAAAAGCAGCAGCAGCTAAAACCCTAAACAACTTCGGTCATAGAAACCCTAAAATGGCAAGAATGGTGAAGGGAAAATTGGAATCGACTACTCTTCTCTACAATTTCTAACACCTTTTCCATTGCAAAAAGCAGAAGCTAACAATCCAAGTAACGTCGAATCAAGTACAGACAGTTTAACCTCATGAAACCCTAATTTGGCAATAAAAAGCTTCACCAGAAGTTACAATTCAATTCGTTCAAGGAGAACTGCAGAAAGTACAGCGACAACTAATTCGTCGCAACAATCGCTCTGATTACTTGAATTAGGTTACGAAGAAAAAGGTACAGCATGTAAAAGGCAGAAACCCTAACTTTCGAGGAGGAGCATATTACTCCACAGTGAATAGAAATTTCCCGCAACAGCGCGTGGACTAATAATCCTAATAATCCTGTTCATTTAGTGATCCTAATTGTGGTGGAGATGGCTAATTGAATGTCGTGGAAAGGTGATCGGCGAGCACGCCAAGCGCAAGCTGCTGCACGGGCGATTTGAAGGCAGGCAAGAGAGAGAGGAGAGCAACGAGAGAGGAGGCAGGTACTGAGTGATTGCGTCTGGTAGGTTGGAAATGGGGGAAAGTAGGTCGGTATGAAATAGATATGGCGCGGGATTTGAAAATTTGAAGGTAGTTGGGGAGTTGGATGCTGACGTCATTGCCCGCGCTGGCGTGGGAATTAGTAGGTGGTGTGAATAAGGTTCTGGATATTTCAGAACTTATTGATGCGATAAATAATTTCGGAGTCAAGGGGTTTACCGATAAAGTTTTTTTTTTTTTTTTTTTTTTTTTGAAGTTGGAGAATTTTTTTTTCTTTGGTTTCTATCAATCCTTAAATTTTTATATGTTAGCCCTTGAGCGCCCAAGTTGTTTTCACCAAAATCATGATTTTTTGGGACCGACAACTTTGATGTATTGTATCTCAATCAATTAGATGATTCACAAAAAGTGACAATGAAAATTGTGGAACACCTACTTAGAAATTGGCTCGCAAATTTAGGGAACAATTCATCGCAAGAGATGGGAGATTATAACATTTGATCTAACAATATGTGATGACAAAATCTCTTTTTTTGGTAGGTAATTGCTATTTGATGATTTTTTAAAAATTCTATAAGCCTCGGATTCATTTCTAATTTAGTGAGTAGCAAGATTAGATGTGGATGCACACACTTGTAAATTACCAAAGATTGCACTTCTTTTTATGTCAAGTTTTAGGGCTTCAAATGGCTATTGCATGGAAAACATTGATCGACACATTTGGTGATGGTTGCCACAATAAAGGTCTAGAACATGCTTGAACCCTTGCCAACAACTTTCCTGCTACCCCAAAGCTTACACAAGGAAGCTTGCAAGGGATATTGACCGGTTGCAGCCTCTAAAACGCTGTTTGCCACCACGCCTCGTATGCTTGCCACCATGCCTTGTATGGTGTTTCACCCAATCAAATCTCTTGCAACACTTTGAACAACATTTGGCTTTCCTTGCCATCACTCCATTGGCATGGACAACTTAAATGCCTTCATAATTGTAGTTTATAGCAAGATCAAAAAGTTAGATCCAATCCTCAAAACAAGGCTTTGAAATCATGGGAGGCGATATATGGGGTGATGAGGTGCTCAAGGCTTAAATGAAGATGTGATGTTAACAAAATCTTCTTATAACTTTCATCTCATTGATCAAAATGGAATGATTCAAACCTTCCCATGTACACATAAATCTAAAGAACCCATTTCATTTTTTATTTTTTTATAAATGTATTTTTTTATAGTTTTTTGAGGTCCCCAAGCTGTTCAACAAATTAAAAAAAACTACATATCATGCAATAACCTTTGAACCATGTACTTAAGTCAAGAAAATTGTTGGACCTTAAAGCTACTAATTGGGCATATCATGTGTGAAAATTTCAAAAAAAAATGAAAAATCCATTGTGAGTTGCCCAAAATTGCTATGCTGCCAAAAAATGTTGTTTAGGCCTGGAGTTAAACGTTTTAAATCTTGGCCAACTTTGTTGGCACATGGAAATCTTCTCTTAACCCCTCACTGCCTTTGGTATTTTTGAGTATCTCAAAATTTGCTTGAAAGTGAACAAAATGTTGGCATTTTGATCAATCTTATCAATTTTCTTTGAAGCACAATCATACAAATTCAAAGTAGACATGTTATAGATCATATAGGAAAAGAAACCACAACAATATCATTTGTGGATTGAAAGATCATAATGTTTGATCATGAGGGTGTTAAAATTGCAAAAGTGGTTTGAAGTCTTTCAATCCTCTTTTTGCATCTCAAACCTAAAATTGAGGGTACCAAAAAAAATATGAGTATGTAAAGTGTAACATGCATAACCCTAATCATTTTACAGCATCTCAAAATATGTTCTACAATTTTTTAAATTGAGTTTTTAATGTGATTTTTTCTCCAAGTTCTAGTGTACTTGAGGCTCATTTCCAAGAGCCTTCAACACTAGAAAGTGAAGATTTGCAATGGACAACCTTTGCACAAAATCTTGAATAGACAAATGATGTTAATATATTTTCAAAATCAAACTCCTGTAGCTGAAACTAGACTTCAATAAGAATTTAAATATAATAATAACCACTAAAAAAATATTGAAAAAAGGTTGTGCATCTCTGAATAAAATTCAAAGGGGCCCAATTTACGCCCCTTGGGCGGTGAGGGGTTAAGGTAGGAACACCCATAAGCATTAATGTTCCCATAACTATCAGCTCTGAAATCTTGGAAAACCTGTAGAAGTAAATAGATGTAATTACAAAAATGTACAACATATGAACATGAAACTTTAGTGTTGGTTATGGGTACAATGATAATCTGCTCTTTAAAAATTCAAAACTTATTCTCACAATATCCAAATAATACATTTGAATTAAAGTACAAACTCATTATTTTTCTATTGCTAACAAGATCCTATAATTTACTAGATGTTTGTTAATAGTCATCATGTTCAAAACCCTTAAACTAACGCTTATGGGTGTCCCTACCTTAGAACATATTTCCATTGAAAATTTGGTATGAGAACCCCCATCCCTTGCCAAGGTGCGATACACGAGGACAGTCCAACAGTGCCTGCTAGGGTGCAAGGCGACTCTCCCATGGTGCCACGTGGCACAAGAACTAGAGGCTTCAACTCCATAATTTCTTTTAGGAAACTGCCACTTATCCTTCGCTTTTTTGTATCAGCTTCGGAAAGGAAAGGAGCTCTTGATCTACTTGGGCCTCTCTCAGCCTCTTTTGCACTTCTAATGATGCAGATTCGATAGGGTAGTCACATGACTCGCATCTTCTTCATCCCATTCTCAATCTTCACAAAATGGGAACGTGGTACTTTCTCTTTGGGTTTGTGGATATCTCATTTTTTGAAGATTGAGAAGTATTTTTCTTCATTTTCAAAGAAGAAAAATGGGCATGCATAAGTTTTGGCACAAGAAGTTTTTACTAAAGCATGCCTCTATTAAGGTAGCAGCATCCATACGCGTTGCGTCCCCATGCCCGTCACCTGACAATGGCAGGGCTAATCAATAAAAAAGTAAATGATTGTGGGTGACTGAGTGATGGTTATGGGTAATGAAGTGATGGTTGTGGGGATTAGCATGAGGTTTGGAGTACCCATCTCACTATTTAAGAACCAACAACCCTTGTATTTAGCATCTCTTACACATGGTTCCTACAATTTCAGTGATTTTGGACTTTGAAAAATCTTTGTGAACAAATGCTTGCAGTTGGAACCTTGAATTGATGCCAATATTTTTGGTTTCCATTTCCTAACTTACAGTATCTTTTTCAAAGTTAGTCAATTGTTTTACCTACTCCAAAACCCTTATTTTCACTCTTATGGGTGCGCCTACCTTACATCTTGCTCTTCTTGCTTTCACCCTCCTTGTTCTTATTATAGTGTGAATGCAACTTGTTTTCTTACCAAATCACCATTTTTTAGGTTAACTCATTTTCCATTGTCCACCACCCACAAAAGGAGAGTCACACCTTCATGAAAAAATGCTCCCATTAACTCCTTTTACCACTCCACTAACTTCTCACTTTTCATAAAAATTTCATTTCTCAAAGAAGGTGTGATTACCCCTAATAATCAAACCATGAGAGTACCAAGAGAAATCAAGATTCTTTTGCAGCAAAAGGGGGGCAGGGCAAGGAAGAGCCTAATTTGAAAAAAAATAGACAGATGTTGCAAAGAAATCAGTAAGAGCTTTATAAAAAGGGAAAATTTGATGGATACCCTAAAGTGCAGTATTTGTATAGATACCCTTTGTCTTTCAGAAATTGCACAAATGCCCTTAGACCATAATTTTCAGGCGTTTGTTTTGTTGAGCATGCTATCTCGTTATTGGCCAAGTCAAAGCAAGGAGTGCAAATAGAAGAAAAAAGAAGCAACGTGCACACAAAAGGAAAAAGAAGTGAAATGCACAATAACATAAACGCCTAAAAATTGTGGTCTAAGTATATTTGTGCAATTTCTAAAAAACCAAAGGTATCTATACAAATACCGCAAATCGTAGGGGTATCCATCAAATTTTTCCTTAAAACAACCCTGATCATTAATAAGTGCAATTAGAACTCTTGAAGACAAAGCGACTGGTTTTATTAATACTTAATATTACATGGAGAATCCGAATCCAACTCTCTATTTCCAAGGGATAGATAGATACATGGTATACCAGGAACACAAGTGTGCCCAGCTTTATACATAAATACTACAGATCAATCTCAATTGATCTCTGACTCTTAGTACTGCACCCAAATGGAAGAATTCTTTACATCAAAGCAAGCTTCCTTATATACGGAATGTGAGAAAAAGGGTTACTAAAAACTTGGTCTCAAAGCCATTCTCACTCGGGCTTCAGGGACTTCTCAATGTCTATGACAAAGCGGTACCGAACATCATTCTTCGCCATTCGCTCCATGGCCGTGTTGATGTAATCAATATTGATGGTCTCGATCATGGGAATCACGCCCTTCTCTGCACAAAAATCCAGCATCTCTTGCATCTCCCGCATCCCACCGCCTGCACTTCCCGTAATACTCTTCCCTGCAAACAAACGAGAGTTCACGGCCACTTCAGTTGGTTTTCAATCACACATGGTTGACATGCGCTTCATGTTTTGTATGTAGAACATCCATTGTTGCTTCAACTTGCACCAAAAAATTCTAATTGTTCTTCGATAAAACATGGAGTGAAGGAGGGAAATCATCTTGCTTACTAGTATAAACAGATTAGTAGTACAGATGTATATACTTAGAGTGGCCATTTCAATTGGTTTTCTAGCACATGGGTGGTTGGAAGGTGCGCTTGGTGTTACATCTCTAGGACATCCTCTGTTGCTTCAATTTACACCAAACAGTTCTAGAAAATTTTGGAAAAAGGGCATGGAGTGAGGGAGGGAAATCCTCCAGCTTCACAATATAGATAGATAGATGCCCATCATTGTGCAAGATAGATAGATGAACATCATTGTGCAGCACCTTGCAAGTGCACTATTAGAAAATGGGACCCAAATCAACATAATTACAGTATGTTGATTCAAACACCTTGATTCAGACGTTTCTACCATCATGTTAATTGAGATTAGGACACTATGGGTTGATTCTGCTAGATAGGTAGATGTGGATCATCGTGCAGCACCATGTTGATTCACCATCTTGGTTCAGACATTTGTACCACATTGTGTTGATTGAAATTAAGACACTTTGGGTTGGTTCTGCTGATTGAGATTAAGACGACTTGGGTTGATTAGGACGTCGTGATTAGGGTCCTCCGAGTGACCAAAAACATCGTTTGCAACGGAGGAGATGGAAGGGAAGCGCACTCACTTAGGAAGACGTTGTGCGGGGAGAATTTGAGCTCCTCGGCGGCGCCCACAATAACGAACACGCCCTTTTGCTTCAGGGCCACGAGATACGGGTCCAGAGGAATGCTCGCCGGGGCGGCGTTGATGATGAAGTCGAGGGTGTTGGCTTGCGCTTTCATGGCCTCTTCGTCTTTGCTCACCACGAACGCGTCGGCGCCCAGTTCACGCATGGCTTCGTCTTTCTTCGAGGCAGAGGTGCTGAAGACCGTCACCTTCAACCCGAACGCTTTGCCGAACCGGACTGCCATGTGGCCCACGCCGCCCAGCCCCACCACGCCCAGCGCCTTGCCGGCGCTGTTCATGCCATGGCGCATCATGGGACTGTACACGGTCACTCCTGCGCAGAGCAGCGGGGCCGCCACGTCGGATGGCAGCGCGTCTGGGATCTTCACCACGTACCTTTTTCAACCCTTACCCAGAATGAGACCAAATCCCTCGATCCAAAGAAGCTTGAATTGAATGCCACTCCCTCTGTCTCCCTAATAACGTCCCAAAAGGCTTCCTTGCAAAAGGATTAAATGTGTCATGTTTTTAGTCTTTGTGTGCTAGTGACACATGCATTCTAGAATCAATATACCATTTATCAAATGTATGCAAAATCTCCAACTTTGATGTTGCTGTTCAAGCACTCAAATTCCATGCAAAAAGTACTATATTTCTCCATGCTGTCAACTCGTCACTATTGATGATTTAAAGATTAGTAACAACAATGGTACCTCATATGGACAAGCTTCTTTAATCGCTTACCTTGCCCCCATGAGATCATTGAACATCGCAAACACTTTCTCAGCATTTGAAATCAGCAAAAGGGAGCTGGTACAACAATTGTGTCTTATTTGATTTAAACGTTTTCAGAGAGACCGAGGGGAGTAACAAAGAGAGTTTCAGCTCGCTAGCTTACCGTTGGTTGGCTTGCATGATGTTGGAGAACCCTCCTCGCGTGATTGTACCGTCCACGTCGACGCCGTTGAAGGTCAACGTACAATGTTTTTCGCACATGGTTTCCAACCCCTCCTCGCAAGCATCGCATTGCTGGCAGGACATGGTGCAAATCCCTGTACCCACGCGATCTCCGATCTTGAACTTGGTCACTCCGGAGCCGAGCTTCGTCACAACGCCTACAATCTCGTGCCTGCAGCGCAGGGCCATAGCATGCTCAGGATTTAGGAATTAGGGTTAGGATTTAGGATTTAGAGCTTTAGGGTTTCGCACTCTGTACCAGCTGCGAAACTCGAATGCACCTCATCGCTACCACCCAATGTTTATTCCGCTCGATCTCGGCAACCTAAACAAAGCTTTTTGCATGAGAGAGAGAGAGGCAAAAGGTACGCCCTGCTCACCCGGGAACGACGGGGTACTTAACATCCCCGTGGAAGTTTTTGGTCCATATGATCTCCGCGTAGCAAACTCCGCAATGGGTAACTCGAAACACGACGTCATCTGGCCCAGAGTTCCTGTTCGTGACAACAATTCAATGCAAGAGCTCTTGTTAGAAACCGACCATTCCCAATTGCGGCGCTACCCAAATAAATTGTAAGAGCAGCTCCACCGCTTTCACTGGAAAGAGAACGCAAAATGTCTTTTGAGTCATTTGTGGAGACGATCACGAAACCCTCCCATTGCACTCACTTGAACCCCCTTGTCTTTTGCTGTGACCAGCTTCCTTTCTTGCACACCTCTCAACTATACTAAAGGGAATCAACGGAATCAAATCATTTAGTGAGCTCTAGCGTGAACAAGAAAGACCTTCACAATGGCGTGAACACAAGCTTGCATCGTCTCTCAGCACTATCTGAAAATCAATAGCTGTGATGCAATGGAGATCTGAACCACATATCCTCCCACTAAAATCCTGATTACAACTACGTTTCCGTAAGAATCCAGACCTGGTATATGTGTGAAGCTTACCTGCGCTTGAATTTGAAGGGTGCCAGGTGTCCTGAGGCATCGCGCGCTGCATATCCCACGCAATCGAATCCTTCCTTGGGCTCCATTGCGTCCTTGAAAACACTCACTGAGACCTTGGCGTCGAAGTCTGTGAATCAATGCGATGCAGTAAGCTTATTGCCTGTGATGTGTAGTTGTGTACTTACGGTATACAGAGTTTGAAACGGAGCATTTATGGAGCTCTGATGGTGGAAAAGGCCGAGCGAGGCGACGTGGTGACTGCAGATGGCTGTAAGTGCTGTTGCACTTGGAAATCTCTGACAAGTGGATGGGTTTTGTGCGAAAGTCGCTGGTTTTCCCATGCATGTGTGACACGTGAGATCTGTTCGGAACTTCGCTAGGAAATATCCAAGTTCCCAAAAGTTGGCCTGAAATTAGGATAACCAGCCATTAGGATAACCCAGCTATATCATTCAGCTTTTAAATTTTGGTTTTTTTTTTTTTTTTTGGTTGCGCGACAAGCACCCAATTATTAGTAAAATTGTGAACTCTTTAGATGTCCCTCTAGATCCTTTGAAAGGACTTCGATAAAGGTTTTTAATTTGTGGATAATTATTAATATCTGGGTAGTGGGCAAGGCTTTCGCATATTCTTGGGTTAGGATGAAAAAGCTCAGATTTAACTTAACAAAAAGTTTAGAGTTTTACATTAGGAATAATCAATTTGGTAATTGTGAATTTGTGATTAGATTCAGAGACCCTGGTTTTGTTTGATTCCATGGATGGAGAGTGAAATTGACTAATCACAAAATAGGGATAAAATAGGGATAGATTCTTACTTTTATATTTGTTGACAAAAGAAAAATGAGCTTTTTCCACCTTAGCCTCACAAACATGTGTAGTACCTGGAAGTAATGTTACTTAATCCATGTTATGGCATTTCAAACAAGTTTGTGTAACAAGAAATATAAATGGTATTTCAATCTCATATTGTTGGTATCTAATGCTCATGCAATCCCAATCAACCATACCAAATTTGGGCTACTAAAAACCAAAATCCCATTTTTGGTAAATTGTTTTGTACAAAATTCATGGTTTTACAAGAAAGTTGATTAAAACAAACTAGTGATGAATTTTTGTGATTTGATTGCTTGGATATGTAGGAAACATCCATATGCGCATTTTCCCTTATAAAAAGAATCCCCTTAAGTAACAAAATTATGGTCAACAAAGAGTTCAATGTGAGGTGTGTGGTAGGACCAAAATTTGTAAAACAGATATTTCTTTATGATAATCAATTTTTGTTATTTGATTCATACACTATGGCTAAATTTGTACCTTTGAACATGACAATATGTTTACTTAGCCCAAAATTAGTCAAAAAATAGAAATATCTACTTCACAAATTTTGGTCCTACCACACCCCATATTGAACTCTTTGTTAATCATAATTTTGTTACTTATTGAGGTTCTTTTTAGAAGGGAAAATCTGCGTATGGATGTTTCCTACATATCCATGCAATCAAATCTCAAAAATTCATTATCAATTTTCTTCAATCAATTTTCATAAAAAACCATGAATTTTATACAAATTAATCCACCAAAAATAGAATTTTGATTATTAGGAATCAAAATTTAGTGTGCTTAGTTGAGATTGCATAAGAATCACTACCTATGAATCAAAACAACAAAATCTCAATTTTACCATGTATTATGCAAAGTTTTATGAGTTGCAAAATAGGCATATACTTATCATTATGTAAGGGTACTATATATGTTGTACACCAAGCCAGTGGGTGAAATCCATACTTGGGCTACTTGGACAATGGGCTTATAAGCCGCTCCAATTTTTGAGCAATAAGCACTTAACACTGTTTGTATTTAGACAATTTTACATTTTGGGCAATGAATGTCAACAATAAGGGGCAATTCACACTAAAGACCTGGCTAAAAATATTCAATAGATCCAATTCTCAGTTTAAATCCATTTTATACATCTAATTCTTTACAAACATTAAAACTACCTACATGTTTTTAAAGTTTAGAAAGAGAATCAAAATCAAAAGTACTAAAAACATGAGATGAATTAAAGCAAAGGGGATTGGTACCAATTTGAAAATCATGTTTAAACCTTGGTCAAAAGGCTCATAAAGTTACAACAAGTCAACACTAGTCTAATTTCAATCTACAAAATGTTTACAAGATTGGAGATGCTTTAAAGTTGTAAATAACTATTTGATGAGCAAAAATATTGCTGAAAATGGCACATTTGTTGGGAGTTGTGCATGCAAATTATCCTTGAAAAGGAGTTGCAAGCATGATGGAGCAATAGACTATACCTAATTGTTAACAACCTATGTTTATTTGTCTTAGTTTCTAGCATATATGTAACTAGCATTAGTTTTGGTAAGGAATTGATTGCTTGAAACAAGTAGGAGTGAGAAGCAATTTTTTTTAACTATGTTTCTATATTCAAAGTCTCCAAGTCCTAGTGAATTCTCAAAATCTCATTGGTTGAGAGGTTGAAATTTGGGACTTCCAAACTTATACCAAGTCCCAAGTTCCAAATCTCAATTCTTGATTTGCTTAGAAATGCCTACACGGTAGTACTTTTTGGAAGCTTTGGTACAAAAAACAAGACCAAAAAATGAAACCTTGATTTTTTAAAAATGTAGTAGGGCTAAAAATTTAATGTATTACGACCAAGTTCTACCAATTAGTAGGCACTAAAGTTGGGAATTTTGCTAGAGGATAGAACTCTTGGATAACACATATATTACATATAAAAAGATGGGGAAATATTGAAAATGACCCTAACAAAGCATCATATTTCAAAAGTAACCCTCACATTTTGGAAATATAAAAAATAGATCTCAACAATCATTTCAAGAAATGGTCACTTACTAAAAACAAGTTTTGAGAAACAATTGCATATTTGAGGGCATCCTCAATCCACATGACATAAAGGCCTTGTATATCAATCTTGATCTATTAATGGTAGACAGTTCATCACATAAACATTGTATGATTTGATGGGCATGAAAATTTTCATTCTAAGAACGTAAAAATTTTTTGGTTTGGATGTTGCATGATTTAAATATATCACATCAAATGTTAGCTAACTTCTAGAAAACTTAGAAGCCTTTGCAAATCAAGCTTAATCCTTTACTGACTGTCAACCATTTGGGGGGCACCTCAAATTTTCACTATACGATTTGCAAAAAAAATTCAAGGACAAAATATGTGTTTCTAAAATCAAATCAGACCAAATATATCAAAGCTATAAACTTTGGCAACACAAATATATATAAAAAAGTTTGATCTATCTTAACAATTCCACGTGAGGATTGTGAGAAGCTTGATGATCCAAAAAAACTTGTCGTGCAAAACAGTAGACACTCATGTAATTAGTGTCAATTGTGCAATTGAAACTTTTGAAAGTGGTGAAATTTGTAGAAGCTATTGCCCCATTCTAGGTTACTGCACTTCTAAAAAAAACTACAAATGCAAGTCAATCTATGTATTTCACGGCATGATTTGTGAAATTGAGCATTGGAAGAATACAAACGTGGCCACACATATACGGTTGAATTCATCATGCATGGAACATGTTTCCACAAAATCCAAATGGTCAATATCATCTACATTGGGTGTCATTTGAGGTACAAGGTCCCACATTTAGCATTGCAAACCTTTGGAGCCTAAGATTTCATGGAATACACAATGTTGATAGTTGAAATACGCCACAAGTAGAACTTCTAATTAAACCATTCATCTTTGGCACAACTACTAGAGAGTTAGCACCAGATACTCTGGGTGCAATATGTGGGCTTTGGGGCCACGTCATGGTTGCAGTGAATTAGTGTTTCATTAGTTATACCTGTATGAGATTCCTAGCTTCATATGTAAAACATGCATAGCTATTGTGTTTCTTTATGCCTTGTTTTGAAATTTGTTCCAATAGGAGCACAAGCTAAATCCCCAATTCAGTTACATTCCGTGTTTTTGAAAATTAAATAGAACAAAGATGATAAGAACCACGGAGTACCAAAATCAACCCAAAAGTGGTCAATTGGGCACTAAAGGGTTAAATAAGGAAATTTTAGTAAAGAGGTTGGTACAATTGCCGTTTGCTTTACTAAAATTTCCTTATTTAAGCTTGATTTGTAGAGGCTTCTAAGTTTTCCAGGGTGATTGCAAGAAACACTTGTACTATTTCTTGTCCCCTTCACCTCTTGCAGGTGCTTTTTGGCTTGTAACTTTTGTGCAACAAGTTCTTTTGAGCTGAAATTTTAGGGGAAGATACATGTCATAGTTATAGACCTTTTATAACTTTTGCAATTTTTTTAAAAATATTTTACTATTTTTGAATAGCCCCCAAATAGGTGTCTACCTTGGCCATTTTGGGGGTTTTTAGTACTATTTGGGTCCAAAAAAGCAAATCTCATGCTACAAATCAAGGCAATTGTTCATCATAGAGCATTACATGGATAAATAGAAGGGTTTCATAAAATTCTAAATTTCATGCCGTGCACACACCCTCAAAATGGGCATCCTTTTGCAAATGATTGGTGAAATAAAAAAAATCTCCTACAAAAACCACTTGCATTGAGTGAAGCTACTCAAAGAGATAAAAAATGAACGTTTTTTGTTTTATTTTTTTGAATTTTTTTACTATTTTCCAAAAAGAATAAAAGAAATTGTCTTTTTGTTGGTAATTTCTGGCCCTCTACTTCTGTGCATAACTTTTAGAATAAAAAACTTTTAGGTCTGAAATTTCACAAGAATGCTATTTTAAGTGCTTTAAAATTTTTCCATATATATATATATATATATATATATATATATATATATATATATATATATATATATATATATATATATTTTAAATTTATTTCAAAAGCTCATAGTTACTACCTAGTACTACCAGTTTTTAGGGTGTTTGAGACAAAACTGTGAAGTATTTCTTGTAACTACCCTCTAGAAGTTAGCTAACATTTGATGTGATATATTTAAATCATGCAACGTCCAAACCAAAAAAAATTTACGTTCTTAGAATGAAAATTTTCATGCCCATCAAATCATACAATGTTTATGTGATGAACTATCTACCATTAATAGATCAAGATTGATATACAAGGCCTTTATGTCATGTGGATTGAGGATGCCCTCAAATATGCAATTGTTTCTCAAAACTTGTTTTTAGTAAGTGACCGTTTCTTGAAATGATTGTTGAGATCTATTTTTTATATTTCCAAAATGTCAAGGTTACTTTTGAAATATGGAGCTTTGTCAAGATCATTTTCAATATTTCCTCTAAAAAGATATCCAAAAGAGAACTTTGACACCCCTATTTCAACTACATGCAAGTTTGTCTATCTTGGAGAAAAGAGAAAAGGCTCAACAAAAAGAATTCCTAAAACCTAAAAGAGATTCTCAAGCTCAATCTCTTTATTTGGTTTTTTTTCAAAAATTCCTAAAAGATGACAAGTTCAATGACATTCACCGTTAAATTTTTGGCAAATTCTTGCCAAAATTTTACCTTGATTTGCGATTGGCTACCATAGCACTAAAAAAATGAGGTGTAAAAATGAATGCAATGGCTAAGTCCCTCCCTAGTCAAAAACAAGGTTTGTCAAAAATTGAATTAAAATGACAAAAACGAGTAGATTTTATGGATGAATGTGCAGAAGTTGATGATTCTATCCATTTGTATCCAAATTTTCTTTACCTCCTAGGGCAAAATTATAAGCCCTCCAGGTGCCCCATATTTTGTGACTCTCTTAACCCTTAAAAGACCGTTGGGTGGCCGTGGCCTACCCACATTGTAGCTTCAATAGTATTTATATTGATCTTCAATAGTGTTTTGGTTGATGGGCACCAATAGTATTGCTTCTAAAAGTTTCAAAAGTCAATAGTGCATGCCAACCTCATGAAAATTGCAATAAGGGCAACTTGGGACCCAACACTGTGATTTTGAATTTTCTCACAATTTGGGTTACCTAAAAATATGAGTATATTTGATAAGATTGTTATTTGCCGTCTATGATGGATCATAGTGTGTTTACAGTCACCTAAAAATATGAGTATATTTGATAAGATTGTTATTTGCCGTCTATGATGGATCATAGTGTGTTTACAGTCACCTTGAAAAAGAAGAAGATGAAAACAACTTTTTTTTGTTGTACAAATTGTTTTATTGGAGCAAGAGGATGAAAAACGTGATCATGGACGTTTAGGGGTTAAAATGTGTTGACCTTAGGCCGGGTACATTAAAAGTGTGTGTGAAGTGTCACTACCTCATATGATTTTCCTATTGTACAAGTCCTAAGCATTACAAAACCATTGATTTAATATGGCATCCAAACTTCAGTAGACACAATCAAGTACAATGTCACAATTTTTTTTATAAATTTTTTTAGTGTTGTGCACCATTATGATTGAATGGTTGCCTTGTTTCCATTGGACCCAAGTCATTTAACCATCATTGCACTCAAAGCTGTGATTGAGAAAAGTAGATTGTAAAGTATTTTTCACATCTCAAAATACAAACTAAAGCCTTTGTTGGGGTCCTTTCAAAGGAGTCTGGAGGGAGCATCTAAATGATTCACAATTTGTTAATGTTTAGCTCCTTGTTGCGCGACCAACCAAAAAAACCAAACAAATTTAAAAACTGAATGACATGTCTGGTTATCCTAAATTTCAGGCCTACTTTTGAGAACCTGGTTTTTTCCTAGCGAAGTTCCGAACAGAACTCACAAGTCATACCCGCATGGGAATACCGGCAGCGACTTTCGCAAGATGCGCTTTTGATTCTGACAAAACCCATCCACTTAGCAGAGAATCGCAAGTGCATTAACATACAGCAAGCTGCAGTCACCACGTCGCCTCCCATCGGAGCTCCGGCCATAAATACTCCGTTTCAATCTCTGCTTCCTACAATGCACAGCACAGACAGTACCGAGATTGATTCACAGACTTCGACGTCAAGGTCTCAGTGACTGTTTTCAAGGAAGCAATGGAGCCCAAGGAAGGATTCGATTGCGTGGGATACGCAGCACATGACTCTTCAGGACACCTCGTACCCTTCAAATTCAAGCGCAGGTAAGCTAATTACGTACCAGTTCTGGATTCTGCCACCACCGCAGACAAAAACATAGACGTACAGAACTTAGCGGGAGGACCTGTAGTTCACACCACCATAGCATCACATCAAACTTTTTAAAATTTCCCTGTGTCATATTAGGAATTCTTCACATTTTCTCAGGGAGTTGTTAAACATTTTTGTCTCTTTCTTTTATGATTTTTTCCTATCTCACATTTTCTCACATTTCCTTGTTGAGACATAAGAAAGTCATACGCAAATCTTTTGAAAAGTTTTAGGAATTTATATGCAAATCCTTTGAATTTTTTTGGAGTGCATTACCGCTATCTGCTTCTAGATAGTGCAGAGAGACAATACAAGTTTGTGTTCACACCATTGTGAAGGGCTTTGGGCTCTTTCCTGTTCATGCTAGAGCTCACTAAAGGACTTATTTCCCTTTATTCCCTTTACTATAGTTGAAAGGTGCGTAAGAGAGCTGGTCATGAGAGCGTTCATGTAAGTGCAATGGGAGGGTTTCGGAATCAACAGAGATGCTACTACAAATGACTTGCTCCTAGGCTCTTCAAAAGACATTTCGCGTTCTCTTTCCAGTGAAAGCGGTGGAGCTGCTCTTACTTGTTTTGGGTAGCGACGCGATTGGGAATCGTTGGTTTCTAACAAGAGCTCTTGCATTGAATTGTTGTCACGAGCAGGAACTCCGGGCCAGACGACGTCGTGTTTCGCGTTACCCATTGCGGAGTTTGCTACGCGGAGATCGTATGGACCAAAAACTTTCTCGGAGATGTCAAGTACCCCGTCGTTCCCGGGTGAGCTAGCAGGGCGTACTTAATCTTTGTCTCTCTCTCTCATGCAAAAAGCTTTGTCCATTAGGTTTCCGAGAGCGAAGTAAACATTGGGTGGTTGCGATGAGGTGCATTCGTTTTGCGCACCTGGTACAAAATGCGAAACTTTAAAACCCTAAAATCCTAAAACCCTGAGCATGCTATGGCGCTGTGCTGCAGGCACGAGATTGTAGGAGTGGTGACGAAGCTCGGCTCCGGAGTGACCAAGTTCAAGGTCGGGGATCGCGTGGGGGCAGGGTTCTGCACCATGTCCTGCCAGCAATGCGATCCTTGCAAGGAGGGGTTGGAAACCATGTGCGAAAAGCATTGTACTATGACCTTCAACGGCGTCGACGTGGATGGTACAATCACGCGAGGCGGATTCTCCAACATCATGCAAGCCAACCAACGGTAAGCAAGCGGGCTGAAACTCTCTTTGTTACTCCCTCTGTCTATCTAAAAACGTCCAAATTAGACACATTTATTGTACCACTAAGTTTTGCTGATTTCAAATGCAGAGAAAGTGTTTGTCATGTTCAATGATCTCATGGTGGACAACTTAAGCAATCAGAAAAGAATTTCTCTCCTACGGTAGCAAGCTTGGCCTTGCCCCATTTGAAGTACCATTGTTGCCACTAATCTTATAAATCATCAATAGTGAGGAGTGAGCTGTTAGCATGCAACACGATATTCATTAAATTGGGAAAAATAGTACATTTTGGGACTTCTAAAGATTTAAGGTGATCACCTTAAACCGAGCTCCAGCATTTTTTTGGTACACGTGTACTCACTTGAGAGGACTTTGCGAGGGAAAAAAAATCTTAGTGGCTCAGATTGAATCTGATACCTTCAAATCTGGTTTAAGGTAACTTTTTGGGTTTAAAGTCGAATACAATATGATACCTCTGTTTTTCCCAATTTAACGAGTATCATGTTATGCACAAATACAGTACTTTTTACATGGAATTTGGGTGCCCAAATTGGTAACATCAAAGCTGAAAATTTTGCATACATTTGGTAAATGGTATATATATTGATTCTAGACTGCTTGTGTCACTAGCACAGAGACTAAAAACAGAGTTAATCCTTTTGCAAGGAAGGTTTTTGGACGTTATTAGAAAGACAGAGGGAGTACATTTCAAGCTTCTTTGAATCGAGGGTAGTTGGTTTCTCATTCTTAGCACTGGGGTTTTTGTCGTGAAACATGCAGGTACGTGGTGAAGATCCCAGATGCGCTGCCGTCCGACTTGGCGGCCCCGCTGCTCTGCGCAGGAGTGACCGTGTACAGTCCCATGATACGCCATGGCATGAACAGCGCCGGCAAGGCGCTGGGCGTGGTGGGGCTGGGCGGCGTGGGCCACATGGCAGTCCGGTTCGGCAAAGCGTTCGGGTTAAAGGTGACGGTCTTCAGCACTTCGGCCTCGAAGAAAGACGAAGCCATGCGTGAACTGGGCGCCGACGCGTTCGTGGTGAGCAAGGACGAGGAGGCCATGAAAGCGCAAGCCAACACCCTCGACTTCATCATCAACGCCGCCTCAGCGAGCATTCCCCTGGACCCGTATCTCGTGGCCCTGAAGCAGAAGGGCGTGCTCGTGATTGTGGGCGCCCCAAAGGAACTCAAATTCTCCCCGCACAACGTTTTCCTAAGTGAGTGCGCTTCCCTTCCATCACTGCAAGCAAATAGGACCCAGTCGTTGATTCCGACTTCTTGATTAGGACATTTTGAACATAGTAGTGTTGATTAGGATATGTTTGTGTTGATCAAGACTACTTGATTAGATTAGGACAGATTTTCTGCTAGTGCATCTCCCGGCTACTACGATGTTCTGGTCATTTGACTAGTAGAAAACAAGGCTCCAATCAAGGCATCATAATCAATTTGTGCCAAAATTGGCGGCTAGTTTAAAGTTAGTTGGTGAAGTTGGGATAAAATTGTTTTGCATTTTGAAATTATTGGCAAAAAAAAACCGGTTAGATTTTACTAAATAATTTAAACATAGTATACTTTAGTGTAAATTTAAAAACATGTCTAGCACAGCTTAGCAAAATCTGGTTGAATATGGAAAATGTTGGATTTTAGCTGGTGAAGTCCAAAACACATTCTTGAACATTGGTCCTAATAAATAAACCCAAAGCGTCTTAACATCAATCAACACAATTGTAGAAATGTTTGAATCAAGATGTCCAAATCAACATAATAGTGTTGACTTTAGTCCCATTTTTTTGTAGTGCTCTTGCAAGGTGATCCACAATGATGCACATCTATCTATACTGAGCATGAAGATTTATCTCCCTCATTTCATATCCTTTTTCAAAATCTTCTAGAACTTTTTGGTATAAGTTGAAACAACAAAAGATGTCCTAGATATAGAACACCAATTGCCTTCCAACCACCCATGTGCTAGAAAACCAACTGAAGTGGCTCGTTTGTTTGCAGGGAAGAGCATCACGGGAAGTGAAAACGGTGGGATGCGAGAGATTCAAGAGATGCTGAGTTTCTGTGCAGAGAAGGGCGTGACGCCCATGATCGAGACCATCAACATCGATTACATCAACACGGCCTTGGAGCGAATGGCTAAGAATGACGTTCGGTACCGCTTTGTTATCGACATTGAGAAGTCCCTGAAGCCCGAGTGAGAATAGACCCTTTTGTCAAAAATTCTGTATAGAAAAAAGTTTGCTTTGATGTAAAAGGGATTCCTCCCCTTGGGTGCAGTACTGAGAGTCGGAGATCAATTGAGATTGATCTGTAGTATTTATGTGTAAAGCTGGGGACACTTGTGTTCTTGGTATACCATGTAGACTATCTATCTATCCCTTGGAAAGGGAGAGTTGGATTCCGATTCTCCATGTAATATTTGTTAATTAATCAAACCAGTCGCTTTGTCTCCAAGAGTTCTAATTGCTCTGATTAATGATAAGGGCCTGGCTCATAACAATTTGAAAAAATTAACTTTTTTCCATTTTATGTTTGTATGGAGTATATAAACAATGCAAATTGATATGCGTATCACACCTTCTTGACTATCCCACTACACTCCGGGGTAAATTTTAAATTTTTACCATCAAAAACTTGAATTTGAGAATTTGGAATTCAGATATGGATTTAGAGACCTGGATTTTGTCTAAAATTATAAAAAAATGTTGTAATTGAACAACACTCAATGAAAAAGCTTAGCTTGGGGGAAAAGTATTATTTTTACTTTTGTTTATAAAAAAGATAGGCTTTTTCATTGGGTGTTGCTCAATTAGAACTTTTTTGTGATTCTAGACAAAGTCACTGTCTCTAAGTCCAAATTTGAATTCCAAATTCTCAGATTCAGGTTTTTGATGGTAGAAATCTAAAATTTACCTTGGGGTGTGGTGGGATAGTCAAGAAGGTGTGGTACGCATATCAATTCCCATAAACAATTTATGCTTAAGATGATGTCATCAAATTTAGGTTTACAACTGTGATATCCACCATCCCAAATCAACCTTCTAACTAGTACTATAGGTGCATGTATTTTATTTGATTAGATAGGTTGAAAATTTCAAAAATGTCAAGGTTGGTTACATATATGATGAATGACTACATTTATAATGTAGTTCTATCAATTGTAGCATCCTATAGCAACAAAAAATTACCAAATTATTGTGTTTATTTTTAACCCTCCAAACATTACCAATTCTAGTTTTAGTTATTTTAATATGTTTAGGAAAATCAAATTTTATAAAATAGTAGAAACTGGATGTTTTTGAAGTACTGAAGAATTTTACTAGTTATATCATTGGATTTGTCAATGCAATATTTATCAATAAAATATAAAATCAAAAACTTGAAGAAAAGAAAAGCCCTTTTAAAACAAAAAGTGAACATTTTTTTTTAATGATCCCTTTGCTATGATTTTATGATGTATTACTTTGAATAAGGTGGTTTTCTAGGATTTTTAAAATTTAAAATTTATTGATAAAATATTTGAAGGATAAGAAAGATTATTTAAGTTAGAGATAAAATACTTGTACAATTTAAGTTACTGAATATTTGAAAAGAGATTGTTCAAAATCTCCATATAGTAAAAATGTTAAGAAAATAACACAATTTTTAAGGAATCTCCAAGGATGAAATTGGACATTACAAAAAGATATTTCAGTACTTTCAACGATGGAAACAAACCATAGTGAGTAGTTGAACTTTCAAGGACCAAATTTGACATGTCTTCAACCAAACAACAATCATATCCAAAAAAATTGTGGTATTGATAAATTCAATCATCACAACTATTGCCAAATTTAAACAAATTCAAAATTAAAATCCCATTTTGTTATAAGCAAAATCATTTTAATTTTTTTTCAAAAATAGCCATTTCTCTTCCACATTTTCATTAACCCCTAAAGAACTAAGCCATTTTTTTTTAGTGCAAATCACTCAAAATTGCCACTTTTGGGGGGTTAGTAAGAAGGTCATTTTTTTGAAAATTTGGGAAATCCAACTATAGGATCTTGCCCTAGACTGGATTAGGTACTTTTGGAAAAAAAAAGTTAGGTCATTCTAGATGGACATGAGTGAGATATTTACATCTAAAGTGAAAAGAAAAGTTTATTTCATGCTGCCCCAAAATTTTAGAAGCCTTTGACCATTCTTACATGAAAATAATTGCTCTACGCAACTTTGCGCTTTATTTTTTGCATGTAGGAGATCAAGTTAGGTATGTGTGGGAGAATTTTCAAATCAATTGGAACTACACAACACATGGGGAAAATCAATAAGTAAAAAGAAGTAGAGAATGAGTCAAAACACTAAATTGTAAAGAATTTAATTATGGAAATGAAAAATGCAAATCCCAACAGTGGTAATGTTGTGATAAAAAATCTACTTCCTTTTGTTTAATTTTTTTTCCAAAATAATGAAAATTGAGTAAAATAAAGAACTTCAAAGTTTATTTTAGAGTAGAGATTCCATAACTGCCAACAAACAAAAACTCCTCATAACTTTCATGTCATTGATTGAAATTGAATGATTCAAAGCTTCCCACCTATAAAAAAATCTAAAGAACCAATTTCAAATTTTTATTAAAAAAATTTAAATTTAAAAAAGTTTTTGGGCTGCCCAAGTGGACAATCCTCCCCAACTTTTCAGAAATTCTTGCGTAACTTCTTCAATAATTGTCGGAATGAGAAAAAAATTAGATGCTTGCATAGAGAATTCCCCACCTTCAATAAAAGTTTCAAAAAATCTCACGAAGTAACTTATCCAAAGGTACATGCCTGAACTTCCACTTGTCACCCAAAGGGACAACAATCCTTTAGGGGTTAAAGACCTACATAAGCCCAACAAAATCTCTTTACGTCACTTTTTTTTGGGTCATATATAATAAGTTGTAAGGCCCTTCAACATGGTTTTTTTTATTTTTTATAACATCATTCATTCATTAAAGGTGGGCATCTCTCCTACTAAAACTAAAGAAACTCTAAAGGAACAAAACATTTTTTCTTTGTCAAGCCTTGAGAAATGAGAACTCAACAAAATAAATGAAATAAATGGGAATGAATTCAACTAAGAAGAAAATCACAAAGAAACACATTGGACAATAAACACTTTAGAACCTTGCCCAAAGGTGTTGAAGAGACTGCCATCTCATCAAAATATTGTCATGCTACATTTAGGAATGTGGTTAAATGATGAAACAACATTTTAGTAACTTACGTGGGCAAAATTTGTCATAGAGCAAGATGAATTCCCAATTGATGATTTTATTCTTGTCCTAATGGACTTATTGCATTTTAATAAATAAATATATCTATTTATTGATACAAATGGAAAAAGGCCATTCCAAAAGTAAAGTACAAAAGTCCCAGCCAAAACAACTTGAGGAAAGTACAAGAAGAGACATGACTAATGTAAGAAGTCCATAAATCTCCCATTTGAACATACTTGCCTCATCAATGGCAGTAATAGATATTCCTAGGAATGTATTGTTTGTTCTTAAATAAGAGTTGCATTCAGAACATGGTCAATTTATGAACCTCCTATCTTAGAGTATCCGCACCCTTGCACACAACATGGAGCTCTAAAAAGCAGGTGTTCACGGTGCATCCATGACCACGGGCTCGTCAAATCTCTGATGCCCCATCCTAACTTGCCCTCAAGCATGTACAAGCAAACACTAAGAGCGTATCACAGAGGACAGGTGTCAAGCTTCAATCATGAACCTCTTGTGTCAATCAATGAGCAAGTTTTGATTACATAGGATTTGAGTGCGCTAACAATTCATCAAACCCTGAACATTCCATTATTTGAATTACAATTGATAAGCTAACCATATCTTGTATAAGGCTTTGACACATCTACGAAAATGTGCCCCAAACGAAATAGCCACACCAAATGCTATTGAGGGCGTGTTTAACATACAAGGGTGCGGGTGCTCTTAGATGCAACTAAAATAACAGAATTTGACCACAACACTTGTCAAGCAACCCAAAAGCATGAGCACAATATCGCCAACCCAAGAAAAGTGCAACAAAACAACACATGGCTTGTTGCATGGGTTTGTTATATTTCATTCCTGGAATTATTCTCTCTTGCATGGCTTGCAATCATGAAACACTACTCATCACTCCGAGTTTGTTAAACATATTTCACTACACATGGCATTATAATTCAGGCCCGATTCAGACTGGGAAGCTGAAAAGATTTCAGAGCATGTTATTGTTATTGGCCGGTTGGAGGGTTTCATCTGCTGGAGCTTTCAGATTGAAGCATACCACCGGTCAATGGAAATGCCATGTCATCACTTTTTTCCATCAAACTTAAAAAGAAGCTCACTTGTAGTGGTCAGAATTTGGGGTCACCTCGCAAGGTGACCTCAAATCTTGACCACCGGACAAAACATTCTCTCTCACTTCATGAGAGGAAAAGATAAAATTGTGTCAATTAAGAATAAAATAAAATAAAGTGCTCCTCCACCAAACATCTAATGCCTGGTGTGAAAACATGCACTGGACGGACACATCCGTGATGACATGACAATTTTCCCTCCAAACTCAATTGGATGAAGCAGTAGATAAGGGCTTTTGTCCGGTGGATCTGGATGTCTTGGTCTTAACCAACGTTTAATTTGTTGGTGAATTTTTGCTTATATCTTACCTCAAACTTGAACTGGCTACCATTACATGGCAAAATTTATGTGAAAATTTGATGAAAGTGCCCAATTCTTCTCAAGCAAAACATCAGTTTGCAAGATTTTGGATGAAAGTAGCTTATATTAGAATTTTTTTGGATGAGCATTTGTATATCATTCATTTGATCCAATTTTAGCTAAGTTTTCCTTACTTGCCTGCATTATGGGGTGCGGGTTGCTGCAAGGTCCAGGAAGAACTGAGTGCTAGTTTAAAGCTAGCCAACTGAAATGAGAAAAAACCAATTGAAAGTTATAAACTTCGGCTAAAAATCAAATAAATATCTATACAATTTTTATTTATAGTATGAAATAGAGAAAATAACCAAAACAATACCTTGATTAGCCGATTCAATACGGGAATTGAAGGAAATCAACCAAAAAATCTCAAATATTTCCTAGACCCAGGGTTGCCAGGGTTGCTCTAAGGTAGTTGCTCTAAAATCGTCACTTTCAAGGCTGTTTTGGATTTTCATGGGCTTTTCAAGACATGAAGATTTTCTGCCTAATTTTCCATCAAAGAGAAATGGATGCTAAATGTAACCCAATTTTTTTCATATTTTTTGAAGTATTATTGAATTGTTGATGAATTTTCAAAGTTTTTTGTAGTAGGCACCTATCTGTGACCCTAGGTCTCCCATAAAGCGTCCCCTTGCAAATTATAAAGAGATCGAGTGAATAAAGGAGTATGATTGGCTCTTGTGATAAAATACACTTTTTCTTTTAAGTCTAAGAAGGGTCCATTCAAGAACCACCTCATATCCATTCTTGGATTGGCTATGGAATGCTTTAAATGTGAGGGTCGCAATTAGAGCCGACTACTTTACCTTGACAAAAACAAAAATTAAACCCGCGTCTGAACCGGCCCTCACTTCCACTTTCCAACAACCAATACAAAACCCCCCTCGTTAGTAACGTTTTTCACTGATGCTTTCCCTTCCCCCAACCAATGAACACGCTTCAGTGTGACGCCACATAGGATTTCGCGCGCCTAGGTGGCAGAGAATCGATGCCAGGCGAGCATTTCCAGGGCACGAGAGGACCAAAACCGACGGACCAAACCCTTGGTCCTTGGACCCAGCCACACGTCCACTTCTCTCTCTCTCCCTCTGTCTCTCTCGCTCTGTCTCTATCTCTGTCTGCCTAACTTTGGATCATTCCTCGGTTTCAACCAACCGAGAAATCGGCGTCGCCCCAGCCGCAGAAGAAACGCACCACCCTCGTCAAATCCTCGCCACCACAAGACCAGCGTGCTTGGCATTTGCCAAGCTTCGCTCATATCGCTTGGACTCTCGGTCTGTGTCTTTATCTCTGGCTCTGTCTCGCATTGCGTTCCATTGTGCGTGCATACGAGGATCGTAGTAGTGTTTGGGAGGGGGTGGCGATGGAGGTGGTGGAGAGGGTGTACCGCGAGGTGGATGTGTACGTGACGCAAGGCGTGTACTCGCTGCTGCGGAATGTGTTCGCCACGGAGCTGACGAGCACGCCCACCACCAAAGGGCTGCCCACCGTGGACAGCCCCACGCCCATCGTCATTGCCGTCACGCTCTACCTCACAACCGTCATCACCGGACTGGCGTGGATCAAGAGCAAGGACCTCAAGCCTCGCACGCACGAGCCTCTGCTCATGCAAGCCTGGGTCCTCCTGCATAACTTGTTCTGCTTCGCCCTCAGCCTCTACATGTGTGTTTGCATCTCCTATCAAGCTATCACGCACAAGTAAGCACCACAACCTCCGCTCTTCCACATTGCCCGTTTCTGAATGTGTGCTGGCGTTGTTCCCGAGGTGGATATATACATCTCTCTCATACTTCCCTTTTTCTTGCGAGGTTTCAGGTACACGTTGTGGGGCAATGCTTATAATCCCAAGCACACCGAGGTACCCCGGAACGATGAGCTTTTTCGCTTTGATTATTGATAGCGCTCTTGATTGCTACTGTTTTTGGAGTTTTAGGTCAGATTGCACATGATGAGCTTTTCGCTTTGATTATTCATAGCGCTCTTGATTGCTGCTGTTTTTGGAGTTTTAGGTTAAGGTTGCACATGCTGAGCTTTTCGCTTTGATTGATAGTTCTGTTGATTGCTACTGTTTTTGAAGTTTTAGGTTAAGGTTGCAGTTTTTAGGTTATCTTTTGAAGTAAGCCAGGCAAACTGAGTTGTCTCTGGATTTATACTAAGCGTAACCCTAGCATTTTTGAGTTTGCTGTCATGTATTGGCCCTTGTTGTTTTAGGGCTGTTGTGTTTCATGAGGATTCTGACTTGGGTGTTTCTGTGTTTTTCCTGCAATGTAGATGGCGACGCTTGTGTACATGTTCTACATGTCCAAGTACGTGGAGTTTTTTGACACTGTAAGGAGAATTCCACGTTTGTTGAGAAACGACTTTTTTTTCTGATTAGGACTCCAAAGTCCAGGCTTTGAAGTGGACTTTTGTATTTATTGTGTTGTTGTTTGCTAGGTTATGGCTATTTTCATGATTGCCTTGAAGAAGGTACAGAGGAACTGAACTTGTGTGATGGTGATGGTGATGGGGTTGGGGACGACAGGTTATTATGGTTATGAAGCGCAGTACAAGGCAGATCTCGCTTCTCCACGTGTACCATCACTCTTCTATTTCTCTGATTTGGTGGGCTATCACTCATCACGCTCCGGGTGGTGAAGGTAATATACTTGCATCCGATGTAGCAATTGTGTTAAACCACTGAAAATACTAAGTAACTCTTTTTTAGCATTTTTTTAAAATTGTAAAGCTTCATTGCAAAAACAAATTACAAAAATATAGTTCGGAATAGGAATGTCATATATGTACAAATTTGTTTTGTCTTAGTTACCAACATACCAACATGTTGTTTATAGACCATGTATAGAGTAGAAATTGTACCCAAGTAACCGGCCATACTTTATGGGGGTGTGCAGCATACTTCTCTGCAGCTCTGAACTCTGGAGTGCATGTTCTCATGTACCTCTATTACTTCTTGGCTGCTTGCCTACGAAGCAACCCTAAGTTGCGTGCCAAATATCTGTTCTGGGGCAGGTGAAAAAAACTTTTCACTTCAGAAGTTACAAATTTTTTAGTCTCTCACGTGAAATCTTCACCCTATCCGTAGTTTTTCTACTAATCAGTATATGATTACGTTGCAGGTATTTGACACAGTTCCAAATGTTCCAGTTCATGCTCAATTTGGTGCAAGCTTACTATGACATCAAAACTAACGCACCTTACCCACAATGGTTGATCAAGGTGTGTTTGCCTGATCCTCTCTCACTGAAACTTATCATTTTCGTAACTTCTCTTGAAACACAAACTCTCTAAGGGTCATGCAATTCAGAATAAAAGGTTTAGTTTAGAATGTTTTCAATGACAACGAGGAATGTACTAAAAGTAACAAAACCATGAAGTGTCCACACCAAAGATTAAATTTCTCATATCTAATAAAATATTTGTAGAATCGTGACACGTGGTAAATAGAGACAGTTGCATTTCTATGATTGTCAGGTAGGGTTTTTAATTTCTTATAAATTTCGTGTTTTGTGAGATTAGTGCCAGGGTTATTCTAAGGGTTTCATCGAAATAGACGATTGAAAACCGTGCATTTCTGTTTTAGGGTTTCTGACTTTTCACTCACTCGTTTTGATGCAGATTTTGTTTTACTACATGATCTCGTTGCTGTGCCTGTTCGGCAACTTCTACGTACAGAAGTATATCGTACCCTCAAGTAAAAAAAATAAGGAAAGCAAGATTGAGTGATTTGTTTATTTTTTATTTTTTATTTACTTTTGTTTTTTAATTTCCTGGGTTAGAAGTTTTCAAGTAGTTTTTTAGTGAATGTTATTTCCAGTGACACAGAACATCAGGTTTTTCTTCTTAACATGGCATTTGTGAGTGTGGTTTGAGAAGTTGTAAGAGGATGGTGCCAATGCAATTAACCTCTGCATTAAGATTAGAAATGGGAAGCAGGTGGGCCATCCGTTGCACTGATTCCTTCCCTCAATAATCAAACCTTCACTCGGTCAATGCGTTGCCGTGCGGCTTGTGTTCGATTTTTCTCCTCTTTTCTTCGGACTACCACTCTCGGTGGAAGTGGGCGTTTGCTTTGAAGTGTACTTAAAAAGCGTGCCCTAATAAAGTCCCGATGAAAAGTAGATTTTTACTGAAGTTGTTCTAATGTTTGGTGAGTCTGAGGGAATGTCATACAGTGAGTGGGGATCTGTGAACTCTGTGTGAACCGTGAGTCTGGATTTTGTGTCAGAATATAAAATTTCACCTATAACCATTCATAAAGCTTTATAATTGTGCATTTTACATCTCTTGAAAAACTTACTTTCCTTTTTTTAGGTTTTTCATTGATTTTGAGTTTAGAATTGATTCTTGCTCATAAAATCTTGGCTCACCTATGGCTCAAATTTTTATGCTCACAAAATAACATCACCCATGAGTTTTTAAGCTTTCTTGGTACTTCTTTGTTGTAAGAGGGACCTAACATGGTGTCTTTGAATCTTGTCGCAATTTAGATTACCTATAAACATGAATGCATCCTATCGGGGTCATCTTTTACCTTCCATGACAGCCCATGTTGTTGTTTTGTCTATGGACTCTTGTGTTGTATACGGATGGGGTATTTGGATAGCACATGAATTTTGTTGGAGTTGTAAATTTCAAGCCAAGTCGTAGACATACTATCGGTCTACTAGGATTTTTTTGGGAAATTGTTGACATACGTCATAAAGTCATTTCTTCAAGTATTAAATGATTCTTGTACAAATACATACAACACTTTTGGTAGGCAACATCCTTTAAGGGCACCTACTAATGTTCTTAGTTCTCACTATTTTTCATAAATGAGGTTCAATTTTACCAAAACTACTACCAATTTTTGACATACACCTACAAAAACAACACATAAAGAGTGTGCATACCATAGCATATACTTTAAATAGGGGGTAGGCACACTTTTTCAAAATTGAAACTTTCATGAAGAATTAGAAGTTGTGGACTAGAAATAGCTAGCTAAAGAGTCAGTGGGAGCATTTCTTTGTGAATAAGGTGTGGCAACCCTTTTGCGGGTAATGTAAAACAGATAATGAGTGTACCTCAAAAATGGTGATGCAATAAGAAAGCAAGTTACATTCACATACTCAATCATAGTCTCCAACTACAAGAAGAGTGAAAACTAGAAGAGCGAAATGAAAAAGAGACATGCATCAAATAAAAAATTTCACATGCTAAAACAATTTCACACCCATTCTTCCCCTCTAAAGGTGGAAAAAAAAACTTCTCAATCTTCAAAGAATGGGACCTCAGCAAATGAAGAAAAGAGTGCCACATCCCAAAACAATTCTTTGAAGATTGAGAAAGGGGTGAAAAAGGTGTGACTAGCTTACTCCTAATGCTTCTACCTCCACTTGAGCTGATCATGAAAATCACTCACATTCAGGTTCACTTGTAGTGACTTGTGAATGTCACGAGATGATCTCAGCTACACGAGCGACGGAAGAGCAACCTAATCAAATTATGAAACAAGGGCGCTTGGCTGCAGAAGAGCTAGCAAGTTAAAAGCTTAGGGTTCGAGAGCGAAGTAGTCGAGGCCGTGGGCGGCGTGGCGCACTTGGCAAGCCAAGTACTCGGGCCACGTGAAGGGGCGGTACTTGGCCGGGTGGGCCTCGTCCACCAGCTCCGCCAGCGGCGCAATCAGTCCGCAGTCCGGCGCTTGCACGAAATATGCCACGGAGTATCTGTCTGTCTTCACATTCGCCACCGCTTTATGCAATGCACTGGTGCACTGGTCGTTGCTCATCACCTGCACCCACCACAATGATTTCCCATAGTCAGGCTTCTACCCCGTCCAGTAATTATGCAGTTATGTTCACAGGCCAGATTCTCCCACTTCTATTGCAGATGTAGGCACCGGAGGAAGTGCAAGCTCTTGCAAGTTGTTATGAAGAAGTTGCAAACTATTGCAAGCAATCGTGTGTTGTTATGTAAGCAATCGTGTGTTGTTATGCAAGCAATCCTGTGTTGTTATGCAAGCAATCCTGTGTTGTTCAAGCACAAGTTACAGGGTAAGACCAAAGACATTGGGAAATTTGCAATGGGCGGAAGTCATTTTGACAGAGCCCTATCTTGGTTATGGGTTATAGTGGTTGTCTTGTAGCCCTAAAAGTACTTCATTCTCCCACATAGCTGGCCCCCACCAAGTTACAGTCCCATTCCCTTTCTTTGGTTGATGATGCTCTCACACCACACCCATCATCAGTCCTGCCTTTGATCTATTTGCCAAATGTGGGTAAGTAATGCGCAACTTTGTACATCAATCAAGTCTTTTGAAAATTGTTGTCAGAAGCAGACTCATTCCCATGTTAGAAGAATAATGCCAAGTTCAAGGGTGAGCAACCCGTGTTGGGTGCATGGGAGCGTGCAAGTACAGTTGTGTGTTTTGCCAAGTTCTCTCAGTTGTGAGATTTTGAGGGATAGGAGCGTGTAGAAAGCTGTGAGGTTGGAAGAAAGTAAAAACAAACAACGGTGGTAAGGTAGGGAGCCTCGAATTCCACTTGGGGTTCTTCTAATTGCTTTCACGTCTTGGAATGGTTGACATATTTCTTCAAATATCTATTAATGTTATTCAAGTATCTATTACAATTATTAATGAGTTAAGTAGATTTAGCAAATTAGGTCTAATTGTAATAGATATTTGAAAGAACATGTCAACCGTTCCTAAACGTGAATGCAATTAGAAAAACCCCAAGCAAAATTTGAACCTCCTACCTTAGTAGACTGATGGAGTGCAGGGTATTTTTTTCAATTTGTGACAAAAAAAAAATTGACAGATTTACACTGATCTGGGACAATCCCTCTATTTACTATGGAATTCGCAGTGGACGTCTGTAATCTGGCAAGCGGAAAAAATGCCCTGATGGAGTGCAGTGCGGGGTAGTTCTGACCTGGAGCATGTTGCCGGCATTGACAGCAAACGCGTAGGGGTGAGGCCGCACGGCAACCCAGCGTTCGTCTTTCAGCACCTGCAAGCCTCCGACGTCACCCTGGTGCAGAATGGTGAGCAGATTGGCGTCGTGGTGCGGGGTCAAGCCCACCGTCAGCGACGGCTCAGGACATGGCGGGTAATGGTTCAGTCTCATGAGGGCCGGCTCCTTGGGCCGAAACCTCTCCCGCTCCGCGTCTCCAATGCCCAAGCTCTCCACTATGAGGCGAAACAGGCGCTCGCCCAGCTCTCGCAGCGCCTGGGCGTACTCCTGCATGGTTTCGCAGAACTCTGTCCGGGAGCGCTCGTCGTCCGGCCACAGCGTAGCCGCATATCCGGCCACGCGCGGCACGTCCACGAACAAGCCTTCGCTCCACAACCTGCATACATCCAAGAGTCTTTCTACTTAGAGCATCCTCAATCTAGACTTTACATTGGGGCTTGGAGCTTTGTTGTGTGGCCTCAGCAGAAGCGGGCAACATACCGGCTTCTCCTACCCAATGCACAGGATCTCTGTTTATGCCTTGCAAAGTAGTCATCATTTCTCTGACAATAGTATACTTAACAATTTGAAGGACTTTTGAGGGATATTGAAATTACCAGGCAAGGTCTACAAAGAACTGGTTGCTAGTTCTAGGAAGAACTAGCTGCTAGTTCAAAGCTAACCAGTTGAAACAAGAAAAGTCTGTTTGCAATTTATAAACATTGGCTGAAAAACCAGTCAAAAATCTAAAAAAATAATATTTATAGTAAGAAATAGAGAAAATAACCAAGATAGTTCCTTGATAAATCAGTTCAATACCAAAATTGAAAGAAATCAACCAAGAAAACTCAAATATTTTCTGGACCCTACTATAGGATGTGGACTAGGTTTTGTTGTCCCCTTAAGATCACATCCCATACATTTGGGGTGCATTGGACCAGATTTGCAATTCTCAAACTAGGACCCACCTTGAGAGTGCCATTACAAAGAATCGATATACCTGCTGGATTGAGGATGCCCTTAACTTTGTAACAGGAGTAAGTTACAGTTCAAGTACTGACGTTTCAGTGAATTTCGAAATTTGTCTTAAATAGTTAGTTCTCTTGGCACGAGAATAGGAGCATCAAGCAACTTGCAGGATGCTTTGGCAACTCCCCCCTAGCTAGGATTAATAAAGTACAGATGGTGGTGCAAGAGAGTACGTACGATAATACCTGCGACTGTCTCTGGAATTGTTGGATTGCGGAAAGCCATACCCAAGCACGCGGTCCCCCTGCAGCGTGCATTCCAGCTTCTCCTTGGTATCCAGCGGGAGCTCGAAGAAGTTCTTCGACGCAATCTGCACACGATCTAGAAGCTCTGGATTCACACCGTGGTTCACCACTTGGAAGAATCCCCAGTGCGCACACGCCTCACGAACGCTGCGGTGCGTATCGTCGGGATTATTAATGCCGGCCTGCTGCAAGTCGATCACTGCAATCTCATCCTGGGCATAATCATCGTGCGCGACGACGTGCTTCAGCTCGTGCATGGGCCACTTGTACGACTCAGGAATGACATTGCCGGCCATGGGCACGTCCGGTAATGCTTTGGACAATGGCGGCGTCACCCTGGAGCTAGCTACGTCGATCGCCGGCATGTTCACAACTGCCTACGTCTAGACTGCTCAAACAAGCTTTGAAATCGAGTGCTATACGACGAGCAAAGATTCGGTTCCAGTTGTCGACTAGATTGATCGGTCTCTAAGACAAGAAGTTCAAGATCTTGTTCAGGAATAGAATGCTAAGTTACTAGTGAAACAGGTGCAAGGGGCTGCAGTGCTGTACTCTGAAAGACTGTGTAAGCTTACAGTCGAATGTTGCTGTGTCGGATTTTGTGGTGCTGTTGTTGCAAACGAGGTGCGGAGTGCGGAGGAATCTGTTGTAAAGGAGGTTGATGATACTGGTAGTACGGGTTGATGACGCTTTGCTTTGCTTGCGGATAAAGGAACTTCAGATATTGCGTTAAAAGCGAAGGGTGCGAAGCGCGTGGTGGTCGCGCGAGGTGCGTGCTCGCCAAGGCTGTGGTGCAGGGTTTATTTTGTGTAGGGAATTGGTAAAGCCACACTCAAAATTTCTAACGCCACACCTCAAGATGTGCTTTGAGTATGAAATGTGAAAATTTAATGTTGATTTTTTAGGGAGCGACTACGTGGACACCCCCAATTGTTACGTGGACCCCATAGTCAAATTTATCAAATTTGAGATTATTATTACATTGAAATATGAAATAAAATCAAAGCAATACTTTAACTTACATCTGCGTCTACAAGCGTTGCAGACATACAACATATTTTCATCATTTATGACACAGTTAGGAGTTAAACTCAATTGCTCCTTTCATTTACTAGTTTGACTCTTGATTGTGTAACAAATGAGGCAAATTTGTTGTATGTTTGTAGTACTTGTAAACGCAAATGTACGCTAGAGTAGTGCTTTGATTTTATTTCATATTTCAACATAGTAACAATCTCAAATTTAATAGGTTTAGCTATGGGAGGTGTCCACGTAGCAACTAGGGGGTGTTTGCCTAGTCACTCCCTTTTTTTATTTTCATCAAAAGATTTTTTTCATGTCTATCATTCTAAGGCTATATTCAAATAATTGGAGGTTCTTGAATTTGAAACTAAAAATATAGGATATTTGAATTACTTGAAGCAAAAATACATCAGAAAAATAGCAATAGTGTAGTAAAAATTCAACCAAAATTTATGTATGTTCTTTTTTCTTTTAATGAGGTGGTAATGCCATGATTGAATGAATGATGGACCACTTGAATAACTAAAAACAACATCAAATTTTCAAATTTACATGCTCACAAGAGTGCGGCGTTAGCAATTTTGGGTGCGGCCTTTAGCAATTCCCTAAAAATATATGACTTTTTAATTACCTAGAGCAAAAATACATAAAAAAAATAGCAATGGTGCAATAAAAGTTCAATAAAAATTTGTAGTTGTTCTTCTTTCTTTCAAAGGAGTTGTCAATGCCTTGATTGATTGAATGACATACCAATTAAAAAAAAGAAGTTAGCATCAAATTTTCACATTTCATGTTCAAAGCACACCTTGGGGTGTGATGTAAACAATTTTGGGTGTGACTTTAGCAATTCCCTTTCTTATATTTTTGATGGTAGAACGACACGCAAGTAAGGAAAATTTGAATAGAATTGGACAAAATTTAAGATATATGCATGTACATCCATAAAGTCTACTTATATTAGTAAACTTCATCCAAAATTTGACAAACTTGGTGCTTAGCTAAGGAAAAATTTGACAATATCGTCCATTTTTTTCACCAAAATCTTCTAGTGTTGTAATCGCCGGTCAAAGTTTGAGGTAAAAAAATTTAGTGAAATTTTTTGCTAAGAAAATATTCCCTGCTGTGGTGTCGTAGACGTGCACAGATTCCTTTGGGAAAGCCCTCGTTTCCGTGCCAGTGCTCCGAGCTTCAGTTAGACTAACCGTGTCTGTCACGTGATCAGAACCGTAGTCCTTGGAGTTTTTTTTAGGGAAAATTTTATGGTTACCCTTGAAGTTTGCCATATTTGTATAGATATCCCTGGTTTTTTGGAAATTGCACAAATACCTTGTACTATAGTTTTCAAGTTTTTGTTTTGTTATGCACTCTACTTCCTTCATGACCAGTGTTAAAGCAAAGATTGTAATAGAATGGAAAAGAAACAGTGTGCGCACAAGGGAGAAAGAAGCGGCATGCACAATCAAACAAATGTTTGAAAATCATGGTCTAAAGATAATTGTGTAATTTCTAAAAACCAAGGATATCTATAAAAATACAGCAAACTTCAAGAATATACATAAAATTTACCCTTTTTTTATGGAACTTGGTGACATGATTCTTTTTCAAGCAATTTCTTTTTTTTCCTAAATCTTACCCCAAATTGTCAGTGGCTCCCATTACTTAAAAGAAATTGGATGAACAATTGAATGGAATTATCAAATCCCTTCTCCAACAAACACAAGGTTTGCCAAAATTTGGATGATGTAACTGATATTAGTAAAAAATGGAGGAACGTGCTCGCATTGTTGAATCTATTTAATTTTCTCGAATTTTTCCTTACATGCTTGCATTCTTCGGTGCTGGTCGCTCTACCCTGAACAAAATAAAAATAAAAAACCTTGCTTGGTGAATTTCTGCTTCAATTTGAGTTCACTTGGGTTTTTTTTTTTGAGATTGGTTACATCCAAGATATGTCTTTTTGTGTCAGTCAATAACCTCTCAAACTTTTTTACACTCAGTTGACTTTCGAAAGTTCTAAAATTGGTTTGGTGAAAACCTAAATTTTAATCTTTTATGTCTAACATTGTTTTCTTTTTAATAAGGTTCATTGTTGATTTCTAATCCTCAAAATTCCTAGGTTGAGTTTGACAAAGGCCAAGTCCCATTGTCCCGAGCATTGTCCTCAGTCTATGGATTTAGCCTTCAAAAAATACTAGGATTCCAAGTTGGAAGTTCAACTCATTTTTTGGAGTTTGATTAGCACATTAAAAATCATGCAAATCAACTTTTGCTACAAGAAGTTTCAATAGAAAGTTTTCTACAACTATCATTTGAATTGGATTGGAGGTCAAATATCTCTTTAGATTAGAGTAGAAATATCTAAACTTGGCATCATATTTCTTAAGAGAAACTGTGTCATAAAATTGATTATCAAGATTTTCATCTAGTCCCTCCAAAATAATTCTTATCAATGCTTTTGGATATTTCGATGCAAATTCATCCTAACCCTTGTTGTCCAATATTGCACATAGAATGCGTTTTCACAAAGTATAATATAATGTGAAGACCAAGAACACATGTGGATTTAAATTGAGATCCCATTGATTACGATAAAGATTATATTTATAATTTGTTTTTACTGACTTTTAAACCCCTTAAAGAGCGGCATTCTATTTAAATGATGAATGAATGCAAGTATGTCCTATATAAACCAAAACTTGACCTTTTTTCCATCCAGATAGTACATACTCATTTTACAAGATTATAGTATGTTACAATTAAATACCCTCTATAATAGGTAGGTTTCTAATGTCAAAAGTGTAAACTTGTGTCCAAAAACGTAAAGTATTGATATTCAAAATTTTCAACTATCTTAACCCTTAACTCCTGAACGTCATGAAAGCTCTTTGCGGCCGTATGTATGGCCGTATGTACAAATGTATTTGAGCTGCTCTGAGGGCTTTCTAATTTTGTTTATGCACCCACCATCATACAATCCTTCAATATATATGGTTGTAACACTTAATTTCTAATTAATTCAAACTTCTGAATATTGGTTGCGATCATATTTGGAACCGTAACTCTATTGCCCAAGGGCCCTTCAGGGGTTAAAGGACCGAGCTACTATAATACATACTATGTACGCTGCTATATAATTGGCATTTGCTACCAACAAAAAATTTTAATTTGGGATCTTGACTATCTCACTAGAACAACATTGATTTAAATTCTAACTTCTTTGTTGATCTCAAATGTAATAAAGGTGTGGATGCACTCCAAACACAAGAAAAATACCTCATATTGTATTAGACGCAAAGGGCTGCTTGGTCCTTTAGGGGTTAAAGTAACACTCGTAAATCTCAAACAGTAAGTACATTCATAGCCGTAGGATTTGTATTACTTCAACACATTCAATCAAGAAGTGGATTTTGAAATCTACGTTTAAGACTTTGATATTTATTGTTGAATTCTTATTTTATGTTTTCACATGACATGTTCTTTTGATGAGTCATGATCCTTCTACATTTGCTCACAAAAATCATGTAAGCACTTTAAGAACAAGAACTGCACTCATCAATAGACATTGTTCCATTTTTTGCATGTCCCTAGCTTACATTGAAATGCACAAAATTCAATAAAAACTCATTCAAACTTGGTGGTAGGGGTGGTGTTAGCAAAGTAAACCCAATCCAAACCTGTACCTAAATCTATTCTTAGTTCCCATACTAACAATAAAAAAAGCTCAAGCAAAGTGGAACCTAGTACATTCAAAAAGCTTTGTTTGGTTAAGCCCTTCTTTACCCTAGAGGTGAGAAGTTGTGGAGAGCAAAATTTTAATCAATAAAAATTACAAAATTTGAGAAAACACCATATTTTTTATAATGAGAGTACTGCAGTGAAATGAGAGGTAAATTACCCTAAATTCAAAAAAAAGTTTTAGGTCAATTAAGCTCAAATTGAGCTAAATTGACATAAAGCTTTTCAAATTTGACCTAAAACTGAAAAGTTTTATGTCAATTCAGCTCAAATCAAGTTGAATTGACATAATACTTTTCAAACTTGACTTAAAGTTGAAAAGTTTTATGTCAATTTAGCTTGATTCAAGCTGAAAACTCTCATTTTAATGAAAATTGGTGATATTGGATGGAAATTGGTGATTTTGGTCAAAATGTAACATATTTATTTTGAGAGGTCCCCATTCTCTCATTATAACAAATATGGTGTTAGAATTGTAGTTTTTATTAGCTGAAATTTTACTCTCCACAGCTTCTCACCTCTAGTGTAAAGAGGACCTACGTTTGCTCAAAAACAAGAAAAAACCATTTTCAATGCAAAAGTCAAGTTTTAAAAAGAGGAAGCAAAACGCGCTAAAAAACATTATATTTGCAAACAACTTCTTGGCAAGCAACTTCTAATTGGTACCTGTAATAATGTATAGAGGGGTACAACAAGCTTACAAATTGCCTATTTCAAGCATTCAGTTTTTGTAATAAAATGTAGAGTGTGATTGGTACATTTTTGTCAAGATTTTTGTCATTGCATCCTTATGCAATCCCAATCAAGCATACCAAATTTCAGTTCCTAAAAACCAAAACTCCATTTTTGGTGAATTATTTTGTAAGAAATTCATGGTTTTACATGGTAATTGATTGAAAAACATTGGTGATGAACTTTTGAGATTTGGTTCCACGGATATGTAGGAAACATCCATATGCACATCATCCATGCTAAAAAGAAACCCCTTAAGTAACAAAAACTTGAGCTACAAAAGATTATGTGAAACTTGTGGTAGGCCTAAATTTTGTAAAACAACTTTTTTCATTTTTTAACTTGATTTTCATCAAGTAAATAGAATGTCATGTTTAGAGATACAAACTTAGTTATAATATTTGAGTCAAACAACAAAATTTTATTTTCATAGAAATTTATATGTTTTACAAAATTTGGGCCTATCACAAGTTTCACATAATCTTTTGTAGCTCAAGTTTTTGTTACTTAAGGGGTTTCTTTTTAGCATGGATGATGTGCATATGGATGTTTCCTACATATCCATGGAACCAAATCTCAAAAATTCATCACCAATGTTTTTCAATCAATTATCATGTAAAACCATGAATTTCTTACAAAATAATTCACCAAAAATGGAGTTTTGGTTTTTAGGAACTGAAATTTGGTATGCTTGATTGGGATTGCATAAGGATGCAATGACAAAAATCTTGAGAAAAATGTACCAATCATACTCTACATTTTACTACAAAAACTGAATGCTTGAAATAGGCAGTTCGTAAGCTTGTTGTACCCCTCTATACAATGCTCTCTAAAAAGTAAGGTAACCCCCAAGCGCCATTCCATTAAAACCAGCTTTTAAATTTTGTTTTTTCATTGGTAGCGCGACTAGCACCCAACAATACAAGCAAATAAGGAAAAATTGGACATAAATGGATGAAATTGACGACTTTTGTATATACATCCATAAAGTATACCAATTTTAGTAGCTTTTATCCAAATTTTGGCGAAGCTTGCATGTGAGGAGCCTGGAAATTTCATCCATTTTTTAAGCCCATTTTCCTAGTGTTGTGGGAGTCAGTCCTAATTTGAGGTAAGATTCTGGCAAAAATTTGCCAAAAAACGCTGCCCATTATGTGTAAAGATAGCTACTTTGTAACTGAAATGAGGCATCTGATATTTTGGAATTAGAAAGTACAGATTTTTGGGATGGCATTAATGAGTCACCTACTCCAGAGTAAGAAAATCTATACGTGTCGGTGCTTGATAAGCAAGTGCCTGGTAAGGTAAGAGGTTCTAATTGCAATCATGCTCTAATTGTGGTCAGCTTTAGGAATATTTGACATTTCACAAGAAATATCTATGATTGTCATTGATGAGTTAGGTAGGATTAGCAATTAAATTGCTGATCCTACCTAACTCATCAATGACAATCATAGATATTTCTTGTGAAATGTCAAATGTTCCTAGAGGTAATCGCAATTAGAACCTCTTACCTTAGTAAGTGGAGGTTTTGAATCAGAGAAAGGTTGATTTTATATGAGGAGTTGGGGAGCTTTCTGAGTATACAAATTACAGAGTTTTAGCTGTAAGAGCATCTCTTGCCACCCGCCAAATGAGTCCTTTGCATTCCACTTTTGCAATTTGAGCCTCTAACAACACTATACTTGTTGATGTGCAAGAGCAGGGCCATTCAAGTTTAGCCACTTTCACGTCAAATTCAAGGTTGCTCTAGGCCCCCTTCATGGTCCTTGCCAAGCACTGTTCATGCATTATTCACGATTTGCAGCTAGATGTACCAATGCAATTTGTTGTAACACAAGTGCAGGCCCTAAAACTTTCCAAACTGCAGGAGAACTTCACACCCTGTTGCGCTACTTGCTGCTCCCGTCCCCTCTAAACCTATTTACCAAGGGCTTCATTTGGTGGGTGGTAGGAGATGCTCTAAGAGCATCCATACCCTTACACACAATCAATGACTTGCTAAGTTTAAACATTAATTTTTGAAAAGCCATCAAAATTCTCACTTGCCCACTCAAGGTCATTTTTATGTTTTGGTCAAGGTAGAGCAACCTTCACCCCAAAATGCAAGCATGTAAGGAAATATTGGATAAAATCAATGATATTTGCAAGTTTATTCAGAAACTTTTACCAATATTGCTTACTTTTATCCATATTTTGGCAAACATAGTGTTTGCCTAGAGAAGGATATGGCAATTTCATCCATTTTCTCACCCAATGTTTTTAGTATAATGTTAGCTAGTGTCAAATTGAGATAAGATTTAGGCAAAAATTTGCCAAGAAAAAGAACCTTGCCCCTACCCTTGCTCTTCAAATATGTCTTATAAATAATCAATTGACCAATCATAAAGTGGGGTATAGGATAGAGCTCACTAAACTTAAGATAAATTATGATTTCAATAATCTTTGCTTGACATGCTAGGTTTGTGTGTCATGAGAACATTTTAAAAGGCTTGGAGCACTTGTCATTCAAGTATTACTTGTGATAGACCTTTTGAGTGTAATAGTGCAAATGCTCTAATGTGAGGAAGACAAGTAATTGTGTTGATTATGGAATTGAAATGGTTACACATACTTAACATGTTTTTGCTGCAAATTTGGAATTTTTGATATAAAGTAGTTGACATGCTAGCTTGTAGGATTATTGGATGAGTTATATAGTAGTGTGATGTTGAGTAATATTGTGTAGTAGCATGACACACTACTTAAAGTTAGAAGAGCAAGGGGTGATCCTAAGAACGAGCACGTTTGGATCACTTCTGAGTCAAATTTCAAATGCAATTGATAGGTATAAAAATTACCATTTTCAAGAGCAAGGCTCTTTACAAATTGCAAATGAACCAAGATATCTGCAAAAGTATGATTAGAGGATTCTCAAACATGAGGTTGTTAATAAATTGTTGTGTGACTCTTACCAAACTTGTTGATAGCTTGCCAATTTTAGTGTGCATTAACAATGTATGGAAGAGCTGCATGAGTTTGGATTTGGCAATCAAATTGGAAAGAAGCTATCCTTTTTAAATTGGAGACTCAAGAAACACACGTTGACCTTTGTTCAAGAGGATAAAAATTGGAATGCACAACAAAGAAGATTGTTTATATGGAGCAATGACTTGTTATTAAAACTGGTCAAAGTTCATGTAAAACTCAAGTACTAACAAACTATTGTTGAGAAATTTGATTCTCAATGTTTCACACCAACATTCAAGTCTTGCATTATGTCAATCATGGCATGGTGTGCTTTTATTGCAACTAGCAAAAAATACTTAATCTTGATTCCCACTCAACACCTTGGTATAGATTTTGTGGACACTGTGTGTAAGGATTATTGCCTTACTTTTACTGCCATGCTAACCATGAGTAACCCATATTTTATGCTGGATGGTACACCAACACATATTGCCAATGTGACAAAAGCTTGCATCAAAGATGCTAGATTAAAGGGAAAATTTCATGGATACCCTTGAAGTTTGCAATAGTTTCATAGATACCCTTGCTTTTTCAAAAATATCACAAATACCCTTGGACCAAAAAATTTAGGCATTTGTTTTGTTATGCATGTCACTTCCTTCTCCCTTTGTGCCCACACTACTTTCTTGTTATGCATGTGCACAAAGGAAGAAGGGAAGTGACATGCACAACAAAACAAACACCTAAAACTTTTGGTCCAAGGGTATTTCTGAAATTTCTGAAAAAGCAGGGATATCTATGAAAATATGGCAAACTTAAGGGGTATCCATGAAATTCTCCCTAGATTAAAATGCTTATTTTGCTCTCCAAAATCTCTTGACCTCAACCTTCTAGAAAACCTTTAGATGATTTGCAAAAATAAGGTTCAAAATATGAATAGATCCAAAAAAATAAAAATAGAATTTGCAATGCAATAAATGTAGTTTGGAAAAGCATATCAATGGAAATGTTGTACAAGTTAATTGCAAGCATGCCACAATGCATGCGAGCTCAGATTGATGCTAACAGAGGCAGCACAAAGTGGTAGTAACAGCTCTTGATTTATTCAACATATAGGCTATAAGTGTTTACAAAAGGTTTGTACATTGCTTCGAGATGCTTTTACATGTATAGAGCTGTCCTTTTATGGAAAAATATTCTATCCCCATTGTGTACATAAGGCAACATTGGCCTTATTTCCTCTTTAAATTGTTTTATGTTTGTGAGAGAAAGCTACAGGATTACCTTGCTATATGGAGGGTACTACACTCATGCAATTAGATATGGAACATGAACTCAAAGATAACAATAGATCAGTAACAAAACTTGTACACAAAAAAGTGGATTAAAAATCAGATTTATTGATTACTCACATTACATTACAAGCCACTTATTGGCCGAAAGGATATTACAAGCTTTAGTTTCTTTTCACCAAAACTTTATCTTGACATTTAAAACTATTCTTTTTGTGTTTTGAGCAAAATTAATAAAATATAGCTTCTCAACCTAACGTCTGTTTTGAATGACAACTTTGAAAAATTCCTAAAAATTAAACATGTTATTCTAGCCAACATCCGGATTTATAAGCATAGAATAACAAAAAAATTTGTTCACTCCATAATGTTCTACACTTCACTCCACACTTGTTGTGGAAATTTAGTTTTCTTTAGCATGCTTTTGTATTGGATACTAATTTTCTGCACTTTCTAAAAATCCACCAAACTTACAAATCTTCACCAAAATAGAAACTGAAAATTCTATGACCTACAGAAGATAATTGACTAAAGTATAAATACTAGTGTTTTACAAATAATCCGAATACACAAGCACCTTTGAACAAAAAGTAAAAAATGTAAGATTTTAATGAATCGTAAAGAATCAGTAGAGCTGGTGGTAAGCTTCATGGTAAAAATACCTATTTTCTAATCTCTAAATTTGGAGTGCTCAAGTGAAAACCTACACCAAGTATTGAATAGCTCATATACTTTTCCTGCTTTTGGTCAGGAAAAACACCTTTGTAATTGGCATACACTGAATTGTGCGTCCATAAAATACATCAGAGGAATTGTTAGGAGCCTGGAAGAAGTTCCTCTCACCAGTAATCTCACTAATTTCCAGCGTAAGACCACACCTGGAATCACAAAAGCAACCTCGGTGTTAGTGATACATGTACACACCAAGATCATTTCAGTCTCATTAGCATGAAATTCTAGTCATTTAGCACCCAATATTCGTAGTTCCGGAAACTCATTTTTGCACAACTTCACTTTTGCAAGCTGACAAAGGTATGTACAAGCTTGCTTGTATAAACTCTGAGAAGTGTATGACTACATGGAAACAAATTTGGTCGACTGCTTAATAACTGAATGAACTCAACGGTTTCTTCTAATTTACATTGAATTACTTTTGTCAATAATAGACATAAAAGAAAGACAGGAAGAAGAGGAATAGAAAAAAAAGTTGGTTTTATAAGGCAAACGACCTTCAGAGTGGTGTCCCAACTTCCAGTGCAAAGTGCATCACTGTCAGCCGCCAAGGCTAAGCAGCTTACACGGTTGGTGTGCCCCTCAGCTCGGCCTCCGCCCAAGTTTGCCACCACCTGCATATTACACAAAAATTGTATATAAAACTATACGAAACCCGACTCTATACAACTCAAAAAGCAACAAATACTTGCAATGAGTTAGAAACGTACTGTCAGCATCCTTAGCAAACTCTCAATTCATTTCACCAAGGTATTCAGTAAAATTAGAATATTTGTTTCGAGAAGTAATAAAGACAACATAATTGAGAGAAAGCTCTTCATAATTCATAGGCAGCCTTTCTTAAGTCACAATAAGCATGTGGAAGCGTCTCTGAGATGTACTGTACATCGAAACCACCACACGACCACTGTGACTACAGCGAGATCTCTTTACAATAGGGGGCGTCAGAGTTGGAACTTATGCGTGAAGATAGAAAACCAGGGCTTGAAATGTAGGATAACCAACCAACCACATCATTGAACATTCCATCTTCTGATTTTTTTGATAAAAATTAGGGAAATTTCATGGATATCCCTGAAGTTTGCAATATTATCATAGATACCCCTGCTTTTTCAGAAATTTCACAAACACCCTTGGACCAAAATTTTCAGGCGTTTGTTTTGTTGTGCATGCCACTTCCCTTCTTCCTTTGTGCGCGCTCATAACAAGAAAGAAGTAGTGTGCGCACAAAAGAAGAAGGAAGTGACATGCACAACAAAACAAACGCTTGAAGATGTTGGTCCAAAGGTGTTTATGAAATTTCTGATAAAGCAGGGTATCTATGAAAATATTGCAAACTTCAGGAGTATCCATGAAATTTTCCCTAATTTTTACAGGGAGGGAACTGAATTTTGAGAATCTTTTTAGTTTTTGGAATCCTTTTGTTGAGTCTCTCCCATTGTCACTAAATAAAGACAAACTTTGCATGTAACTATAAAAGGGGCGTCAAAGTTACTTTTCTGGTTGGTTTTCTGTCTACTTGTGACAGGTGATTTACCCGAGAGTTCTATACTCCGGCCAAAGTTCCAACTCTGACGCTCACTAATGTTGTCTAATTTAACTGAAAACCTTGTATTCTTTTGGGAAAATCTCATGGATACTCCTGAAGTTTGCAATAATTTCATAGATACCCCTGCTTTTTCAGAAACTTCACAAACACCCTTGGACCAAAACTTTCAGGCATTTGTTTTGTTGTGCATGTCACTTCCTTCTTCCTTTGTGCGTACACTAAGGTAAGAGGCTTGTAAACCGACCATCTAAGGGCTGAAACTGAATTTTGGCGTGGTGGAACTTCTTGAAATAGTTTTCAGTAAGTTTACTTGAAAGACAAGAGGAATTGACATCTAACCCAAGTTTTTTCATATTTTTTGGAGCTCTATGGAAATAGTTATGAAATTTTGAAGTGGAAAGACCATAGGGCTCTAAAACCGTCCATCTCCTCAAACGTACGTCCAGCGTACATTGCTTAAAGGCTATGAATAAGAACATGTTCTGGCAGAGTTCATTTGGGGAGGTGAGCGGCTTTAATGCCCTAACAGAGTTCGAGCCTCCTACCTTAGTTCTTTCTTGTTATGCGTGCACACAAAGGAAGAAGGGAAGTGGCATGCACAACAAATCAAACGCCTGAAAATTTTGGTCCAAGGGTGTTTGTGTAATTTCTGATTAAGCAGGGGTATCTATGAAAATATTGCAAACTTCAGGAGTATCCATGAAATTTTCCCTAATATTTACGGGGAGGGAGCTGAGTTTTGAGAATCTTTTTAGTTTTTGGAATCCCTTTTGTTGAGTCTCTCCCATTGTCACTAAAGAAAGACAAACTTTGCATGTAACTACAAAAGGGGCGTCAAAGTTATTTTTCTGGTTTTCTGTCTACTTGTGACACGTGGATCACTCAAGAGTTCTATACTCCGGCCGAAGTTCCAATTCTGACGCCCACTAATGTTGTCAAATTTAACTGAAAACCTTATATTTTTTTCACAACCGTAATATCTTAATACGCATCTCCGAGGGAGAAGGATTTCGTACCTTGGCTAACAAAGTGTCCCAGACGTAGCAATTGCCGTTGGAGTAGGCTACGAAGAGAAGGCGGCCGGAGCGGGAGAGGGCTATGGAAGTCACGGTGACAGGGCCGCGAGCAAGAGCCTGCGTGTCCCAGAACTGCTGCAACTCATGACCTGTGGCCACGTCGAAGAGGCGGCAGCTGCCGTCATCACTGCCGGTGCCCAAGTGCCGGTCCCCCGCCAGAATGTGCACCGTGTTGACATCGCCCTCGTGGCCGTGGAACGTGCGTTGCGCTCTGGCGGGTGTCCTGGCGTCCCAGAGCTTGGCGGTTTTATCACATGACCCGGAGATGAACATGCTGGCTTTGCTTGCGCTCACGGAAATGCTGTTGTGACCACCCCGTCCCCATCCCCATCCCACCACTTTGCATTAGCCACTGCAAAACCCCCTGTATAATAAAGAAATCCACAACTTTTCTCACACATAAAGACAGCCCTTTTTGGAGAAACCAAAGACAGGTGAGTCCTGCCAGACATACTTTTCTATTGTGCTAATAGTAATAATAAGAAGAGAAGATTTGATAGATATCCCTAGATTTTGCAGACTTCAGCGGATACCCTTGGTTTTTGAAATTTTGGAGATTGCGGGGATACCCTTGAGAGTATAGGGGTTGCAAAGACGTGAGGGAATGACATGTTTGCAGTTTTTGTAGTCACATCCTAGGCCATAGTGTTGTCAAATTCATTTTGTTTGGCGTCAAAAGGAGATGGCACGTGTGCTTCACAACATTAATGTTGCGTTCTTTATGCACACACGCATTGAGTGTGACTTGTTATATGGAAAATAGTGTAAGCCGGTCGTATCACGCCATGATTTTATGGCAAAAAGGAGTACTGATAAATCTCCTCTCTTCAAAAACCCTTCCAAGGGTATCCCCGCAAGTTTCCCAAAAATCAAGGGTATCCATCAAAACATTGCTAAAAGACAAGGGTATCCATCAAATTTTAGGTAAAAAGAAGGGCGACACTGACCTCATGACGTCGCCGGTGTGACCAGTGGCAATGTCACCTCCAAAAACGCTGATGCATTGCTGGCACTCCGCATCCCATAGCCTGCAAGTGCGGTCTTCCGAGCTCGTCACAATGCGTTCTTCTTGCGTGGGCACGTATTTACAACACGAGAGGTACCCCGAATGACCTGTCAGAGCACCTGCCGTGACAAGGTTCCCTTCCTTGTCAGGCGCAGAGTTGAGGTTGAAAATGGAGCACACGTTGTCCAGGCCACCGCACGCTACCATGTTGCCTCCGGGAGAAATGGCCGCTGCCATCACCCACGCGCATGCCAGCTTGAATGCATGCGTCTTCTGACTGGAAATGGCGTTCCATACGATGAGCCTGCCGTCTTGAGATGCTGACACAATTCGAGAGGTTTCTCGGTACGACCAATCCAGGGAGTATATCTGTTCCAGCCACAATTCCACCTCAGTCTCTCACGTTTCATTTCCACACACACGCCCCTTCTTGAGCCTGATGTGTAAAAAAACCTAAAGCCAAGGTCCGAGAAGAACCGACGCTAGTTCAAAGCTAGCCGGTTGAAATGAGAAAAAGCCGTTTTCAATCTATAAAAGTCGGCTAAAAACCGACAACCCTTGAAAAGCTAGCCGGTTGAAATGAGAAAAAGCCGTTTTCAATCTATAAAAGTCGGCTAAAAACCGACAACCCTTGAACGGCCCATCAGCCATCTCTGGCCGTATGTATGGCCGTATATACAGCCGTATTTGAGCTGCTTTGAGGGCTTTCCAAAAAAATTATGCACCCACCATTGTACAACCCTTCAATATGTATGGTTGTAACACTTAATTTCCAGCTAATTCAAACTTCTGAATATTGATTGCGACCGTATTTGGTACCGTATCTCTAGAGCCCAAGGGCCCTTCAGGGGTTAAGGATCGTTAAATTTTTTATTTATAGCATGAAATAGAGAAAATAACCGAAGGAGTTTATTGATAAACCGTTTCAATACGGGAATTGAAGGAAATCAACTGAAAAAACTCTGATAATTCCCGGACCCTGATGAAAGTGTCCACTAGAAAGTGGCCTTCATATGTGTAACAATAGGAAACCTGTGCTGATACAGAAGCCCCTGTAAAGAAGCCTCAAAAAGTCCAAACATGATGATCACACCAATCATGGGCTTAAACCCTACGTGCAAAACTCAGCTTTGAAAGCAGGAACTTTCAAAGCATGTATGATATGTAATAAAAACAGATTTTTCTTCTTTTTATTGGAACATATTGACTGATACCTTCTGTTGTTTCACAATATTATGAGGTCGTAAAGAGGAAGACAGAAATGCAAAAGAAACACTTGGCCTGTACCTTGCCTGTGTGCCCTTGGAGATTTCGGCAGCACTTGAAAGAGTTGTTGTTTACCTCCACCTGCTTGCATCCCTGAGTTTGCGCATATGTAGCCACTGCTCAATCCATCAATCCCAACAATTTCATACATGTCAATTTACAATGATGAAGGAAGCAGCTCTTGTAACACTAGCGGTTGGCGCTTGCTACGCTACGCATTCACCATTAGAACGGCTATCTCCTCATTTTCTATAATATCACAGAGACTGGAGATGTGATATTACAGAGGTGTTGATGTGATATTATCTTGGATAAGCAAGACGCAGTTCACGGAGAGACCTCCCTGTAATTCATAAGGAGACCTCTTTAAAACAGAATCACCAGCTTTCACCTACTTGCAAAGTGCTCATATAACTATCTGAAATCATTTAATCACAAACCTTTCAGCAATGTCAGAGAAATTAACGAAGAGGTCTCCCAACTAATGACCTACTTATACTTCCATCTTCCCGTCGAAGATCACCGTGAAATCTAATACCATGGAAAAACAACAAATTAAACCCCCATATAATGTATATGAAGTGATGAAGATTCGACCTAAAACAAAATTCGGCACATGTATACAAAGTGCATACCTTTAATACGCCAAGTCAAGTCAATTCCCACAATAGAGAATAGTTTGCAATATATAGACTCCTAATCAACCTTAAGCACCAACGACATTCCTTCTCTCTCTCTCTACAGGAGTTAATAATGTTTTGTGATCTCTCCACAGTTCTATTCGACTCTTCAAAACCCCAGAATCCTACATATTGATAGAATGCTTAAAATGACACAAATAGTATCCGATTCCACACACCTCAACAATTGCCAAACCCTTGAAAGTTGCAAGACTCACCACTATCCCAACAGGGGTTTACAATAAGAGCGTCACAAAGTGCAAAACTTGCACTCCAATATAAGAAGAGAAAATTCTCAAACAAGACATAAAAAACTCTTCAACGAAGCTAGTGCTTTGGAGTTGTATCCAATTTGGCAGTAAACCCTGAGATCAACAGGAATCGCAAGCTCTGACAATTACTAACAGAATATAACCATCGTGGGTACCGCATTTCGAATATGCTCCAAAATGGTCACCACGTCAGCCACACGTCAGCCACACGTCAGCCACACGTCAGCTATACGTCAGCTATAAGTCAGCCCTAACTTATCTCAAGCACAAATCTCAGGACTGTAAACCAGTGCGTAAAGAAAACGGAAATGCCAGGCACACTCAATACTAAGCGAATTCCCGCTACCTCTACCAAATCTCCTTACACTCAACTCTCAAAAACCACAACAAAAAAACCTTTGCCAAAGGAATACAATTATTTTCAAACAACAAAAAAAAGCAAACAAAAGAACAGGCCACTCACTACACACCACAGCGAATATCAGATTTTTGAGAATTCTCACAACTGCTCGAGAAGATTATTACAATGTAATTTTTCTGCAAAGAGAGCAACAAAAAAAAAATCGGTAAAAAAGAGAGAGAGAGAAAAAAAAAGGGGGAGTTAAGTTACCATCGGTATCACGAAGTGCCACTCTCTTCTTATGCAATTGCGCCCGCAGGTTCTCCACTTCGGCTTTGGCCAGCTTCGTCACGCTCTCCGCCGACATCTCTCCCGCCCTTCCTCCAATTCAACGCCACAGACTACTGCCAAATACCATCACAAATAAATCTCGTCTCTCTCTCTCTCTCTCTCTCTCCTCTTTCTCTTTCTCTCTCTGGGCTTTCTCACTTTACATCGTTCGCTCCCGAATTGGAAATCGTTTTACAAGTAGCTCATGGCATGGGCAAGTGATCGTGAGTGCGATCGAGAGTTACGGTGTGAACTCCGATCCGCCCCAGTGGCGCCATCATAGAGAGCGGCGTGTGGCGTCCGTTGTGGAGCTGAGAGAGTGGAATGGGATTGTTGTTGAGATGAGCGTGGTTTGGAAATGAATGCGGGCGAGCGTGGTGGTGCCGTGTCGCGCGTGAGAGCGGCGTGGCGCCATCGCTTGCGAGAGGAGGGGCGAGAGAGAGACGAGAGAAGAGAGAGAGAGTGGTGCGGGAGAGGAGTGGAGGTGGTAAGCTTGTTTGCTTCGTTCACGTGCCTGGGTTTTCCGATGCCGACAGTTAACTCTACTGCGGTGGGGCTCTGACTAACCCCGGGTTGTCACGCGCGGTTTAGCAACATCTAGAAAATGGCAAGATTATCGGCATCTTAGTATCTTACCTTACTGAGCGTGTCAGCGATGGATGGGTGGATGATTTTGAATGCTTATTGTGGGAGCTGTGTGAAACAGATGAAGTTCATCCAAGTATGTTTAGAAAATACTTTTTTTGTGTTTTCCATCTGTTTTGTTTAGCTTGATCATTTGAGGCCCAACATAGACTAGCAACCGGACAAAACACAAAAAGTGGCACCCCATTTGGTCTTCCATAAAACACTTCCACATCATCCAAGAGTGTTGTAGAAGGCAGTTGCTACAAAGCAGGAGTGTTTGTCTATTAGACATGCAAGTTTGGAGCCACCCTCATAGCAAGCCTTAAAACTTTACTATCTTATCCACTGACGTGGCTATAATGGTTGGTGACATGACAAGTTGAAGTACTGGACACACCTTTGGTGTGAACACTTTAATGAACAAAACTAATATTTCAATTGATGAGGTTTGAGATAATTTTGTCCAATTGCTAGTTTGAACCAAGCCTAAGTGTTTCATGATTTTGGTGCATCTGTTTTGATGACTCTAACTAAGCACGGGTTGTCACGCCAAGATTAGCAAAAATAAGTAGACAAATGGCAAGATTTTTAGCATCTTACTTATCAAGCGTTTCGGCAATGAATGATTTTGAACGCTTATTGTGGGAGTTGTATGGAATGAATAAAATTCATCCAAGTATGCTTAGAAAGTAGAATTTTGTGTGTTTTCTAATTATGTGATTAGTTTGGTCATTAGGAGTGTCATGATTTTTGTGCAAGACAGTGTATCAAACTATGTAAAATTGGAAGAAGAAGAAAAAAACTTGCAAAAATTAAGACCTAGTCTCTAGAATTTTGTGGGCCAAAATTTGGTTTGCCTCAAGAACTCCATATCTACATGCTAATTTTACCCATGTACACTCCTAGGGCACATTAAGGTTGCTAGGAGGTGAGCCTGTGAGCGGGAGCCCATGAGTCTGTGAGCTATGTGAGCGGTTAGTTTTAAACCTTGAAATTTACAAAGAGGTCCTATTACCATGGGTTTAGGGTGACCAAGATAAGCCGCACACCTATTACCATGGAACAAACAATGAGGTGGCCCTTCACAAATGGTATGTATTCCGCAGCTATACCATCTCAAATGATTAATTTGTGATTCTTTGTACATATTGCTTTACATATAAATGTAATTCATATTGGTACAAACTAGCTTGTTCTGGGACCTCTCATATGTTGTTTAAATTGTTCTTCATTTAGTTAGTACCAAAGACTAGGTTATTTTTTTGAACATTTGTCCAAGAATGATCTTGAAGACAGCGTAGTGTCTGTGAAAATAAATTACAAACTTCCACTAGAACTTTCTTCTACAATGGTTCTATTATTTGAACATTCTTCCAAGAATGATGTCCAAGGGTGGCTATTGTCCTCAAAGAAATGGACTTGAACATTCTTCCAAGAATGATTTTGTAAGGTGCCCTATATCCGTAAAGAAATGAACTTAAACATTCTTCCAATAATTATGTTCTAGGGAGGCTATTGTTCACAAAGAAATGCATCTCACTCCATTGAAGTTTACTACAAGTGAACATTATGCCAAGAATGATGTTCTAAAGGTATCATTGCCCATGAACATTTTCAGCATAATTCTTATAGAGTAATAGAGCTTCTATTGTGTGCTCTGTGTAGAACTTCAACCTAGAAGAGCTGGCGGATATGCCTACTTCCAATTTGTCGGAGACCGTTTACAACAAGTGGCTTCAGATGTTTGGTAATCATGAAGTTAATATACTTGAAGCTACTTGTGATGACGGCTATTTTGTTCTTCTCTATTTGTGACCAAATAATAATACCCAAAAGTATGCACACACTACTGCTCATCGGATCTGAACTCCCTCTTTGACTACATGTGTATTACACTACCAAGTCATGGCAAATCAAATTCCCTCAATTTTTGCACTTTTTTTTTCTTCTTGAATATTACCTGTTTCATTTTATTAATGTCCTGTCATGTGCTACAACAATTTAGAAAACCTCTAAATTTTTTTGGCTTAACCCTTTAAAGACCACACACATTTTCACAAAATCCTCTAGACACTAGGGTAGTATAACTTGGATGTGGAATTGAATCATATATAGACCCAATTTTAGTAATCCAACCGTACATATGGGAAGAACACCTTGATTATTGTAAAGTGTCAAGATTTTAGCTAGATCTACCATTGGAGGTGAAATATTATAATGATTGAGTGAGATGTAGTTGGAAAATCTCTAGTTTTCATGCTTGTGTGGTTTTGGATATTACTCCTTCATACAAGCTTTGATTGAGAAGAGCCTTATATTTCTAGAAAGCAAGGTTTATCATCTTTCCAATATGACTAGTTTCACACAAAATAGATAAAAATAGCAATCACAAGGTGTAGCTAAGTGAACAAAAATGGTCAAAATTCCCACTTTATTTGTTACCCAAAAACAATTTTACTGAAAATTTGATATATGCTATGGAAAATCCAATTGGTGAAAACAATCAAGAATTGACCTTAAATGTAGGATGAATTTTTTTAAAGATGAAATGATAGTACCATTTCAATAGATCTTCAAACACTACAATTATACTACTATTGTGTAGAAAAACAATACAAGCGTATTTCTTAAGCCATTTGAAACTTTTTGGATTGCAAAATTGAAATTTGGCATTCTTCTTGAATGTCTAATGTATTGTGTTGTTGCTTTGACCCATCTTTGACCAAATATGGATACATATTTTAAGGTTATGCTGTATAAACACCATTATTTATCAACTCACATACCCGATTCCATTGTTGTTTTTTAGGTTGGATGCAAAATTCTTGTGATCACAAGCGTTCTTCAAGACCAATTTCCAAATTGTTGAGTGATTTTACTTGATAGGCCAAGAACCACTCTATTGAACCAAAATGTGGTTTGGTGGTCTCTAAAGGGTTAATCCGCTTCAAGTACATGGTCATGGGTGCAGCCCAATATCCATGGTAATAGGACCCCATTCTTAATTTGAGTACTATTTTCATTTAATTACTACAAGTGTTTAAACTCATTACTGTAAATTTTCATTAATACTTCAAATGTTTAGGATTTAGGCTCCACGCTTAAGACTTTTCTGCTCCCAACTCACAAGCTCACTGCTCCCCCGGTAGCATCGATGCATCAAGTACAATCAAAATGTGATATGGAGAAAATTCAAATTGGGCATTGAAGCTTCAGACCACAACTTCTCCAAAACTTAAATTAAATTAAAATAAAATCTCAACCTTCAACAAGGTCTCAGTTTCGTGGAACACCCAAATTGCGTGCCTCACGCATTTAGGGGTTTAACACATAGCTAGTTCTCACGTTTTGATTTAATTTTGATCTTTTGAAGATGTATGTATTCAATAATCAACAGACACTTCGAGAAAATTAACCTTATCACATGACATTTAAAAATATTTTTTTGCGATTTACCAAAACATGAAAGAAAATTCAAACATGTCTAAAAATAAATAAACTTGGTTAACGTTAACGCATCAACGTCATCCAATAACAAAATTTTGGTCTTGTGGGAACACACCCGACTCTAGCCTAATTGACCTCTTAATCAACTCAAGAATTGTAGGCATACAAGAAAAGATCTAGAGGCTACAATTTGACAACATTTTCATCCATCTTTTCAAAGGCATTTCAAAAAAAAAAAAACGAAGTGAAGTTGTTACAACCTTGCAAATATAAACATGTATTTCATGTAGAACCTCTCCAAAGTTAGTAGAGCCTTTTCCAGTCCATTTTGTATCCCAAATGAGAAGATAGAGTCAATTACATGATGGAACTCCAAACAACAGCCATATGAACCAAACTTAACCATAAATTAGTAGCAGAAAGGGTGAGTCCTCGTTGCTGAAACGAAACTCAAAGCATCAGCTACTGAGATAGAAACACAATTAAAATCTGCCATGAGTATGAGGAAGCTTAAACAAAAGATGCAAATTGCTCTAAGTACATTCCGTAACGGCTCTCCCTTCACTTCAAGCTGCACCTCGAATTTCAAGCTCTTGATCGAGACCGAGGTAAGAGTCCGATACCAAGTAAAGCCTAATAGGCTGCACAAACGCAAACAGAATTGGAATCATAAGCGAAAGTCAAAGCATTTGGATTCAAAGGAGAGCCCTAAACCTCAAAAAACATCAAGAATATTGTTGCCATTAGAGGTACTAACAATTCCAAATCTAGCAAATACACCGGAAACAGAAGAATGTTGATTCAAGTCAATAAGTTTCAAAGCAGAACCCTAACGCAATGGAGGTTGACTTCAATGTAATAAACCATCTGACAAACACACAGAGATCTCTTTACAGAATCGTGCCGCCAAATAACGTTGTGAATTGACTGAAAGCGGATGATTTACCTCTGATTCAGGCTTCATATGCTTTGGTAGAACCAAGGTGCAATTTTGGTGCGTTAAAAAGGTGACTCGTTTTAATGCAAAGACTTCGCGCGTCTTGGGATTCCCAGCTACCAGCCACCAGCCTTCGTCTTTGACCTATAGCATTAGAATGCTGTCAAGCCCCTTTCGTCTCAAATGCTATAGATCTTAGTTGTAATGAATACTTCCATAAGGCAAATCCTTTGTAATAAAACACATTTGGTTTGTGCCAACCAAAAATAAAAACCGAAACAACTAAGCTGGCAGTAAAATTAAAAAGTAACGGAACTAATTGCTAGTACACTAAATACTTCATGTCACGTGGATGTTCAATTGCAGTAGGCGAAGAGTTAACGTGGCGCAAAACAATAGTGTATAAAGAGGTTGTAAGCTACTTGCAGCTTATAAGGTGGCCAAGAGCGACACACAAAGTCTGAATATGTATAATGTTGTGGCCTCTCGTGATTACCGTGGTCCATAGTATGTGGCGTTTTTAGTGTCATTCTTCATAGTTATGCAAAACGAGAGAAATTTAGGTAAGAAGACCAAACCTTAGGAAAGTGAGGCACATAAGCCCTGGCATTTGGCATCCGTTTCAGGACACGTCTGAAAAGCTCCACTCGCAATACCCATTCCTGATTCTTATCTTCCTTGCTTGGCTCCAGCTTCCACCTTACTTCCACACGAGGCAACCTCATCCAGACCTGTTACAATCATATTATCTGTGAATCAATCTTCTACTCACATGGGCCGAAGCTCTTTGCCAAGAGATAGCATTCCATGGCATTATTCAAAAAGCACTCCCCTTCATTCAATAAGAATATGGTTCAACAGAACATGAAAATTGGTACTGTTCTCAAAGGTACCGAAGTAATCAAAAATCTTCCAAGGTATGCTCAACCCTTTGGATATTGCTTACACACCTCCAGAAACTCTGCGACCTGTGGGGGACCGATAACAGTCCTTATAGCCCCTCTCACGTGATCCTCTGAGCTTGAGAGCAAGTCGTACCCAGTAACTATACCGCGTTCTTTTAGAACAGAGAGTATATCAGCGTTCATGTGTGGCATCATGTTCAACGCCAATCGCTCATCCTTTTCCCACCAGCGTCCCTGAGCAAATGAGAGAAGCATTAATCCAAGTATTACAGTATCTCGCAAAATTATGCTCCGGGTAAGAAACAACAAAAAGCCTCCAGGAAAGGTAGAGACACTACAGCGAGGGCGTTTGGTCATTCCTGTTACTAAAAAAAACTCAAGAAATAACAGCATTCTTAGTTTAGATCCAACGATCAACTAATAAAGCACACAACCGGCAATAGGCATTTGCAACCATTCTCACTTCAAGTCACAGGTCTAAAGAGAAACCTGCATGATCATCTGAAGGAGATGCATGGTGGAAAGAACGGTTTCGAGCCAGCCGCCATTGGCAGCAACGTCTACCATGGCTTGCAGCACACGTATGCTTTGGTCTAGCACTGATTTGGTGTCAGTAACGTAGTCGCTTACAGGTAAGTCCATCCTTGAGAAGTGAGCCTGCTCATTGCAATGCCCACAAGACCGACAAGATAATCAGACATGGTAGATACAAAACAGGAGAGTTTAGTATTAAAAGCTCACTGCAGTGCTTCCATTGAGCACGTCATAAAGACTACAATTGCAAGGTTTGTTCTGAACCCTGCATGCACCTGAAGAAGCAGATTTGTTTTCACATGTGGGTCGTCAAGGGCACGCTTGTCAACAGGCCAGCGTACGTCTTTAGCTAAATCCTCATTGAATTTCTCCTGAACACAAGTGCTTCATCACGTTAGTAACGACGAGCAGATTGACAGCCTTCCGGCCTGCAACGCAAACTGATTAGATGTATAACACCAAAGTGATACGACATTATCACGTGTCCATATTCAACAAGGAGAAATCTACAGAGAGAAGCAGGTGCGAAAGTTGACCTCGTTATGTCGAACTGGTAACTCGTCGAACTCTGCGGCCCCACTTAGAACATGAAGAAGAGCCTGGAACGACAAAACCAGAAATCTAGAATTAACACATACAGTGAACACAGATAATACTGTTCAAACATGAACACGTTACCACATGCGTGCAACAACAAGTGATCCTATTTAAAGTTAAAATCAGTTAACCTGGCCGGTTGCCTAAAAAATGCCAAGTAACAAACCTCTCAACAAAAGGAAGTCCAATTCACATAGCAAAGAGACATCTCTTGAGGGTATAAAGCACTGACAACAAGAGCTATTCTTCGTGACAACCCTTACCTCAAGGGAGGTGCCTGCACGTATATTGGAACTGAATAGGGCAACAGTTGTGTAGTGCAAATAATATTGTGAGGCAACAGTGCCCATCACCAATGATTCAACGGTGTCATCTTCATTCACTCTTAAACAACCCCCATCTTCAAGAGCTTTCAGAGTGTCATTTACAAGGCTGTTCAAAAAACAACGAATCCCGGAACTTGCATCAGTCAATTGTCAACAAAACACAATAAGTTAACATCCGTGTATGAGAGGGAAAAGACAGAGCAATGGAATTTTAGTGAGTCTCAAAGCTAACAAAGCTTTGCCTTTCTGCCAACTACGCTTATCCTTCCACTCAGTTGGCGTAAAAAAAGACTAAGTTCATAGAAAAACCCAAAGAGAATCGAGTTCAGTACTTTGATAGGTACGCATTGACAGAAGCGCTGCTGGTGTCCTCAAGATCATAAAAACTCGGGTTCTTGACCTGAAACTCGTTAAAAGAACAATTACTTATATACTGTATCACAAAACTAATGAAACTAAAGCTAATAGATTTATTCTCGTTTATTAAAAGTTCATAACTACAAACCGATTTGCGCTACTTACAATTCCATTGTACACACGATGAATTCATCAACAAAGGCCTTTGATAGCTCCAATAACTGAAGCAACAAGTGCAAACAGTCAATCAAGTGTGAAGTTTACTGTCTAATAGAATGGAAGACCATCTCACCAAGCGACGGAAAAGGTACGTCCACGTCAAATAATCGATGGCGTCTTGCTTGCTTGCTATTGTGCCAGCCACCACTTCAGCATTAAAATGGTCATGAAGATGTTGCGTAAGCATGCTTTCCACCGGAAAAGGCTCATACAGAAACTGCGCAGATATCATAGCGTTGTTACAAAAAACCACAGCAGTTTGTGCATACTACTTGACCAAAGGATAATTTTGATATTTGTGCAACATGGTGGCACCCATAGAGGTCATACCTTCTTGTAGAAGCTCTTCTTGGGATCGTGAACTAAGATCACAGCTTTCCCATACTGGTCAAATTGAGGCCGACCAGCACGCCCCATCATCTGCAGAACATCTGTAATAGGGAAGTCTACATAGCGCTTGGTCTTGCCATCAAAGAACTCAGTGCCCTGTCAAAAGCCATAAAAGGACTCTCAAGACATGCTTATTAAAGGACATTCAGCTAAATGTGTTACAGAAATCAGATATAACATCTGGATTGTTAATTTCTGGATTTTGAAAGAAACATGGATCTAAGATGGCGCGCATTGGACCTGCATGACGGCATTAAAGAACCAAACACAACAGGAAAGATACATAGAAAATTTTATAATGTTGAACGGCAGATTAATGTGTGCGAAGGCTGTACCTTTATAACAACAAGATGGGCTGGAAGATTAACACCCCAGGCAAGTGTGCTTGTACAAACTAATATCTGCACCACCGACGAAACAAATGATGAGCGAGTAATAGCCAGTGATCATGAAAGCATCGGTGGCTATTCACGACAGGAAGGAAATTCTGACCACAATACAAGTGCTGATTTGAGCGATTTATTATCTTCGAAAGTATGCTTGGATTTAATAACGCAAGCAAGCACCCATAGTGAACTGGACTTTCATGAAATCTAAAAAAAGAAACCCAATCCTATTGCAATCACTAGGTCCATAACAACATACAGATGGCGTTTCATTACAAGGAGAGAAGCATGTTGTATAGTTCCTCCACTAACACATTGACGAGAGCGGCAATAAGAGATTCAGTCCTGATAAAACCATTTAAAGAGATACTACCTGAATTTTTGTGTTGGTGAACAGTTCTTCGACAAGAGATCGATCACGGTCATTCAAACCAGCATGATGCAGTCCAATACCAAATTGTAGAGTGTGCTTCAAATTTTCGTCCAGTACTTGAGACACTATCATTTCCATCTCATCCTCTTTCATGTTTAAAAACTGTCGCGGTCGTTCATCTGCCGAGGTATACTGCATTTTCAGATCATGAAAATGTGTCAAGACAGCACTCAGTATATGGCTTGAGCACAGCAAGATATTGACTGCTATAACAAGATCTGGATAAGAATACGCAAAAGTAAACCTGCAAGTTTGAAAAAGGAAAAACCTGCGAACATCAAACAAGAAGGGAGTAGACCAAACATAGTCACTTTGGATCATGATGTTATATATGAGGAGCTCCTGCAAAAAACTTACCTGAATCAGGTCCAAGGCTGTCAGCCGAGTTTGACGTCGAGATGACACAAATATAAGTACGGGCTTCAAAGGAGAATGTGTTGTAATGGCTGCGTACGTTGGCTTGTTCATGCTGTTCATTCTTGGGCAATAGAACTTACCAGGATAACCCTGTCCAAGCATACTAATTAATCAACCCGAAGCAGAAGCAGAAACTATCTAAATATTTCAAAGCTGCCAGTACATCCGTCAGAGCCAGGGATAATACTGAAATCACAGACTCTGTTCACATTTGTGCACCCCAAGGTCAAACTTGCCAACTCTGATAAGAATCTTAGGGATCCACGAAGTATACGGTAAATCCATTAGAAACCAGAACACTCAAATGAAAATTAAAAAATACTCAACAAAATAAATCGCTCAGGAGTGGGACGTCGAGGCCTCTAGAGATTCAACGGTCCAATTGAGTATGAATGCCTTACGATACTAAGAACTGAATAAAAATGCCATGGCGAGGACCTTGAAAGTAAAGGAAGGCCCGGTTTTTGAGAAAGCAGAATTTCGCATATAAGTCAATAATATCACCTACATAACAATCAAAGTTGACGAGGACGAGGCACATCATATAACCATCGGTTATCATCAAATACCTGAATGTGCACTTCAAGTGGTACGGGTCGAACGCTGGGCTTAAAGTTGAAAAGCCCCACGTCCTCGATTCCTAGCCAGTTTGCCAAATCTCTGCATGTACAATACAAACCACGTCTTATATAAAGAGATTGTATAAAACCTTTGATTGTAAAAATTAGGACCTTGACCAACCTTGTTAATATCAAACACAAAGAGAGGTTTACCGAGCATTAGCAAGTGCTGTGGATAATCCGATGAAGCGAACAGGAGCTCCTGTCTGAGAAGATATATATCTCATCCGGGATACAATAACCTACCGAGAGAATATCATACCAAAGAAAGTGAGTCTTTGAAAGTCGTATCTAGCTTGAAGAGAGACAATAAGAAAGAATGAATCTATATGCCGGTCCACATTCATACAATTTGCATCACTTGACTACCACGTACATGCCACTAAACTCTGATAGAAGGCTCACCTCTAGAATGGGTCCACGATCACCTCCAAGAAGGTGGATCTCATCTATCACCATTAGTCCAACCTGATTACAAGACGATGATAACAAAAATTAGCCAAGGGACTTAATTCCTCAGAGAAAATGCTGATACGGATGGATCAATATTGGAAGAGATTCTAAACCAGACAAGGATTTTCCTTCGACAGCATTCGAACACACCTTTTTAACATAACTGCGATTATTCCAATTCCGACTGATACCATCCCATTTCTCAGGTGTTGAGATGATGATGTCAGCTGAGAGTAAGGCCTTCATATCGGGAGTGAAATCTCCTGTCAACTCTACCTGTAGAACAAAGAATGTTACAAATTCGTCCAGTCCTCTAGTTGTGAGGCATAGCTTGTGTTTGATCATTTCAGTCACTTTACTGAATGTTCCAAAATGAAAGTTTGAAGTTTTCTCAATCCATGCCTCAGGATGTTCATTGATACTAGGATTTCCTAAAAATCCTCATCATTGCAAAATTAATAACTATATCATCAAATTTCAGCTTCTCAAACAATATCCCAAAGAAGGCCTTCTGTCAATATATCCTTCAACCAATAATACTAACCAACTTCTTATTAAGAGAGCGCGCAAGGCCTTTCCCCCAGCCGTCCATCCTCTCCCTTACAAGTGCCTTCAGCGGAGCAATGTATATAACCTGCCACATCACAGAAACACGTTTGAGGTACATCTACTTCAGCACTCGTACGGCATTGCACAAACAGGATGCCGTATTCTTAACACTTAACATAAAAGATAAAGATAAGCAGCCACAGCAATTGAACTTTGAAAAAACTCCATTTAAGTTGAGAAACCTTCATATCGGGTTGAGTGTTGAAAAGCCGCATCATGGCCAACTCTGAAGAGATAGTCTTTCCACTACCCGTAGGAGCTCCTAAAAGGACATTGTTATCCGAATGAAAGAGTACGGGAAAAGCCTGCCACAAAAACATCTCAATTTTTACTTCACACTACATAAAGTTTGAGATTATCAAAATGAGCTGGCACAATGATACGGCAATAAAGATCATTGCCTCGAATTGTTATCCATCAACAAAAATTTGCGGTATTCCTATGCCACTTCATTAGTTCTATGCATACAGATGTCAAGATTTGACGAACCAGCAAAAGTAATATTCAAGATTACTTGTGGCCGTGGTAGTAAAGACAATTGTTTGCTTACCTATATCCAACAATTTCAAGTGCTCCCAAGACTACTATTGACAATGAAAGCCCATCAACAATGAAGCAAGATCAACATTTTTTGGAAGCTTTAAATTACAAACCTGAGTCTGAATGGGGTTAAAATGACTGAAGCTGTACATCTGCTCATAGGCTTTATTGCCAAGTGCCGCCAGCGGAACAGGCGGTAAGTCCAGCAACTCCGTATGTGGGGGGTGTTGCTGTTCGTTCATCCCAAACAAATATTACTGAACTTAGAACTTCAAGAATGTATACGATAGAAAAGTACAGAATATATAAGCGATGTATCTAGATCATTCAAATTCATATACGAGGTTGGACTCAAGGAAGTTCATCAACCCGTTATTTCAATGACGAAACAGTCACGGGTATTACCTCTGGTAGAATGAGATGCTGAAAAGAGACTGTATGAAGAGCTTCTGCTTGAATCCATGAATCAGAAATAGCTCGAATGTAATACTGGCTTGGTAGAGGTTCAAATATAGGAATTATGAAGGAGAGAATCTGTCTTCCCTCATTGAGCATCTTTTTGTTCATGATAAAAAGCTCTGAATGATAAATATGCTCGTTTTCAGAATCCTGTTGGACATCCACCATTTTCGCTCGTTAGGAAACTCTACTTTCAAAAAAATCGTGAAAATATTGAGAGTGTAAAAACGTCTTGGGTATACTAAGGAGATTGAGTTAAACAGAATATCTAACCTCAACCCATATCCACCAGCGTTGAGATGGACCATGAATTTTTTCTTTCCACACAAAGTCCGGAGTGATTGTCAATGCAATCTGCATCAGAAACAAATATTATAAATTTCAGACATGAAATATTAACAAAAGTGCATTAAATAAATGCAATTTGCACACTGACAAAACAAGCTATAAAATCCTCCTTATACAAAAAAAATAGTACCTGCAGTATAGTCCGCGTGATAGGGCTGATGTTGGCAGAAAGGTGAACCCTTGGAAAATACTCTAAGCATTGCACAACGAGCTGCAACAAAGAAATGAAGCATTAAAATCTCCCTCAAATGAAGCCCCAATGCTACATGGAATGTTGCTGTGCAGAGAAACTCAAGGAGACCAATTGGTTAACTTGAACAAACTTGTACAGAGCGTCCTATACAAATTAAACTTGAAAGTCAGAAACACTGAATGGATTTAAATGAAAGGCCACATTGTGTACCTTCCCGCCGTGTGGATGCCTGATCAAAGCTCCAATCTCCTTATGATCCATATCATACAATCGCTCCATTGATGCATCTCGATCTTCTAGCTTGTGCAAAAGCTGTGTACAAATAGCTTTAGGGACAAAGTTTTTGAATATCAAACCAGAAAACATTCTCTCAAGAACTACGAAGATCAGAATCAAAGTTCGAGAGGATCTTACTTCTTGAGATAGAATAGAGTCAAATTGGCGAAGAGGGTGTTGATGAGGCCAGAACCGTCGATCAACTGCTTTACAGTATTCTAAGAGAAGTGCTGCCATAGTCACCCAGCTCCGTCCCAAACAGATCTCAAATAGGGCTCGCATGATGCGGCCTAAACTCGCATTGATATAGGAGCTGTCAGCAACTAGAGAAAATCCATCCAGAAATCCTCGAGACAGATACACCTGATACAAATTTAGAATTAGAAACTTGGACGATAATCATGAGTGGTTCTTTCTCACACATCCAAAACCCATAGGCAGGCAAGACAAGGAAAGCACGGTAAATTTTTTTAAAAAGAAAACCTGAATGAGGATGCTGATTTTCCCAAATTTATCTTCAGGGCCTCCTTTGACCTCAAAAGGGCAATAGCGCCTAACAAGCTGTGACAGTTCTTGCTGCTCCTCTTCTCTTACCATGATATTCTCGAACTCAGAAGAATGAGCAATCATGTGGATTAACTGCATCCATTGTTAAATTGTACGTGGTTAAGCTAAAACCCACCGTAGAATCTGAGTGAGGCAAAAGATATATCATATTTAAACTGTAAACTAACTGCAATGTATCTGCAAGTTCACAAACAAATCACTAAAGGAAGATATCATGGATACTAATGTTACGAAAGAAGAAATGTGCTACCTCAGCTTCATTCATGTGACGCTTTAGCATCTCATTGTATGTCTCCACACTAGTGTATTGTATGTAGAAGTGACTGGCCACCCGTCCAAGATCAGTAACGTATAGGTTGCCACTTTTCTCATCAAATCGCATCATTTTCGCTTTGTCGAGTTCGCGTGCAGCATTTGTAATGAGCGCTTTGCGTTTTAACGTAAGCCCAGGGTCGCTCACAGCCTGTATTGTTTACAAAATTAGAAGCACACAGAAATCTTGACCATAAGCTATAAGGCCTTGTCAGCGAACGTTTCAGATTGGTAATGTCAAATATGATACTTACTACCGAGGAACAAAGAATATGACGGTTAAAATTACTGTTGCTGGTCTAGTTGCTTACCTCGTCCCAGGTCATGCCATACACAAGTGGATTCTTTAGCATGCGAACATAAAGGTAAGTATAACCCAGCCAAGTACTAGCTTCCTTAACATTGGTCACCGTCCCCAATACCACCTCTGCATTCAAATTGTCTTTTAAAGAAGTCACAAACTGCAAAAAACGTACACCATCATGTACCATGTGAGAAAGGTAAAAACAACCAGGAGCCCAACTCTCGGACTGAAAGAATATTCGAACAAGAATTCTTGACATCAATCTGCGGTTATCAGTATGAGCTGTCCTTATACTTACTTAAATATTCAACTTGCAGTGTACAAGAGATTAGACTTTGATAGGAAAAAGCTCTGTACAATAGGTTAAACTATCGAAGGACATGACACTTCAGATAGTAGAGATAAAGAGACGAGCTATAGATCAGACTCTAAACTTTAGAAAAGCTACCAAACCACCATTGTATCTAACTCATTCGGAATATTGTACGCTTCAATAAATTTATGAAACTCCAATGAAGCCACAAATTATAAAAAATAGCATCAAATAGAAAAGATAAAGATGTTAACACCTACAAAATTCACAATCATATAATATACCTGATCCTAATCAAATAGATCTATACTTCATGAGGCAAAGACCGTTAAAGGATATATACCTGGCTCTCAATAGGCAACTGATGAGTAAGAAGTCGAAGGTAATGCGAGAGTTTGTCATGCGTTGTAATGATAACGCCTTCACCACTAGTATCGAACTGTGGTCGCCCTGCTCGTCCAAATATCTATCAAACAATTGACAGTCGATTTAGATCCGGCTGGGACACATAACAGTCAGAAACTCCCTATGACTGCAAGAAGGGTAATCCAAAATCGAGTCATGTTGACATAACCACGCACATCACTCATGCTAAAGTTCACGACAAACATGCAAATATTAAAAAAAGCTGAAAGATGAATCAGAAAAAAAATCAAACAGACTCGCCGAAGAATTTAGTTTAATGGCATAGCCTCCAAGCACTTCCAAACAATTCCATTCTTTTCAAACATTGGCACAGACGATAATTACCTGCATAACATCTAGCATACCAAGTTCGCGCCAACCACCAGCTTTTGGATCATAGAGCTGTGTTCCCTGTAATATCAACAGAACTGACAAACATAAGGAATGTAGTCCAAATCGTACAATTATGAAATAGAGGATTGTAATAAGGCAAAGTAGGACTGGCAGTTGATCAGTTTCTCATGCCTGAGAAATGCTAAGTAGGATAGATGGAGAAAGAACTGACCTTTATTACTACCATGTGCGCAGGAAGATTCACTCCCCATGCAAGCGTAGCTGTGCAGACTAACACCTGCCAGAAAAAAGAGAGTTTGTAACCTCGTGTAAATCATGAAATTGAAAAAGTGAGTTCAAGCAAGTCTCAAGAACACAACTCGATTTCAACCAGCCATTACCCTTACGTAAATAAGGTCAAAAGCACACACCGTTACTAGAAAACTTGTTACAACTTAGCGAACGGTTTAAATTTGTGATCAGTCTACTACAGTTTGATACTACTTTCCAGAAAAACATTTATCGCATCTACCAACCTTGCGATATGTCCATCAGGTGATGTTGTGCTTGAACTACTAAAGTCACAGTAGTTTCAGAAGTAGTATCCAACAATCCAGGAGACAAGGAAGGACCAGATGAATATCCAGTAGGAAGGAGGAGATACCTTAATTAATCCTTCTGAGAAGAGCCGTTCAGTAAGATTTCGATCCGATCTTAGCATCCCAGCATGATGAACGCCAAAACCTGAATCAAAAAGCTCTCCGAGCTCCCGATTCCTCGACTTCGACACCTCTTTCTGCTCGACATCTCACACCAACGTGGAATTAAATTCGAATTCACGGAGCTTCCACTCCCACTCTCAATCCAGAAATAAACAACCAAGTCACATGATTATTGTTTTAGATAAATATATAATCATCACTCAGATTCGAAATGGATGACGCTTGAGAGAAAGACAACAAGATAAAGCAAAAGCAGTATTGTGACACAATACTCCAGCAGCCAAACATTGCGTACCTTCATCATCCCATACAGTGGAATCTCAGTGACGTCTGTAAAGTGTCCCAATTGATCATTGCGTTGAGCTATTTCCACCTACGGTAGGTTCGAAGCAGCATTAGAAATACAAAGAGCAACGAATGAGTCATATACATACAATCATGCACTACCCCAGGGCCTAAATAAATCAATGAGCCCAGAAGAAGAATTTGGTGTCGTAGTTTTTCGGTTTACAACGATAACTGCCACACTGAAGTGCGGTATCTACTTTCATTTGTAGAGCATTATAGCTTAAAAGCGTTGGATCACGATGCTATTACCAGATTGCGGGCTGACTTTACTGTATCTTTTCTTGAATGAACAAAAACCATTGCCTGCTGCCCACGCTTAACAGCATCCAATACCTGCAAAGTATGTCGCACACTGATCAAAATTATTTACTTCCTACTTGTGTGTGCACTTAATGGTAACTCACTTAATGCGCTGTTGGATAGTTCAAGATATACCTGCAGTCAAGAATAGGATCATGTTCCAGGAGATTTTTCTAGAATACGGATTGTCTACGAGCTCAAAGTTTAATCAGAAATGAAAAGCCCTATGATGGTCCCCAACAGATATCATTTTCAAAGTGACAATCGTACCTTGCTATAGCAGACTTCATTCATGACCTGATTGCGCAGAACAAAGTTTTGCTCCGTGACACCAATATATTCTTGAGAAAGCGGTACTGGTCGGTAGCTTGAATCAAAGTAGAACAGTCCTTTCTCCGCATTAACACTCAAAAATTGTGCTACCTGCAAGATATCAACGTAGAAACATAGGATGTCAACAGAAATCAATAAAGCTCTCAGCAGACAATCAATGCATTCTGCAACTATATTGATGAATTTCTCAAACTTTAATATAGAGGGTGTAGTAACCAAACATTACTGAAGCTGTTTAAACAAAACAATCAAAGATCTGGCTTCAGAAGAATGGAAAATACCAAGAATTTGCAATGTTCATGAAGAGCAATAAGTTGGAAATCACAATTCAGGTTCCATGGACAGAACATAAACAAGCTCCAAAACTACCGTCTACTATAGAGCAAGACTCGTGCCACCGAGCGCCTGGCATCGTTAACACTCAATTGATGCGTATGTTTCGCACCTCCAAATAATTGGGAAGAGTGGCAGAAAGGCCAACAATACGAATCATGCTTTGCGTTGATTCCACCTGCAGAGTATGACAGCTTTTAAGTCGCAACCCAGCAGCACAACGTTGTAAGGAAATGTTTTATGCAATTTCCCTTTCTATTTTAAATAGAACATAGTTACACGACTAAAAATGACCCCACAGTACTGCAGTATACAGGACATCCAGGGTCACGCTGTCGTGCACATAAATTTGGTCAGACGTAAGTAAACAAATGACACAAATCATTCCATGGAATGCTCGTAATACATATATTATTCCTGTGGCTCAAAATCAACGCCTTACTTCACGTAAAGCCAAAACCTCTAGCGATAATTTTGACGGCATTAGAAAGCATGGACTTCATCGTTGGAAATGTACCTGGCGAAGAGTTCGAGCCACGAGTGTTTCGATTACAGGACCACGGTCATCATTTAGCAAATGGACCTCGTCGATAATCAGCAGCTTCACTAATGTAGCCAAAGCCATATCGCTGCTCTTACGGGTAATTACATCCCACTTCTCTGGCGTTGTCACAATCATCTGTCAAATGCACTCAAGATCTCGTCACACCCATTTGGGTCTAAAAAATCTCAAGAACCAGGTACTCTCAAATTTTCAAAGAAAGACTAAGCACAACAGAAGGAAGTCGTTAATGTCTTGTAAACTAAAAAGCTCAAAATAACCCCAAGAAATGAGAGTTTTAAGATACAAGGAGAGCAAAACATGTTCTAAACTTGACAAAAATCATGCACCAGTGCCCTGAAGAGAAATTCAGAAAGGAATTGGAGATGAAAGTGGCGGCAAGTAAACAGACAAACAATAGAGGTCGTTTACTTTACCTGAGTTTCTTCAAGCTCACGTTTAGTCAATTGCATGTCCCCAGTTAGCTCTTTCACGACAACACCTAAGGATGCTAGCCTGCGACTGAATGCTTGTGTCATTTCAGCTGCAAGTGCCTGCGCTCGACACAAAGCCAATATGATGCTTCAGATTGAATGCCCCTAGCAAGTTTGGATACACTAATTCAGCCTCAGATCGAACCCAGGCATGGAAATAAAGCAGCATCTGCTTACCCACCAACCATTGACTTGAAAGGACAAACGGAATATGTGTATTTCATACAAAAACGGTAGCGATAAAACATAATTGCTCTTTGACCACCATATTGTACCTTCATGGGAGCTACATATACAATCTTGAAATCATTTTTCTGCAGCACGCCGTACTTCAGATTCTGTCCAATCTGTAAGCCGCTTCCCAAGAGAATTAGTCAAACACAACGACATAGCATCAAAAACAAATACAATTAGATATAAATTGACGTCTCCAAACTTGGAAAAAATCCAACTTGCTAAAACTACTTCAAATTACAACTCTGACAATTCCAGCAGACATACCTCGTGAAGCACTGCGATCATGGCAATATTTGTTTTGCCAGCGCCAGTTGGAGCACAAACCTGTTTAGTTAAACACGTCAGAATATTCATAAAAGGAACCGTTTGTGGTAGAGTGAGTCGTTCATGCATAGGAGATCAACGATTAAAAAGACACAAAACCCACAGAAATGACTATTTGAAAGAAATAAACCACGTGAAGGACAATGGTGAACTACATTGTATCACTTCACTCAATTCAAAAGCCCAATGAAAAGAAATGAATCTAATAAGCGTATGTGAGGGTCATGAGTACTCACAAGTAAGTTCTCATTACTATTGTAGGCCGTAGGAAATATGCGGCTTTGTATCCGGTTGAGTGTCTTGTATCCTTCAAATGCACGTTGTGCAAACTCTGGTAACTCGTTTATTTTGATCTGGTCAATCACAAACAGGGTTACACACGACATCAACCTTCAGTCCCTTGCAAACTAGCCAATGCAGGACGCAAACAACCTCAACCATTGACATTAAGAGATGTTTCTCACCAGCTTTTCATCAGGCTTCATTGCAGCAGTTGCGATTGCTGGAACCCGTACTTCCTCATAGCCCTTAAAAACCTTCCGAATTGAGCCTTGTGGTAGAGTTGTTCCAGTTAAAAACGTATCATCGCCTTTACCAACCAGGTTGTCAATCACACTAGAGCCTTTCTCACTAGCTTCAACCAAAGCATAGAAGCCTCCCAACCCCGCCAACCAATCGAGCTCGGCGTCACCATCTCCGCTAGCAACTCGTTTAGCTTGCTTCTTCTCTTCCTTCCTACGGAGTTTGTCAAGTTGTTTGTCTAGACCGGAATGAACACTCACCTATTGATCCAAAATTCCATATTCAGTCGTGATCACAGAAAATCATCTTTTTCTCGCTTTTCTATTAATTAGTTCTAAAGTGGTTTGAGAAATGCTTGTTATCATCGAAGAACACGGACCGTGATTACAGTCAATAGAAATCCATTGCAATGACTTCGTCTCCTCTGTCGATACTTCACCCAACAATTTTCATGCAGAGTGCTAATAGAAAATAATAAACCTGTGTGCCATAGCTGGGCATGCGTGACTGAGGTCCAGGACCAGCTTTGTCTGACTTGAGGATGGAAATGGCTTTATGTACAAGCTCCACAAGCTCCTTACGATGCTGCACAACCACGGTGGAGCTTGCGAAAATAGTAAGAAAGAGTTTACATTCTGTGTTAATTTTCACGATTGTAGACTAAAGGTTTCACTTCTTGCAGCCCTATGAGCCAGAGGCAACTTCAGAGTGATGCATAATCACTAAAGCAAACCTTCATCTGATTGAGGGCCTAGCAAATCCAGTTGGTATTAGTTCCAAGTTGTTCAGAAACACGATTATACAGAGGAGACAATACCTGCAATAGTTGCTGAATCAGCTCAAATCCCCCATCTCCAACAAGATCAAATAGCTCTCCTGCAATCTTCACCTCAAAAAGTGGCCACACGCATATTAGGCACGGATCGGAATCCTATACACCAAGTTAAGTTGAAAGAACTTGAAACCATACTCCAAACTGCAATTACACGCAGTATGTTGTCCTCGAGAGGTTAATATCATGTCATTGCGTAGAAACGTACAAAGGTCTGGTATAATAACAATATCTTGAATCGTAATTTCTGGAAGTAATAAATGTACACCCTTCAGAAGATAGGCGTCAAAATACAGTTATACAGAAAGCACATCCTTCATCTCTACCGACATAAAAAGTCAACTGTGCTTCTGCCATGTTTGATAGCAACTCTCACCTCGTCCCCAGATCGTTCGGAATCAAGAACGTGGTAAAGCGTCATGGCCAAGTCAGACCCAGAAAACTGGCCTGCTTCCTCGCAAGCTTTATAAAACCATCGTAAGGTAACTCCGCCCACTCCATCACTTGCAGGTGAATGCCACTCTTCTTTGCTACTTTTATAGAATTTTCCGTCAGTTCGTTCAACCACGGCAGATTCATGTGACGCAGCAGACGGAACAATCGCTAAGCTGGAAGACGTCTCAATATCCTCCCAAATATCATCTTCGTCGTCATCACTGTCATCCTCAAAATCATCAGAACTAACAGACGGCACTTGGAAGCTCAGATTTGCACCGAACTCATCCATAATGTTCTCAGTTTTCTTGCTGTCTGGTTTCCCATTTTGATTCAAACCCAGCCGCCACACGTAAATCTGATGAGCTAGATCCGCAGCTTTAGACAATCGATCAATTTGGAATGTTCGACCAAAGATATTTGCCAGCTTCTCTCTGCAGCCGATCATTCACATGAATCAAAACGCAGGTACCATTTCCACGTCCGAGGCAAAGAAAACCCTAGGGTCCTAACCAGTAAACTAGCCAGACAGCTGAGCATCTCAAAATCAACAAATTATACCGTTTCTCATTGAATTCGGTCCCAGCATTTGCAGTGTCCAAATCATAAACAACGTCATATATCAGACTTGCAGATTGATGCAATTCGTCGGAGGAGACCTCTCCATCTAATAACTCCGAAACAGCTACCAAGAACTGCTCAAAAGCGTGATTAATTTGCGCTGGGGCTGTAGTAGATATGAAAGTAATATTATCAGCAGGTTACACAACATGGCACAAATGGAAGAGCTCAAAAAAGTTTCAGCATTTGCTCTGAACCTGGAATGACATTATAATTCCGAACAAAATATACGATAACAAGCTAAAACATAAGAGTACAACCAGCGAACAGAAACAGATTTCACAACATTTAAGAGAAAACAATAAAAACACAGAAACGTACCGTCGTCCCAAGAGGGCACCAGTCTTCGAGCCAATTCGGAGGAGCCGACAGAAGCAACACGGACCCTAATTATAATACCAGGTCATGCATCATCTTAGTCACGTTAAACCATCCATCGACATCAAATTGTCCACAGCAGATTGTTATAAAACGTATTCAAAAACAGTCATATTTGAGCTTTGAGCTGATTTGCAATCAGCGAGTGAAATGACTAATCACAAGCATGACATGGAAAAATGAAATTCCGTGTTTCAGGAAAAGTCGGCAAAGCAAATTCATTTCTAATGAGGAAAAATTTCATGAAGTACAACAGACGTGTTCACCTCAATTGACGCCTTTGTTCAAGAGCAAATTTTCTTGCGAGATACAACTTATCAATGTCAAGGTAATTTTCTGAGGTGGCGAATGATCGAACAGTGGTGCTCAATCGTGGCTTCTGCAACACAAATTACACACAAGCTCACAAAGGGAGGTACGTCTCTTGGATACGTGAGCAGGGGCTGATAACCAAGAAACTTGAAGCATCGAAATCAGTTCTCAATTCCTAAACCCTAAACCTCAGTAATGCTGTCAATATCCTGTTACTTCCTTCACTTCAATACAACATATACTAATCTCGAGCGCGTAACATTATTACTAACTTTAAAGCACAACTTAGTCAACATGATCGACAATTCTTCAAATTTCGACACCGAATCGACACTGAAACTTGAAGCATCGAAGTCAGTTCTCAATTCCTAAACCCTAAACCTCAGTAATGCTGTCAGTATCCTGTTACTTTTCCCACGACAGTCGAACATATACTAATCTCGAGCGTGTAACATCATTAATAGCTTTAAAGCACAACTTAGTCAACATGATCGACAATTCTTCAAACTTCGACAGCGAATCAACACTCAATCTCAAAGATAACAATTTGAATGCTACTATTAAAAAAAAACAACAATATTGACGATCTGAAAAGCAAAACAATGCTAAAAATCGTCTAAGCTCCAGCAGTTCATAATTCGCGCTACAACATCCACTTCGCTAACCATCCACCATAAAATCGGCCACTATACTCTGTTTTCCAACTATAAACCGACGCATTGTCATACAATTTGTACTCAAATTCCAATCACAGCTTAATCATTTCAATCACAAGAACATAGCAATAACAAATCCCAGCAATCAAAACAACTCTTTTTACACCAAATTAAATACGTAGCTCACGATCCATACATCAACAATGCAAAAAAGCATGGTAAAGCGTCAGCAATAATAATCATGAATTCACAACAATTTAAAAATTCGCACATCGACATCAATCTTATGAAATCCGTCAATCAGACACTCTGTTCTCCATTTTCAGTGCAACAGATAGATACAATTCGAAGCGACAATTTAATCATGAATTTATTCGATCACTGAAAAGTAAAAATATGTTTAATCGAATGCAGTAATCGAAGTAACCCTAATAGCACCATCCTGGAGTTGAAAAAAGGAGGTAAGGCAATTGCGCAACCGTGCGTAAACAGGAACAGACCTGCATGATCCCCATGGCGACAGTAGTATTGTTCCGATTCGGTCACTCCGTTGCTATGACGGTATTTCTTTTTCACAACAATCCGTGGAGTTAGATGGAGGTTCTCTCGCCTTGCCGCACAATTCAACGAAAGGCTAGCTCGGTGTCGACAGGCTTCCGTGAGTTCCGTCTCCAAGCTCAAGGGCTGGAGTTTCGGGAATGAGGTGACGATGCTGGACGGACGGAAGTGGACGGAAGTGGACAGTAGTGGACGGAAGTAGGCTGAAACTTCACTTCATCCATTTATGTCCACGTGTAATTCGTTACGACTATATGACCCTCACCCAGTGTTTTTTTTGGGCATCATGAGGCCATCTTGTCAGAAATTGGATCAATGTTCCTCTCTTCTTCTCAAAATTTTTCATTCTTATGAAGGCATGTGGCACGCGGTAGGTGAAAAAAAAAACATTGCCCTCACCTTCTTCTCCATAAGATGTATAGCACTACGGGGAAACTATTGTCAAATCTACAAAGAGTTGACAAAAAAATGTGACCTAATCTACAGTAAATTGTAGATTAGGTCACATTTTTTTTGTCAACTCTTTGTAGATTTGATAATGGTTTCCCCGTAGTGCTATTAGGGAGTAAAAGCCTAAGTAGGTATGTAGGGTTCTGTCTCCAAACCCATCATTGGTGGTTTAACCCTTAAAGGACCATAGGGCATAGTATATACGCTGCCGTATAATCGGTACTTGCTATTGTAAGAAGTTTTAATCTCAGATCTCAAGTAGCTCACTAGAACCGCTTTGATCTATTCTCCAACTTCTTTGTTGATCTCAAATGTAGTAGAGGTGTGGATCGATTCCAAATACAAGAAAAATGCCTTGTATTGTACTGGTCACAGCGGCATGCTCAGTCCTTTAGGTAACAAAAATATTTGAAAAACAAAGGTAGGATATAATGATAAACATCACCGCTTGAAGGATGTATCATACAGTTTTGAGGCTTTGTTTTTTCTTCTCCTTTGTTTTCTCACATAATAGCACCCATGCTTCATGGTTTCTTAACACCTAAACGTCAAGGTGGACATTTTGCTTTAGTTGCATCCAAAAGAGTGTTGTGCAAAATGAATTTTTTTGTTTTTCATAAGATTTGTTTTCAAAAGTGATCTTAAACTTGTGGTCCATCATGGAAAGAAAAAATGATCTCATTAGATGCACTCACATTTTTAGGTAATAAATTGTGAGAAGATTCAGAGACGGTATTAGGTCCCATGTTGCCCTTCTTGCAATTTTCATAAGGGCACCATGCATTGTTGACCTTTACAACTTTTGGAAACAATATTATAATGGCTAGGCACTTACCACACAACTGTAGAGCACTGTACATAGGCAATCACAGTGACCAACCCAATGTTCAAGGGCTAAGCAAGGGAGCCAATGTTTACACTTTTGCACATCTTGTTGTAGAATTTTTTTGGTTTTCTCATAGAAAAACGCAATTTTGCTTAAGAAAAAATGTTTTGCAAAATGGCAGACGTTCAGAAAATTAACTATTTTTTTGCAAGGTTAAAAACTCTCCATTATTATTGCAAAAATAAATGTAGTGCTAGAGGTGGAACTTTGTGTCTCTATCTTCTTTTGTTTTAAAAATTAAAAAAGTGGTGAATAATTTGAAATTCAGTTTTTTTAGTTGACAAAAGTAGATGAGTTTCCAACACTATGAACATGGTAGTTTACGTTTGGTGAGGCACAAATTTGATTAAACCATCCCAATGAGGTAACATATAGAAAACAAATTTGTTGGAATCAAAGTATTTTATATTCTTGCTTCAAATTCACACCTCTGCACGTGATAGGCTGGGATAATTTTGGACACATTTATGATCATCATTTTGAACATTCATAGTTTACATGTGTATGTGTTCATGTATGTATGTGCACTTGTGTAAAAAATTTACTAAAGGAATTTGAAACCTTTTCTTGATTGTCACCAATATTAGAAAAAACTTAGAGAGTTCAATATTACAAATCATGCTCAAATGCTTATCGTGATGCTTATAGGATTGATACTAAACCCTTTTCAATGATTGAATTGCTAGTTTTAAATTAGCTGACTTGTTAGAATTCTAACAAAACTTGGATATTCGAGTTTTTTAACATTTATAAAACGTTTGAGTTTCAATAGTCAGGACACACATTTCTTAAAAATCTATTCAAATTATGACTTTCATTTAGAAGTTGTTTTATTTTTTCTATACAGTGCCATCTTGCTCGTGTTTCTTGAGGTAGTTTTAGCACCTAAAATTACACATCTATACACATTCATTGCAAAATTTTTTTTGTAGAATCACAATAATCAGTGTCAGTTCATGTTCTTGTACATTTGGTAGTTTCCAATAGATGAACTAACTTTATTTTGTTGAGCTTTCTCAAAAATTCAAATAGGATTTCAATGAACAAGGTATATAAAGTTTCTAAACATTGATTCAAAATTTATTCAAAATTAACCTCTAGTTTTCTACGTTTTGTTCCATTTGGACAATTGTAAATGCTGCTATGGAAAATACATCACTTTCAAATACAAGACTCTTTTAATGAAATAAACAATAAGATAAAAAAACATTATTGGAAAAACTTTTGTTACAAAGCTGTAAGCAAGTAAACGTTTTTAAAGTATTGATGAATATTTTGCCAAAATCTTACATGACGTTGAGGCTTGCTATTTTCACGCCAAAAGTAAATGAGATGATTACAAACCCATTTAATTTCAACCTCCAAAAAGTGCTTGCTTTATATGTAAGCGCATTTGAATGAAGGTTATTAATTTTGAGTCTCAAATTGAACATTTGCATGTTTGTGATCAAGACTAATTTTTGTGTGATTTTTATAAATAAATTCTTGAATGTGTAAGCAAAGTAAATAAATAAATACACCAATTATACAAATGAGTTTTGGAGGTTTAGCATTTATATAAATAGCTTTTGGAAATTGTTTTTGTGATTTAACATAGTGCAAAATTCTTTAATAGTATTGTTCACATAATAATTAATATTTTTTCTAAAGCTTCTTAAAAAATATAACATAGAAGCAAATACTTTAGGCCCTTCGATTTACTAAGGATTATTTTTTAATTCTCGAATTGCAAAATTTGAGTTTTCCTTTGCAAATCTAAAAGAATAAGTGCATATTGGTTTCAGAAGTTTCAAAGAAATTCTAAAAATATATATCAAGATATAGAAGAGAAAAAAAGCATTTCAAAGTTGTGGAACAGTGATGCTGTGATGCATGTTCTTAAATGAATCACATATGCTATATATTTAGGAATTGTCTTTACAGATATTTTCAAAACATTCTTCTCCATAATATATTAGTATTTCATTTTAATTGTTTATCAAAATAAATGGTGATAATATGAAAAAGATGTAGGGTAGATTGGAAAGGGTGGAGCACTAGAGCAAACAGTGGATGCCGAATTCTATAACATGGTTCATTATGAACTTTGCAGAACTATGTAGTACTACACACCTACAAGAGTACAAGGTCATCATATAATAATCGAGCATGAGATGATATCAAATTTGAGTAGTTTATCAAAACCTTGGTTGTTTATATAATATAAAATATAATAAATAATAAATCCATACCATCAAAAAAACAATTTATAAACAAATAAACTTTTTATGCTTTTCAAAGAGTTACAAAAATATTGTACTAAATCATGTCTCATTGAATATTTGGAACAAACCAATGATGTTTTCCAAAATGTTTGAATATGCTCAATTCAATGATTCAAAATCAATTGGTCGATTCTAATTGTTTGTATGAATAAGATTTGCGGGAATTTCTCCTTCAATCACGGCCATCATAATTCAAATCAGTGGCTTGCTTTACAAACCTTAAAAAAACCAAAACATAAAGCTTCAAATTATAATCTAAGTTGATTCCTTTAGATTCCAAAATGATTTTCATAGTATCCCTTGAAAGGATTGAAGTGTATGACAATAGAATAATAGGGTAACAAATTTTGTCATTATCAGAAATCAATAAGATCTTAAACTTATAGATTTTTTAAGTACCTCTTCTTTAACCCTTAAACATTGGGGTGGTCATTGTGCCTACCCTTGTATAGTATCATCTCAGAAGTTTTTGTCACCTTATTCTTGCGATTAAATAATTTTGCATCATACTAAACCGTATCAATATTTTATTGATTTGAATCTCATTAACTTGATTCTCATGCAATCCCAATCAAGCATATCAATTTTGGATTCCTAAAATACAAAACTCCATTTTTGGTGAGTTATTTTGTTCTAAATTCATGGTTTAAAAGAAAATTGACTGAAAAACATTGGTGATGGATTTTTGAGATTTGGTTGCACGATTATGTGGAAAACATCCATATGCACATCTTCCATGCTAAAAAAGACCCCCTTAAGTAACAAAAAAAACAAAGAAATCATCTACTTTTTTTTTCAATGTGATTTGTGATATGCCCAAATTTTGGAAAATAGATATTTCTGTGTTAGAATCAAATTTTGTTATTTGATTCAGACATTGTGACAAAATTTGTACATTTGAACATGATGTTACATTTCCTTGGTAAAAAGCTAGCTAAAAAATAAAAATTTATATTCTACAAAATTTGGACATATCACAAATCACATTGAAAAAAATTAGATGATTTTTCTATTACTTAAGGGGGTCTTTTTTAGCATGAAAGATGTGCATATGGATGTTTCCCACATAATCGTGCAACCAAATCTCAAAAATCCATCACCAATGTTTTTCAGTCAATTTTCTTGTAAAACCATGAATTTTGAACAAAATAGCTCACCAAAAATGGAGTTTTTATTTTTAGGAATCCAAAATTGATATGCTTGATTGGGATCACATAAGAATCTAGTTAATGTGATTCAAATCAACAAAACAATAATTGTATTTTGTATGATGCAAAGTTGTTTGATCTCAAGAATAAGGTGACAAAAATTTATGAGAGAGTACTATATAATGTTCAAAGTTGAACAATGATCTCTATGATGGTGTCCACACATTAAGATATTATCTTTAAAGGTTGCAAAAGTCAATAGTACATGGTGCCCTTAGGAAAATTACAATAAGTACAGCTAGGGACCTAACATCATGATTTTGAAAATTCTCACAATTTGGGTTGCCTAAAAACATGAGTGCAATTCATGAGATAATTTTTTGCCTTACATGATGGACCATGTATTTATGATCATTTCTAAAAAAATCAGACTAAAAATTGCTATTTTATGCACACAGTGTTTTTTTTATGGCCAGGGGACAAAAATTGTCCCCTTTGCTGTTTAAAGGTTAACCCCTAAAAGACTTGATCCATTTAAAAATGGTCAAGCTTCATGTCTAAGCTCAATTTTGCCTTTTGAAGTGTGTTCAAACAACAATTTTGTATATTTATTACTTGGAACTATGAATGATACATCATTGCAAGAAATTCCAATTTTTTTTATGAATTTTTTAAATTGTTATCATTTTCTCTTCAAAAATTGAACATAAATAAGTTAAAATAGCAAAAAAATCCAAACTACTGGATTTTTTTTCAAGAGGTACAAGTAGCAATAAAGATAAGTTTGAAATTTTTTCAATTGGTTATTTTATTTTTTACACCCAAAACAACCACAACAAAGAATCTATAGTCAAATTTGCTTATCAAACTAAGTTTATCCTTATATTTAATTGGATTATAAAATTTTAATATTTTTTTGCTGAAAGACACATTCAATTTCTATTTATTGTATATTTTTTGATAAGCTTGATGGGTATTTTGAATTATTGTGTTTTTTTAAAGCTAAATGTGGAAATAAAATCATATCAATTAGAATATATATTAAAAATATATATAATTTTTATTTTAAATGAATGGTAGAATGAGAAACATAATTTTGTAGTTTAATTATAAAACGCATTTAAAGAGTAGAAATTATGAATGAAAAACACACCATATTGTGATATTTGGATTCTAACACTTGGAGCTTTCAATGGCAAGAACTCTTTTGATTTTTGATATTTTTCAAAGAAAATAAATGGAATAGAAAGGAAACTTATCAAGCTTCATTTTCTTAAATTGAACCACATACCAAAAGTTGATATTTTGAAAGTTACAATTAGGGTTGATCAAGGCGCATGCACAAACCTTTATGGGTTAATAGTATCATTATAAGAGACTTCCTGAAGTGCTAATCTAGGGCTTAAAATCTTCACATTAAAATTAGCTCACAATCTTAAGAAATGCTCACATTGATTTTGGTGTCTTGCAAATTTTATATAACTCCTTGCATACAAATATTCCAAACACCATTCTTGGATTAAAATTGGGGGTGAAGAAATTGTTTTTGGAAGATTTGCAAGGTTAGGATCGGCTCTTTCATAGTTTTCCATCTATTTTGGCCAGCCCTTAAGCCTTTGGCCAGCGCTTAAGCCCCTTGATCTTCACCCATGCTCTTCAAAAAGCTGGCCTGGCACTCCAACATGCCCCATAAATAATCAATTGACCACACTTCTCAAAAAAAATAAAAGATAAAGTTCACTGAACTTAGGATGTATAGTGTCTTGGAGAACCCTAGCTAGACACGATAAGACAAAGTGTCTTGACATGATTGCCTCAACACTTTGAGCATGTTTGAGCCACCGATGGAGATGCCCTGAGGTCTAATGGAGGCCGAAGAAAACAAAGCGCCAGCAAGTGAGCAACACTCCGACCGCCAACAACAAAACGTAAAATCCCACGGCAACAGCGACCACCAGCATCATCCTCGACTTCCCGCGACAAGCGGCCGCCCACTGCCGCTGCACGGCAGCATAGCTGCCCTCGACGGCCTCGGAGGCGGTGACGCGCGTGGCATGGCGCGCCTCCGGGGTGGTGGCCAGGCGCGACACCACGCGACTCTGGCGGTCCAGAATGCTCTCCAGAGCCTGCTCGCCGTCCTGCCCCTTCAGGTACTGCACCAGCTCTTGCACCAGCGCAAAGCCGATCGTGTTCACCACATCCTCCACTTGCGGGTGCGGGTGCATCTTTCCGTCCCGTTTCTGCGCTTCGTGGCTGTCGCGGTTCAGTCCCAGCGTGGCTTTGATCACCCTCCCTGCCATGCTCGGTGACATCTCACCACCTGATTTCTCCCCGCATTCCTCCTCGTTCCTGCAGCATGAATCCCGCTGCACTGTTGCCTGCGTTCACCAGAATTGTTAATATGTACAAATTAGGGTTTCATCTGGCTTAGGGTATGATCACACTTGGTGTTAGGAGGGATATTAGCAATATGAATGCAGTCTTAGGAGGGATATTAGCAATATGAATGCAGTCTGAAGGTGTGTCCAAATGCATCTAAGTTTCCTTTGCTACTACCCCTCTTAAGACATACCCTTAGACAGATCTCATCTTTCAAGGAGACCAGTATTAGGTTAGGACTATGTTGTTAAGCTCACACAATCTCCTGTTAATATACAGAGTCGTTTACACTCTCTCTTGTTGTTAAATTACAGCTATCTATTCTACAGGAGCTACTGTACCGAATCGATGCCTCGCAACGTGACTCGGTAATGTGATCAAACCAGAGTCTGCCGTGAGAACGAACCCTGTGATTGACATGCCAGAGCTGTTATTTCCATCACAAGGCTGTAACTATCGTGTTTACATACCCTCAATGGTTGGATCCAGTTCCATCGAGCGCACTCAAGGGGCTTCACAGATTCCATGTTAAAGCTCTTATTTCCTATCACCTAGCTCATTATGGTATCAGCGCATTTTTTTTCACAGAATCGGCTGTCGCCAGATTCGAAAGCAGAGAAGCGCATTGGCTTATAAATGCCGGGATGCGTTCTAACTGGACAGATCTGTCGCCAGTTGGCGAAAAATCGCCAAAAAAAATGCCCTGTATGGTATCCCTCGCATCCCACTGTTGGTTGCCACATTTACAATTAGTAGATTGCGTTGAAATTATGAGAAAGAACAAGTGACATGCAAACAGATGTTGTTTCCATTACAAGGGTGTGCTTTCATGTTACCGGACATAACGCCAAATAGTTGGATTAGGTTCAGTCAATCATGGGTTTAGGAATGATATTAGAAGTGATAAACTTCATTCATTCCAAGGTTCTAATCATCTAATGTCATGTTTCCTACTCCGTAACAGCATTCTGCATGGTTCTCAATATCTCATCTATACAAAAAAAGGAAACATTAAAGTTATGAGACATGATGTACTGAGTTTTTGGATCAGTGAGGGATGGTGTTCCTGTTATGAGACTTTGATTTTAAGTTTTTTAACAGTATTTCAATGGTTGGATACCTTCAATGACATATGTTCTATGGATTGCATAAATAAGAAAAAAGTGGGCATAGCTGTCCTAAGGAAGGCCAAGATTATTAGGTATAACCATGACCTGCATCTCCAGTTGGGTTTGCTATCACCATAATAATAGACTCCATTCAGTTCATGGAGTTTATGTAAGTGATTCTTGGTAATTCTTTTGTCAACGTTAAGACAATCAATGATCCAATCATGCTCAATGCGCAATCAGGGTAGAGAGCCAGCAAAGCACGCGTAGAGATATGAAAAGTCTCTCCTTGTGTAATATTTGGTTGTTACCTCTACAGAGATGTGCTAAGCTATTACATGGACAAACTCCACGACGTGCAGAAGAGAGTGGCGACAAATTAGGGTAGTCAAGGCAAATGGCGTCGAGTGTCATACGGGTGAGTACAGATCGATGTATCGCTATATTCCAGGTCAGCTTTTCTTTATAAAAACTTGGATAGGGTTAAGCAATCCTCCATACCAGTTGAAAATGTCAAAATGGCAGCACGATGCAGTGCAAGAAAGCCATGGGTTCATTCTCTCATATCGGATCACAGCAATGAATATGCAATCTCACTGTAATCACCGACTGGTAATGTATGGTTAACCGTGTTTCTCTCCGCTCTTACAACACTAAAACTATATCCATCTGGTCCCAGGTTTCAGTTTCCCTGTTTATGATCCCTTTTCCCTGATATTCAAAATTCTGGTTCGTGCTAAAAAGTTGGGAAAATTCATGGATACCCCTGATGTTTGCAGTATTTACATAGATACCCATGCTTTTTCAGAAATTACACAAATCTTGGACCATAATTTGCAGGCATTTATTTGTTATGCTCGTACTTACTTCATGACGAATGTTGAAGAAGGAAATGTAATGAAACAAAAAAGGGACAACGTGTGCACAAAGGAAGTAGGGAAGTGGCATGCCTAACAAAACAAACGCTTCAAAAATTTTGGTCCAGGGTATTTGTGTAATTTCTGAAAAAGCAGGGGTATCTATGTAAATATTGCAACCTTCAGGAGTATCCATGAAATTTTACCTAAAAAAGTTATACTTGGCGAAAATATTTGCACCTATAAACCAGCAGAGGCCAGGGAAAAGCGGCCAAAACAGCAATGTCGTTCAAATGACACAGAGGACCTGCAAATAAATGCCATACCGCCATTTCAACGACAAGGACGTCCCAAGCACGCGCGATATTTCCCCTATGAGAATCAGAGGTGACGTTGCTGATTAATTGCAGAGCACATTCTGTCCCGACTACGCAAACAGACTGGTGTCACTCTTATAACTGCAGTAAGGCCTTCTTAATTATAACTTATTGGCCATGTCCAGCAACTCTCCCCATTTCCCGGCCTCCAGCTTCTACAGAAACACTCAATATGTCCTATGATATTTGTTTTCTTCACCATCAGAGCAGCCACGATCAGATTTTACACAAGCATTTAAATTTTACCACGTAACTCAACTCAGAAACCGTTAGGTTTCCATCAAAATGAGGAACATTAATTACCTGGCGATGGATTTTAACGATGATGACGATGAGGAGGCTGCGGGATTCGATCAGCATGCATCCGGTTCCACAATCCACAGTGAGGCTTCGAAATGTCTTCGATCGTCACGGCTCAAGCGTCCACAGGTAAGCAAGCGTAGTTGCATCCAAAGAAAAAGTCTAGCAGCACCAAACGATCGAGTTACCAGAGCAAGAGGGTGTTTGGAACTTTGGACGGCAGGCTGATGATAAATCTGGAGCCTTTCATTTCAGACATGCATAGGCTTTTTGACGGTCAGATTGGTTTCGGTCAAGTTCCAGGTGTTACTCTCCTGGACGTGACAAGTGTCGATTTTGGATTGGGGGACGGATCAGCGTCCTAGTTAGCTGGAGCATGGTGCGCTCTGTCAAACTTGGGTCCCTAATCTCCCATCCATCCTTTCAATAACATTGCATTCATGAAAACGCCACATTTGAATGTAACGTTTTTCTAAAGCAGGTCAAAGACTGTGTAGAACAGGGGATATGCAATAAGGTAGGTAGCTTGAATTGCAACCCATCTCTTGAAAAGCATCTCATACGTAGCTTACAAATGGATATGAGGTGGTTTTTCAATGGACCCTCTTTAGTTTTAGAAGAAATGGTGTATTTTATTACAAGAATCAATTATATTCCTTGATTTTGTCTTATCTTTTTACAAATTGTAGGAGAATTATTTATAGGAGACCTAGAATTAGAAATAGGTGCCTATTACAGAAAATTGAAAATTTACCAACGATTCAACAATGGTTCAAGAAATATGACAAAAATTGTGTTACATTTGACAACCGGTTCTCTTTGTCTGAAACTTATACAAAAATCTTCTTGTCTCAAAATACCCATGAAAAAGCTACATCAGCCTATAAACTGTCGCTTTTTGAGCTACTTAAGTATCTAACTAACTGGATTTTGGGTAACTAACTGGATTTTGCCAGATGAGCATCCTGTACGGGTGGGACTGACCTAATAAATTAAACAACACTGAACTTAACTTAGTATGGCTCTACTTTGATTTTCCTTTACGTGCTTGGATCAGTGGCATTAAATACATGACGCTTTGGGATGGATGGGTCCATTCAACAAGGGCTTCAAGGGAGGGGGTCAAGCTTTTTGGCAGGGCATTTTTTTTGGAATAATCAGCTCTTTGTTGCCCACATTCTATTTGGTTATAAATGGAGGGACCAACTCGCATTGGTCTAAATATGTTGGAATTTACACCAATTGGTTCCATTTTATCAAAAAGAAATGTTTTTTTTTTTTTTTTTTTTTTTCTTTCTTGTGATGCAAACATAGATTGGCTAAAGGGGCTGGCCTTGGATGGCTTCAAAAAGGTTGTGCAATGCATGTAATATTGTAATGCACTACGAGGGAGTAGTGTCAATTTGGACATGTTTTTGTCAATTTGGACATTTTAGTCAATTTGGATGTGTAATTGCAAACAATTTTTCTAGTGGTGTGTATTTTTTTAGCTTGCAAAGAAACCTATTGCGTTGTCAACTCATGCAAGGGACCTTTTAAGGCTGTTTTTTGCAAAAATCTCACCTCATATTGATATTGGTTATCTTAACATTTTAAAAAATCAAGTGCAAAAATGGACAAAATTAACAAATCCTTCTAAAAAACACCAAGTTTGTCGAACTTGGATGAATTTTACTTGTTCTAGTACATTTTTATGGATAAACATGCATCCATGTATGATTCTATCCATATTGTCCTTACTTGCCTGCATTCTTGGGTGCATGTTGCTTGACCGACAATAAAATATTAGAAGTTTTTAGCATTAATGTTTGCTTGTTAGGAACATTACTTTTAGAAATTAGAACCTTTTAATTTCATTTACTTTAATATCTTTTGCTTGAGATTTCTTTTACTTTAGACTTCCTTTTACTTTAAATTTAGAGGGTATATATGGAAGTTGAGACTAATGAAGTCTTTAATCTCAACAATATATCTCTTGAAGAAGTCTTTATTCTCAACAACACATTTTTTGGTTGCAATTGCGACAACCGCCTTCTCGCTCTCCGCCTTCTTGACCGTCTTCAAACGACCCTCACCACCCTCAGTGAAATAGCATGGGAGGTTCTGCACCTGAAGGATCTCAGTTCGATGCTCGCCAGTATGACGCCAAGATGGAGAACATCTTGAGCGGCAAGGGCGACAACTTCATATTCACGTGGGAAGAGGTCCACGAGACGTTCGACGTGATGGGGCTTCATGAAAACCTTCTCAGAGGCATTTATGCATACGGGTTCGAGAAGCCCGCGGCTATCCAGCAGCGCGGCATCGTCCCATTCACCAAGGGCCTGGATGTCATTCAGCAAGCCCAATCTGGGACGGGCAAGACGGCGACGTTCTGCTCGGGCATCTTGCAGCAGTTGGACTATCAGCATCTCCGGGAATGCCAGGCTCTGGTGTTGGCTCCGACTCGGGAGCTTGCCCAGCAGATCGAGAAAGTGATGCGTGCCCTGGGCGACTACCTGCAGGTGAAGGTACACGCCTGCGTGGGGGGAACCAGCGTGAGGGAAGATCAGAGGATTTTGCAGGCAGGGGTGCACGTGGTGGTGGGGACGCCCGGGCGAGTGTACGATATGTTGCGAAGGCATGCACTCCGCGCCGACTCCATCAAGTGCTTTGTGCTGGATGAGGCGGACGAGATGCTTTCGCGTGGGTTCAAGGATCAGATTTACGATATCTTCACGTTGCTGCCCCCGAAGCTCCAAGTGGGCGTGTTTTCTGCGACCATGCCCCCGGAAGCGCTCGAGATCACGAGGAAGTTCATGAATAAGCCGGTGAAGATCCTGGTCAAGAGAGATGAGCTGACTTTGGAGGGTATCAAGCAGTTTTACGTGAACGTGGACAGGGAGGAGTGGAAGTTGGATACTCTGTGCGATCTGTACGAGACTCTGGCCATCACCCAGAGTGTGATCTTCATCAACACCAGGCGCAAGGTCGACTGGCTGACGGACAAGATGCGCGCTCGCGACCACACCGTGTCCGCCACTCATGGCGACATGGACCAGAACACTCGCGACGTCATCATGCGCGAGTTCCGCTCCGGTTCGTCCCGGGTTTTGATCACGACGGACCTCTTGGCGCGCGGTATCGACGTGCAGCAGGTGTCGCTGGTCATCAACTACGACCTGCCTACTCAGCCTGAGAACTACCTGCACCGTATCGGTCGCAGTGGTCGCTTCGGACGCAAGGGAGTAGCCATCAATTTTGTGACGAAGGATGACGAGCGCATGCTCCAGGATATCCAGAGGTTCTACAACACCGTTGTGGAGGAGCTCCCGTCAAACGTTGCGGATCTTCTGTGAGCTGTGGAACGCGCTAGTAGCATGGGGCTAAGGTAGGAGCATTTTAGAAAATCTGTAGGAGTAAATAGATGTAATTACAAGGATGTATAACATGTGAATATGAAATCTTACTATTGGTCACGGGTACAATGGCGGTTTGCTTTTTAAGGGTCCATATTAGCGGCTCTAAACTAACCTTGAAACGGTTTGGATATGTTCCCTTAGTGGCATTGGATGGTCCCAATCCCCACCACCCCAAAGTAGTTTAGCAACTGACATGTGACAAAATTTGCTAGTCCAAATGGCATTCAATATTGCTCCACTATGGGTTCAACAGTGTGTGATGAAAGCCTCAAATCTAGGGTGCAGGATTGGGGAGGGGTTGGGAATGGGTGTGTGTACCTTACCTTGGTCGCACTTGTTGGTTTTGTCCATATGCTGCAGTGCTTCTTTGGTACTTTTTGCATGCTAGTCTAAAGTAAAAGATACTCTAAACACTAAAGTAAAAGAAAATTAGAAGGTTCTAAAAGTAATGCCCCTAACATTGCTCGGCACCAAACAGCAAACACAATTTAATTGGGAAGAATAGAGATTTGTTAGTAAATGTAGGGTTTCTTTTCATTTTTGTATAATCCAAAATTTTCTTCAAGTGAACCTAGAGTTGAAAGGCATCAAAATTTCCACATGGGAAAGCTGATTGGAATTCAAAAAATTACTATTGTAGGCCACATTTTGATATTTTGAATTTAAACTTGGATTCAAAAACCCTCAATTAGCCTATTGAAGTTTGGTTTGATAGAAATAATCAACTTCAAAATATGTGTATATATATATAGTGAGAATTGAAGCTCTTCCAACTTAGGTCCACAAGAAAGAAAATAAGAAATTTGGAGAAATATGAAAAATATCTTTGCTTAAGAGTCTATCCTTGTGATTATTTCTAATACAAGGGCACTACACCATGGGTTATAAATTTACACAAAAAAAATTATTCAAAAATTACAAATAAAGGAAAAAAATAAAAACAAAAACCTTATAAACAAGAGCACAATTCAAATTCAAAAGTAATTACAAATATGTACACATCCACAATTCTCTTTTTATCTTGTGGTCCCAAACTGAATATAAAATTGCATTTATTACTATTGATTTTTCCTTAATATTATGGGCAAAGGAACATAATATTGTAGGAGCTCAGCATGAGATAATAGGAGGCACTAGCAACATCCCAAGATCCTTAATTTGGTCATGAATGGAGTCTTTATCAAAATATTATATTTCTATAACACCTTTATTTTCATCTAAACACAATATTTGTTAAATTGGGAAAAACGGATGTACCATTTTGTACTCCACCTCAAACCCAAAAAGTTGCTTTAAACCATATTCAAAGGTATCAGATTCAATTTGAGTCATTAAGATTTTTTCCCTCACAAATTCCTCCTCTCAAGTGAGGGCACGTGTACCAAAAAAACAATGTGAGCTTAGTTTGAGGTGATCACCTCAAAGTCCCAAAATATACTCTTTTTCCCAATTTAACAAATATTGTATTTTTACATCAATCCTAAGGCTAACCAATTTTCACTTCATTGGAAGGTTTTTCCTACCCCAAAGCATTATCAATGTCAATAAAAAACTCTAATTCCTAGCTTTTAGCACCTAAATAAACAACACAAAGTAATTATTACAAGTCCAATATCATTCCCTTTGATGTTTATATATATTTGAAGTTAAAAATCATGTACTTATTATCAAGTACAAAACCAACGACACCTAGATTTTTTTTTCATATTTTCAAAATATTTGACTATCATGATAAAATTTTCATAAAAAAAAACCTTCAAAAATAAGCAAAGATTACTCTTTGTATGGCTCCTATTATTATTATTATTTTGTTACCAATATCTTTTTATCAATGTACAAGCAAAAACATCCACATATTTACTACTTTTTTGCAAAATTTTCCAAAATTATAAAAACTAGAGTGTCCAGATTTGGTTACTTACTACAGTGGTGCTTGGATAAGGTCAACACTTTGGGTTAGGAAAAAGTGTTGACTTTATCCAAGCATTGATCATAAACAAACACTCCTTTTGTGGTTGCAACTTTGGAGGTGCTTTACCACCAATATTTTTGGTTAGCTAACCAAACACCTTTCTAACTAAGGAGTCAAAATGGGCATTGATGAAAAGAAACTGTTGACCATATGCAAGCACTTGACCTTAACCAAACTCATAATACATGCTTTGGGCAAAAGGAAAGTGGGGCTGTGATCTTATCCAAACCTTGCTCTTACAAAGGTTGACGTTAACCAAGCACCATTGTATCAGATTATCAATGGAGAAGCTTTTTTGGGAGTCTCTAGCATTCCACAAAATGGTCATGGAGTGAACATCATTGAACAATTGCTTATAATTAGAGCAAAATTTGCTATTTTTGTTAATTTGGGAAAAATAGGTGTCCCACTTTGTACTCCACTTGAAACCCTAAAAGTTACCTTAAACCAGCTTCAAAGGTATTAGATTTGGTTTGAGCCACTTAGAGTTTTTCCCTTGCAAACTCCTCTCAGGTGAGGACACGTGTACAAAAAAAATAGGGGATATTACAAATAGGGGCATGAAAACATAAAATATTACATGTAGGGGCTCATTTTCAAAATAATTACAAATAGGGGCATGATTTCAAACAAAATTTTAATTTTTTGTAATTTTTTTTTGTTTGGACATTGGTTGATTTAGATAAATCACATTAAAAGTTAGCTAAGTTCCCAAAAATTTAAAATTTTCAAAAAAACGCCATCCCTTTTATCAAAATTTCTTATTTTAGGCTTGATTTGGAGAGACCTATAAGTTTTTTAGAAAATAGCTAACATTTAATGTGATGTATCTAAATCAACCCAATGTTCAAACCTAAAAAAAACTAAAAAAATTTACAATTTTTTTAAAAATGTGCCCCTATTTGTAATTATTTTGAAACTGTGCCTTGTCTGTAATTTTTTACGTTTTCATGCTCCGATTTGTAATTTCCCAAAAAAATATTGAGCTCAGTTTTAAGGGATCACCTAAAACCTTTTGAAAGTCCCAAAATGTACCGTTTTTCCCAAATTAACGAATATGGTGTCAAATCTCTAAATCATTTCACAAAATCTGGAATCATTCAATTATATAAATACATGTCGTCAGGAGATCAGCTTACAGTGACTACTGACGCCCTTGAAACTCAAAATGTTGTAAAAACCGTGTGATGCAATGACGTTAACAACAATGTTGTTGTAAGCTAAAACACGTCAAGAGTTCTACTGACAACAATATTGCTTCAAGCACAACCTGCTCTAACGTAGCGCATGCTTGTGGGATACAAATCAACCTCCTCCAATCAGTGCATGGTATTTTAGTATTGCCTGAGTGCACGGTGACCTTGCATCCCTCGTTTGATCACCTTGGGCCGTGGCTGAAGGTTGCGTGGTTTCAATAGCTTTTTTTGCAGGCGGAGTCGATGAACGTCTGAAATGGGCCGCTTTGTGCCTTCAATTTGCATCAGTTCGTCTTCTTGGGAGTTCACTTCCAATCTGCAAATTGTCCAACCTTTGGTGTTATATCACGATATATGGATCCAGGTTACACAACACTTTCGTAATGTTCGCATAGTTCAGAGGACCACAACTGCAATTGTCTGTCCATAAACTAGAACCACTCTAGATTTTGAAACATGCAAGATTTAATGAAAGTTAGCAAATTTTAAAACAACAAAATCAACAAAGGCATTAGAATAGTGTGGTGTGTGCTACTGGTAAGTTTGAACACAAAAACAACATATTTGTTAAATTGGGGAAAGAAGATAAACACCATATTTGTTAATTTGGGACTAAACCCCGATTTTGGGAATAAATTAGGTTTAAGGTGATCACCTTAAATCGAGCTCTAGGTTTAAGCAGCGCTTTTTTTGGTACACGTGCCCTCGAGAGGAGGAATTTGCAAGGGATGTTAGTGGTTCAAATCAAATCTTATACCTTTGAATCTAGTGTTTAAACGCCAAAGGAAAAACATTGGGTTTAACTTTAAGGTGAAGTACAACTTGGGAATTTGGTTTTCCCAATTTAATGAATATGGCATTGATACTTTTTTGGGGCTTCTAAATTTCACATTTGTGAGAGAGTATTTGACAATTCAAAGTAGGTTTTATGATAATTCATACAAGACCCTACATCATTGCTGTAAGACCTTGAAGAAAACACCATAAAATTTCATTTTTAAATTACCACAATACACTCACAAGTGCAAAATTCAAAAGTCCCAAAATGTATCATTTTTCCCAATTTTAATGAATATGGTGTTGGAAGGGGTAAGATAGGAATACCATAAACCATTAACCCCCTCTAATGGGAGAGTAGATTGTTATGAAACCAACAATAGCTAGCTCTAAACAAGATTTTGAAATATTTTGAAAAGATACAAATTTTCTCTGATTTGATTGGTTCACACTTCTTTTGAAACAAAGTTTTAGAGGTAACCATTTTAGGTGAACCTATAAAACAAAAATGGGTCCAAATGAAGAATCCACATTTATATTGCATGAAAATTTCATTCTTAAGGAATTTTTTTTTGCATTCTTCCTTATCCTTGTTTTTGCACGTATAGAGCTTAATTTCTCAAGAAGTTCCCCATATCTTACAGGCTAAAATGCTTATTTTAATGGTTTATGGTATTTCTGGTGAATTGGTGACAAAAGTGTGAAAATTAGGGTAAGGGTGTTACGGCGTGCTGAGTGAGGTCGGATCACTTGCAGGGATGTCAGAGCTGGGGTGCACTGCAGCAACATCTCCAACGCGAAAGATGTGAACATGAAGGACGACACTACTGAGGAAATCAGGGCCGGAGTCAATGAGCTCGAAGACGCACACGTCTCCTTCTTCCATGGCGTGGTCGAGTGCGAATCTGGCCCATCCGTCGCTGCTCAGACACGCCGAGTCACAGCCTGAGTCATGCCACTCCCAGTTGGCTACGTAGATACTCTTCTCACTGTCGGTGAGGAAGACCTTCACCTTGTTGGCTTGCATCGTTCCTGTAGCCTCCAAGATTGCTTGTGGGATCGCCTGTCAAACCAAAACCATCCATGCCACAGCAGCTTCAGTTACATACCCAAACTCGGTTATGGTCATTGAAGCACTCTCACTTCCAGCGTGCTCTCTACAGATGCTGAGCAGCGTTCATCACAAAATTATGTAGCTAGAGTCAGCAAAATCATCTACTAGTTTTTACTTCTGCTACTAATGTGTAGTTGACAGTGTTAAGCTTTACCGCATAATTTTAGCTGTGTTCAATCCATTTTATAGCTAATAATGAACACCGCATTTGGGATATCAATAATGCTGAGCTTCTGCTCTGATAAAATGCTCTTCATGCCGAAGCCACAGAGACTTAAAAAAAATGCGCGAGTTTGGTAACTGAAGAGACGAATTCCCTATTGTTGGCAAAAGCTCATTTTGTTCTGAACAGAATTTTTTTGATCTACGAATGTAGTGCTGATTACTCCAGCTATTAATACAATCAATGTATGGCAGAGTAATCACACCTGTCCAGTGCCACCACAGATGTACCCATTCAAGTAATTTTATGTTCTCACAAGTGTAGACGACCGTTTCAGGGTTAGAATTTTCTTGCTTGCATAGCCTTAAATCGCAAAACAGCATGAAATTAAGTGGAACATGACGAATGTAGCTCAGTTAAATCACCAGATGAAACTCGTGGTACACTTGGGCATCACGCATCACCACCACGAACTTGGCATTCTCCAACTCATTTGCTAACTTCTCGGCCACATCCACCACCCGGCTTCTCTCCTGGTCACTCACAAGAAGACGACTGCAGTGGGAAACTATTTCAGAGAATTTCAGGCACCCTTGCTGCTCCAGGAGTTGCATGGCTCGACTACCACCACTCACAAATCCTCCTTCCACTATAGCTTTTCTACCGCCATCGCCAGAGATATCTTCCACTTCATGGTAACCACGCCATAATGTTGCTGCAGCAAACGGAGCTGAATACGACGAAGAAGGTAGTTGAACCAACTCAAGCTGACGAAACGGACGCTTTTTGACGACTGTCGTCCGAGTTACTGGACCTCGCCGTCCCTCCAGATTCTTCGAAGGAATGTTACAGGTCGGCGTTGATATGATCGTGAACTGGCCGTCGTCGCGACGAATCTCTTCGTTTTTGGATGAAAAGGCTCCAATTTGCTCAACGCTGTGAAGCTTGCTCACCTTGCTAGCATTTCGCATGCTTCTGACTGGCTTCGCCAGATTCTGCTTCGTTGCAGTTGGCAAATAACTGAGATCGTTGCCTTCGTCCTCGTCTTCGTCCTCGTCGTCGTCATAGTTGTCGTCACTATCAAGGTTAATGTAATTCTTGCCTTGCGCAACTGCTCGAGGTGCTTGTTGTACTTGTTCCAAGCCATCATCGATGACAGACAACCTGTTCCTGTGAGATCATCCCAAGTGTCTCTGTGTCCATACTTAGAATTTGATCACTATGACAACGTAGAACACCTGAAGAATCAAAAGCTTATTTCCAATGTAATCATTTAACGAACTTTAAACATTCGTGAATTTTAGTTCAGAGAATTTGACGTTTTGTGGATGTGGCAAGTTGTGACAAGCAAAGATGAGTTAGGCTATGGAGACCTATGGTTGATATTGTTAAAGTTCTGACAACTGGACTTTACTATGAGTTCTTTTCTCATTTCTTTTGTTTTTTTGTTTTTAAGCGTGAGTGGCATGAAGAAATCGGCTGAGGCCATCAATTCTAAAAGAATTTGCTTAAAGTTTTGGTTCATTTTGGGGTTACTGATCACCTACTTTCCTTTCTGAGCGAGTTTATACTGAAATTAGTCAGAAAAAGTGCATTTTTTTCATATACTTCCTACAGGCTTCGAGTTAGAAATGGTAGATCCAAAATCTGTTCGGAATTCGACATATCCAGCTGAAAAACAATGGCAGGCTATGTGTGCAAGAGTTTTTCAAGTATGCATAAATAATAGAAGACAAACTGCAGCTTGTTACTGTTCTTGTATGAGGATTTTGAGGCTTCAAGATAACCCAATGTTTCAAACAAGTATGGATAAACAGCAAATTGCAAGTTCGTGAAGAACTTTAATCATGCTGGTGACACTGACATCTTAGTAGGTCTTTAACTAGCGGTAGCTCTTCTTCATAACCTAGCATGCTTTGTCGTTACATAACTTAGTCCATGTAACCAATTTGCAAAGTACCAAAACACGTTTATGAAAATATGTGTAAGAATATACGTTACACTATCAGAATTTTCTGAAAGAGGGGCAAGCTCCGCGGTTTTCTCCGCGGTTTTTTATGATCATTTTTCTAGGAATATAAATCATTCAAAAGGCATGGGAAAGGGGTATCTTCCTTGTTTCCTACCATGCATTGAAGGTGTCGTCTTCTTCTAGCGCAATGCTCAAACCCTCACGTGGAACAATGGCTTGAAGTTGGAGTACCTCAGATTGGTGTTGTGATAAACCGCGGCAGCAAAGGCTCTTGGCATGGTTCTCAACATGATTGTAGTTGAGGTCTATTGCAATAGGTTTTGCCAGTGAGGTGCTAGGTTTGGTGACATTGCAGAGCAGCTCTAGTGGCGATGCTGATGATGGTTGAGGAACGCCGCCATGCTGGTGGTAACTAGTCATAGACTGTGAGTGAGAGTTGGCGCCAAGCAAAGGTGGAAAGTGGACTTGGCTCTTGCCTAGATTGTCAAAGAACTTGACCACTAGATGGGATTTCCCCATGAGAGTGAAGATCAAACAATGTCCTTCCCGAATATGATTATCCACCACAAACTGCCTCCAGCCTTTGCTAAAGCGCATCGCTTGCCTTTGGGGTCGAATCAATTGTACGCTCCATGTCTTGCCACACGGACTTTCTAATGTTACTTTCTCCATGTACATTGTCTGATGGTACCTGGCAAAGTCTATTGGAATTTGCTGCAATGCCACAATGGATTCAAGGTCTCAACATCAATGCCTGTATTAACATTGCAAAAAAAGCCAAAAAAGCAAGAAAAGCAAAAAAAGCAAAAAAACATAAATATGAGACACTTTTCACTAGATTTTGATTAAAAAACGTGTGTGCTTGAGAAACTATGTTCATTCATAGTTTCATATCTTTGTATGTTTCATTCTAGATGACAAAAAATGATAATGCAATTAACGCGATATTCATTAAAAGGGGAAAAAGCTTACAAAGTGGAACTTTTGCAGGATTAGGGTGATCACCTTAATTTGAGCTCTAGCATTTTCATTTTTTTTAGTACATGTGGCCTCACCTAAGAGGAGGAATGTGCGAGGGAAAAAATCTTAGTGGCTTAAACAGATTCTGATACCTTCAAATCTGGTTTAAGGTGGCTATTTGGAATTAAGGTGAAATACAAAATGGTACACATGTTTTTCCCCTTTTAATGAATATCGTGTTAATTATGCAAGTGATGCAAAATAGACATACAAATTTGACTTTCCTTGTTATTTGAGTTCAAAAAGATGGTAGAAACCTTGCCATTTAAACTGAATATTCTCAATCAATGTTCAAAATTGCATCACAATTCATAGTTGTGTAGGTCCAATAGAAAAACACCTATCAAATAATCCAATAAGTCTAATGCAATTAAATGCCACTATGTCAAAATCAACATTATAGGATTTGACAATTTGTGACATTCCTTAGAGGTGGAATTATTTATAAATGTTAGATTTAAACCTAAACAATAGTGACCATCCAGTTGTACCTATCTGGCTATCTCACATACCCTACTCACCAAAAATATCCGTCAATGTAGCTGAATAACGTTATAATTTCCATTTGCATAATGTGAAGGTAAAGTGATGTTGGAACTTGAACACCATATTCATTAAAGTGGGAGATCGGGCACCTCCCAAAATAACCAAATGATACATAAAACCTTTCAATTCTAAGTCAGTTTTGAAAAAAATTATTGTAATTTAACTCGGATTGAGCTATATTGCAATAAAACTTTCTATTTTTAAGTCAAATCTAAAAGGTATTATGTCAATTCAGCTCAACTTAAGTTGAATTGACATAAAACCTTTTGTCGAATTTCCTTTACATTACCTCTCTCATTTCAATGAAAAACTGGAATTTTAATGAATATGCGGTTCTCGAACGTCTTGAAAATGGCTCATTTTTCAAGAAAATTGTATTAATTATGTTGTATATCATTCTTAGAGTGTTATCACACTTCTACACAAGCCTGTGATGGTCCGGTATGTAATGCCTAGTCTAATCCATATGACATAAAAACCCTATTTTCTCATTCATTCGCGCCTGGACGAACGCTTGCCTTCATTGTTATGTCATCCCTAATGTCATCTTTCATGAGCTAAATCAAATGCCTTATTCACAATTGCATATAGTGCACCTTCAAAGGTGCAAGGCAGCTTACTTGCTGGAAAGGCAAGATAGTGCTGGCTTTTCCAACTCGAATCATGAAGAAAGCGTCTTCTCTTATGTTGCCCTCGTTGATAGCAACTTGGATATCTGTGCGGTGATACTCCCCGAGCTTCACTCCGTGGTACATTTCGTTACCCTTGTCGTCCACGTACTTTTCCTTCTTTCTGACAAAAAAAACCCTCCAAATTCATAGCAAAATGAGAACAATTTTGTTGGGATTATGTTTAACACAGCACAGGACCACCCTAAACAATCCAAAGCAAGCCTAAGTCCATAGGTGAAAGTTAAGGCTACCTCTTTGCGTGGAGGTGACGACCGCATCGTTCTCCCGTTTGCATGTTCGCTAGTCTCTCTGCTACCAACAGTACCAAGATACCCTGCACGTAAACAATTCGACCCAATTGCAAATATTTAAAACCAAGCACTGTAAATTTCACTTTCAAACCAAAGCGAAGCAAAGTTAAGTAAAAGTTGTATGCAAGTCACTCTCTAATACAATTATACAATCAAGCAGGTGGTTTGTTTCCTGTCTAAGCATAAGTAGACCTGCCTTAATTAGTGCCTTGTGAGCTTGAACATCCAAAACGTTACATGAGAGTTCAAGTGGACCTGCTTCTTGAGCTTGAACATGCAAACGTTACATTAGAGTTCTGCATTGAACAAGAAAAAAAAATCCAACTTCGAAGTTCCAACAAAGCTCATCCTACACAAACATCGCTGCAATGGTGACCCGTATACTAATAGAATTCATTTCAGGTTGTCGTTACCTTTGTAGTTATCACTGCACAAAGTTTGGAAGAAGAAACACTGGGACGGGACCGTCACCACAGCTCTTCGTCGTTTCTACTGCAGGATTTCCTGCCAACGGTTCACCAGTTTACCTTAAGATCAGCATCAACTTAAAACAAAAAAAAAGGGCCGAGATTGTTCTAAAGAGACACCTCTGCAAGCTTAGTCCCGCCGGCTTGAATTCAACACATACTTAACAGCAATCTCAGAATTATTTAACAGCAACACACTCGAATGACAGCACAGAACATACCTGAACAAAGTGATAGAAAAAATTCAATTTACTCCCAGAGCCTCACGTCCGGAAAGTTTTCACACCCAATTTATATCTCTGCTTGCTACAGCCGAAACAACTGAAATAGAGTCTCCAATTTGACCATCAGTCTTGGGATTCTCCGGTCGACACCAGCATTACAAACTTGATCACAAAGCACAAACAAGCACAAGATGAATAATACAGGGAACTAATTAAGAGTGACGCCGCAGCATTTCAGAGAGGAACCCAGGGATATCAGAAAGGTGGTCCTGTTTGGAAACCCCGGCACTTACAACACCAAGGCATAATAATGATGATGATGATGATGATGATGAAACCTGGATGTGGGAAAACCGGACATCCTGTTGTTGTCTGCCACGAGCATGACGCAGAGACTGAGAGTGAGAGAAGTGCACGGAGAGCACTTGGGGCATGCAAGTACTGCCAGGCAGGGAGGGAGGATAGGACAGGAATTTATTGGACATGGCAGAAAAGAATGGTGGCAGGCAAAATCGATTTCCTTGGGATTGAGGATGTGGTTAAAAGGACTGTTGTACTTCGGGGGCTTGGCAATGCACTCCTTACAGCAGCTGAGAGGGTGAGAGAGTGAGAGAGTGAGAGAGTGAGAGAGTGAGAGAGTGAGAGAGTGAGAGAGTGAGAGAGTGAGAGAGTGAGAGAGTGAGAGAGTGAGAGAGTGAGAGAGTGAGAGAGTGAGAAGAGAGGGGATGCAAGGTATCTCAGTCTCTCTCTCGCTTGAGGTGGACGTGCAGTTGTGCAGTACTGACTCGTTTCATATGTGAGGAGGAGTCCAAGTCTCCAAGAGCTGGGTCGATGGGGTTGATAGCTACGTCGTTTCTGTCAGAACTTGACTGTGCTGGGAATGTCCGTGACCAGGTTGGGAACATGGGTGACTCTGCTGGGAACGTCCGTGACTTTTTTGGGAACGTACGTGACTGGGTTGGGAACATGCGTGGCGGACTGACAGGTGGCGGTCGAATCTTTCTTCCTCCTCTTCCACCACCATGTCCTACCCTTTGCATTTCAGCCCGTGCTCTTAACCCCTAAATGCCCAAGGCACCCGAATTTGGTGTTTTCAACATTAGAATTCTATACCGGGGCCATTTAGAATTTTAGAGGTTAATACTCTCCCTCTTTTTCTCTTTTTTATTCTTTTCTGTTTTGACTCTATTTTCTTATTGTGTGTTTGTTTGTTGTTTTGTTATTGCTTTGTTTGAATCATTATTTGTGGGGAACCAGCTAATAGTGTACGTTATCATATTTAGCTAATGGAGAAGTCATAATAAGTGGTTCAAGTTACGTCAAGGAAAAAATAACAATAATCCCTCTATGTATATAATGGTGCTTGGTCAATGTCATTTTTTAACAATAATTATTGGATAAGATCAGGCAACCCCACTCCCCTTGTGCCCAAAGCATATATTATGAGCTTGGTTAAAGTCAAGTGCTTGCATATGGTCAACGTTTGCTTTCCATCAATGCCCATTTTAACTCTTTAGTTACAAAAGCGTTTGGTTAGTGTACCAAAAATATGGGTGGGAAAACATCTCCAAAGTTGCAATCACCACAATTGAAAAAAATAGTATAAATGAAGGGTTTGTTTATAACCAATGCTTGGATAAGGTCAATACTTTTTTCTAGCCCAAAGTGTTGTCCTTATCCAAGCACCGCTCTATATAACACAAATAGAGGCAATATTTGGAGTAGGCTGTGAAAAAAAAAATTGCATATGATAAATGAAAGATAATAGTTGGTGAGGCTCAAAAGTCTCTCAATACCTTGGTTAGAACAGTAGTTTGCATTACAAATAAATGATTGCTATAAGGTTTGAGACTTGGAGATATCTATACTACTAGGTGGGAGGATTACCCTAAGTGCGCCCTTTTCCAAAACCTTCTAGAACTTTTAGTATAAATTGAAGCAATAAAGGACGCCTTATATATAGAACACCAAGTGCCCTCTAACCATGTTCATTTGTAGAACTTTTTGGTGGAAGTTGAAACAATAAAGGATGCCCCAAATATAAAGCACCAAATACCCTCCAACCATGTGCTAGAAATCAATCAAACGTCAAGAGCCTCCTAAAAAATATAAAAGAGTAGCATTGTGATGAAAGCAATTGATATTGTTGATCTCAAAAAAGGACCAAAATGATGGTCAAGATTAGATTTTAGACCAATTGGTTTATGAAAAATCACTTTTTTTTTTGTAAAATTGAATGTTGCATCAATCATACATGTCCTACTCACGCAAAGCGTGTGCCTCTATACTAGTAGAATATAATGCACCTCTGTTACTTTGTAACGTAGAATGAGCTACCAAAAGATGATCCAAAACCAAGTGTATACCTGATAAACAAGTCCCAACAAATCCATGTGAAACTTTGTATTTGTAAAAATGAATTTGCAAAGTGAATTTTTTAGGTTGGCCAAATTTGACATTGTAGATAATAGATTTTTAATATGGCTGTTTTGCATACAAAAAGGTTTTTGCTATTTTTTTGACAATATATGGTTTCAATCAAAATAAACTTTTTCATTAGCATAATGCATTGCACATTAGTTGTGACTTGTCAGTGGTCTTTCACTTGAGTTTGCAAAACTATTTTTAGTATACAATGTGATGTTTTTGTGACAATGGTATTTATGATATGTAAAATTGTATTGGAGGATTGTATCAATAAACATATGAAATAAATTCAAACCAATATTTTAGTGTACATCTGCATTTACAAGAGTTGCAAACATACAACAAATATCCCCTCATTATAGAATGTTCAAGTTAGCAAGACATTGAAGGAGGGACAACAAACATGTGGCACCATAAAGAATAAAGAATAAATAACAAACAATACATAGAAGATAGCATATGTTAAAGGACTAGCAATAAAAAAATGGGTGACATATGGTACCATGAGTGATCGTAGATGGAGGATAAAAAATAGGGGACAAAAAAACCACAAACCAAGATTGACTGTTAAGGCAAAAAGTCGTTATTTTTGTTTGAGTAACTTTTGCAAATCACGTATTTCTAAGCATTTAAGCAATTAGTTCTAATGTCTTGTTTGGACATCCAACATCTAAACATACAGTTGGGTGTCTTTGGACATCTCAAAAGCCTGGAATCAAGGATAGCAATATTAACAAGCATTTAGGAAAGGAAAAGAACTGATAACAAAGAAATAGTTAAAATATTATGAACAAAAAAACAAAAACAATGTGAATGTCATTCTCAAGGGGTCACACCCCCTTACGTTTGGATATCACGTGTAATAATGGGGTATTTAAAAGGGGGTATTTATCTTCTTCTAGGTAAATTTTTCCTCCCTATTTTTAGATAAAAAGTTAATTTTATGTATTTTAGAATACCCTGTGTTTATTTCTAAATGGTTGGGGAGGCTAATTTTTGGCACCCCTTTTTTCTACAAATTATAGAGTACCAAAATCTGGCACAAGAATGCAACAAAGTTTCTACTCTAAATCCTTATTTTCCAAGTGGAATACAGCAAAAAAGAACTAAATTCTAACTCTAGCGTCCACAACCATTGCCTTCCCGCAACTTGCACCAAAATTCTAAACACAAAAAGAACCCTAAGGTAGGAACACCCATAAGCATGACTTTAAGGGTTTTGAGCATGATGGATACTAATAAACATTTAGCAAATTACAAGATCCTATAAGCAATAGAAAAATAATGAGTTTGGACTTCTGAATGTAATATTTGGATACTATGAGAATAAGTTGTGAATTTTTAAGAGCAAACTATCATTGCACCCATAACCAACACTAAGGTTTTAGGTTCACATGTTGTGCATCCTTGTCATTACATCTATTTATTTCCACAGATTTTCCAAGATTTTAGAGGTGATGGTTGTGGGGACCCTCATGCTTATGGGTGTTCCTACCTTACATTGCTTCAAACAATCACACAAATTCAAATTGTAAACCCTAAGTAGATCCTACAAAGGTAAAAATAAATATCAAAACTCTAAAACACCCTAAACCACCTCTATGATGCTTGCAAAATGCACCAAGAGGTCAAATTTGATAAGAAGATACACAAAAATCATGAATTGTAAAGTGCCTAGGACTGCCACTTTCATGTTTGTAGTAAGTGCACTAAACACAAATGTCAAAGCAATGAGCACGGTGAACAAAAACCCAAAAGGACAATAACACAAATAGCAAAAAGTAGAAAGCGCTACTTTAACGTTTGCAGTACGAGCAGTCAAAGAATTCAAGAACAAAAATAACACATAAGCTTACAACACAAAAGCAAACTAAATTGCATGCAAAAATCTAAGGTGCTTGAATCCTTAGCAACGGTAGGAACCTAAAACGGATGCAAGAATCCAAAGACCTCAAACCCTTACCAATGGTAGGTTGAGTTTTCAACCCTATTCCCACTAACAATGCTAGCATCCTTGAAACATGTACAATGAAACCCTAAACCCTAAAAGATTTCCCGCCACTACATTTGAAAGTTGGATAGAAAGTAAACTATTTTTCATCCAAGCTAGTCATACAATTAATCAAATATAATCAAACTCATCCTACTAAGCACTTTTAGGGAGATCTTATTTGCCTTACCCTATTTTTTTCTACTAAAGTGGAGGTATTATTCATTACCCTATTTTACATATAATGAAGCAAAAGACATATCTTCAATGCTATGGTAGACCTAACAAAAGTATAAAATTTATCTCCAAAAAATAAAATTAACTCTATTTTTTTTTATCTCACCTAATTTTCTAAAATTTCAATGACCACCCCCCCTTGAGGTGTCATTGTTTGTAAATATTCAAAAAAAATGAACTCTTCTATAAATTATTGTGATTTTGTGCCAAATTCTCCTTTCATATGTTTACTATATCACATTGTTGAGTTTACTGTATCAGATTATTGAGTTTATTGTATCACATTATTGAGTAATATCAGTGTATTCTGCAAGACCTCAACACACTAGTTTCTTGTTTATAAAAGTTTCATATTTTGTTTGTTTTTCTGCCATACGAGTTTGCCAATGCCAAAGCTTGTTTTTAAAATTAATTGATCAATTAGTACCAAAGTATTTATCCCACTCTACAACCAACACTAAAAACTGAAATTGCTAGATATTTCATCTTATTGACCCGTAAAGGCCCAAGGGGGTAAGGGCAAAACATATATGTGTAAAATGGTACTTTTGTACCTTGGATGAAGTTCGCTTTAAAAGAGAATAAGAATTATAATGTTTAGTAATTGTTCATACGGTCCAACATTTAGAAAAAGTTTTGGATTTTTATGAAATGAATTTAGAAACATTTACCATTTAATATTCACAAAAATTACAAATTTTACTCATAGATTTCAAATTTTGGTTTGATTGGTTAAAAATAGACATCTTATCCTAAACTTCAAAATGCAATTTTTTGAAAGGAGAGATTATCATTAGTTCCCAAAATAGTAAATTTTACAACACTAGCAAGTATTGAAGTGTTTATCTTTGAAAATTTCTCCTTGGTGTAGTTTAACTTGTATTGACATGATTCAAGTTAAGTTGAAAAGTAGACTTGATTTTCTACTTCAAAAAAAATGTTTTTTTGAAAGAAAAAAATTGTCTCAAGCAGCTTGAACAAAACGGGCAACAACCAAAAAATGATCAATTGAGCGCTTAGGGGTTAGGGGTTAATACCCTAGATATTTCATCCCATCTAGCCATAATATCATAACTCATTTCATATCAAGAATTGGATACAGTTGTAAGCATGAGTGGTGAAAGCACAACTTGGCTTAACTGTCAATGACCATTGAGCGTTACTGAGCATTAGAAGAAGACACGAATCCCATTCAAAAGATACCATTTTGAAAATGGGGCTATCTACTGTCACTTTAATCTACAACCTCCCACCCAAAAACGGCAAAAGAACTTCATGTTACTTATCACTTTAAACTTCCTTGAAGAATCCATGCATGGGACAAACTCATTCGACACCTAAGGTAGACACACCCAATCTAGAGCATGATCTTAATGTGGTGCATATGTACATAAGTAGTACATTTTAGACCTAAAATCTACGCAAGTCATAGGTAGCTTATTTTTTGTGACACAAGAAAGAAGCTATTTATGACCGGTTTGAATTTCAGGTATGAAGTGCACTACCTATGTACATACGCCCTATATTGGGATCATGTTCAAAATTGGGTGTGTCTACCTTATACCCAAAGATTCCTACTTGCTCTATACATTTATCAAGACTTGTCATCAAACTTCCCAAAAACCCCTACACAGTTTGACTTCACACTTTGGCCAAAGGTTGAGAGGCAGTCAATTTCCACCAATCAAATTGCAAGAAATCAAGAGTTTTGCCTCTTGACCCTTCACATGCCAAAGTCCAAAATCCGTCATTACAAGGAAATCATGGTCAAATCTACAAAAAGTTAACAAAGATTGTGACTTAATCTACAGTATTGTAGATTAGGTCACAATCTTTGTCAACTTTTTGTAAATTTGACCATGGTTTCCTTGCAGTGCGTCATCCACCAAACTGCCTACTTCACATTATTTTATCATCCAAAACAATGGCCTCTCAAAGAGAAGTTTGGGTCCAACAAACTTAGAGACCCCAAACAATGATCAAGAGGCCATTTATTACATATTTTCAACAGCTTTTCTTGACCTCTCAACAAAGTTTGGCCACTCAATGTGACGGCCTCTCAACTTGGTCAGCAATAGTGTGATGTGGCCCTAAGGTGACATACCCAGTTCATAGCCCTTGACACAAGATATATCAATTGCTAGTACAATTTGAGGGCACTCTTTTTTCCCCTTATCAATGAGACCTGCCGTTTCACCTTATAAACTCTAGAAAAAGGTTGAAAGAAAATGGGTACTATATGATTACCTTTCTCTACTAGTCAAAACTTTGTAATTGCACATAACATTCAGTAGCACTAGTAAAGACTACCCTCCTTCCAAGAGAATGGTGTGAAATATTCCACACCTTTCTTTAACTATGGGGACACTTGACTGAATTTGTCAAAGTTTATGAAAAGGAGACTTAGTTCAATGCACACACGTCATGGAGGCCAGATGTGTCAGAAAATTATAATTTTTTTTTTGTCAAGATGAAGTTTGTGGATAATACCTGAAGAGAGGGAAAGGCAGCCTCTCTTCAGGCTACTGAATGTTATGAAATTTGAAAATAACCTACTACACTCTTTATGAGTATCTATTCCCGAATGAAAAGCCTAGAGTTATAAGGCAACTATTAATTATTCCCTGCCGACCCTGGCTTACCAACTTTCCTTTTGAGCAACCTTAATAAAGAAGAGATTTCAGCTTTTCTCTTCCGGTCTAGAAATTCGCCCGGTGTAGCATCAGTAGCATCAGGGTTGGCTGGAGTAAAGTCATTAGATTTCTGCACTTTTCTCTGTTGGGATCAATGTTTTTTTTTTCACCTACCACACGTCACATGCCCTCCCAAGAATGGAGAATTTCAAGAGGGAGAGAAGAACATTTGATCCAATTTTTGACAGGGTGGCCTCACGAGACCCAAAAAAAACACTGGTTGGGACTGAGGGTACATTCACACTTGGTGTTAGGAGAGGTATTAGCAATATGAATGTAGTCTAAAAGTGTGTCCAAATACATCTAATTTTTCCTTGCTACTACCCCTCTTAACACCAAGTGTGAACATGCCCTTAGGGTATTTAATGGTGTTTATAATTTTGTGACAAGGATTGAGATTTTTGTGAGATAGAATTACTTTGACACAAGATTCTAAGGCTAAATCCTTGAAGGTCACATTAAAATGCAATTGCAAACAAAACTAGTGGTTTGATACAAAATTGTAACACATCAAAGGACTTTAATACTTTGAGACAAAAATCAAGGCTTAAAATTATACAAGGTTAAATCTAGAAGCAAATATAATGGGAGTTAGTCCACTAAAACAAGATTTAGAGGTTCTATTAGATAGAAATAGATTGAGAAGTATCTAGGCCTCCACGTACATAACATTAAGTCAAGTTTGGAAGCATATCTAAGAAGGGTTGTCATTTTTTTTTAAATCTCAAACTTTGAATAATCAACAGCAAACCAAGATGCAATGCTCAAGCAAGTAATTCTACTGAGACAAGATGTTGAAGCTCTTAAGAAAATAATAAATTTGCATTACATCTTTGGTTACAAATCACACAAGGTTGTTTGAAAGCAAATTGAAAAGAATTTAGTAAATTTTTAAATAATTTACAATGTTCAATTTTTATTATAAAATCTAGAAACAAGTCTTAAGAAAAGCAGTCCATTGAAAAAAGATTATAGGGTTTTGGATCACACAAGGTCAAAATATGAAGTAAATAAGGAAAAAGCTAGATCTTTCTAATGCTAAAAAGAATAGTGGACTAAAAATCATTCATGATCAAATCTAAAAGCAAGTCTAAAGAGCTTTAGTACTTGAATACAACATTTTAGCTATTTATTATACACGGTCAAATTTGGAAGCAAATATAAAGGAAGTCAAATTAATTCTAGATCACTGATCACCCAAGATCATTTTGAGGAGCAAAATTTAAAGAAATCAACATTTTGATATACAAGATTCAAGGGCTTGAAGCAATATTACTAAATAGAAACAAGACTCAACAGCCAAAAATGATTTAAGGTCAAATCTAGAAGCAAATCTGAAACAAAATCATTTTTTTAATAAAAGATGCTAAGAAATAAGGGCTCCAAGTCTCACAAGACCAGATCTGGAAGTGAACAAAAAAATACTACATTTAGATTTTAGACATGATTTTGGGCAATTAACTACACGAGGTCAAATCTTGGTCTCAAATCTTAAGAGTTTTAGTATTTTGGGACAAGATTCTGAGACTTTGAAAGATGTTAGTAATTTGAGAGAAGATTTTATGGTTGAAAATTAGACATGGTCAAATCTAGAAGCAAAGAACTGAATTATACAACTAAAATTAGTAAACATCTGAATTTTTTTGAGCTCTCTTCCAATCGTAATAAGAAGCAAAGAAAAGAATTGTACAGTTGAAATCAAGAAATCTAGCTATTCAAAAAACCCCACCAGACCAACTCCATCACTAGATATATCTATAATCTATAAAGAAACTTGTGTGGCTACCTGTCAGTTTGGTCTTTAGATGACTAGCTTACTTGATGGGCATGGGGGCTAGATGGGGTAGATGGGGTAGATGCGGTAGATGGGGTAGATGGAGTAGATGGGGTAGATGGAGTAGATGGGGTAGATGGGGCATGGGGGTGGGATGGGGTATGGCATGGGATGTGGGGCAGGGCGATGGAATGCGGTGATGGGGAGATGGGACAAGGTGGTGGGGAGATGGGACAAGGTGGTGGGAATGTGATGGGCAATGGGATGGGGTGGTGGGGCAATGTGATGGGACGATGAGATGAAGGTGATAGGGGCAATGGGATGGGGTGGTGGGGCAATGTAATGGGACGATGGGGTGATAGGATAGGGTGGTGGGACGATGAGATGAAGGTGATGGGGGCAATGGGATGGGGGTGGGCATGGGGCAATGGGCATGGGGATGGAAGTTGCTGGGCGAATTCTTCATTTAGCTAGGTAAATGGGTTTACAAACTCGTAATCAACTACATAAATCAACCTAACTCCTAGGAAAGCCTTTGTAATAGTTTTAAAAAAACCAATCAAAACTCTAAACAATAAGAACTGTTTCATTGTGACGTCAGTGAAGACAAAGCTCTCTAGGATGTCTAAGAGATGGCACTCACCACACTATGCACATAGGCAACATACCCTATTACCAATGGACCTTAATTCAAAAAGTGATCACAAGAGCTACAACACACCAAATGCCATGGGTATGGTATCATTTAAATAAAATTTGGGAATTACTATAGCAACACCCTAAATTGCTAACGGGACACCCCCTTTGAGCATGAAAATGTGATTTTTAATGTTGATTTTGCTGATTTTTTAATTTGGATCAAAAGATTTGTTTCTCCTTTATCATTCTAAGGTTATACTAAAAAAAATAGGTGTGCTTAAATTTCAAACTAAAAATATAGAACTTTTGAGTTACCTAAAGCAAAAATATAAAAAGAAATAGTATTGGTGCAATAATATTTCAATTTTTATTTTATTTGTCATGTCTTCTTTCAAGGAGGTGATAATGTTGTGATTGAATGAATGATGGACCACTTAATAAATCAAAAATAACACTAAATTATCAATTTTCATGCTCAAAGAGGGTGTCCCATTAGCAATTCAGGGTGTCGATTTAGTAATTCCCTAAGATTTAGTTAAGGTTTTGTACCAAGTTTCAAAATCTTAAATGAGTGAAGTACATGTTAGTTATTAGGGTTTTAATGAGGTAAGGTCAAGGTTAAATTCAAACTTAAAACTGCCCAATTATCACTTCCTTAGAGATTCTGGTCATCACACATGATCATATATATTTTGTCATTTCATTTTTTGCCTTCTTCCTTTCCTTGGCCTTTGTGGTCATCCATAAGTGCTTGCTAAGTTGACAAACTTTAGTTGTTTTTTGTATTTTAAAATTGACATTCCTGTAACTAAGGCATTGGGGCAATAAATTGTATGTCTAATTGAGGTCTTCACAACCAATACAATTTATCTTTAGAAAATTTTGGTCAAATGGAAAAAAAGTTGCAATTGTAAGTAACTGTTCTTTTATGTTAAATTGCAATGGAGGTTCCTATGCTAGTGCTACATGACCTTGAATTATTATATAGTTGTAGGGCATAATTTACATCTGTAATTGATTTCCTATTGGGTCACATGTTTAATCCTTGAGGTAGGAGCATCCATAAGCGTCAATCTAAGGGTTTTTGGGTAGGAAAATCAATCAATGAACTTTGAAAATAATATTGTCAAGCTAGGAAGAGGAAACCAAAAAAATTGGCATCAATTTCAAAGTTCCAATTGCAAGCATTTGTTGGCAAAGATTTTTCAAAGTCCAAAATCAATCAAGCTATGTGTAAGAGATGCTAAAAACAATGGTTATTGGTTCTTGAATAGTGAGATGGGACACTCAAAAGTATCATGTTAGTCACCCAAAACCACCATTTTGTTACCCATAACCATCAGTTTGTAGCCCACAACCATCTATTTTTCCATTTATTAATCCTTGCCACTATTAGTGACGCCCATGGAACACAAAACTTATGGGTGATGCTACCTTAAAGGACAAGAAGGACAAAAAACGTATGCTAGAAATACTTGCAGCACGACCAGCCCCAGATGACCAACCCATCCTTTACATGTTAAATAAAATGACTTAAGTTGAAATTCACAACTCCTATTAAATCTTCATACAATACATAGCTTTTTGGTGTACTTCAGGATAAAAACAAAGGCTATGTAAGAAAAGTTTTGTGATCCAAAACTAAAATTGAGATATTGACTTTTTTGTACTCTTAGAGTACTTCATTAACTGTCAAAATTAAAATTTGTGAATAACAAAAATGAAGTGACCAGAGCAACTTACATTTTTTTCTTTAATGATTATTAAATTTGGTACAATACCAAAACATATTTCTGATTTTCTTTTAATTTTTCCACCTTACATGGCTAGCTAAAAAGACTCCAACTTGCCACAAATATCATATTGAAGAGATTTTTGCATTTTTTCTATGGTTCTTTGCAAACGACATATTCTCTTCACAAATCAATTTTCACCTAAAATTAAAAGAAGAAGTGTATCACTTAAGAAACATCACAAATTTCAAATATATCTATTTTCAACACTTTCATCACAACAATGTCCAAATAAACTTCAATCTTTGGACACCTTGGCAAATTTCTAGTATTTGTCCTATTAAGCCAATATATCACAAGACACAATTGCATTAACTTATATATATGCATTATCAATACAATTCATGCCACCAACAAATTCATGTTTTGAGCCAAAGAAGTAACAAATATTAGACCTTATTTTAAAGGTATATTGCTGCTTTCCTAAACCTTCAATCCTATTAATTGTTTGGATCACTAGCTAGGCTTTATGCTATAGATTTTACATAGAACACTTATCAATTGTAAATGTTCAATCAGCACAAATGGCATAAGCATGCAACATTGTATAGCTCTTTTTTAGCCATGCATTTCCATCTTATGTTATGTCTCATTTTAATATTGACACCATCACAAGGATTCAAACATTGACATGCAATTATTTATTCAATCCTATGATTACAAATTTGTGAATATATTGACTTTAGTCAACCCAAGCATCTCCCATATTTCAAAGTTGAAGCCTCTTGTTTATATCATTTCAAAACATAAATATATGGACATCAAATACACTACCTAAAGTGGGCTAGGTTGCAATATGAAGGGGAGCTGAGCCTTATTGTTTACAAAAAAAATCAAACAAAATAAAGCACAAGCAACTCAATGCCAATCCGTGCAATAGCAAGGTGTATGGAGCAACCTTGCTCCAAAGAGTTCCAATCCCTAAAAATAGCTTAGTAGACAACCAGTCAAATAGGATGGATGGATAACATGGACAAGAGAAATATTTGCTCAAAAAATCAAATGAAACTTCAAAAATGCTTATGGCCCTTTCACACCAAGTGTTATGGAGCAAACTAGAGAGTCAAAAAGAAGTGCTATGAGCCTTAGTATTCACACTTGGAGTACTATGGAGCACTAATAATGACATGGAGTCCACGGTGGCATCACACTTGGAGTACTATGGAGCACTAAAAATGACATGGAGTCCACGGTGGCATCTTTTAACACTCACAATTGTTGGGTGTTAGTGGCAGCATTACGGTATTGTAACAACTTACAAAAACAAAGATTTTAGGATTGTTGAGGGAGTGTTATGGAGGTGGGGAGGAGTCACACAACTAAGTTAGTTGTTAACATTGCTATTGCTTTATGTAAAACTCTAATGTGAACCTGAAACAAAACCTCTGAAAATATTTAGTTTAATGCTGGGTGCAAATGGGGCTTTATATAGCCATACAAACACCTTTGGAAGTGTTTGTTTTACCAAACAATATTTGTGCTTGTATGGTAAAATATAAGCAATCATGAGCAAGAGAATATATATTCAATATAAACACAAATTGTCAAAGTTTGAAACCCCCTATTAAGGTAGGCACATCCATTCCTATCATGTCCCCATGGGTGTTACCTGATATTGTCAGGAACTCACAAATATAAATCAAATGGTTATGGGTAATTAAGTGATAGTTATGAGTGACAAAGTGATGGTTGCAGGTGACTAACATGACGGTTTTGAGTACGCATCTCACTATTTAAGAACCAACAAGCCTTGTTTTTAGCATCTCTTACACATGGTTCCTACAATTTCAGTGATTTTGGACTTTGAAAAATCTTTGTGAACAAATGCTTGCAATTGGAACCTTGAAATGGATGCCAATATTTTTGGTTTCCACTTCCTAACTTACAGTATTTTTTTCAAAGTTAGTCAATTGTTTTACCTACTCCAAAACCCTTATTTCCACGCTTATGGGTGTGCCTACCTTACCTCATGCAATGTTTAGATGAGAGTTTTCTACCTTAAGAGGTACAAGAAGACATTGAACACAACACCAAGGACTTCCAGCAAACCATGTTTATCCACTAGCATCAACAATACATTTGACATTCACAAAACTATCCTACATGAACGCAACGATGTTGTAACATTTCCCAAGGCACATGCATGCGTTACACAATAGAGGAATACATTCAAGAAAATATGAGTTTGGGTTTAGGATTCAAGATTTCAAGTATTGGGTTTACGTCTTAAATCAGTACCTTGTCTAATACAACAAGCAACATCTAACCTCGAGTACAACATCAAGATTAAAAAAAAACTTAATATCATAAATAAAAGACCACAAGTTGACTTAATTTCTGCAAGAGCCGATACTACACAAGTGCCAAATCTAGAAGTAATTTTACTGCACTTGCTCACATTATGCTATAGGACAAAGACACATACGTAGGCCACACCTAATAAAGTTTCGTTGCCTATCAAACAAATTATATAATAATCAGCTGTTCAAGCACATAGGACTTAAAAAATGTCAAGCCAATTCAAAACAAAAAGGCGCTTTGTAGGACAAAAGTATTCCAATGTACTGCATGAAATGTAGGTTCCTCTATGGTACACAAATGCCAAACATTATCTTCCAAACTTCTAAAACTAGCATCCTGATGTTAAAGTTGTCCTTTTAACTTATTGTCCTATCAACCCTGTTTCAAAAATGAGAAAAGAAACTTCAAAGCATATACAGATTCAACCAGAACCAGTCCAGTATTGATCAACTTTCTACCAAACTCACTGACACAGAATCAACGATCCAACCTTGACAAAATTAGAGAACAGCTCTATTAACTCCTACACTGGTAAAAAACTCAAAGTAACCCAGTCTGCTATTACTACTAGAAAGCATGGAGTTGCAGGTAAGGCAATTTTCTCACAAATTTGAGAAACCAGCATCAGCTGCGAGAGTAGAACCATGGTGGCAGGAAAGCAGAGCGAGCAAGAAAAGCTTCCCTACTTTTTCTCTCCCAGTAGTTGGAGTTTTTATACAGGTGTAGTAGTAATAGTAGAGCTGCGAGATCTCCATCTTTGGTAACCTTGCCAGGATGGGTCTGTAGGGGAACTTGCAGCAGCAGATGGTCTTCCTGCATTATTTGTTCAACAAATTCTTAATCAATTGTACTAAACCAAAAGTTACGTGTACATGCACATGCACATTAACCAGTGATCTGTGATTTTCAGAATTAGCTCAAGTCTGGAACTAGGGAGGGTTGGTGCTACATATCTCAAGTATAACACTGTGATATTCACTTAGTTAGGAAGAATATTAAAAAAGGTTATAACTTTGCTAAACTTATTCACACTTGCGTGCGTTGCACTAAACAAATATATTTTTGTTGGATAACTACACTCTTCTGTCTACTTAGAGTGATTTCTAAAATAAAGTGGGAAATTTAAATATCAATGAAGTACAGGACTAAGAATGACTCAACATAAAATATAAAATAAACAGGGTGGTGCACAACTTAAGAAAGCAGTTGTTGTGTATATTAAATAGAGCAGAGAGTTTACTTAGCATCCTCGTGACGGTATCCCTGTCGGGCATGGACGGAATCGCTCCTCGCTCTGTGGTTGTAATAGCTCCATAAGCGTTAGCAAATTTTAGAGCTTCTCTCAACCGCGGTTCGTCCTGACATTTCAAAGCATTGATTTGAAACATCTAAACAGCTTTTCTGCAATAAAAGGGCATAAGGAAGATACCTGACCGAGATCCGTAATAATAGATATACATAATTCAAAACATTTGAGATTTGGGTAAGGAACAATGCACTAACATCAATGACGCCAAAATCCTTCACAAGGCTAGCCAAAAGGCCAGCACAGAATGCGTCACCAGCCCCAGTTGTGTCAACGACCTGCACTTTAATTCCACCCACTTTACCCTTGTATCTCTGCATGCTCACATCAACATATTCATAGGATTAGTGTTTCAACCGTGAGATAGCCAGAAGTTTGGTAAAAGGTAAAGGAGCTCGCCAGAATAGTGACCACCGTTCACACAAAAAAAGTGATTGTCACTTCTTTTTCAATTACCTTGTTATAATTCATGTATCGTAAGGGTTACAAACCTTGCACATAAAGGACTAATGACCTTACAGTTTAGGAACACAAACTCTGCATCTAAAGGCCTTCAGAAGTTCTCGCAAAACATTAGAAAAAGATCACTACATTAGCTACACGTTGTTGCTAGCACATGAGTAGGTGATCTTAGACCTATTGCCTAACCTATTACCTGCAGACACCTTCCTGGAGGAGTATTAGTCAGTGAGTCCAAATGAAAAAAATGCAGAGAATAGTGAGGAGAAATCGTGACAGGGTTACGTTCAAAGTACTTACTATAGAAACACTATGCTGGCAATCATTAATAAACGTGTTCACACCTGAGTGTAATACCGGCATCCCTCACCACCTTCAGTCACCAACATCAACTTGCATCGAGGGTGAAACATTCTCATGTTGTTCTCATCCTTTGTTGGGTCTCCGCCAGTGAGAAATGTCACCTCCTCGTCGCTTACCTTCAGAACCCCATTACACAGGCAAACATCTCTGATATCAGCCCTCCAGATGTTTAAGCAATTCATGACAGTCTTTGCTCATATCCTTAGGTCACAACGTCATAGGCATATGTTGCGGAGTGTTACTCATGATTTGGAAGGAGGGTAAACATTTGCAATGTTTTGCTGGTTTAGAAGTCTAAAAAGCACTAGTTTCATGGACTCTAATTTTATTAATAAAACGAGACCATGATTATTGTACTACAACACCTGCTTTAGATTTACGTATCATCAATTTAAAAGTTAATCAGTTGTGAGTAACCTTCAAACCCTCACCTTAATAATATCGGCTTGATCCCAAATACTCTTAATACCCGCTTTAGCAGCCTCCGGTGAAGGCCAAAGTGGCAGTCGCAGATTTGGGTCGTAAGACAGCAAGCACCCTCCTTCTCTAGCAATCCTCATTGCTTCCATGTGTGTTGATCGTGAAGGCTCGGTGATCAAGCTGATAGATCCATAATGCATTATAGAAGCCTGTAGATGGCATTTGATTAATTCATAAATTGACCTAATCACGAATAATGACATGTTGTGGAATCTCTCATTGCCATAAAAAGTGATCAAGCAGCAGAGATAACTTGAAGACTTCACACGGAAATGCTACAAAAGCAGGTAAATAAACACACGGTTTGGAACTTCGGATTCCATAGGATAGAAATCGTTCAAATAAAAAACAAACAGTTTGTGAAGGTGATTGAGAAAGAAGGCAACTTGGTACCTGCTTGAGAATATCAGTATCAAGCTCCTTCACCTCAAACAGCATGTCTGCACTAGGGTTTCGATAGAACATAAACTCTCGTTCTCCATCTGCCCGCAATGTCACAAATGCAAGTGCAGTCCTGGCATTTGGATCAAAGCGACAACCTTTTGTTTCCACTCTATTCTCTTTCAACACCTCCACCAACATGTACCCAAACTCATCGTCTCCAACCTGTACACCATCAAGCAAGCTTCAGAGAGTCGTTTTTACAATTCTGTTGAATTAACACGAGCAGGTTCCACCAAAAGGGGACTTCGAGAAAGAGCTCTGTGACAGTAGGCCATGGGCAAAATACCTTTCCAACAAAGGCGGCATTTCCTCCAAGCTTTGCAACCCCAACAGCAACGTTGGCAGGTGCACCTCCAGGCGCTTTCTTAAATGCTGGGGCATCAGCAAGCGAAACTCCTCCCACAGTCGGCACAAAATCAATGAGCAACTCTCCAAAGCACACCACCAATTCATGTTTGCCAGTAACTGCGCAGACACGACATAAGTTCAACAACAGGACATACGTCGTGCTGAGCAACAGCAACGAAGACAGAGACAAGTTAGCATGTGCGAATCGGTATAAACCAAACCCTAGAGTCTGCAAAACGAATCGTTTATTATTCTTCTGTAATCCATCTCTGATTCAATTCTCGATGCTCGCAACGGAGTCATCTTGAAGCTCGGCACTACCAAACCAGAGAAGAATCCAGTTACGTATGCAACCCGAAAATCAACTATCTCAGAACCTCAAAAATGAAACCTAATCACGCGAACAGAGAAAGTAAGGGAGGCTCAGAAGTGAAAGAGAGAGAGAGAGACGAAGATATTGCTCACGTTCAGGAGAACCGCGATTGGGCGAGAAACTGGTATCAAAATTCCCAACGGGGGAGGCACCTCTGGAAGGGCCACCCCTGCCCTGTGGTGATGAGTGATTATGCCTGCCATGAGGCGGGGAGTGATTACACGCCCTATTGCGACCCCGAGGAGGAGAGAGATTCGGACTCATATATGAGATGAACGAAGAGGTCAGGAAAGGAACCGACAACAGGAGGGGGTCTTCTCAAATGCCAAACAAAACTCTGAGAGCCGGGTAAAAAAAAACCAGAGGAAATCGTAACATGTGGACTCGAAGGGAGCTCTGCGTGACATGGATTTGAAAAGTCACTGCTGCCATATACGTAGGCAAAGCTATGGTACCTTATTCTCCAGCCTGCCTTTCCCTACATGTTCCTCTTCAGTAGCACACACAGTCACCGCAACCGAATCCAGTGTAAATACGATCTCTGATGTTAAAAATGGTACCCTAACCGCTCGTAGCGTACCTAATGCTTTTCATTGGGCATTGCGACTGAAATCCATCAGATACAGCTTAGTTCGGATAATCTGGTGCTCGTTCTGGTGTGAAGGTCCAGTTGAATACCAGAAGTGGCCAAAGACTCCCCAGTAAAAGGCCACCTGAACTTCCCATCATGCACGAGGTATTGAGGAGATTACTGCCATGAAATTCCATCGTGAATGAACTACCTTCGATGTACATCCTCACCATATTCCACCAATTCACTTGCACCTGCACGGGGGTTAAGTAAGAAACAAACCTCAGCTGATGGTTTTGAGACAACATGGAACCCCTAACCCTAATTTTGAAGCCTACCTTACAGAGGGGTACCTGTTTTGTTAAGAATGAGCAGGAGCATGAGCATGTGCATGAATACCTCTCTAGTAGAATCAGGAAAAACAATTGCAAGCAAACCAGGGCGTCAAATCATGTTCAACTTCAGAGTCAGCTGACCTGTGTTGCTCTCCTAAGTTATTTGATATTCCCACTGAACATTCCACAGCTTGAGCAAGAAGATCGAATTTCCGAGCTGTCCCGTCTCCCGAATGCTTCAGGCATCCAAGCGAATTTCGAATTCGAAAACCAGTAACATCATGCTGTATAAATGAAATTGCTAATATAGAAAGTGTTGAAAGAAAGTCTGCCAGGTTCAACTGAGCCTCTTCGACAGCTTCGCCCTCAAAATTAATTCTGGTTCGGAGTGAACACGTGTACGAGTTTACTTTCTTACCAGTTGCTGCAGAAATCTCAGGTAGAACAATCAAGATAAACAACCATTGACGAAAGATAAACAATCCACTTATAATTTGCTTCAGGTCCCTAAACTTCACACGTGTATGTTGATAATGTTTCAAAATATACTTGAAAGCCATGCATGGATACATCTAAGTCATACTTCTCATTCAAACGATCAGTGTAACCTTTTCAAACTTGTGCGTTTGAGAAATTTCGACAATACAAGAAACATACATTCATTGACGTGACTAGAAATAGCTAGAAAAATGTGACGACATACAAATCCATCGAAAGCCTCAAAAACACCTGCCAGATGACAACTTTGAGAACAGCACCGCATTCATAACTTTCGACGTTTGATAAATAAGTCACAAAGCTCAGAATCACTAGACATAAAGTGAAAAGTAATCGCAAACGAAGAGAAATTCCCATTCATTATCACACAAGCACGTAAATTCGCACCAAAGTGACTACTATTGTACTACGAAGTCACAGATAAACCCCTGCTTGAACTAGTAAATAACGTTTTGGATAATGGGAAACCTGTAAAGCCGCTCCACGCTAGCACTTCATCATTGAGAGACGCTTTTGGTGATATCCAAAGCTGGAGCTTCTCGAGTGAAGACAGAGAGCTCCTACCCTAAACATCATGTCACGTGTAGAAATTCTATCTTCGGAGAGGAGCAAGAGTTGGAGCGCCTTTGCCTTAAGCTGCTCCTACTTCAAATGTAAGGGTGTATAAGTCAGTTAAGAAAACTTTACCATGCTTCAGTATCGAAACACAACTCGCGACAACCAGATGCAAATTGAATATGTTGAAAATTGAAAGCTGAAAACTAACAAACTCCACCAGAAAACTGACCAGAAATGCATTGGTAGAAATCTTCATGCTACTCTGTCCGAGGTCTTACCAGCTAGGCTTCCAGAGTTTGAAAGCGATCCGTGAAGAGCTTTGGATTCTGACGTCCACGAGGCCTTAAAGACAATCGTCGGCGTTGATTGCGAGCTCGCCTCGACCGCGAACGATTTCTGTTTCCTTGTAATAGTTTCCGAAGCCGTACACACTGGCGACATCGGCCAGGGTTTTGCAACGATTGAGCGTCTTGCCCTCGGAGAATTCCAAGCACGAGTGGTGCATGATCATTTCCTTCAAAGTGTGCTTGGTCCAATGCACGTCGTTCTCCCACTCCACGCACTTCTTGATGTAAGCTCTCTTCACATCCTCCCACGGCAGCTTTCCCTGAGGTCGAAACACGGAAGCGTTCCAAACCGCTCCTCTGGCGACCATCACGGCTGAGGCGCCGGTGGCGTCCTTGATGCGCTGGAAATCGGAGTACTCTATCACGTCCCCGTTGGCTATCACCGGAATAGACAACGCCGACACGACCTCCTCGATGCCGTCCCACTGAGCTGGATCGCGAGGCCTATCGGCGACTCTTCTCCCGTGCACGGCCAAGGCGGACACGCCGGTCTTCTCAATTCGGCGCACCAGCTCCACGGTCTCCGCGTGAGTCTCCAGCAACCGAATCTTGCACGTCACGGGAATGTTCACGTTCCGCTTCAAAGTCGTCAAGATATCGTGGATCAGCTCCGGCTTCGTCAAGAGCGCCGCGCCCATGCCTCCACTGGTGGAAAAGCTCATCGGACATCCCATGTTCACGTCGAACGCTGCTATATCCCCCGCCACCATGTTTGCCACCTTCAAACATCGCACGGCATCCGAAGTCCCGACCTGAAAGACGATGCGATTCTTTTCCGCGTCGCAGGTGCGGAACACGACCTCTTTGCTGCTGTTCTCCACGAAATCCACCGTGCCTAGCACGTCGTTCACGATGCGGTCACACCGCAAAAACTTGTGGTCGATTATCTCCTCGCCGTACGTGATGTCCGCCCCGTACTCCGCCGCCAACATGCGGAACGGGAGCCCCCCGACCCGCACCATCGGCGCCAGAATATGCTTCCCCCTGTACTCCATCGCCGAGATTCACCGCGATTCTACAACCACGAGGAACTGCGTGAAACTCGGATAGAAACGGAGCGCAAGGATAATTGAAAGCTTGAAACCCTAGGGCTCCACCATGAGGATGCTTTTTGAAAAGCAAAAGGTCGGAAGTGAACGACGATCATCTATATAGCGTGTGATTGATGAGCAGTGCTGTTTTGCATAATAAGTTAACACTGTGGCGTTCTTGTAGAACTTGCAATCGCCGATTTTATTAAGGAGAACGAGAAAATGAGATTGATGTATTTGAATAAGCGAACCTTAGACTAGTCAGCGCCCTACGCATTCACCGTCTCGAAGCCGAATCCCTACCTACGCCTAAGTGTTTACCCTCTACCTTTTTAAAACTAATGAGCTCGGATAAAATGTATGTCTATTTGACACTAAATGTGCTTAGATGAGTGCAACGGAGTAGCCATCGGGATGCCGTTTGCGCCACCTCCAAGCATCGGATAAGCTCTCTTTCAAGTCGAGGTGCTGCGCCGTCCATTGGAGTTCCCGTTGGATCTTCAACGGATCACTGTAAACCTCGGCGTAGTCACCAGGTCGGCGGTCGAGCGTCGTCACGGTTACGTTCACGCCGGTTGCGTACTTGCATGCCTCGACAAATTCCTTCACGGAACTCCCTGACGCGCAAATACAGAGGCAAACAAAAATCAGTTCTACGGCGACTACCAAAAGGTGTAATGAATCGTACAAACACACATACCGAGAACATGAAAAAAGGAGAGCGGGCCGTGTACCTTTGCCAGTGCCGACATTGTATATAGAAACCTTCCCTCTCTCTGCTTTGTCCATAGCCTTGACGTGAGCGTCGACCAGGTCTGTGACATGGATGTAGTCACGAATGCAAGTTCCATCTGAAGTGTTATAATCTTGTCCTCTCACCTGGCAGAATACATAGGGATTAGGACAATGCACTTCCACTGCAAAAACGCAATCTCTGAAAGCACAAGGATCTCTCTGTTTCTTCCGTACCCTGACCTACTTCTGTTCGAATGAAGTCGGCGATATCATCGGTATCTTTTACCGAACCACAGTACAAATTAAGTGTCAACTATCAATCAGGAAATGTACTCGGGGAGAGACAACAAACCTGTATTCCAGGGATAATCCCCGTCGCAGCGTCGAAGCAAGCTCCCGAAATACGAGCGTGTTGTCGGAGCTCTGGTCGTGGTGCTTCACCGAGCCTGCCCTTTGGGTCTGAACCGATGACGTTGAAGTATCTACACCACAGCATTCAGAATTGTCACGAAATTCGTCAAGCAGTAAAAGCAGGATGGAGAGAACAACCTTTCTTTAATAGGATGCACAAGAAATTCGCACAATACCTCAAAATCATTACAGACAAGTCTGCAGTCGTTGCGAAGTCCTTGATGAGATCCTCCGCCATCTTCTTCGCCTTTCCATAGGGATTGATTGGTACCTGTTCAGCCAAGCAATCAGCAATGCTTTTTCGACAAACGCCACCTTGTGAAGAATTTGAATTTTAGAGATGGACGCATTACGTTATGTAAATATACCTGAGGTGTTTCTTCAGTGATAGGCATCTTCTCCGGTTCACCATACGTAGCGCAAGTGCTCGAATAGATGAGCTTCTTCACACTGTGCGTCTTCATCGCCTCCAACACCGTCAAGGTATTAAACGTGATGTTGTGATAATACCGTAAAGGATCGGCCATACTCTCGCTCACGTAAGCGATTGCCGCAAAATGCATCACCGCATCAATGGCATTCTGTGCAAAAATCTCGTTCACACGGCGGCTGTCACCAAGATCGCCGTAGAGGAACTGCAACCTGCCTGGCTCGGGAAACAAGGCTTGCAACTGCTCCACTGCTCCTATGTTGCCACGTGAAAGGTTGTCCTGCAATCATCGCCACGGCCAATCACCAAATTTTCAATTGACTTTCTTTCGAACGCTGTACAAAGAAAGCGGAACGAAGAGAGATTGAAGTAGAAGTTCAGAGACATACAACTATCGTAACGCGATGTCCTTCTTCAAGAAGGCGAAGTGCAGCATGGGAGCCGATGAAACCCGCGCCTCCCGTCACCAGCACGTGAGTCACTCCTCTCTCATGAGTTGCAAACTGCACAGAGATGACAAGTACACAGTCAAGCTAATCTCCATAACGGCAACACAAAAATCTCCGACTATCTACACATTGGAATATGATTTTAACTCCAGAAGTGATATGTGTACCTTGCTAGGGCCAGCAAGTGTAGCCGACTGCCTTAAGGCACTCATACAGAAGGCAGTGAGTATCACTCCTAGCAGCACCTTCCCGATGAAATACAACCGAGGCTGCATACTTGCGCAATCAACACCTGCAAAAACGTCACTGTGTGAGGAGCTGCTATATCCTTCCTCGCAACGGAGACAGTCTTACAAAGAAGGCTCTCTTCAAATTTTTCTTCAAGCGAGCAATGATCAAATTTCCGAGATCGCAGCTTGCAGCCACGTTGTCCACTCCAGAATGTCGCGAAGGAAATCAGCGGCGACGTTTCTTCTAAAATTTGCGTTTGAAATGATAAAAGTAGTGATCAAGCTCACTAACTAAAGAATCGAGGATCAAAATCGTGACAGGACAAAAATTGTGCGAGTACGACAAACGCACGTAACGCTTCCAACCACAAGTAGCGTAAACGTGAAGTTGATCTCCAGGTTTTACAAATTTCAAAAGAGGACGATCCGGAATTTCAGTTCCTCATACTCCTTGCATGTTGCACGAACTTAAAACAAAAAACTTAAATGAAACCTGCATTCAGTGAGCGCAGGAGACCAAAAAACAGGACAGAGCTCACCAAAGATCGCAATAAATAAATAAATAAAATTCGAAATTTCGATGAACCTCTTTCCAACCAAATCTGTTTCCCAGTGAGTCCAAAAAACGCGCAATACTAATTTCGCTCACAATGCGTAAAAGGCAAGGGATTCGTTGAAGGAAATACCTCCAAGAGTGAAGGTGCGAAACGATCTTGGACTTCGGCGACGAAAAACAGGTGAAGAAGTAGTCCCCGACGGTAGAACCGCTCCCAAGCTTCCCATCAATACTCACCGTGTTGCAACACACACACACGCCAAGCTATTTATCGCCAAGCTATCTATCGCCAAGCTATCTATCGCCTTCTCGTATCAAACTTGTCTCCTAATCCGAGGATGCTCACGCAAAAGGCGTCAGTCGTCAAGCTCCCGTCACTCAACGTCGATTCCAGTCAAGCCGGCGGCAATGACTGAGTTCTTCTCCGCTAACTTAAATATCTGCGCTATTTCTTGCCTTGTTCTCAGCAACTCCGCCACCTCAAGAAATATAAAAACTAAAATAGTAAAGAAGACGAAGAAGGAGAACCAAAAAAAAAAAGGAACGCTCGGAAAGACAGGGGAACCGGAGTTTAAAAATGTCAACAATGCTAAAGAACACAGGGAACAGCTGCTGCTGCTGCGTCACTCGCAATCTCTCTAACGTCCTGCTTCGCACAATCACACTCTACACAGCAAATCGGAGATGTATCGATCGAACATGAAGCTCCAAGCAACAAAAGCTTGGTGAGTGCTCAGGATCGTGGCGCCTCGCTGGTCAGCGAATCGGACAGTGTAGGCAATCGCTGCAATGCCGGACGGGATCTTCAGTTGCAAGTGAGGAGATGAACTGAGAAGCGCTCCGTAGTCGTGTTTTTCTGTGTTTCCATGACCTGTAAATACGAAAGTGAAGGATTTGCAACTCCCAATCGGACTCACCGTCGTAGTCGTCGTCGTCGGCAAGTGCATGTTCGCAGTTCGCACTCTCCGAAGCATGAGCTTGGACACCAGCTGTTCCCAATTCAATAATAGTATTACTGGGGTTTAAAGAATGGGGCTTTTACTATTGGATTTCTAAAAGGAAAAAATATCATAAATGCCTCCCAATTCTTTCAAATTATCAACTACACCTCTATATTGATTGAAATATCAAAAATACCCTTGGTTTCAAGGTTTTTTTTTCATTTTTTTGAAAATACCAAAGAGGCGATTTAAAATGTTATGGTGGTGCTCCAAGTTTCAACATTAATATTGGATAGAAAATATCACATTAGCACATAATACATGTTTATAATTTGGTTTTCATTCACAATTTGGCGATTTCATCCAAAAAAAATTTAATTTGAAGATTTTTTGGCGATTTCATCCAAAAAATCATGTTTTTTTTTCTATAGGCTTGGTGCCAGTCAAAAAAATTGGTGCTTTTTTGCTCCAAATTGCCAAAAAAAAAACACTGCTTGGTTTTGTGTAAGAGTATCAATTATGCCCCTACACATCTTTGAAAAAATTTAATACCCTAATTTTTCTTGTACCTATTTAGTGCAAATTTTTGTAAATATTAGGATGACAATGGAAATTACAAAAGCTAGATGCAAGTTGAATGTAAGTCAAATATTGGAGGCAAGCTCTTCAAATCTTATATAAGGTTTTTGCATTTTAAGTTTATTGTGGCCAAAACAGTTGCATTGATTGAACAACATGTGTTTCTTTGCCAATATCTTTGGCCAGTGCAAGTGTGACTAACAAAAAAATTAGCAAAGAGACACAAGGAAGTTTTAGACTTGGTGAAGAATTGACTACTTGGGAAGGGTTTGAGTAAGGATCACTACAATTTATCCCCAACTCTAAATAGGTCCAATCAACATAAATTACTTTACGCATTCCCTAAACACACTTGTATATCATAATTTCAAGATTTACAAAGCACAAAGGCGTTGATAGATTAACCCCTAAAGGACCAAGCCCAATTTTCTGCCAAAATCACTAAAAACGGCCACTTTTAGGAGGTTTAGAAAAAGGGGATTTTATGTTTTGTTTTTGGGAAATCCAGCCATAGGATCTTGCCCCAGACTAGATGAAGTACTTATGGGGGAAAAAATCATCTCATTCCAGATGTAGAGGAGTGACATATTTACATGTAAAGTGACAAGAAAAGTTTCTTTCCATGTTGCCCAAAAATTTCAGAAGCCTTTGACCACTCTTACAACAAAAAAATTGCTTTACCCAATGTTGCGCTTTATTTTTTACATGTAGGAGATCAAGTTAGGTATGTGTGGGAGAATTTTCAAATCAATTGGAACTATACAACACATGGGAAAAATCAATAAGTAAAAAGAAGTAGAAAATGAGTCAAAACAAAAAATTGTTAAACATTTAATTATGGAAATGAAAAATGCTAATCCCAACGGTGATAATGTTGCGATAATCAATCTACTTCCTTCAATTTAATTTTTTTTCCAAAATATTGAAAATTGAGTAAAATAAAGGACTTCAAAGTTTATTTTACAGTAGAGATTCCATAACTGCCCGCAAGCAAAAACTCCTCATAACTTTCATGTCATTGATTGAAATTGAATGATTTAAAGCTTCTCATGAACAAACAAATCTAAAGAACCAATTTCAAATTTGTGTTTTAGAAAAATGAAATTTTTAAAGAAGTTTTTGGGCTCCCCAAATTTTTAGAAATTCATGCATAACTTCTTCATCAAATGTCATAATGAAGAAAAAATTAAATGCCCACGTAGGTCTTTGAATTCCCCACCTTCAGTAAAAATTTCAGAAAATCACACAAAGTAGTTTGACCATAGATACATGCCCAAAGTCCAACTTGTCCCTCAAAGGGACAATGATCCTTTAAGGATTAAACAACAAAATTTTGCACTCATCTTCTCAATCTCTTAAATACACATCAACACACACATAAATATATACCATTTTAAAGATAGGTTAAAATTGGTATGAATTCATGGCACATACTCTCAAGTTCCCAGTGGCTTAAACTTAGCTAAAAATATTCCAACTTCTTTCCTGGACCAGGTTAAAAAGTAAAAGTTTACCCATACTCTGCAATTGGATGATTACGTCTGCCTAACAAGTTTCTTCCGTGATCAGGGTGTCTGTGTCTAAATATGATTTTTGAACATTTCCAAATTTCATCTTCTAGTGGTAAGCTTAACCCATAAATGCCCAAGGCGTTGCTGAGCTTCTTGGAATTTTCATGAAACTCAACAATCAATTAACTTTTTCATAAATTTTATCAAGTTTTTTTCAATTGTAACCATACAAATTTAAACTAAACATGTTAAAGATTATTTGGGAAAAGAAAACACAACAATATCATTTATAGTTTGAAAGATTATAATGTTTGAACATGAGCGTGTTAAAATTGCAAAAGTGACTTGAAGTCTTCTAATCCTTATTTCACATGTCATATCTAAAAAATTGGTCACCAAAAAAATTGAGGTTTAAGGTCATTACATGTCTAACTTTAATCAATTCACGGTTCCAAAAATACACTCTTAGATTTTTTTTAACGGATTTCTAATGTGGATTTTTCTCCAAACTCTAGTGTATTTGAGGCTCATTTTCAAGATCTTCCAACACTAAAAACTCAAGATTGCAATGGACACCCTTGTCTAAAATCTTGAGTAGAAAAAGCATGAACTTCCATATTCAAGATCAAGTTTTTGATGTTGAAAATAGACTTCAAAACAAATGTATACTGAAAAAGAAAATGGAAATTAGTGGTTTGATAAGGTTTTATTCATCTTTGAAGTTTTGTAGAGACCCAAATCTGGTTGCTTGGGCATTTAGGGGTTAAGCTTAAAGCACAAATTTTTGCGTCATCTCGGGATGTTAAAAGAATCCACAATTTTCCAAATTTGATCTTCTAGTCATAAAATTGATATTTTGTGTTTTCTCCCAAAGTAAAAACAAATGGAGGTTGCACATGTGGGATCCATTTACCGGTGTGAGATTAGAGCATCTCTAGTGGTCCAAACTCACTCAAAGTTTTTCACCTAATTTGGCGAGGCCTAAAGGCTCTCAATCTCCACCCATGCTTTTTGAAAAGGTGGCCTTACACTCCAACACACCCCATAAATAAGTAGTTGACCACTTATTTAAGGAAGTAGAGAATAAAGCTCACTAAACTTAGGGTGAACAGTGCATGAATAGTGGCTTGGAGAGTGGCTTGCTAGACTTGTCAAATAAGACAATTTGAGAGGGTTTTGAGAGGGGCCTGGCTACTTTTCATCCACTTTGAGCGAGCCAGAGCCACCGGTGGAGATGCTCTTAGTATACATTGGTGCAGTGGTGCTTGGTTAATGTCAACCTTTGTAACAAAAACAATTAGATAGGATCACAATTCTATTCTCCTTTTGTCCAAAATGTGATTATGATCCTAGTTAAGATCAAATGCTTGTGTACAATCAACATTTGTTTTTCATCATTGCCCATTTTGAGTCATTAACTAAAAAGGCATATTGTAAGTGAACCAGAACCACCAGTACCAAACAAAACTAGGGGAAGCAATGCAAATGGAGGGCTTGTTAATGATCAATGTTTGGATAAGGTTAACATTTTTTTTCTAGCCAAGTATTGACCTAATCCAAACACCATTGTACCAAGGAGCAGTTTTGACTATGCCCCATTTCCAATCTCCGTAGGCCCAGCCTCAATTCAAGATCCCCTCTTTATAAAGTTATTAAGGGTAAAAATGAGTTAAAAAAAAGTCAAGCATATTTTGCAAAAAAATTGGTGGGATTTAGGTTGAAAGTTGGGAGTGTTTTATACTCTGTCCCAAGTCCCATATCCCAATTCATTGTATTTTACTTACATATGAGCACTTTATTAAAGATATGGTGCCAATATAGGTGAAACTTCACTCAAAATTATTTGGGTTATTTGGGTTGACTGTATTACTAAACCCAATTTTAGCTAAACCCAATTTTTAGCACAATTCCCACCAATATTTTTGTATAAAATATTCATGGGTTTTTTAGTACCTTGTTTTGCTCTTAATAACCCACCGAAATCGGGATCTCACTTTGAGGTGGGACGTTGTCTGAAGAGCCCTTAGGTTGAAAAATATGGTCAACCCGAACCAGTTCCACCTTTTTGGTTCCAAACTTCCAAAACAAAATGCCATGTAGATGAAATGCAGTGACACAAGAAGTAGGCTTGGGATACAGTTTGAATTACCAAGTACTCCCTCTGTCCCAATATAAAGCTCCATATTAGGCATAGTTCTTAAAAGCTTCCTTTTGCTAATTTCAATTGCTCAGAAAGCGTTTGTCATGTTTAATGATCTCATGGGGTAAGTTAAGCAATTAAAGAGATTTCCTCTCCTAACAAGCTTGGCCTTGCCCATATGAGGTATCATTGTTGCTACTAGTCTTTAAATCATCAATAATGAGGAGCTAGTAACATGTACAAATATGGTACTTTTTAATGGAATTTACGTGCCCAAATGACAACATCAAAGTTGGAGATTTTGCACACATTTGGTAGATGGTATATTGATTTTATGGACACATGTGTCATTAGTACAGAGACTAAAATAATGAGAAGCCCGCAGCCTTCACAAACTATACACAAATATAATATTTTTGCATGAAATTTGGGTGTTTAAACAGCAACATAAAAACTTGCAATTTTACATATATTTGATAGGTGGCACATTAATTCTAGAATGCATTTAACCTATTGAATAAAATTCAGTTAATACCTCATGGAGAAGTTTTTTGGAGCTTTATATTGGGATAGACGGAGTAAGCTTTTAACCAATCAAGTTCTCATATTTGAGTGGGACGTAATGTGTACGTCCCCTAAGTACCAAAAGTCGGACGCTTTGGAACATCAAATCCTAAGCGTTTTTCATAATAAAGTTTTTTGTTCCCACATAAATTTGATATACTGCACTGTAATTGCACTAACTTATAATGAGCAAGTAGAATCAGAGAGAAATCTTTTTTGGGGGTGGACTCTCCGTCACTTGATGTTAGATACCTTGACACGAAAAAGCATGGATGTAATATAGGATGACATTGCTAAACCCCTTGCAAGGAAACATTTGGAGCACCAAAACTTTGATGAAAATTATTAACCCCTAAAGGACCAGACCCCTTTTTCAGCAACATAACGATTTTGGGTAGGTACCTGTGATTGGAGCTTTTCATATTTTAGGCTGCAATCTTAATAGAATGTGGGCACAAGGTTTATCTTTCATATGCACTCAATTTCATGATATTTGAAATTATGATTATAAAGTTATGGCCTAATATGTTTTTTTTTTCACTAGACAGGTAGCCCGGGCAAATTTTTAAAATTTATCTTCTTCAAAAACAAAAATAAAAAAATAGGTTTAGGATATTTATGTGAATGTAGGAAGCTTTGAATCATTCCCTTTTGATCAATGAGATGAAAATTATGAGGAGTTTTTGCTTGCCGACAGTTATGGATTTTCTACTCTAAAATAAACTTTGAAGTCCATTACTTTACTCAATCTTCAATATTTTGGAAAAAATTAAAACCAAAAGATATGAACTGTTTATTACAACATTACGACCATTGGGATTGGCATTTTTCATTTCCATAAATAAATTCTTAACAATTTAGTGTTTTGAATCATTCTCCACTTATTTTTACTTACTAATTTTTTTCTACATGTTATACAATTCCAAATGATTTGAGACTTTTTGACATGTACTTTACTTAGGTGGAATAAGGAATTTAGAGAAGTACCACCCACACGGCCTTTTTTCCTTAGGAATTTCACCTTCTAAAGGATAACTGCCTAGTTTTTCTCAAGATGATTTTGAATATTCAAACCATTCTATCTTCCAATCTGCGAGGTGAAAAACTTTGAAAAAAATTCCACAACTTTTGAAACTATTCTTCTACAAGATCTTATGGTCACTTGTGCATAAAAGCGTTTTTGTTTTCAAATTTGGTTAATGCTCTAAAATGACAGTTTTGGAGAGTTTTTAGTGAAAACTTTGCTTGGTCCTTTAGGGGTTAACATTAGCTGGCGTTATGGGTGATCAAGCACGCATGGATGATTGGATTCATTTATTTTTACATAGCATGAGAGAAAGTAAAAACCCTCTAAAAAGTTTCAAAATGACGATTTTGGCACTTTCATGTGAGTGCCCTTTGCTACTGCCATTGAGCATTTGCATAATGTGTCCAAAAGAGATTTCGTCATTGGGGGCCTAGCAAGGCTTTAGAGACTACAATATGTTGCATTGCTTTCTAAAATGGCTTGTCTTTCTATGCTATATTGTGGCAAGAATTCAAAGCGCACTTTTAGGTGTACACTTCCAAAATATTTATTAAAAAAAATTCTCCATGTTCAAATCTAAAATCTTTTTTAATATAGTACTTTGGAAATTTGATTTGTAGGCATGGTCAAGATTTGATGCATCATTGAATTTCTTTCTTCCAAAGCTCCTCTCTTGTTAAGATTGTAGCGTGTATGCTTGATATTTGGCAGCATAATGATGCAAAAGAAGAATTCAAGCGAGAGAGATGTTGCTCCAAGTGGATTCAATGCACCATAAATTGCAAATGTTTTTCAAATATGGTAATACATTAAAAAAAGGTTTTAATTTTTATTCATAAAAGACAAGATTATTATGATTAGTGTAAATGATAGGTACTAGTTGGAATGTATGTGTTCCATAGAAGTGTTTTGAATAATAAAATAGCCAGTGTAATTAAATAATGAGCAGACCAAAACTATTTTGTGACCAGAACCTTTAATCGTTAGGTTGCTTTGTAACTTCAAATCAAAGATGAGCAAATCCATTGAAGCAAAAAATAAAGTAGAGTAATATTGAAAAAATGAAGATGAAACTGTGAATTTAAACTAATAAACCATGAATGAGCTACAAAACTACAATTACTTCTCTTGTTATATAGAGAGATTCATAGGACTTATAAAGTACATTCTTTTTACTTCAAGCGAAATCAAAAGACGCTTTGAATGGATAAAAACTACAAACAAAGAACTTTGAGAGTTTGAGACCGATTTGACTTGCAAAATTGAGCCAATTTTAGTGAAATAAAAACAACAGTAAAGTGAGCCATGGTAAATTCTGCATTTTTATTCCAGTTTAGCAAGTTTTGAGTAAGCTTAGCTTCTGATGAAACAATTAGACATAATATTCTGCACTAGAATTGAAAGCTCCGTACATTGATGTTGAGGGCCCAAATATTCAAATGTTTTAGTTGTTGAGAATTGAATTAAGGTAGGAGGTTCTAAAAGCATATAGGCTCTAAAATGGTGCACCTTTTTAAATGTACTAAGTATGTTTGTACATGTTATTTTTCATATCCCTTCAACAATGTACAAGTAATGTACTATAACTTTGAGGAGGTGCAACATTTTAGAGCCCTATAGCCTTTCCACTTCAATATTTCATAACACAAAGCTTCAAAAAATATGAAACAACTTGGGTTAGATGTCAATTTCTCTTATCTTTCAAGGAAAGTTTATTGAAAATTATCTCATGAAGTTCCACCTCTCCAAAATTATGTTTCAACCCTCAGATGTCTCATTCATGAACCTCCTACCTTAAGGGAAAATTTCACGGATACCTTCAAAGTTTGCAATATTTACATTGATATCCCTACTTTTTCAGAAATTACACAAATATCCTTGGACCATAATTTTTAAGCATTTATTTGTTATGCTTGTACTTCCTTCATAACCAATTTTGAAAACAAGAATAGGGGTTTCAAATATGCCATTTAGCACCTAAATCGTGCACGTGAATAATATTTGTGAAAAACAAGGACAAGTCAATTCGTGAACAAGCCATGACGACCTCTAGGAGATCATCATAGCGTATTCACCGAGGGAATGAAAACTCGTTTGCAAACATTCATTCATCATTTTTTTGAGATATATGAAACCCATAATGTATTGAAACAACATACGCTCAAAACAAGACATGAAGTGGCATGCACAACTAAACAAACGCCTGAAAATTTGATCCAAGGGTATTTGTGTAATTTCTGAAGAAGCATGGGTATCTATGTAAATATGTCAAACTGCCGGGGCATCCATGAAATTTTTCCTTGAATCAATAGGTCGACAAGGTAGAAGGACCAAGTGTTAAAGTGAATACCATTTATAAGGAACAAACCAAGGATTTGCATCATAAACATGGCAATGATTAGACAACCACTATTCACACTCAACGTCACGAATTTGGACTGCACACACCCCCAAATTAATCAAAGCAGGCGCGTGATTGGTCATTGACATGACATGTCTTTGATACTTCATAAGACGTTGGTATGTTTGATATGTGACCAATCATTCGCATATGTGTACTAACTAGTTTTAAAAAAAAACAGTTCATACAATCATACAAAATGTGGAGCAAAATCTTACAATTATTTTTTCTTTATGTGAACTCTCAATTGCTTTTTATTAGATTTCACGGCTTCGGAGTTTGTAGACATTCCAATCCTTGCTTCTTCAAGTTGCCTAATTTTTGAATTTACTTGCAAGTCTTTTTGGGTTTAGTCAAAGTGGAAATGATAAAAGATTCTTTATTTCTAAAGCAAGATTGGACAAGCACCTCTTAGAATTGGGTCCATAATAAACAAACAGAAAAATGAAAATCTTCTAACCTTGAAACTATTGTCAAATTTTATTCAAATACAATTGTGCTACTAAATTTTTAGTTGATCAACTTTGTAGACTAGGAGTGAAATCTTAATGTGATACAAGATTTGCTTTTAAGGTTTTGTATTGCTAAGACTTGAAGATCTTAATTTGAAGATTTTAAATCGTAGCTCCAATTTTGTATTCTTAAAAGTTTTGGACGTGAGATAAAGGTTTCCAATTGCATTTTTATAATGCGTGCTTAAGGCCGTAGGTGCTAGAATATTGGTTGAAACGGCCTCTAATTTTGATGACACTGACTTTTGTTGTCAGTTGGTCCTCCAATATTGCATTCCAAGGGCATGGTTGGCACTAGGCACATCCTTGCCGAATCTTTGTCTACTTCAAAATTCAAGTTTAACAAATTAAGAACTCACTGAATATTCACAAACGTTCTCTTAGATTGGCTTTTCTTTTAGAACAAATATATAAATAGAACAAACTCTCTAAATTTTGGAATCTATATTCGGAGTTATCTTTTTTCAACCATGCCCTTGGAGTACAATACTCTCAATAAAGTTTTGAACACTCCATGTCAGTAGATATCAAGGTCGGCGCTTAGAAAGACCAGTGGACATTTGGATAACAAATGTGGTGCTTTCAAAGAAAGAACCATATAAAGAACTTCGACAACTACATGCTAACATGTCTTTCTAGCAACTAGGAGAATAGGGCTCAATCCGCAGCACATACATGCTTTTGGGATTAAACTTACAGAGAAATTGCTTTGATTTTTTTATTGTCAAAAAGTGTAAGAGTTTAAGTGTTGACCATCAAGAGATTGAATTTGCAAAATTTGAATTTACATTTGAACTCAAATACTCTAATTTAGTTTACAACTACACAGGAGGATATATCCAACTCCAACATACAAAAGCAATTTATTATTTATACATTTATTTGTAAAAAAGGCTAAAAGTTTCCATCCTAGTCCCACAAACACGTATGTGTAATACACCAAGCTGAAGGAAAATCATAATAAGAAAAGATTCTATATATCCAAAAGATTCCCAAAATCCAACTCCTATTCCTTGATTTCAAATCTAAAAGATAACATTTTAGTAAGGGGAAATTCCAAATAGGGGCATGAAAACGTAAAATATTACAGATAGGGGCGTAGTTTCGTAATAACTACAAAGAGGGGCATGATTTTTTTTAAAAGAATTTTTTGTAAAAAGGTTTTGGTTTGGACATTGGTTAATTTAGATACATCACATAAAATGTTAGCTAACTTCCAAAAAAAATTAAAGTTTCCAAAAATTGCCATCCCCTTTACTATAATTTCTTTATTTAGGCCTAAGGGGGTCACACCCCTTTACAATTGGATACCACCTACGCTAATGGGGTAATTAAATGGGGGGTATTTAAATTCTTTAAGGTGATTTTCCTCCCTTTCTTTAAATAAAAAAATACTTTAGTGTATTTTAGGGTACCCTATGCTTATTTCTAAATGGTTATATGACCTAATTTTTCAGACCCTATTTTTTTTACAAGTACAAAAGTATGATAAACAAAACTTATGTGTATACAATTGGTTTATAGAAGACTTTGGCCCACAAGAAAATAGTGTAAGAATTTAACATATAGCAAGTCCCTCAAACCTTACTTACAAAGTAGCCTTCCTAAACCCTAACTCATTCCTAAAAATTCAGATTACCTTCAACCACATGCATACTCAAGAAACGGCAAATGACAAGCTTTGAAGCATTGAATCCTAAAATGAAGAAGAAAAGTGGAAAGGAAGAAAACCGGGCAGAGGACAACATGTAAGATTGAGTGTGAACCCGAGCTCTTACTGTCAAGAACTGCAAAAAGAACTGAGCAATAACGCCAACGTCCACCTCTGTTGTTGGCAAAGAAGATAAGAAATCCAACCTTGAACGTGCCAATGAAGAAAACAAATCCAACCCTGAATGCAAACTCCACAAAGCTCACACTCCTGCGCTTGCAAGTACAACGATGTGAGGAAAATTCTGCAAGGAGGATGAGAAGCTTCAATTGTATAGCACCTCGCCGCCACTTCCAGCGCGTTAAGATAATCGAGGGAGAAAAAAATTGCAAACAACAAGAAATCAATCTCAAATTTGAGAATCCTAAGTGCCATCAATAGCAATGTTAAGCTTAGCATAAGAGCGTGTAAAGAAGCCAGCGTGTAAAGAATCCAATGTGCTTGCAAGTACAAACCCTACTCTTGAGATTTCACAATAATGCCAGCCTTTGCCAGCACTCCTAACCCTTCTTCAATTACCCTATAGCCTATTGCTAAACCCTAAACTGTTACACCCTAAAACCTGGACAAAAAAACAATTTTCATCCATATTGCTCATGAACTCTAAACCCTACACTCATCCTACTAAACTCTTTTAGGATAATCCTATAATTCTCACCCTTTTTTTTTCCAGTATTCTAAAATGGAGGATTATACACCACCCTATTTTACATATATTGAAGTAAGACATATTTTTCCAATGCTATGTTAAATCTAAAAAAGATATAAAATTTATCTCGATTGAATAAAATTGATCCTATTTTTTATCTCACGTAGCTTACTAAAAATGGGAGAGTGACCCCCCCCCTCGAGATATAGGCTTGATTTGGAGAGATCTTTGATTTTTTTAGAAATTAGCTAACATTTAATGTGATATGTCTAACAACTAATGTACAAACCAAAAAAAATTACAAAAATTTACAATTCTTTTGAAATCATGCCCCTATTTGTAATTATTTTGAAACTGCGCCCCTATTTGTAATATTTTACGTTTTCATGCCCCTATTTGTAATTTCCCCTTTTAGTAATTGGTTACCCAAATTCTGGTCCTACTTTTCAGATAACCCATTTTCATTCTTGCAATGGAAGTTCCAATTTTGACGTCCCCTAACTTAGTGAATAGAGATTTACATGTGAAAGAGTTTGATCAAAAGCAAAAGTTCTAATTAGGGCCTTCAAACATGAAATCTGTCCTTCGAACTTCTCACCTCACATGATTTTAGCGCACCAGTGAATTGTTTTTGTTGCCTCGCACGCGTAAAGTCTGAGGCACCCATGAGTTTGCAGAAGTTTTTGCGAAAATTTTTTTGGGATTTGAGGACGCAGGTGCATGAGCCCCGGAAAGACACAAAAGTGAGTTTCTGAAATTCACTTCTCATGTGAATCACATTAGGAGTGAAGTTTAGAAGTGAGTTGCGTCACGATTAACTTGTAAATTCACCAACGTAAATCCGCGAGTGAGTCACGTAAAAAAGTTTAAGTTTGAAGCCCCTATTCAAAGCCGTTGCTAGTGAGAAAACCAGAGCCTCTCCTTGTGCAGCTGCATGTTGTTTATTATTCCAAAAAGAGCAGGGCCACTACTACCAGGGCAGACTGCTGAGAACTACGTGGATCCATGCAATACGTTCGAGGAGCTCCGGGCTGACGTGCTAGGCTAAATTTCATATCTAGGCTACCTCATCACTGCCCGTCCAGTAGGAATACATGAAAAGCTCTTGTATCAGAGGTTTCCCAAAAGCTGGGGCTAATGCAGGTCTTTTTACTTCTCTTTTTTTCGGGCCCTTAGTGAATTTAGAAGCATTTATCATTGAATTTTCATCAGAATTACTATTTTTATTTGTAGAATATAAAATTTGATATGATTGCCTTGAAAATAAAAATTCTATTTTAGAACTCAAAATGCAATATTCTTGAAGGAGAGAACATCATTAGTTTCCCAAAATAGTAAATTTTATTACATTAGCAAATATTGAAATGTTTGTTTATGAAAAATTCCCCTTGGCGGAATTTAACTTGGATTAACTTGATTCAAATTGGGTTGTAGAGTAGACTTGCTTTCCTATATGAAATTAATTTTCAAAAAAATATATTTTTTCATCTCAATTAGCCAAGAAAAAGGGCAACTACCAAAAATCCTCGATTGGGCGTTTAGAGGTTAACTTACCCCTATGAGAACATGGAACATGACAAATGCTTTCTCAGCATTTGAAGTTGGCAAAAGGGAGCTTTTTAATGATACAAGAAATGTGTTTGATTTGGACGTTTTTAGAGGAACAAATTAAATATAACTTAAAAAGACTACCAAAATAAACCTAACAATTGGCCATATTTCAAAAATAGGCCTAGCAATTGGCCATATTTCAAAAATAGACTTGATAATTTTTCGAAAAAAAGTTGTCAAGTCTATTTTCGAAATATGGCCAACTGTCAAGCCTATTTTCGATATTCTCCCTATAACTTATTACTGAAAGTAGAACTATTTATGAGCTTGTGCACCATCCAACTTACGACAGAATCTTTTTTATCATTGAAATGATTACTAACCTTTCTTAGAAGGTTTCAAATAGTTAATTTCAAATTATGCAGCTCATAATCTCCAAAAGGAACTGGGATCTAACTAAACTGTTGTAGACTTGTAGGGTGCATGACGCCTGTAATCAACAATTTTCCAATTTGAGAATCTAGTCTACTGCTGTGTCAGGAAACAAGTTATCAAATATCAAAAACCATCATGATGAAGCTTGGGTTTTGTTCTTGTTATTGACTAAATTGCCTTTGAGCTTATGGGTAAGGTGGAAGCATGTATACCCAATAACTTAAGTGATTTTGCAACAAACTACAAAGAGTTTGGGGGTAATAAACATGTTTTTTTGTGGAGGAAGATAAGAAATATTGAGATTGCAAAATTTTCATAATTTCACTTGCAGAATTGAAACTAATGTGAATGTTTCAACCCAAAGCCAACCTCAAGGCTCATACAATTTTGATAATAGCCAAACTACTTTTGGTTTATAACTTACTATTTCACGTTGGGACATGTGGTATGACTCAAGTGGTCCCAAAAGGACAGAAGAGCGTATTTCAAAGCACTTATCCAAGCTAAGATTGGAAATAGTGCACTCTATTGGTTGAATATGGGGCGTTGTTGGCTATGGGACCTTACATGAGTTGTGTTTTAGTATTTCTTTTGGCTGCATTAATTGTTGGTTTTTAAGTGTCATACATTATAATCCCAAATGCAAACACATCAAACTTTGGTGTTTGTATTGATATTGTTTGATGAGCCCCATCTTGCACTAGTTTATTTTTTGAGGTGATGTAAGGTAGCAACACCCACAACCATCATTGTATCCATAATAATTACCTCTAAAATCTTAGAAAATATGTGAAAGTGAATAGATGCAATTACAAGAATGTACAACATGTGAACATGAAACCTTAGTGTTGGTATTAGATACAATTGCAATTGACTCTTTAAAAATTCCCAACTTATTCTCATAGTATCTAAATAATACATTCAAAAGTGAAAACTCATCATTTTTTTCTTGCTAATAGGATCCTATAATTTGCTAGATGTTTATTAATGATCATCATGTTCAAAACCCTTAATTTGATAATTATGGGTGCTGCTACCCTACCTACCGTAATCTGTAGTTTTTGTACATCCTTGTCTAGTCTAACAAATGTTGGAACCAAAATAGTTCATAAAGTTCTTTGTTTTTTCAATGAAGATAAAATAGTGATTTGGCATCTCTTTTTAAGATTTTTATTGCTGATCTTGTCATCCAAATATTTTGAAGAATTTAGCAGGGCCATATTTTTTTGTGTAGAAAAAGGAATCCCACTATAGAAATTGCCTAAGCAAATTAAAATCTTGGATAAGAATTTCTATGCAGTTTCAAAGATGTCCTTCTTGAAAATGTAACTTTTATTTGTTGGCAGGGGTCATGAGCAGCCTAAAGGAAATCATAGTCAAACACAAATGGGCTCAAAATCCACAATCTTGAGCAATTTAAATTTACCTTTAAACTAATTTACTTGAGATGTTCTGCTAAGGACGCAAGATTCAAACTAAACTGTCAACCATAATTGATGATATAAATAATTTTAATCACCATTTGTTAAGCCTATTACCTTTCATAGATAGTACCGAAAATACCTTTATTGTCAACCATTTCCACCCCTCACCTAACTGCTTCTCACGTCATTTTCTCACACAATAAAGGATAAGAAGAGGAATAAAGATGGGATAGTTCTATGTGATGCGAAATTAAAGATGTGCTGGAGAATGTAAAATTGTACAAAACAAGATATACCACCTTAAAATTCAGAAAGTTTGATGATTTTATGAGGCAAACAAAGTTACAATGCCAGTTACCATACAACAACTGGAAGACAATAGAATATGCATTGAAGGTGGAAAGGTGACTAAAATGAAGGTTGAAGGCCCGCAAACTTTTTCTTTTTTCAAGGATGATAGTTCTATGTGGCCATATGGTCCACAATTGCTATGTTGTGAACATGGAGAAATGACAAACTGCTTATAAATGAGCAATTTTCTTTTCCAAGTATCCCGACAAATCACGTTCCAAAAAGAAATCCTTTTCCAAGTAAAAGCAATAAAAATAATCAAACTTTTATCTTAGAAAACTTGATTGATAACAGAAAATTCAAAATTATTGGCTAGCCCAGTTGTACCATATTTTGTATCATTAGTCCCTAGGGTCAAATTTGTCCTTTTATTTTAGAGTTGTGTGTATGCGTAGACTTCTTTTCCCCAATCTATTGGCAAAGGTACAGCGTACTTGCCAGCACATATAGAATGGTCACTTAAAATTACCAAAAGAAGTTTTTCTTAGTCTTTCTGAAAAGCAAGCTATATTGGTAAACCAGTAGGGGAGCAAATATTCTGAGGCGTTTTTGGAGGAGGAAACCATGGTCTTCTTAGGCAAAATCAATGTTTTCTCATTAGAAATCAAACAAGTTTTGAGCACCTAGTGAGGTGTAAAAAAGTGCAAACGTGGGCATTTTGTATAAGAAAACAAAGAAACTATAGTGAAAGATATCAATAAAATCTACAGTATAAGCAAAAAAAAATTGTAAAGAACTGTGCAAAATGTACCAAACTTAAATTTCCCGATTATGGAGTTATTCTGATTCAAAACACATCAATAATATCAGTTTCAATAAATCCTCAATATGCAATCAGGAGCTAGAGGACCTAGAATTTTAGCATTTTTGAATGATATTAGTATATGAGTTTGCACAGCTGGCCATGTGTGGCAGGTTTCACTAAAACTTACCTTACACTTACTGAGTTTAATATCTTGTTTTTGGGGCTAGGATAAATTAGATTTGCTATCTATGACAAGGGAAAAAGTAAAAATGTACTCTTGTTTTAAATTTGGTCATTTTAATTCCATTGTGGCTTCCCCATGCTGAATCGAGGTTTTTGAATCCAAATTTTAATTTTAAACTCTCAATTACAATCTCCAGATGGTAAATTTATAAACTCTTACTCTTTCTGTCCCATTATAAAGCTCCAAAAACTTCTCCATGAGGGATTAACTGTCTTTTTAGTCATTATGCTAGTGACAAATGCATTCTAGAATCAATATACCACCTACCAAATATATGCAAAATTTCAATTTTTTATGCTGCCATTTAGACACCTAAATTCCATGCAAAAAGTACAATATTTATGCATAGTTTGTCAAGGCTTCTGGCTCCTCATTATTTTAGTCTTTATACAATGACACATGCATTCTAGAATTAATGCACCACCTACCAAATATATGCAAAATTGCAAGTCTTTATGTTGGTGTTTAGACATCCAAATTCCATGCAAAAAGTACCATATTTGTGCATGGTTTGTGAAGGTTGCGGGCTCCTCATTATTTTAGTCTCCGCACTAATGACACATGTGTTCTAGAATCAATATACCATCTACCAAATGTGTACAAAATCTTGAGCTGTGATGTTGCCATTTGGGCACCCAAATTCCATGCAAAAAGTACCATATTTGTACATGTTGCTAGCTCCTCATTATTAATGATTTAAAGATTAGTAGCAACAATGGTACCTCATATGGGCAAGGCCAAGCTTGTTTGGAGAGGAAATCTCTTTAATTTTTTAACTCGCCCCCATGATGTCATTGAACATGACAAACGTTTTTTGAGCAATTGAAATTAGCAAAAGGGATCTTTTTAGTGGGACAAAAACTATGCCTAATTTGGAGCTTTATATTGGGACAGAGGGAGTACATCTTTTAGCATGTGAAATAGCAAAGTTTCTTCATCTTGGCTCAACAAACAAAGTGTGAAAGTAATTGACCCCTAAAGGACCAAGTCATTTTTTTTGCCAAAATCATTGAAAATTGGGATGAGTGAGAAGGAACATATATATATACATATATATATATATACATATATATATACATATATATATATACATATATATATATACATATATATATATATATATATATATATATATATATATATATATATATATATATATATATATATATATATATATATATATATATGGAAATCCAACCATGGGATCTTGCATTAGACTAGAAGAGGTACTTGTGGGAATAAAATCAGGTCATTTTAGATGGAGCATAGGGGGATATTTACATTTAAAGTGAAGGAAAAAGTTTTTTTCCTTACTGTTTGTAAATTCTAGAAGCCTTTGACCCCTCTTACATGAAAAAAATTGCTCTACCCAATGTTGTGCTTTTAATTTACCATATAGGGGATCAAGTTAGGTATATGTGGGAGAATTTCAAATCAATTGGAACTATACAACAATACCGGAAAAAATTAGTAAGGTAAAAAGAAGTAGAGAATGAATCAAAACACTAAATTGTTAAGAATTTAATTATTGAAAAGAAAAATGCAAATTGCAATGGTTATAATGTTGTAATAAACAATCTACTTCCTTTGGTTTAGTTTTTTTTTCCAAAATATTGAAAATTGAGTAAAATAAAGGACTTCAAAGTTTATTTTAGAGTAGAGAATCCATAATTGCCCGCAAAAAAAAAACTCCTCATAACTTTCATCTTATTGATTGAAATGGAATGATTCAAAGCTTCCCTTGTATAAAAATAAATAAAGAACCAATTTCAAATTTGTAGTTTTAAAAAATATGAGTTTTAAAGAAGTTTTTGGGCTCCCTGGACAAGCAATCTTCCTCAAGTTTTCAGAAATTTTTGCATAACTTCTTTATCAAATGTCAGAATGAAGGAAAAATTAGATACCCACTTAGATCTTTGAACTTTCCATTGCCCACAAAAGTTTCAAAAAATCACACAAAGTAGTTTAGCCATAGGTACATGCCCAAAATCCCATTTGTCTCTTGAAGGGACAATGGTCCTTTTGGGGCTAAGTCCAATGCAAGTTTTAGTATGCTCAATGTGCAGCTATTGCAACTTACCTTAAAAATTCTATGCAAAATAGTGCTATTAGGTTGCCGTAATAGTTTGGTTGAAGTTACCTCATAAGTCATGCATGCGACTCTCTAGATATTAGGATTTCACATGGTTTATGGCATGGATGCTACTAGTTTGCTTTTTTGCAATATCATTGTTGTTGTCAAGCCCTTACTATTGTTAAAATTTGTATATTGTAATAAATACTAACAAAATTATTGTAGTATCAATAAGTAATTAGGTAGTGTAAAATGTTGAGAAATTGGTGTGAGGCAACCTAAACGCAATATTCAGTGTACAAGGTATTAAAAAAAAAGGCACGTAGGGATAGAATCCCTGCAGCTTGGTAGTATATACATATAGTATTTACATAGATATGAACTCTTGAGGCACATGTACATTGGCATTTCTTGTAAGGTAGAAGCGCCTTAATATGACACTATTCGTTTTTGGACACCTATAAATGAACCTGTATCTGAATTAGCAGGTACCCAAATCAGACATGCAATTCAACTAAAGTTGTTACCATAATTGAGTATTGGAACAAAAAATTGTGTACGTGACAGCATGTGACATGATCTTTTTGATGTCGCATTTACATTTTAGTACAAGCAATTCAATGAGGATCTATGTTCACAATAGATGTGTCTAGGGGGTTGCCTTCAACAATTCATAATTTCTTCATACAATCTCAGAAATTCCAAAGACAAATTTTCAGCACTCTTTGCTAATTTCCTAATCATTCTACAATCTCAAAATCTCAGTGCACACTCATGGTGAATTGATGTAAGAAAAGTGTCACATTTAGGTGCTTCTACCTTAGCATCATTAAAAGTCCCATCTCAATCAAGCCATCCGACACACATGGGGATTGGTGACCCTCACAAGTTGGTTGTAATTTAGAAGTAGCTCCATAACTCATTCCATTTCATACACAGCTTTACTCCATTAAGACTTAACAGCAACAAAAAAGACAACTCACCCACCATGCACCCCTTCAGAGTTCAGATACGACTATATACCAGCTCATTTATTGTGGGGAACGCTATACCACGAGCAGGGCTGAGTGGCTCACAGAGTCACAGTGAGCCTTGAGCCTGGATTCCTTGTCAAAATATTAAATTTCACCTATAACCATGTGCATAAGGTTCTGTATTGTAAATTTTCATTTCTTGAAAAACTTGTCGTTTTATTTTAGTTTTTTATTATTAATATTGAGCATAGAATTGGTTCCTATTCAAAAAGCATTGACTCACTGCTCATGGCTCACCATTTTATGTTCACAAATTGGCTTCATCCCTTTTGTAGCCTTATCAAAATTCAAAATAGTACAATTAGGTTACTCCACACTAATTTCCCAACATTTTATACTATATAAATACTTATTGATACTATAGTAGTTTTCATCAATAATTATTGCAATAAACCATTTTAGCAACACTAAGGGCTTGGCAACAACAATGACATTACAAAAAAACAAACTAGCAATTTCCATGCCATACTATTAACCATGTGAAATCCTTGTATTTAGAAAGTAGCATGTGCTTCCAAGTGATCAAACCATGAGTCATGAGATAACTTTTCAAGGTAAGGCAACCTAATTGTTAAGGCAGCCTAATAGCACTATTTGGTGAAGTATGTGTGCAAAAAAACCAAACTTAATACTATGGTAAAAGTGTTATTTATTGCTATGAAAATATTAATAAAACGTTTGGTAGATTTAACCAAATTTGGAAGCAATGGTAGGATTGCGGATTTTTTTTGTCAAAGTTTTACCTCCTTTCAACTTTGGTTACCTTAATGTTAAAAAATACTAGATGAAAAATTGTCACCTACACGTTCTAGTGTGCGTGTTGCTTAGTCAATAATTTGGTCTAACATTTTTTAGTAAGTAAAACAAAAGTTGAAGGTTTTTTTGAATGAAAAAATAGCAAATGATCTAACAATTTGTACATTGAAAACATTGATATTTTTACAAACAAGAAAATAGTATGAGACTTGCCAACCTCATATAGAAAAGAGCATGTTGGTCAAGTGTTTGCAATATAGGATTATCTAACTCAAATTTCAACTTTTCTTTCTCTTTTTTAGTTGTTTTCTACATAATAGTGAATAATCCACCATTTGTTAAGCATGAATTCCAAAGTTAACTTGCTCTTATACCATAAAGTAGACAAATGTAGTTCCATCCAAGATCCAATTGTGCACTCTACAAAAAAACTACTCCAATTTTGCCTTTATTAGTATATTTGTTTGTCAAAATAAAAATATACAAGAAAAAATATACATATATGAGAAGTGATTGTAAGTGGTAGAAATTAATGACAATTCAAGCACTTTTGAGTGTTCAACGGATACTAGCGATGCTTGTTCAACTGTAGTTAAATGACTCTTAAATTCTTAGTACTTGAAAATGGCAGTTTAGATTGAGTTTTACATTCATTTTTAAAGCATTTCAACTTTCTTGCTTTAGGCAATAGTTTTTGGATAATTCAACAATATTGTAGCAACCCTCTTTTTAAATTCTTCAACGCATGTAATTTGTCACTCTCAAAATTTGGAGAATACTTTTTTTCTTTAGATGAAAAAACTCTTTTCCAGAAACCCGATTAAAATTTTCACAAATTATATTTAAAAAAAAAAAGAGCTTCCCAATCTAACTCTACTATATTTAACGATGTGCCATAGGCCAAGAATTGTTTGAATATGGATTTAAAAAAAATACTAGTGGCCTTAACCTGTATTTTAAAATTCAAAGTAATTACGAATTTATTGGAAAATAGAATTTCTACTTGCTTTGTCTATACTAGGATTTGTCTTGGCATCACTAAAGGACTTCAAAGTGAGTTTTGAGTTTATGATCATTTTCAGTAAGCAGTTGAATTGCCACATTTATTATTTCATGATTGAAAAAGATGCATGATAATGAAGAATAAATAACAACTTGGGTCTTATCAAATTTTCAAAGAATTTAGACTGGTGGTTATAAAATTAAGTCCAATTAGTCATTTACATCTCAATTTGAGCAAGTTAGACAACCAATTATTTATTTATAATTGTTTGATAAATGGACATTTTACGTTAAATTATCATTTATGAATCCTCAATTTATTTTCAAAATGTTTCATCACCTTACACAAGCCAGAAGACAAGTGAAGTTTTAAAATATCAATTCTGAAAAATAAACTATAGCAATTACAAAGCATGTGAAGAAATTATTCATTCTAAATTTCATCACTTTCAAGTATGACATGACACACTTCAAAGAGATAATTGATATGATCTTATTGTTGTATTTAATTAAGATTTTATTTTGATGGATACTCTTGAAGTTTGATTTGTATAGATGCATCAAGTTTTTAGAAATTGCACAAATACCCTTGAACTATAATTTTCAGGCATTTGACTTCTTGCGCGCACCACTTCCTTCTCCTTCTATGTGCATGATGTTTTTTTCATATTATGTTGCACTCCTAGCTAAAACCACCACCCTAGTAGCATGCAGACAATGCTCTTGCATTGAAGAAAAGAGCTATCAAACTTGTAAAGCAATTTCCATGGGAGCAAGCACAAGTGTCTTTTGTGCTTGTGTGGGATGTGTCATGAGCAATGTTAAAGTAAGGAGTGGAACAAATTGGAGAAAAACCAAGGTGTGCACAAAGGGAGAAAGAAGTGGCATGCACAACAAAACAAATAATTGAAAATTAGGATCCTATAATATTTGTGTAATTTTTTGAAAACTAGGGGAATATGTTTTCCCTTTAATAAATCGTCACAAAACTTGAATAATTTTTATCTCCAATTTACCCAATTAAGTCAGTTATTTATAAAAAAATTCTATGAATTTTTGCTTGCAATGAAGGAAATTGTTGCACATATCTACATGAACAATTCCATAGAATCAACAAATTGGCAATGAAGTTTGATGCTTGAAATTGCTATATACCCAAAATTATTCCCTCATTGATCCTTTAAAATAATAATATAAAATGTTTGTGATCCTTAGTATATTCTCTTAGATATTCATATTGCTAAAATGTTGGATATAAAGAGTGTGCCTTCCCTCTTTCCCCATATCTCTTCTTCCCTTATCCAAGGTGGAAATTTTCATTTTTTACAAGTTATAAATAATTAAAATTGCCCTTGTTTTGTAGTTGTTCACTTTTCACCTAATTTAAAGGCGGTAGACTAATTTAAGGTTTCTAAACCTAAATGTGAATTCGAGGTTTTCAAATGTTGCTTGTTTTGGCAAATTTCTATTTTCTAACATTTTTTCTAAATGGAATTTTGAAATTTTTACCCTCTAGTCCACACAAAGAAAGAGAGAGGATTAAAAAAAACAAGGAAAGGCCCTTTTAATTAACAAAAAATACCTCAAGATTGACTCTAGTGCATGGCTTATCAAAATGGACAGTAATTGGTACATTCACATTATAGATGAACCACAAACTTTATCAAATGTAAGACAAATAGCAAATTTTTGTTACAAGTACAAACATTTTGTTTGAGGATTTTAAGTTCACCTAGTATTTGGTGTTTCCCATTTTCAAGTGAATTTTTTAGTCTACATGACATTGCTTATATTTATACTATAATAATGTATTTTTTAGAAATTTGGACATAATTTTCTTGTACCTTCAAAATTCAATTTCTTTCTTTCTCAGATTTCTAAATTTCAATAAATATACTTGCATTTTAACCAGCTAATGGCAAATTAATTGCCAGCTCTCCTTGCACATTGGAATAGAGTTCATCACTTTATCATGAATGTTGCCTGATCAAAATTCTTTGCATTTTTGGTTGCTTTCTGCCTATGAACATAACCATAAATTGCAAAGTGGAGTCACATTGTGTAACATCACTTTTGCTGGCAAAAAGGATACATAGCAAAAAAAAAATCAAGCAATGTTTACGCATGCTAAGGGCTTCACACAAAAGCAGTCACACCTTTGCATCATTGGTTATTCAAGCTCAGCCCTTGTTTCCAGAGGTTAACCCCTCATTGCCTAAGGGGACTAAAAGTGTCCTCTCATAGTTTAGCAATCCAATTCAAAATGCTATAACTTTTGCATATACTATTCAAATCCAATAAAAGTTGTTGGAAAAGTTGCGCTTTCTAGTCTAGTTTCTATGTTAGAAATTTCAGATCAATTTAAGACATATTGAGTTTGTGAAAGCCATTCAAAGTTCACAAGGTCAATTTGAGTTCACCTTAGTGCGTTGTGATGGTTGCAATTTTGGAGGCTTGTATCCTTTTCATCATTTTTTTTTTCAATAAAATTTGATGATTTATATTCCTCTTAAAGTCTAATAATTGTGGTAGAATTTTCATGTCAATCCAAGTTCATTTGAATGCTTGGGAGCAACTCAAAGTTCAAAATCCACACATTTTTGCATTACAATGAACTTTGGTGGCTTATAACTTCTTCATACAAAGTCTTTTATCAATAGTTTTTGCTGGAAAAGTTGCATATACTAGTCTAGTTATTTTTGCTAAAATTCCATACCAATCCAAGATGTTATGAGTGAATGAGAAGCATTTTAGTAGAGGGAGGTATAGCCAAAGATGTGTTTTTTAGCTACCTTTTTCTCTATTTTTGGACATTTCAAAACAATTTTGCAAACACAATGAGTCTATTGAATGATATTTTCTTACACCAACGTATCTGTATACTAGTTTTGAATCACTATACGCTTTTTCAACACTAAAATATTATAATTTTCCAATCTATGTGGTCAAATGACCCCAAATTTGATTCACATCATTTACAACATGCACACTATAAAATTGTACGATTGAGATTTTCATACTTTACTTACATTTAGACTAACATCACTTGAAAAGTAAGAATGTGCTTGGACCTCTTTAGACCTTAGGCGATGAGGGGTTAAAACGTGAGAATTCGCTTGCGTGAGACCCTTACCCTACCTTTTTTCAAAATCCTATATTTTCCTTTTGACAAAAGAAAAGCCCTTGTTCTTTAAAGACGGTTCTTGAGCAGTTTCAATAACTGTTTTCTTGTTGAAGATACAATAACTTCACCACCTCATTTATTAGAATATTTTGTAGCGAACCTGCTGGTTGCCTATGGTAAGTTAATGCGGTAGAGTATGTTATGTGAAAGTGACAAAAGGAGCACGGGATTTTCTCAAAAATCATTTTTTAATGTTTTTCCTCTTTCTCCAAATGATTAGAAATTGTACTTTGGGTTATATTGATTTTAGAGCATCTCCACCGGTGGCTTTGGCTCGCTCAAGGTGGATGAAAAGTAGCTATGTCCCTCTCAAAATCCTCTCAAAATTTCTTATTTGACAAGTCTAACAAGCCACTCTCCAAGCCACTATTCATGTACTATTCACCTTAAGTTTAGTGAGCTTTATTCTCTACTTCCCTATATAAGTGGTCAACTGCTTATTTATGGGGTGTGTTGGAGTGTAAGGCCACCTTTTCAAAGAGCATGGGTGGAGATTGAGAGCCTTCAGGTCTCACCATACCAAATGGAAAACTTTGAGCGAGTCTGGACCAATGGAGATGCTCTTATGGAACCAGCCCAAGCAACGGCTGGGCTCAATTTATGTTGATGCGGGGCCAAGGTTTAATTCCAAATAAGGTTAATAGTGATAGTTTGCATTATTTTTTAATTTTTATAAGGTCCAAATCTGAAGGAGGGTTTTTGAATTCAACTACGAATTCAAAATTTTCAAATTCAATCTCCCAAGGATAAATATCTAAACTCTCACATTTTTCTAGTGGGTGAAAAAACTCTACTTTTCCACCTTGGTCCCACATTGACGTATGTGCAGTAATATGAGCCCAACATCTGGGGTTAGTTGACATGCTGTTTTGTGAGGTCTGGGTGGTAAATTTTTAGAAATTTTTAGAATTCTTAGAATCTGGGTAATAATTTGCCCCCTATTTTTGCGTTTACTATTGTTATACTATTTTGTGGTTTTGATTTAGATTAAATCACGGTTGTTGAATTCAAAAGTGAATTCAAAACTCCCAAATTCAATCTCTCAATGATAAACACCTAAATTCTTATGTTTATTGGCTGGTGAAAAAGCCAAAATTTTTTACCCTAGTCCCACAAAACGGCATGTCATCTGACCTTAGCCAAACGTGGAACTACTCAATAGCTATAGTTCCTTGTTTAAAGGGCTCTTCCCATCTAATGTAGAATGTCTTATTTTTTAGGAAAATTGCGTTTATTTTTCAGATAACAAAAATTTAAATTGCAGATTTGTGTAAGAGCTATTTCCTAAACATTTTGGGGAGCTCATATGGGATAGGAGCATTGAGTATAAGGACAAGTCTTTATGTCGGATAAAACCACCTCCCGGATTGGGGTACTTTTTATCAAAATTTCCTTGCACCAATTCCTTATCCTAGCCAAAGCTTCTGTAAGGTATGTACACCCATAAGCACCACTGTTCCCATAACCGTCACCTTTGAAATCTTGGAAAATCTGTGGAAGTGCATAGATGTAATTACAAGGATGTACGATATGTGAACATGAAATCTTAGTGTTGGTTATGGGTGCAATGGCAGTTTGCTCTTTAAAAATTCACAACTTATCCTCAAAGTATCAAAATAATACATTCAAAAGTGTAAACTTATTATTTGTTTGTTCCTAATAGGATCGTAAAATTTGCTAGTTGTTTATTGATATTCATCATGTTCAAAACCCTTAGTTTGACGCTTATGGGTGTACATACCTTAATGGAAATTGCTTCAATTAAGCTTAGTGGTTTCTTAGTTTGACCCCATTTACAAGCGCAGCTCTCCTCCGTGTATCTATCCATAGCATGAGGTGCTCTTTGTTGTTGATAAGTGTGTATTATCACCTCAAAAATTGATGCTTACAATATGCGCAGTATAAGATATTGCTACAAAATCCTTTATAATGTACAAGATGAATAAATTGCTACAATAATCAAAACTTCACAATCGTATCATGATGTCTCATGTTCATCTTGATGGTACCAACATACATACTTAGAAGGAAATTATAGTTGCTTTTGTTCAAACAATGGACTATAGCAAGGGTCTAGTTACTCTAGTAGTTGAGTTGCTTACATCTAGTACCACAAGAGACGTAATGAGGAGTATACTTGTGAACAATGGTGAAAGTCATGTTCTAATGTTTCTAGAATCACTACAAAGAATTGTGGATAGACGGCTTCTTGAACACGGGTCAAGTGTAGGATATGATGAATGTATTAGCAAATTTGGCCTTATTCCCGAGTAAATTTGCGTAAGCAAAATTGCTTCATTTTACAAAGAGGGTTTGTGCTAGTTAAATTTACAATCTATTTCCTTTACCAACTTAATATAAACATTGGGTCACGCCCTCTAATCTTCTTATTGTTGTGGATATTTCTTTGCCTAAATACATGATTGATCCATTCATCCCTACTACGAACCCATCACACTTCCTCTCTCATGCGAACAAAGCTATGGAGTTCTTCATACAAGGTTTATAGCAACATGTTTTGTTATCTAGTTCCTCGAAAGGGAATTCTAAAACTATGTGTAGTAATTCCAAATGTGATTTTGATTATTACCTCAAAAGTTGAAACCACTTCTACATGTGGGGAAGCTTTAACCCCTAAACATCTAAGCATGCCACTGCAAACATTATAGTACGAGGTGTTTTTCTTTATATATGGAAGAAATTCATCCCTTTACTACATTTGAGATCAACAAAGAAGTTGAAAAATAGATCAAAGCGGTTCTACTGGGCTACTTGAGATTCCAAACTAAAACTTCTTATTTGTAGCAAATGTCAATTATATAGCAACATATAAGGTAGGAACGCCTATAAGCCATAGTGTCCCCATAACCGTCACCTCTAATATCTTAGAAAATATGTAGAAGTAAATAAATGTAATTTTAAGGATGTACAACATGTGAACATGAAACCTTAGTGTTGGTTATGGGTGCAATGGCAATTTGCTCTTTAAGAATTCATGACTTATTCTCACAATATCCAAATAATACATTTGAAAGTGCTAACTCATTATTTCTCTGTTCCTAATAAGATCCTATAATTTGCTAGTTGTTTATTAATAATCATGATGTTCAAAACCCTTAGATTAACACTTATGGATGCTCTTACCTTATACTATGCCCTATGGTCATTTAAGGGTTAAGGGTTAAATTTGAAACTCTACTATTCACATTGTTTGGTAGCTTTTTAAGAAGGCTGGTAAATTATTTTGGATTGTTTTATCCACAATTAACTTAAGAGCTGGGTGTGAATTTGGTCAAAGGAGGGGCACTGGAAGAGCCAGGTCTGGAATTTCTGCATGGCAATGTGAGCCTCTGCTTGAGCATTCAGGGAATCAGTGCTCAAACACTGGGCCACGTCACACCTTTGTTATTATTGGGGTACAAAAAAATGCAGTACCCTGAAGTTCAGGGTTGGTAAAAAACCATTCCAAAAAACAGATGCCAAATTTCAGGGAAATCGTTTAAGAAAACAAAAAATCTCTTCCGAGAGAAGAATACATGAAAATACATTAGAAAATGTCTTATGTAAATTAAAATTTTCAAGACTCGATTATTTATAGTTTGATAGGGATTTGTAGACCTTAAAACCCCATATGGGATCAATATGGAGTTGCATATTATATATGAAGTGTATCTGAACACTGCATTGGTCCAAATATATTCCATTTATAACATGCAACTTCATATTGACCCAATATGGGGGTATTAACTCCTCAAAATTATTGTTTTGTATCTGGACTCCCGTGTTGTGTATGGATGGGATATTTGAATAACACATGAATCCAATTGAAATTGTAAATTTCAAACCAAGTCATAAACATACTACTGATCAACCAATATTTTTTGGAGATTTTTGGGCATTTGTCATAAAATATTCTTCAAGTATTAAATGATTCGTGCATAAATACAGACAACACTTGTAATGGGCAACATTTTTTAGGAATTAACATTGGGGTGCGATACTACAAAAGTTTGTAAAATTTCCCAGGGAATACTCGATAGATGCCTTTGTGTCGTGGGGTGTTTTGATGAACAACCTTGATTTGTGGAATTTGCCAAGATACAGCAGTTTTAGAGATGGGACGATTATAAATATTCTTATTGTCACAATACAAGTTGATCGTCTGCATGGTAAGAACGTGATTTGAAATTCAGCAAGAGCCACTCAAGTTTTATTATTTGACACATGACAATAAATACTTAACCCTTAGAGGACTGACCTTGAACCCGTGGCTCAGATCGAGGAGAGTGAACTGTTCATGGGAAGTGAACAGCTTGTGGCATGTGTTCACGAGAGATAATATTCTCCTCAAAAGAAGGAAAAATTAATAGTGTATCCAACCCTCACAAAAAGAGCAACAGGGACCTTGTACATCTCTTTACAAATTGGTGTTTTAAAAAATATGGAGGAATTGAAAGCAACTATTTTTGGCATTCAGTGATGTGGCACATCTCTCTAACCACTTTCAAGAAAAAAAATTTGAAAAAAAAAATCTTTTTCCACCCTCGGGGTGTGTTTTCGGCATTGAAAGGACAATTTTTGTCCACTTGGACAGTTAGGGGTTAATGTTGGAATGTGCAATAGACTCATTTTGACACACAATGACTTGCGCATGCCAACACTATTTAACCCCTAAAGGACCAAGTGGCTGTTCAAGAGCCACTTCAAAACTCAAGTAGGGTCATATGGAGTCAATTTTTATTGGATGTTCTCAAAATTGTTACACAAGGTGCAAATATGTATCCTCATATGTATCCTCTTAGTGGAAATCTAATCTTTCCCCCAATCGGATGCTCGATTCAAAAGTTATGTTGCCCAAAAGAAATTGGGCAGTTTGGGCAGTTTGAGCATCTTTGGAGAATCTTATGCTAAAACTCTCATCAACTTTTGAAATTTGGCAAGTATGTAACTAAAAAAACATGGTGTACAATTGTAAAAACAAAAAACAAATTTGAGCTCTCACATCACATTTAGAAGGGAGTTAAACTTTGTTAACTATGTTCGGGCAATCCCAAGAAAAAAAAAATCCTCTAACTTCAAGCCCTATTATCTTTCAATCTATGAATCCAAAACTCCTAAAACTTTTTTTCACATATTCCAAATGTTTGTCTCCAAATTTTTGCCATTTAGATTTCAGATAAAAGACTTCCACATTACACAAGAAATCATGAAAGAATGACTAATGTATTGCCAATTCACTAAACCTCCTTGCATTGGAGGGTGATCTACAATAAGCTAGACTCCATATTTGCATCTGAAAATTTTCATGAGTGAACCTAACATCATATACTTGTGAATGGTCAAAAAGCTCAAATTTGTGTAGAGTAAAAAATTTACTCTAGGAAAGGTCAAAGTCTGTTAACCTTGTTTTGCAGAAATGTAAAAAGGTTGGTTTTCTCACTTCAAACGTTATAATATTTCAATCCGCATGGTCAAATGAGTTGAAATGCACACGTTGGTTTATGGTTTTACAAAATTCTGTACGGTTGTAATTGAGAAAAAAAGTTTTTATTTCTGATTTTGGGCAACGCACTGAAAGTTGGCAGTTTCTGAGTTTTTTCCTCAAAAAACACCCCCTTGGTCCTTTAGGGTTAAACCAATTCAAAAGAATTTGACAACTCTATGGTTAAATTGTCAAAACCAGCAAGCACGTCATCCCCAAAGCTCTTTGCAACTTCTGTATTTTAATGATATTCCCACGAACTCCAAAAAATCAAGACTATCCATCAAAATATTGCAGACTATTGTACTGTACTGTACATGGGTATCTGTCAAGATTTCTCAATACTTTATGTACAAAACTTGTGGGAACTTATTAGGGGCGGTTCAGACTACGTCCCATGTCTCATCTGACAAAGTTCCACGGGAGTGCGAAATCCCATCTTTCTGTGCTAGAAAAGATGGGACTTGGGCTAAAAGATGGGTTGTCAAAATGCTAAACTCAATCTTGGAGTGAAGTCTCACTTTTTTTGGCGCCAAAACTTGGAAAAGTGCTACCATGTAGGCTACATGTAAGCAAGTGGGATGTGGGACTTGGGATATAGTCTAAAACGCGAAGTCCCATCTTTTGCCTCTCCGCCAATCAGATTCTCAGATTTCATCAAATTTCAGTGGGACTTGGGATGTGGGACATAGTCTGAACCGCCCCTTAGTTTTAGTTTTGGGTTTTTGTTTTAGCAAGACCCAACAAGGTCTTACGCACCTTCATACTTTGGTAGATTTACATTAATCCCTAAAGGACCACTGTCCTTTGGGAGACAATGGGATTTTGGGCATGTACTATGGCTAAACTACTTTGTGTGATTTTTTGAGACTTTTGGGGGCAATGGAAAGTTCAAAGATCTATGTGGGCATCTAATTTTTTCTTCATTTAGAAATTTATTGAAGAAGTTAAAAAGGAAATTTTGAGAAACAAGGGAGGGTGGGCAGCCCAATTTTTTTTTTTTTAAATTGCAATTTTTAAAATAAAAACCTGAAATTAGTTCTTTAGATTTTTGTATATGTAGGAAGCTTTGAATCAATCAATTTTGATTAACAAGATGAAAGTTATGAGAAGTTTTAGTTTGCGGGTAGATATGGTTTTGAGAAACTCCAAACCTACTCACAAACTAAAACTTCTCATAACTTTTGTTTCATTAATCAAAATTGAATGGTTCAAACCTTCCCATGTATATACAAGTCTAAAGAACCAATTTCATTTTTTTGGTTTAAATAATGTAATTTAAAAGAAGTTTTTTGAGCTGACCAAGCTATCTAGAGTTTTAAAAAAATGACGTATCATGCAATAACTTTTGTATTATGTAATCAAGGTTATGAAAATTGTTGGGCCTTCAAGCCACTCCTTAGGGATATCATGTGTGAGAATTTCAAAAAAAAATCATTTTGTAGTGACCTGCCCAAAATCCGACTTGTCCCCGTAGAAACAATGGGCTTTTAGGGGTTAATAAACATAGAAATATTTAAGTTCTAAATTTGTTCTTTTCAACAGACATTTTTTTTATAGCTTGGCATGTCGAAAAGAGTTGTAGCACTACTTTCACAATCCAGAATGTGTGTGCAATGGTAGTCTACCTTGAAACTAAATACTAAACGAGCCATTCCATTACACACCTCTCACATGGTATGTGCAAGCCTTATTGAGGAATATAGTCACGCAAAATTCTTAACCCCTAAATGCCCAAGGCACCCAATTTGTGTGTTTGCAAAATTTTGAAAATAAATAAAATCTTTTCAAATCACTATTTTTGGTATTTTATTTTGAACACAATAGTGTTTTGACGTCTATTTTTAGTATCAAAAATCTGATTTTGAAAATGAATGTTCATGATTTTTCTACTCAAGATATTGTACAAGGGTGTCCAATGCAATCTTGAGTTTTCTAGTGTTGGAAGATCTTGAAAATGAGCCTCAAATACACTAGAACTTGGAGAAAAATCTGCATTAGAAATCCATTTAAAAAAAATACAGGAGTAGATTTTGAAAGCCGTAAATTGGTTGAGGTTAAACATGTAATGACCTTTAACCTCATATATTTTTGATGACCAACTTTTTAGATTTGAAATGTGAAATGAAGATTAGAAAACTTCAAGTCACTTTTGCAGTTTTAACACCCTCATGTTCAAACGTTATAATCTTTCAAACTATAAGTGACATTGTTATGTTTTCTTTTTCCATGTAATCTCTAACATGTCAAGTTTAAATTTGTATGGTTACAATTTAAAGAAACTTGATGAGATTTATGAAGAGGTTGGTTGATTGTTGACTTCCTTGAAAATGCCAAGAAGTTCAGAAAGACCTTGGGCATTTAGGGGTTAATTGAGTACTTAGAAATGCTTTTGAGTATGAAAACCTCAAGTATAACAAAGTAGGAAAACACTTTTGAATATTGTTTCCTTTTCCTTGCTGGGGATATATATACATATATATATATATATATATATATATATATACTAAGTGGGAGGATTACCCTAAGTGCGCCCTTTTCTAGAACCTTCTAGACCTTTTGGTATAAGCTAAAGCAACAAAGGACGCCTTATGTCTAGAACACCAAGTGCCCTCTAACCATGTTCATTTCCAAAATTTTGTAGAACATTTTGGTGGAAGTTGAAACAATAAAGGATGCCCCAAATATAGAACACCAATCTCCGTTCAACCATGTGCTAGAAATCCATAAAATGCCAAGTGCCTCCTAGCAAATATAAAAGAGTAGCATTGAGATGAAAGCAATTGGTATTGTTGGTTTAAAAAAAGGATCAAAATGATAATGCATGTGGATTAGAATTTAGACCAATAGTGAGATATTGATTTTTTGTATAGTACATCAAGATTAGATTTTAGACCAATTGATTTATGAGACATCAATTTCAATGTTTCATTAGTCGTACATGTCCTACTCATGCAAAGCGTGTGCCTCTATACTAGTGTATATATATATATATATATACACATACATATACATGTAATATACACAAACGAATGGAAATGTAACATCTATTGCATCAGTAGTCCAAAACAGGTCCTAAAATATGCACTAGACTGCATAAGATATGCATAAAAAGTGCGGAATGTGATATGCCAAAATATTACAAGTATTTCTAATATTCACTACCACACATTGGTGGGCAATCAATGCCCAGGTCATAGAGAACTCTCAAGAGTCCCTGACCAGGCAGGTTGGACATGAGGATGATGGAAATTTTTTAATGCCAAATACCTTTATGCAAGAACTTCGAAAGCTCCTATTCTCGACGCCTCCTCCACAGAATCTTCTGTCATTTGCAGGATTTCAGGTGCTCCTTTTAAGAGAAACTTTGTATAATGGTCCGGCCAGGGGGTACCATTATTAATGCATACCAGAAACAAGTGGTTGCTGCTCATGATGGGGTTGAAGCCCTTATTGAAGTGCAAGACCAAATCTGTTCATTTTTCTTGCACATGGGTTGTAACTTGTAACTCCAGAACCAATGCTCTCCAAATCTAGATCACCGGTGATAGCCATGAAGAATCAGAACATATAAAAACATCCTTTAAGAAAACTCTGAAATAGACTTCAGACCTAAGCCCAGCCTTAAATGTCTAAACAATCCTTAACATCATTCATTTCCATGTTCTTATCACAGCAAATGGCAAAGATCCAACTAAACACAGAATCATAACGTTTTCATCTGTTTTCATCTGTACCTACAGACAACGCTAATTTATTAGCGCAAAATGGTGAGTCATGAGCAATGAGCCAACACTATTTTGTGAGCGCTAAATGGTGAGCAATGAGCCAAGATTCTTTGAGCAAGAACCAATTCTAAATTCAAAATCAGTGGAAAAATAAAAATAAAACAACAAGTGTTTTAAGAGATGAAAGTTTAAAAAATGCACAAATATAGGACCCTATATACATGGTTATAAGTGAAATTTAGTATTCTCATAAATAAAAAAATCCATGCTCACGAATCCCCGCTCACAATATAGCATTCCCCTAAACATAACCTAATTTGGTTGCAATAGATGCTTACCTTGAATTCATGTAGAACCTCCGTAAGGTGATGCAAACTTTCCTCTTGCCATGGATTGGTTGTAGACACATATTCTTGCAAATCCAGAGAAGTTGTCCACAACCATAGGCCTATGCCCTTAGGTCCAGTGATGAGATCCTGTTCAACATTTCCCAGGTAGGATTGGAATGAAGAGCTCCGCAAGTTTTTGCACATTTGCTCCAGTTACACCATCATAGCATGAGCTGACACAACATGCGTTACAAGGTCTATAGCCAAGTATCCAGCTAGACCATAATTGAAGACTTCTCCTTTGTCGTGTTGGATCATGTACCACCTCCTTGCATTCAAGAACATAATGCTCTACCCATGCTCATTACGCCATGAAAAACCACCGTTCATGTGCCAAGCCTTGAGAAGTAGCGTGCTACAATGAAACAGTCCTCTAGTTTTGCATTCTAGATACAAGCTGCCTTGAAATATGGCTTGAAAAGGAATTAAGGTAAGGTGAGTATACCCAACTCCGTCCGGCAACCTAAAGCCGCTCATCTGTAAGTGGTTTTTGCATTTTAGAACTTAAATGTAGGCCCTCTATAGATACCTTATCTTCTGAGTTTTCAGAAAATAAGGTATCTACAGAGGGCCTACATTTGAGTTCTAAAACGCAAAAACCACTTACAGATGAGCGGCTTTAGATTGCCGGACAGAGTTGGGTTTACCCACCTTAAACACACCCATTCCTGAGCGGCTCCCAATTCTGCACCCTAGATTTGAGGGTTGGACCCAAAGTGGAGTAGCAAACTCCATTTGCACAAGCAAATCTTGCCACATGTTAGCTCAGCTTTGGGAAGGGATTGTCAAGTGCCATCATAGGAACACATCCAAGTAGTTTTAAAGATAGTCTAGAATAACTTTTAGGGACCCTATGAGCTATAACTTTGCCTTTTAATATAAAATATTCTATAATACTTTTTTACACAAAAATGACATTCCATGATAGCTTGTTGCAAGACTAGCCCTACGAATTTTTTTTCTGAATTTTCCGAGACCTTGTGGTACCGTGGACCTTTAAACGCTCGGGAATGGGTATGTCTACTTTGTTGGAATAGGAATGAAGGAGGGACAATCTCGTCCAGAGGCCTATTCCACAAACCAACAGCCATCAATATTCTATCTCCTCTCAAAGAACTAAACCAGAAGTAAGTACTAAATTCATGCCTTTGTTTTATCATCATTGTTTTACACTTCTTAATCAATTGTCACAACTAGATCTTTCAAATGAATCTCTAAACCCTAAACATAGTCAACAAAAGAAGCAGCCATGATCCGATGTTCTTAAGTTCATAGAGAAGTCAACATCCATATCTTTTAGCTCCTTCCGGAAAACCTGATGAAACAAAAAAAGGAAACAAAATTGAAAGGTCAGAAAATATTAACGTCATCGTCGATCAGTTACAACAATTGAAGCCTTGGAATGAAAACCTAACCCTAACCCTAAATCCATGTCAGCGAAGCAGAAATCCATGCACTGAAGTTCGGTAGAGTGTATCTCTTGCTAGTTGTTGCAACTCCGAAGAAAATACAAAAAAGGCATGCCAATTGTGGAAATATGTAACACCACGTTACACAAAAATCACACAACACATTCAACGGTTTCTTTTCACGGCTTCTTAGTTCTCCACCATGTATAATTGATCCTGTAAATGACCACTTCTTGCCGAGTCCATACAAATATAAACTTGAAAGAGCAAGCTCTGAAAATACTAAAAGTATTGTAACATAAACTACTGAATCAACAGTGCAGGAAAAGATTTACTGAGCAATCGCTCATTGTTCATCTGTCCTAGCCAAGTGGTCCTAATCAACACGAGCATGTTTTAATTGATACTACTATGTTCAAAATGTCCTAATCAAGATGTCCAAATTCAAAATGTCTTAATTAAGAGGTCTAAATTCAAAATGTCCTAATCAAGAAGTCTATATTAGAACAAAATTGTTGATTGGGTACTATTTTCTTGTAGTGAGCTTTTAAGAAATGCATCTTATGCCTAAGGTAGGAGCACCCATAAGCAATGCTGTCCCCATACCGTCAGCTCTGAAACCTTGAAAAATCTTTGGAAGTAAATAGATGTAATGACAAGGATGTACAACATGTGAACATGAAATCTTGATAGTGGTTATGGGTATAATGGCAGTTTGCTCTTTAAAAATTCACAACTTATTCTCATAGTATCTAAATAATACATTCAAAATTGCAAACTCATTATTTTTCTTTTCCTACTAGGATCCTATAATTTACTAGTTGTTTATTAGTACTCGTCATGTTCAAAACCCTTAGATTGACGCTTATGGGTGCTCCTACACTAAATTGACAAAAAAAAAAAAAAAAAAACACACGCAGAGAAGAAGAGCAAGAAAGAAGTACTGCATATAAGAAGTCCAGGACGATGCTGAGCTTCATGCCAGGTTTCTTCAACGCAAGGAAAAAAAATACAAGCCAAGTAACAAGCAGCTCCGCTACAAGAGAGTTGGTCCCAATCATGCTAGCTAGCTACCGTATGAACACCACTAATCACGAAGAAATGACACTTGCAAGATCTACGAATTCTGAGGAAATCTAACACAATACGAAGATATAGTAATCCACACTATATTCATATGTTCGAAACCATGCTATTTGCACTTTCCGACGTCTTTTTCCTCGGAGTTTTTCCCTCTCCGCAGTTCCCGTGATGTTCTTCAGCTAATCCATACACCACAGACAACCAATTTCAATCGCCTTTCCATACGATCAATCGCAACGCCGACCTGCTCTTGTTCGAGATCACCTCTTTACCATCGATTTCTTCTTCTTCTTCTTCTTTTTTTAATGTTTTATCATGCGGAGGAGTGGCAGCGATCGACAGAGCGTGAGCTCGTTTCCAAGCTCTGAATGTCTCTTATGTTTTAGCTCGACTCCAATGGCGACATCGAAAACAGATGCTGAAAGCGATTTGCATTTTGCAGTACATTGCGCGGGGTTTGAAGATTTGTTGTGAAACCGAGAATTAGGGTTTGGGGAGATTAGGATTTGGGGGTATTAGGGTTTCGAGGGTGATTGATTTCGGAGGTTCGGGATTGTGAATGCCTCTTATGTTTTAGCGCGACATCGCAAACGGATGCTGAAAGCGATATGCAGTACAGTGTGCGCGGGGTTTGAAGATTTGTTGTGAAACCGAGAATTAGGGTTTTTGGGGGGTTGTAGGGTTTTGGAGGGTGATTGATTTCGGAGGTTCGGGATTGGAAAGGCCGTCACGATGAGTATGTTGAGTATGGGAAGCGCAGGCCATGGGGAGTTGCAAACGATGTGGGGACCCGGGAGGTCATCGCAGCAGCAGCAAATACAACAGCAAGCTGCTCCGATGGATACTGCTTCTACGGCGCGCCCTGTTGTGCGAAGCTCGCTCATGAATCAGCCACCGCAACGGCGAGCGCACATGCTTCTGCAGGAAATGGCGGGGCTTGCGAACCGACTTGTCGAAATAGCTGGTGAGTCGAACCTGTTCTTCTTTCAGGATTAGGGTTAGGGTTTTGCGAGTAGTCTCGCAATTCAACATTTCTTAACATTTCTTTCTCACATGTCCAGAGCATTAAGATCCTGCTTGAACGTATATATTATTCATATATATTATTCAACATTTCTCAACATTTCTTCCTGAACATTAAGATCCTGCTTGAGCGTGTATATTATTCATATAAGGTGAACAGACCCATACCCGACCTTTTAAGGGTTCGGGGTACCTCAAGGTTTCGGAAAATTTTGGAAAAATATCTGCAGGGCTGGCCACAAGTTATCATGGAATGTAATTTTTGTGGAAAAACATATTGTAGATTATTTTATATTAAAGGGCAAAGTTGCCGCTCATAGGTCCCTATTAGCGACTCTAGACTAATTTTGAAACTACTTAGTGGTACTGGATGGTCCCAATCCCAACCGTCTCATAGCAACTCAGCAATTGACATGTGGCAGGATTGCTTGTGGAAGTGACATTCACTGCTTCATTATGGGTTCAACAATGTGTGATGAAAGCCTCAAATCTAGGGTGCGGGATTGGGGAGGGGTTGGGAATGGGTGTGTATACCTTATAGCAATTCAACATTTCTTAACATTTTGTCTCACGTGTCTAGAACATTATGATCCTGCTTGAATGCATATATTATTCATATGTAGCAATTTAACATTTCTTTCTCGTGTGTCCAGAACATTAAGATCCTGCTTGATCATATATAGCAGTTGGCGCTTGTTACGCTATGCATTCATCATTAAAATTGTTGTGAAATCAAAATTGCTTCAATGTAACACATGTTTCATTTGGTAATAACAAGAGAAAATTGAAATCATGAAAATCCATACATCTCAAAATCAGATTTTTTTTTAAAATCAATGAAGTGTGAAGCAAATGGAAGCAATAAATTTGCGACCTTGTTATTATCACTCTTTGCACCCTCTTTAATATCACCTTTGACTACAACGGCTGTCTCTCTTCATTTTCTACAATATCATAGAGATTGATGACATGATATTATGAAAGTCAAGTGTGATATTAAAGAGGTCAATGTGATATTGGTAGTATGATGATTTTATGACCTATTTTCAACTCATTTCTTTGACGTCTGAAGAGAATTTGGCCTCTCAATCCCACGGCCTCTCTATTTGGTTGGGCACCATAAGCTGTTGGAAAATTTACTTTTATAATTCTATAAATTTAGCAACTTTAGAAATTCCAAAATGATTTTGTGAATTTAGCAACTATACAAATTCCAAAAATAGGAGCTTGCTTTAAAGTGTGAACCCTATGGGCAAGTATAAAGTTCTCAACCAAAGCAAGCTCAAGTTGAAAAAGAGAAAAAAAGAAAACGAGAGATTTCTTGGCCCTGTCTTCCTCTGCAACATCTTAGTTTGCTGCACATACGTTGATGTGGGACTAGAGTGGAGAAGCACTGTTTTTGTACCTACTGTACCAAAAAATGTGAGAGTTTAGATAATTACCATCCGGAGATAGTTTGGGAATTATAAGCTCACATTTGGATTTAGAGACCTTGCTTTAGATAGGAACTCTGGAGTAGGATATAATTGAACAACATCAAAATAAGGGGCAAGTTATTACTTCCACACTGGGTCCAACCACCGATGCTGCCTTCTCTGTCCTCTTCCCCGAAACCCTAGTTTGCTCCCCGCTGTCATAGCGTTAGAGTTGCGGTATTTGGAGCAGCTCTGCTCATCGCTCTTCCCCCTCGTCTTTTTTCTCACAGTTTACATTTCCTTCCAATTCGGTATGCTTTCTCCCGCTACCGTTCTGCTTTAGTTCAAGCGCATTGGAACTGCTTGGCTTTTGGTGTATGAAACCGTAAAAGCATTGAGCACTGGCGTCTTGCATTGCAATCTTTTTTTTAAATAATAGGATTTGTATCGTCCTTACCTAAGAATATTGCTGCTGTTCACGCGAGAGCTTTATCTGTTTTCAATTAGCGTGTGTTTTGAATTTGTGCAAGGCTGATTGTTGACATTCGAATAGTTCTGGCGGCTACTTTAGGAGTGTGATCAGTATATGATACGATTTGAAGGTCTTGAGTTTTAGCTCAAAATTGGAGGCGGTATGTGATATTACAGAGGTCCTTGTAATTTTAGTATTATGATGATTGTTCAACCCTATAAGACCAATGGTTTTCGTAGGTAGAAAATTGCCTGTTCAATCAATCATACGTTGGTTGAACTTCAGTTAAATTACACAAAAGAAAATCTTCATATGGCTACTCAAAACTCCTGAAACAAAATCCGGAAATGCCCTTTGTCCTTTTAGTCACGAACGTAAATCATTTAGAATCTCAACACGAGGCAGGAACACAAGACAAGTGCCAATATATTCTTACTTTTGCATGCAATTGTAGCGGTGTTATGAAGAGGTCATAAGTCATGGTTTTAATGAATGAAGGGCAAAATGCGTAACATGAATAGTAGTAGTTGGTTTGAAGAAGTAAACATAGCCGAGCTATTTTTCTACCATAAAAATAACTGAAGTGATCTCCCATATTGGACCACAGGAACCAAGAGTTGGCAAACGGGACACATGAAGATGGCGATTCCATCGTTTTTGGCAGGGGCAACGCTGCCACCAGAGGGTCAAGCAGCAGTGACAACGAAAGAGATTCAGGTACTGCTAGAGAATCATCAGAATCTGCTGTACGAAGCAGTGGCAGAGTTGCAAGATCTGCAGGACCTGGACCAAGAGAAGCAGCAGGTGGCCGAGGAGATTAATAACAAGGATGCGGTGGTGAGAGCGTTTGCCAAGAGAGTACGAGAGGCGCATCAAGTGTTGGAGGGCACACTGGAGGAGCACAAGGACTTGAAGAAAGGGAAGCACCGAAGCTCTGTGCCTGTTGCAGAGCTGGTTTCATACGCTCGCCGTATTAGCTACACCACGTTCGCTCCACCTGAGCACGGAGCTGGAGAGCCCGTGTTGCGTGGAGCCTTACCACCAGCGCCACAAGAAGAGCACATGAGAGCTTCACAACTCTATCACGTCAAAGCGTCTGAATTAGGGTTCACCACTGCTTTTGCACCACTTCCTTCACCTGATGTTCTTGAGGAGCCTGAACCCACCAACGCCGAGCCCATCATGCCTGCAGGCTGGCAACCGGGCATGCCTGTGCAGCTCCCAACTGAGCTACCTCCCATGCCTGTTGGATGGAAAGTCGGTGATCCCATTCCTCTTCCGCCATTGCCTGGGTTGCTGCCTTTGGAGGGTGGTCTGCTTCCCCCGAGAGCACCAGCTCCAGTCACTCTGGTTGTTCCTCTTATAAGTCTGGACCCCAATCCGGAAATGGACGAGGATCTCAGTAGTGACTATGGCTCGGCCAGTGAGTCAGATGAAGATGACGACTAAAAACCCCTCCCCTATGTCTTTGAATAAACCCAAAGACTGCAGCAAAGTAAAGATGACTAAAAAACCCCTCCCTTTCTCTAGTAGCTTGTATACTTGCTGGTGATCATCCTGAGTCCAAGATTACCAGGTAACGATCTTTGAACAGGAGCTACTCTGCATTTTTTCATTACGACACCCTGTTAATGTACCACATTCACAGATCAAGCTGAACCAATGCACCGAAGATTATATGCAAATTCAAGTAATTTCGACTACCTTCTTATTACCGACTGTGTGTGTAAATCCTAACAGCTGACACCCCAGCCAAATTCTGTGTGTATGTGAAAAGGGTGATTTTGCTCATGTACAGCTCTGCAACAGGTATGCAATTCTCAGGTTCATACGTGGCATTCGGTGTAATGTAGAAACGTACCCGGTGGTGTGTCTTGTACGTTTTGCCAACAAGGTAGAGGCTGATGTATTATCGAAGTCACTGTGCTTCGTCAGCGTAGCTCCAGGGGCAGTTTGAAAGGACACGGGTAATTGTTGGAGCTCTCCACCAAACTTGAGATAGAGAGAGGAGCGTTTACATGGCTTCTTTTAATCATGCAGCTTGTTTTGCATGCATCTCGGCAGGACATGGAAGTGATGGAACATGACTGTGTGTACCTTTTTGTTTCGAGTATGTACATCTGCCACTTGTGATTTTGTCAACGATAGAGAGCCTGAAATTAGCAGGTGTGTGTGTGTCCTTGGGATGATGCCACTTCACAGTTTGAACGTTACTTGCTCTTTTAAAGTCTAAGTACTTGTGATTGTTTGAGTGTGATGCACATCATGATCATCAGTTACTTAACGCAGGGTATCACTTTGTGTGGCAGACTCTGAGTGAGTGCACTTGCTTTTTTGCTGTAGCACTCCTGGTTCGTTGTTCAATGCCATGTGTTCCACAAGGTTTGAAGTGTTGCAGCATCAGAGTTGTACTGGTAGTCCTGGGGTCTTTACAGCTTTTTGCATGGGAGTGTTGCTTCAGGGTTACGTCCATGCTCTCTCCACTGAAGTTAGAAAGATGGCTTCACTTTCTTCTAAGAGGCAGACTTCCATGTACCGGCAAAGTTGCGAGGGGATTACTTGAGTTGCTGCTGAAGTGTGCTTAAGTATGTATCCGTATTAGCAAGGCACACTCATGAGGGGTAGTCACACCTTCTTCACCCCCATTCTCAGAGAATGTGGTTGTGGCATTCTCAATCTTTGGAGAATGGGGTTGTGGCACTTTTTTCTTGATTTGTGGAAGTTCCATTCTCTTTGAAGATTGAGGTTTTTTTTCACCTCTAGAGGAGAAGAATAGAAGTTTTTATCCATGTATGTCTCTTTTTGATCTTGCTCTTCTTGCTTTTATCCTCTTAGTAGTTGGAAGCCTTGCTTAACCCCTCACCGCCCCAGGTATCACAAAAAGATTGAAATGCGGCCACATTCTGGCTCCTGGGCCAGTGAAGGGTTAAGTGTGTGAATGTAACTTGCTTTCTTATTGTATCACCATTTTTTAAGGTAAACCTGTTCTCCATTCTCCATTGCTCATAAAAGGGGAGTTACACCTTCTTAAAGTGCTTCCATTGGCTCATGTTTCTACTCCACAACTTCTCATTTATCATAAAAGTTTCATTCTTAAAGGTGTGACTACCCCCTATAAGTTTTAATATGGGTAAGGAGAAATGAAAAGGATAAGATTCCCTTCCCATGCATTTCAAGTATGATGATGATGATAATAAAATTGTTTTTTTAATCCCTAAGAATACAAGAGTGAAGCTTGTTTGTATTTGGAGTTTTAAATCAAAACAAATTATACCCTTAGAAAATTCTAGAAATAAGATTGTTTTTTTGCAAGTTTGATTGTTTCTTCCATCTTTAAGGTATGTACACATTTCTTTTTCCGGTCTTGGAAGCTGACAGTTGAGCTACGCTTGAGGTGTTCACCACTCATAGTGAACCTAGAGTGAAGTATTAAACACTACTAGTACAAGCAAATCTTGCCACTTGCAAGTTTAGGAGCTAGTTTGGGTGGGTTGGGATTGGGACCGTCAAGTGCCATTGTAGGAACACATCCAAGCAATTTCAAGGATAGTTTGGAGTTGCTTTTAGGGACCTTATGAGCTGTAACTTTGCCCTTTAATATAAAATATTGTACAATATTTTTTTCCACAAAAATGACATTTTGTGATAGCTTATTGAAAAGCTAATCCTGAATATAAATTTTTTAATTTTCCAAGACCATGCAGTACCTCAAATCCTTAAATGGTCGGGTATGGGTGTACATACCTTATATGAATTGGTTCAAAGTCTTGCATGAAAATATGAAATGTCCAATGATCACACTAATCACACAATCAAGGAGTCAACAAAAATTGCTTTCTAAGCATACCTAGATGTTGTACATTTTGTTTTGGAGTTGCTTGAAAACATTCATTGTCCACCCAATGGATGCTTGTTTGTTTAGGAGTTAACAAGTTTCTTTCAAAGTTGAGTTTCTAGTGTACAATTCGAAAGTTCTTAATAATACCCTTCCACCGGTATATTATGCTTCATTTAAAATTATTTTGAATACTCATTATAGTATCTAGTAAAATTGCAATTCCCTTATATGTATGGCAAAGTAAATTCAACTATTGAATTTAGTAGATTTGCAAGAATCGAAACCCCTTGAAATTTCTACTTGACTCCTTGTTGCAACAAAAATCATTGCATGGTTTCTATGTGAATGCAACAAGTGAACATAGTTTGGTGAACATAGTTTGGTTTTAACTAATCAAGCTTTGAAATGCAACAAAATACTAAATTCTTGAAAATGTCATAAGTTTGAAAAGAAAAGTTGAAATTAAATTTTATGAGCTTCGTGTTCTTAGTCAAGCTTAAAACTCATTTAACCCAAAACAACCTTGAGGACAGAATGTACCCTCAACCAATTTTTGAAGTGAAATAAAACCTTTACCAAATTACTAATTTTAGTAGTTTATTTTTTTGAATTTTTTTTTTGAAAGTTAGTATTAATTTCAACAATCTAATTTTGCAAATGATTGATTTTGATTTTTCTATTCAAGATTTTGTGCACGGGTGTCCATTGCAATCTTGACTTTATGTAGTGTTGAGGGCTCCTAGGAGTGAGTCTCAAATACACTAGATCTTTGAGAAAAAATCACATTAAAAATTCATTTAAAAAAATTGTAAAGTAGATTTTGAAAAGTCATAAATTGAATGGGGTTATGCATGCTAGGCCTTTTAACCTCATATTTTTTTGGTGACCAACTTTTTTAACTTGACATGTGAAAAGAAGATTGAAAGACTTCAAATCACTTTCACAGTTTTAACACCCTCATGAATCAAACATTATAATCTTTCAATCCATATGAGATGTTGTGTTTTCTTTTCTAATGTGATTTTTGACATGTCTAGTTTGATTTTATATAGTTACAATTCAAAAAGAATTGATACAGCTTATCAAAACATTGAATTTTTGTTCAAATTAGAGCAATTTTGTAGAAGCTCATGAATTTCTAGGGTTATTTTGGGGTTAAGGGTCAAAATTTGGGTTTGCCCAACAAGCATTCTTTCCATGGCATTTGTTTATGGAGTTTTTTTCCAATTAGCTACAAGAGTAAGACACTTTGTTCTAAAACATGTAACCATATGTACTAAGGTAGGAACACCCATAAGCATTAGTGTCCCCATAACCGTCACCTTTAAAATCTTGGAAATTTTGTAGAAGTAAATAGATGTAATTACAAGAATGTACAACACGTGAACATGAAACCTTAGTGTTGGTTATGGATACAATGGCAGTTTGCTCTTTAAAATTCACAACTTATCCTCAAAATATCCAAATAATACATTTGAAAGTGCAAACTTATTATTTTTTTGTTGCTAACATGATCCTATAATTTGCTATTCCCTCTATTTCTGAAAGAAACCCGTATTTGAGAATTTGTGAGGAATTAAGGAATAACAACAAATTGTAATTGGAAGTTTATGGATATTAGGCTTAGACCATTCCAAACCTAATTTTAGTTTTTCTTATAATTAAGGTTCTTTTTAAAAGGAGAGAAATTAGTACCAAAGTTTTGAAATTTGAAGTGTTTTGTTATTGTCACAAGTGGTTAGAAAAATTATTGATATGAAGTGTGTCAATGCAATTGTAAGTAAAGAACAAGTTAGCTTAATTGCCCAAGTACTCCCATCTATAAAAAAAAACCAAATCTTTTTGTTGATGTTATTGATGATTCTAGCTTAATGATAGGCAAAATTTGCAAACAAAAACCACTAAATCAAGTTTGTAATGTTAACATTAACAATCAATGAGCATAAAAAGCCCAAAAAATATTACCAAACATGCTAAGTAGTTAATTTCATTTTAGAGATAAGCGTAGGATTTAAAATAAAATAAAAATCAACTCAAGAGACAAACACGGGTTTTTTTTGAAATGGAAAAAAAAGCATGAATCTGGGTTTCTTTCAGAAACAAAGGGAGTAGATGTTTGTTAATAGTCATCATGTTCAAAACCCTTAAACTAATGCTTATGGGTGTTCCTACTTTAGAGATTTTCAATGTACCCTTGGTGAGCATGTTTGGGGTCTCTTTATCACTCCAACTTCTAAAATCCATAACAAACTCTAAAAGAGTTTGAAAATACAAAAACAAAAAATGGACTATATCATAACATTCAGTAGCAATCAGCCTCACTGCCCTCCCTCCAACTAAAGAGTGTGGAATATTCCACACCCATTAGTAGCTAAGAGGACACTTGGCTGAATTTGTTAGAGAATTTATGAAAGAGAGGCTCAGTTTAGTGCACATACGTCAATGTGGGGGCCAGTCATGTCAGAAATATTATTATTATTATGATTATTTTTTGTCATGATGAAGTTCGTGGATGATACCTAAAGAGAGAGAAAGGGAGCCTCTCTCCAGGTTACTGAATGTTATGATGCAAAAGCAACCCCTTTTCTTTGCCTTTGAAACTAAAAAATTACTCAAAATTATTTCAAAGATTTGTAATCTCTCTAAGAAGGCATATTAGTCCTCCAATCAAAAAACTTTTATTAGTGCATACTACCCTTGACGAAAACAAAATATTCATTCATCCAAAATTTGTACATCCATGGATGCATGCATTGTTATTTGTAAATGTTAGAGGTGTAGTTCACCTTTTTTGCTTAAATTATTACAAACTGTTTCCATCAAGTGAAAAAACTGAACAAAACTGAATAAATGTGCAAAAGAGAACCATAAAAAACTGAAACATCTTTGTAAGTATCTCCATGGAAATGTCAGTTTTAAAAGGACTTCACAGGCAGGCACTGTTGTGGCGATATCTTAAACATGCCTAGTCAGCCACTTAACATTTTCAGAGGAGCCTTCCATGCATTTGTTGTTGTGGGGACAGCTTCAGAATGAGCTTACCCTTTTGCAAGGACACCCTTAAATGAGAAGTGTTCTAATAAGACCATGTGTTGTCAATTGATGTACTACATAAACAATTGCGCCGCCTAAAGGGCGAGCCGGTTAAGAAGCACCCTAACTAGACCCCTCATTGCCTTGGGTATCTCAAAGTACACCTAACTACTTGTGGCCCGGTCTAAATATCCTCAGTGTTCCCTTCCAACCGAAAAAAAAGCTAAAAATCAATCAGACTCTACGAAAAGAAGTGATTATAGTTTATTATAATATAAATATAGAAAACGTATGGTGCAACATAGTAAAAAACCGGTTGAAAATGGAAAAAACCAAATTTCAGTTGGTGAAATTAAAATCCCTCCTCAAACAATGCTTCCAACATTTAAATAATTTGAAGATTATAAACCTCGTGAAAGCAAATTACATCCTTCACATGTTATGTTTGAGGTATAACCCACTCGCCACGCCATATGTCACATTTGATGAGATTTAAATCCCGTGTTGCAAACAGTCAATGAATGAGATTTTAAATTTGAAATCTTAACACAAACATTGCCTGAAAAAACTCCTTTGCGTTTGTGATTTGTCTTGTACTTGTATATGTAAACAAAAACTGTTAAGTGGTGTCATGTTGTGTAATCTCAGTACAAAGAACATGTGGTAGTATTTTATTCAAACAACATATGTCCTTGTTTCAAGTGACTTAAACATGTGAATGCCCTTGTGTGTGGCCCTTACACTACACTTCACAAATTTTAAAATTTCCTTTTTTGTGTAACTGTACCCCCCCCTCCTCTTCCAAGGTAGGTAGTTTGAATTGCAATCCCTCTCTTGTAAAGTATCCCCTAGGTAATTCAAGAATGGGTATGAGGTGTTCCTTGAATGGACCCTCTTTAGTCATAGAAGAACATGTAACACAATATTCATTAATTTAGGAAAAATGGTACATTTTGGGGCTTTCAGGAAGTGAGTCAAGAAGTTTGAGGTGATCACCTCAAACTGACACGTGCCCTCACCTGAGAGGAGGGATTTGTGAGGGAAAAATCTTAGTGGCTCACATTGAATATGATACCTTTGAATCTAGTTTTAAAGTAACTTTTTGGGTTTGAGGGGAAAACAAATTGGGACCCTTGTTTTTCCCAAATTAACGAATATCGTGATATGTATATTCTATTGCAAGAGCCAATCATACTTCTTGATTTCACCTCATCTTTTTATAAGTTGCAAGGGAACAGTTTATGAGAGACCTAGAATCACAAATAGGTGCCTATTACATAAAACTTTGAAAATTCATCAAAAACTCAATAATGCTTCAAAAAATATGAAAAAAAGTGTTACATTTGACATCCATTTCTCATTATCTTTGTTTGAAAATTAGATAAAAATCTCCTTGTGTCAAAAAGCCCATAAAAAGACAAATCAACCCTTAAAGTGTCGCTTTTCAAGCTACCTACCTTAATCACCGCCACAAGGGGTCGTGGTCATGGACAGGACTCACGGAGCCCTCAATCATAAGTTACAATAGAACCGGCCATACACCTCACTTGAAGGTACTTGCCAGTTAGTGCTGATGGAGCCACATGGCGTACATGAGATATTTTGTAGTTTGCAAGGCTTACAGACTTTGCAGACTTTGCATAGCAGCTGTGATTCCTCTTGTACTCACACTCACAACATCAGTCAGCAGCATTGAAAGTTTTCCACACTAAAATCCAACCCAAGACGTGGACTGCTTTTTGTAGTTGTCGTTGGGAGTTGAAAACTCTTCAAACATGTGAAGAATGAAAGAAGAAACTTCTATTCAAAATTCCATACCATTATGGTGGAAGATAACATAGAGCAACAAAGATTTCACAATCATATGAGTTCTTCACAGAATCCCTCAATAAGTTGAAATTCTTTGTAACTACATTGGTGTTTACATTGGTGTTTAGGTAACGTCAATCTTTCTAACAAAAACAATTGGATAAGATCACAATGCCACTCCCATTTTGCCCAAAGCGTGTATCATGAGCTTGGTTAAGGTCAAGTGCTTGCATATGGTCAATGTTTGCTTTTTGTCAATACCCATTTTGACTCATCAATTAGAAAGGCATTTGATTAATGTACCAAAAACATGGGTGAGAAAGCACCTTTAAAGTTGCAACCATCAGAACTAGAGAAAGTAATGCAAATTGAGTGTTTGTTTATGATCAATGCTTGGATAAAGTCAACAATTTTTTCTAGCTTGAAGTGTAGACTTAGTCCAAGCACCACTGTATAAGCTGAAAGGTCTTAGGAAAGCTTTCTCTGGTAATTTGGGAAAAAACACAGATTTTGGCACTTCTTAACTTTTTTGCTTTTAAGGGTTTTTGGTGAGTGCTTTTGAGTGAAACTTTTGGTGATTTCTTCAAGAGCTTTCATTGGCAATGAAATCTCTTGAAGGATTCATCAAAAACAACTCACTTTTAAATCATCAAAATATTCTTACAAATGCTAAATTCAATATCTCGGAAATTTGTTTCAGGAAAGATTTTTTCCCAAATCAACAAATACCGTGTTTTAGGATGAAAGTTATGAAAAAAAAACAGAGTTATTGTTTGCTAAATAAAGTAATTAGCATTCAACATTGGTTACTATTTGACATTCACTAGAAGAAATCTTACAATAAACAAGTGGTCCACAACAATTGCAAATGTCTTAAACTATTGTAATTGAGTCATTGTATAGTCGTTTATGACATTTGCAGTCACCCTAAACTAGTCGTTTAAGACATGTTTTTCTTCTAGTGATTTTTGACCAAAATTTTATTGGTTTATGGTAACTTACACTATAACAATTAAAACAAAAGCTATCAATATCAACAAGTTGCAAAAATAAAACTTTGAAGTCAAGCAGCCCCACTCCACACAAAAATACACTAGTTAAAAATTAAAACATGAATCAACACTATGATGTTGATTAGGACACCTTGATAAAAAACATTTTGAATTGAATTCTGTTGATGTGAAACACTTGATTAGGGTTCTATACTCTACTAGTGGTATCAGATGATTGTTTGGTGTTTTGAATTGTTTTTTTCTTTTTTTTCTTTTTTCATAGACTCAAATGACATCTCGTGATCATTGTTTAATGATGTTATCCTTGTGTTGTGTAGAGTCTAGTATTCAATTGTATGATTATGCTATGGTTTCTCTTTTCGCAATAATGATTAGTTGGTATATCTTTTAAGAGGTGAAACAACACGACTAGATAGGTAGCTTGTGAAAAAAACGATTTATTAGGATGCATATATACTCAAAACATTGGTGGCTACAACTGCTGTAAGGTGCAAAATTGTTGAAAGTTAAACAGTTTTACATTAACTTGACATGTGGTGAGAATTAAAACTTGTAGATGTTGGTTTATTTATCATGGTAATTCAGAGATTTTTTATTTCGAGATTCCATTCCTATCTTGTTGAAAAGAAAAAAAATTGCTTTTCCTTAAAGTTAGGGTAGCCCAACATTTGACATTCTAAAACCTTAGAGAATAAGTACAAAATAATTTTGAAACTTACACCAATCAAAATTATGTTGAGTTCCAATTTTTCTGGTGTTGATCAGATGTTGTTACCATAATTGGTACTCAAGATATTGTTTTTGGAGAGGTAGATAGATAGAATTACTATTTCACAGGTAGGAAGGGCCCTAATTTTTTGGAGCCAAAAAAGATTTTTTTCACGAAACTCAAAAGGCCGCTAAATCATCTATGATGACTCATCAACATAGCGTGCGGAGAAGGATATACATAGCGAATTGCTACGGAATGCATTATTTTAAGGCTTTTCTTCTCCGGAGCTACGCACTTTTTTATTTGAGGCTGTTATAACATGGTTTAATAGGGTGTAAAGATGATGTGTTTAACTAATTTTCAATTGTTCAAATTTCAAATAGAATAATCCATGTGCAAAACATTGGGAGATTTTTCAATGCTTTGTATGTATTGTATGTAAAATAATGAGAAAGTTATGCAGCTCAAACATTGGAAAGTTTCTTTCTGTTTTATAGACAAAGTCCAAATTTATATGAGTAGTCTAAATTTAGTTTAATGTGACATAAAGCACTATTTTTTGCAACTTGAGATCGATTGAAATCTAAGGTGTAGCAATTACACAAATGAAACAAAAGAGAAATCTTACTTCTAAATCCAATAGCAAAATTTTCAACTTGGAGGAACATTTTTCTCTTTGAAAGAAAAAGCTTTGGATTATTGTGTTGAGGGGCAAACTTCCATGCATTTCCGAGTTTTGTAAAGAGTCCCAGCAACAAACAAACAATGGCTTAATCCGAGTGCATGTTCTTGTGTGTGATTAATGACAAAAGACGAATTGACAACTCTGGTTAGCATGATTGAAGAACAAAGCCTGTCTTTTTACGATCTTGTATTGTCTGAGGACTTGGCTAGAATCGGTGTTTTTGGGCATAGTATGCACTAGACGTCATTGTTCTTAGTTGACCTACTATAATAATTAAACGAAAAGGTGCATTTTGGTTCCAAATGGGTAGTGTAATATACATTGGAAAAGTGTTGTCCAAAGCTTTTCAACAGATACATCATGCATTTAGTTTGGACACAAACTCCACCTATGGAATCTTATTAAAGAATTAGAGGCAACACATTTTGAATTTCAACCCATCCAAATTTCCTAACAAACCATGAAGACAAGCCCTACTTCTTCACTTATTTTCTCTGGACTCAAAATAAAAATTATCGACAAACATCTACTGGGCCAATATTGCAATGGAGGAAGCTTTGCATTGCAAAAGCTACCCTAAGGAATGTTTGAGTAGGTACTTTATTCAAAAAGTGAGCCAATGCCTCTAATATAAAGTCTCTCATAGTGTAACACTATAGCTTCTTATTTGTTAATATATTTATATAAAACAATAAATCTTTTTGAGCTACTCATTATGATTGGCTGAGAGAGTGTTGTGGTGCAACTTCCATTGACATGTTTGTCTTTTTAAGAAATGACCAACAAAAGAGAGGGCTACATGCGTAAAGTGGGTTACATTGAGTTCTTTTAGCAAAAAAACCAACAAAAGAGAGAAGGGTAAATGTGTAAAGTGCTTTACACTAAATCCTTTTAGTGGAAGACCACCGTTGGTACAACGAATACCTAAACACGTATGAAAATTTGAAGGAACATGTGCTCAAAACCCCCTTGCAAAACCCCACATGAAGATCCCTACCCATGTGAAGGCCTTTAGGTAAAATGGTCAATCACATAATTTCACATACTTTCAGTGACTTAATTTCCACAACAACCAAAGGGAACGTTGGGTAGGGACGAGGTCCAATTATTCTACATACTTTACCAACTCCGCCAAACTAAACTTGGACCTTCGTCACTCGTCAGCACATGGAAAACTGCAACCCCCTTTCCAAAACAACCACAACGTCTCCTTCTTCATACACGGGTTCCGACAGACTTTTAGACGATGACGTGGACACGTTCGTATCAGTCAACGTGGCATAAACCCCAACAAACTGACTCATCCCAGGGCCTCGTGAATGGCGCTGGAAATGTTTGAAAATTGAAACACGGTGGGATCCTTGAAACGGGGGCTGAAGCAGCCGGAGTGCTGAGTCAGTACAAAGTGCAAGACTGCAGACTGGTCACATGGGCAACGGGGCTTATATTTCCCCCTTCCCCATGCAGGCAACAGGGATTCATACTGATTCATGAACCCACCCCCCTGCCTTGTGCATGTAAGTTATAGCCTTTTCGTTTCATTTCCTTTTCGGTGATTCCCATTGTTACTGTTGCCCACCACCCCATAGTCAACACTGGCCGGAATCCTTTATGATTCTACCCCTGCAAAGCTGGGCAGAGCCCACCGAGTGGCTTGTCCGTGGTCCCCCAACAGTTCTTATTCATTCTGAAATAATCAGGATGAAAACCATCCATGTTCATCTTGGAATGTGGGAACAGATTGCAAAACTTGCTAGTAGAAGAAACCTACCCTGCCATAGCTCCACCCAGCTTCTGTATATAGCGTGTGACACGTAGGGCATCTCCACTAGTCTGGGCTCTTTCAAAGTTTTTTATTTGTTTTGGAGGGCCCTCAAGCTCCTTGATTTTCACCAGCATTCTTTTTTCTGGCAACTTTTTGCTTTAATCTTACCTTAAAAGTCATATGCCTATCGAAACACTAAAATATTCAATTGAAAACGTGGATGAAATTGCCAAATCCTTCCTTTAGCAGAAATCCAATTTGCCATATTTTGGATGAAAGTAGCTTATATTAGTAGTTTTTTGGATGAACCTCCATATTTCATTCTTTCTTTCCAATTTTAGCAAAATTTTCCTTATTTGCGTACATTATGGGGTGCCGGTTGCTCTACCTTAGCAAAAAAAAATTGATCTCCACTTGTGCTCTTCAAAAAGGTGGCCTTGCATTTCAACATGCCCCATAAATAATCGCTTGACCACTTATTAAGGAAAGTGGAGGATTAAGTTCACTAAACTTAAGATGAATAGTGATGGGTAGTGACTTGAAGGGTTATAAATTGCAAACTTTTCCACTGTAGCTCAAAAATATGGATGTGCAATGGACAAAGCCTTGAGGCTCCATTCATACAAGGGAGGGGCAATGAGGGGTCAATTCACCTCGGCCCTCATTACCCTACGCCTGGATGAATGAGGCCAGGAGTTTGGCAAGTGCTTTATGAGTTTGTGGGACCAAGGTAGAGAAGCAAAACTTTTTCATATTTCAAAATTGTAATAGTTTAGGTGCTTACCATTAAGAAATCGAATTTGAGAATTTTGAATTACAACTTGGATACAAAGACCCAAATTTCATCTATAAGTCCTAGAAGGGAACAAAATTGACCAACTCCAAAATAAGGGCAAAGTTTACTTTCATTGTTCTTTACAATATAAGGGAGCTTTTCCACCCTTGTCTCAAAATCTAAATGTGCAATAAAGAGAGCCTCTTGACCCATTCATCTAGGCTAGGGGCAATGAGGGGGTAGTTTATCCTAGTCTTAAAGAGGGGGAGATGTGGGATATGCAACTGGGATTAAATGGCATGCCATTTTGTGGGACCAAGATAAAAAATTCAGTTTATTTATTTGCCAAAAAATGAATATATTTATGACTAGGAGATTAAATATAGGAATTTTGAATTCATATTTGAATTTAAAAATCCTAATTTAGTGTAGGAATATGGAGAAAGACAAACTAACCAACTTCTACATAGGGGACAAATTGTTAATTTTACCCTTATTTGTAAAACGAATTGAAATTTTCCACCTTAGCTCCCACAAAACGGCGAGTCATCTAACCCCAGCTCTTGTGGCGGGGTCGAAAATTGATCAAGCACGTAATTTTAAGGACATAATTTTCATGATTGATAAAGAAAAATAAGGCGAGAAAAAAAACAGGTAATTTTTATTCCAATTACAGCATGAAGCAGGACGCAAACATCCTTCTGTCATTGTGGAAACGGATGAAATTTATTTGTGCTTATTCTTGGAAAATGGATGAAAGCAGTTCTTGCCCGTCCGGAGAATTTGGGTCCAAATAGTTCGTGTAAGGTAGGAGCACCCATAAACGTCAAACTAAGGGTTTTGAAAATGATAATTATTAATAAGCAACTAGTAAATTATAGGATTCTATTAGAAACAAAATCAAAAAAAGTTTGTACTTTCAAATGTATTATATAGATATTGTGAGAATAAGCTGTGAATTTTTAAAGAGCAAATTGTCATTGCACTCATAACCAACATTAAGGTTTCATGTTCACTTGTGTAAATTCTTGTCATTACATCTATTCATTTCCACAGATTTTCCAAGATTTTAGAGGTAATGGTTATAATTATAACAAAAAAAGGTCCTAAACGACTAAGTGACAACAACTAAACCACAACTGTACAAGTGAAATTGAGTCATTTTGTGGTTGTTATATAATCAGTGCAGTTGTGGTTTAGTTGTTGTCACCTAGTCATTTATTGCTATTTTTCTACTAGTATATGGGGACACTAACGCTTATGGATGTTCCTACGTTATGTCCTAGTGAGTTTTGGATGTTGATGTTCCTTTTGGATAAGTTGGACGTAAACGGTTACTCTTCATTCTAATTTCTTTTTGAGAAATCAGAATTTTATCATCTAGCTTTTGGGTGTTACCTCTTGTTGACACTTAACCCCTAAGCCCCCATGCCATTTTCACCAAAACTAGGGCTTTGGGAGACCTACAATTTTGATGCATCGTATCTCAATCACTTGGATGATCTGCAAAAAGTGACCATTGAATATAGTAATGGAATACCTGAGTAGAAAATAGCTTGCAAACATTGGGAATAATTGACCTTGGGAGATGAGAGATTAGAGTGGACAAAAAGTCGTAGTCCTTTTTTTAAATTTTTCTCACGCAATCAATTCTTTACCAAATCTAAAACTAATTATAGATTTGAAAAGCTTAGAAAAAGGAGAAAATTTGGTTAAAGTTTGATGTAAATCTAATTAGGAGAAGTGTTAGAAAAAAAATCCAATTATGATATAAATGCTTTTAAAATTATTACTAGTTTGTCAACAATTTACCACCATTACATTCTTAATCTATTATCAATGTACAATAGGCTTGCTTGAGTTGAGACAATTCCAAGTTTTAAAAGGTGGTTAAAAGCCACAAAGATGTTGATGATTTTGGTAAAAGTTGATAAATATGGCATACTTATTTGTGCAAAATTGGGTTTGGCATGGATTAAAATCATGAAACAAGAATGATGTACTTTTCAAATTTTAACACATTTCACCTCTTTTTGTAGGCTTTTTAAATATGTAAACACTTCTAAATTTGATGAAGAATTGAACTAGTGAGAGGGGTTTGAAAAAGGACTACAACTTTATGTCCAGGGCTCTAGAACGTTTGATCAAACAACATTTGATGGCAAAATCTCGTTTTTTGTAAATAGTGGCTATTTATGATTTTTACAAAATTGTACAAGTCTCTGATTCATCTCAAATTTTGTGAGTAGCAAGATTAGATGTGAATGCACACACTTGCAAATTACTGAAGATTATACTTCTTTTTATGTTAAGTCTTAGGGCTTCAAACCACTATTGCACAAACAATGATAACTAATATAGTTGGTGATGGTTGCCACATCAATAGTCTAGAACATGCTTTAACCCTTCTTGGCAAACCAAAAAGCACACATAAGGAAGCTCTCAAGGAGTATTGACCAATTGTAACCTGTAAGACATTGCTTGCCACCACATCTCGTGTGGTAAGAAGTAGTACTTAAAAAGCTCTAAATTTTGAATGCAAAAATGCTGATGGAACTTATGCTAAAATTTGAATTTAACAAAATGGTTGACCCAAACATTGAGTGAAGTCCTACCTCCTATTTTGCCAATTTCTTAAAAAGTTCTATCGCGTAAGGTAGGAGCACCTATAAACGTCAAACTAAGGGTTTTGAACATGATGACTATTTATAAACAACTAGCAAATTATATGATCCTATTAGGAACAGAAAAAAATGAGTTTGCACCTTCAAATGTATTATTTGGATATTGTGAGAATAAGTTATGAATTTTTAAAGAGCAAACTGCCATTGCACCAATAACCACTCTTAAGAATTCATGTTCACATGGAGTACATTTTTGTCATTATATCTATTCACTTTCATAGATTTTCCAAGATTTCAGAAGTGACGGTTATGGGGACACTGACGCTTATGGGTGCTCCTACCTTAAACCGATTGGGATTACAATAAAAAGGGCCTGCAAGCTACACTTGCCATGTTTTGTGCAGCACGTTCATTTCCAAGCAAAGGTAATGGTGATAATTTGCCCTCTATTTTATTGTTCAGTTGTATTCTCCTCTGGGGTCCTTAGGCTAAAATAGGGTCTTTGAATCCAAACTTGAATTCAAAATTCCCAAATTCAATCTCTAAATGGTAAGTTTTTGAGTTGCCAAAAAACAGAAATGTGAAAAAACATGGCTTTTACACCATCATCGCAAAAAGGGCAAGCCGCTCGCATGCCCTTTCTATGGTTTGCTAGCAAAATGCAATGAACCAAGCCATGGGGATTGGGATGCAGTGGGAAACGCCCAAATCCCAACTTTTGACTCTACACCAATCATATTCTTGGATTTCACTGGAGTGGGGGACATAGTGTGAACCACCCCTTACCCCTCATGCCCCCCCCCCAAGTATTAGGGCAAATGACGGAACTAGTTGTCCCAAATGTGTCTTTCATAATTTGCTCAAGTTGCTTTAAGGTAGGAGGCTCTAATTCAGTTCAAACTCTAAAATGGTTCACCTCCTCAAAATGTACTATTTTTGTACATGTTTTTCATAGGCTTCAACAACGTACATACAATATACATATGAGGAGGTGAACCAATTTAGAGCCTTATGCCATTTCAACTTCAAGATTTCATAACTAATTCAAAACATTTCCAAAACATATGCAATAACTTGGATCAGATACCAATTCTTGTCTTTGAAAAAAAATTTACCGAAAATTACTTTAAGAATTTTCACCTCCCCAAAATTCAGTTTCAGCCCTTAGATGATACTTTCATGAGCCTCCTACCTTAGCACTTTGATTTTCACTTTTTTTTGCAGCAATATAATAGTTGTCAAGGTGATGCATCAGTCTTCATACTAGACAGGTTACTTATTGTTCATCAATAATGTATTTGCAACTGACTCCACATATTACTATTTTCATTGTTAACTCTAATAGCTATAGATACTGCTGAGTATGCCAAAACTTCCTTTTTTAACACGCTGGTGTTTCTCATTATTTGCAGCTATCATTTGTTGAGGGTAGAAACCTTGATGAAATTTTGCTACAATTGCAAAGACTACACTAATAATGATATTTAATGTTATTATGTTTACACTATTATTTATTCTATGGTTTGATTTGCTTTTATTTGTTAGGTAACAATCAATGTTTATATTGATGATTAGTGTTAATGTTGAATATTACCCTAATGCAAGTTGAATGTTTGGTATAAATTTAAAAAAAATTGGTAGAAATTTAGTTCACAAATAGTGTTTATGTTGACATCTGGTATCAAGAACACTAGCAATATTGTTGGTATTTAGTGTTACAGTTTCTAATTAGTACAATCAACACCATAGGTGTAAAGTAGTCTGCTCAAAAAGCGACCCCTAATGGTAAAGCGTCCTTAGGGGTGGAGGAATGGTAATACAATTGTCCTTGAATGAAATTTTGTAAGTCATAAAAGAAAAGGTGTATTCTATTGCAAGAGCCAATCTTACTCATTGGTTTCACTTCATCCCTTAATAAGTTTCAGGGAAACGGTTTATGGGAAACCTAGATTTACAAATAGGTGTCTACTACAAAAAAAAAATTGAAAATTCATCAACAATTCAATAATGCTTCAAAAATATGAAAAAAATTGAGTTGCATTTGACATCCATTTCTCTTTACCTGAAAATTAGACAAAAAATCTTCAAGTCTTTAATATTCCATGAAAAGCCAAACTAGCTCTTCCGGAGACTGCTTTTCGAGCAGACTACCTTAAGGGCATCTCCACCGGTGACTCCAACATGCTCAAAGTGGATGAGAAGCGTTGAGGCCCCTCTCAAAACCCTCTCAAGACACTTTGTCCTACCATGTCTAGCAAGGGCCCTTCAAACCACTATTTATCATTATTGATTATAAGTTTAGTAGACTTTAATATCCTCTACTTTTCTTGATAAGTGGTCAACTGATTATTTATGGGATGTGTTGGAGTGCAAGACCACCATTTTGAAGAGAGTGGAGAACATGGGGCTTGAGGGTTGGTCAAAAGAGATGAAAAACTTTGAAAGAACCCTGACCGATGGAAATGCTTTAAAATATGTTAAAGCATCCTCAATACATCACTGGGAACGGGACGGCACCGGCGTTTTTCTCAAACTTCTACACTGAAATAACTCGACCCGACTGAGAGAAACACCGGTGCCGCCCCGTTCGTAGTGATGCATTGAAGATGCTCTTAGAAGTGAAACTTCGTCACCTTTCAAACTCACCAGCTATTTCCGTGGAAATCCATTCTGTACCTTCCGAGATCAGCCACCACCACCATTGCCACATCAGCATGAGATCAGCGGATGTGACAAGGGGGCCAATACGATTTCTCATGCGCAATCAGAAAATATTAGGTTGAGCAATAGGCTGCTAGCACGTGTACTCTTTCAGTGAAAATCAGCTAGATTCCCGAATGGAGACAAACCCAACACACATCCATTTGACACACTATACCCTAATATAAACCATGTACATTTGCTGATTTGCGTAGCACAAATGTATACTCTCGGTACATGAAAGGCCGGAGTTGAGTGTTGGGTGGGAATGGGTACATGCACTAGAAACCTTAGAACTCGTCGTACAAAGGACCCCAAATGGCGCAGAAGCTGCAGTCCCAACACTTGGGTGTGCCCAAATGGGTTCCAAATGATTCCATCTTCCAGCCCAAAGCAGCGTTCGGGAAGAAATTTAGACTTCACCGGCTAAAATCTGGCATTTTTCATATTCAATTGGTTTTTTTTTTTGCTAGATTGCACCAGATGTTTTATATATTTGCACTGTAATACATTACGATTAGATTTGTGTAAATTTTAATTAGTTTCTAGAGCATCTCCAGTGGACCTTTAGGAATTCATCCCAAGGAAACACCATAATTCTTGTTTCTGGTGTTCAATTTTAATTTTTCCCATCCGTGCAATTAGGTAGAATAGTGTTCAACCAATAACAAGCCTCCTTATTTGAAAAAGTAGATAGATTCTTCTTCACTACTTACTTAGCTTATTAATTGATCAAGGAAAAGTAGTGTTTAGAGGAGTTGCCATGCACTAGAAAAATGCAAATTTTGCAATGTAAGGGAGAATATTTTGGCAGGTCCAAGTAGTAAAGTAGACGCACTGTTCTTTGACCCCTCCCCAATTCCCTACTTTTGAGGGCTTCTCCACCCATTGTTGGACCCAAAGTGGAGCAATGAACGCCTCTTCTACAAGCAAGTTCTGTCACATATCAAGTGCTAAGCTACTTTGATTTGGTTGGAATTGGGACCCTCAAGTGCCATTATAGGAACACATCCAAGTAGTTTCAAGGGTAGTGAGTCGCTAATAGGGATCCTACAAGCTGCAACTTTGCCCTTTAATATAAAACAATCTACAATATTTTTTTTCACAAAAATTACATTCCACGACAGCTTGTTGAAAGGCTAACCCTGCTTATTTTTATCTTGAATTTTTCAAGAGCTTGGGGTACCCCAAACCCAAAGGCCCAGTTGTCCCCTTAGGGGACAAATGAATTTCAGGCATGTACCTATAGCTAAACTATTTGGTGTGATTTTTTGAAACTTTTATTGAAGGTGGGGAATTCCAAGACCTACGCGGGCATCTAATTTCTTCTTCATTTAGACATTTGATGAAGAAGTTAGGCAAGAATTTCTGCAACCCAAAGGACGGAGGGCAATGCAGGCAGCCCAAAAACTTCTTAAAAATATTTTTTTCTAAAAATAGAAGTCTGAAATTGGTTCTTTAGAATTTTTCGTATGTGGGAAGCTTTGAATCATTCAACTTCAATCAATGAGATGAAAGTTATGAGATATTTTATTTTGTGGGCGGTTATGGATTCTCTACCTCTACTCTAAAATAAACTTTGAAGTCCTTTACTTTCCATAATTTTTAATATTTTGGAAAAAAAAACTAAACTTAAGGAAATAGATTGTTTATCACAACATTATAACCATTGGGATTTTCATTTTTCATTTCCATAATTAAGTTATTAACAATTTAGTGATTTCACTCATTCTCTACTCCTTTTTACTTATTATTTTCCCGCATGTGTTGTATAGTTCCAATTGATTTGAAAATTCTCCCTCACATTCCTAACTTGGTCTTCTACATGGAAAAAATAAACCTAAACTTTGTGTAGAGCAATTTTTTTCATGTAAGAGTGGTCAAAGGCTTTTGAATTTTTTGGATAGCCCGGAAAAAAAACATTTTTTTCACTTTAGATGTAAATATCTCCCTCCTCTCCATCAAGAATGACTTGATTTTTTCCCACAAGTATCTCTTCTAGTTTAAGGTAAGATCCTACGATTGGATTTGCAAAACAAATTTTGTTCCCTATTTTTCTACTCATTCCCCTCAAAGTGGCAGTTTTTAGTGATTTTCACAGAAAAAAGGGCTCAGGCCTTTAGGGGTTAAGACCGGTTATGGGTGGTCTACCTTAATTGCTCTTTCTTCATCAAGAAGTGTCCCTAACACAGCATTTTGCAAGACAAATGGAGATGCTCTTAGGCCCAGTTCAGACTAGTGACCAATCGAAAATTTCTCAAATGTGATTGGTTGAAATTTGGTTTTCCTCCGCTGTTGGGTTCAGATTGCGAGTTTGTCCGGTACTTTTACATCCACTTCACCACCCTGGGGACCACCATATATAGTCACGTTAGTGGCCAAGATAGTGAAGATTTGGGACTTGCTTCAAGGGTGGCACCAAACTTGTCCGGCAAAGACACACTCTTGGATGACACGCGATTACACAAAAAAAATTCTATGAGCGAAACACTGGACATGGTGCCGATTTCTGTGTCTCCACCGGTCGCTAGTCTGAACCGGCCTTAACCGGCATTTTACAAATTCAATTAATATTTTGCAATTTGAACCGGAATTACCGGTTTTCTCCGCACATTGGCCAAAAGTGCCCAAAGTGCCCAAGTGCACAGAGGCCAGAGGTAGACGGAGAGGTAGATGGAGAGCGTGGGACCCCAAGTCTGAGAATAGGGGGGAAAGCCTGAAGTCTGGGATTTTTCTGGTTTAAAAAAATATCCCGCCAGTTCTCATGCACGGGGAATCAAACACAAGGCATGATATTTCCCATGTGTTGTCCAGGTGCCAACACATGAAGCTGGGCTTACGGAAAGAATCCAGGCTGTGCAGTTAAAAACTGAGAGAGTTCTGCGCCACCGCCACACAGCAAGGCATGCAGTCGAACTTGAGTTACGGTGGGAACTTACGAGAACGTTTAGTGAACGATTGAGATAAATTGGGGAACGTAAAGGCCACGGGATCCTCGTTCATGCTGGGTAATTTTAGAGGGTTGCTTAGGCAGAGGATTGCCGTATTTCCTTGTTTTGCTGCTTCTTCTGTGCTCTAAACATCAGAGCATCGCCAGTCTTCCTCTCCACACGGAGCACCCCAAACGGGATTTCCAGTGCGGTTTCATGTTTGTCGAGGCTGGGCTTGGGCGAGCAGACCTAATGTTTACCGCAAAATACGCTCATCACATGGAAGCTTTTATCTCCTTGGAACTAGATTGACAAGTCTGCTTTTGAGGACGTGCAAAGGAGTTCGCTAATGAACAAAAGTATATTCTTGTTTTTTCTATTATAAGGAAGGTAGAGATCCAATTTGCAAAAGAAGAGCGACAATCATGCTCACGAGAATTTGCAAAGCACATTGGGAATTGGCGTGTTGGAGCTTGAGCTTGACAAAGCCGGAAAATTAATTCCGGGTGGCGTGTGCCTGTTACAATTGATTTCTGACATTGGCCAAGCCCGGGCTCAACAGTTGCCCGTGTGGCAAGGAAGGCAAGAGATGCTCTTAGCATGATCTACCAAAAGTCACTCCAACATATTCCTATCCCATTAAGATATTCAAGTCCCTGTCTTCACCAATTAGGCTGTGCTCCTTAGCCTTTCCAAGCAAATATATTGAGAAAAGACAAAAGCAAAACAAAACTTTAGGGCTACTTTGTACTACAAGTCGGGGTCATTTGAATCAAAGTTTTAGCCTAAGAGCATCTCCACTTGTCTTGTGTTTCGCATTGTCAGAGGCATTTTTGGGTGAAAAGCTTGGACCCATCAAACAATTTCCTCTTGCATTGCAAAATTTTCATTTTCCCCGTGCACGGCACTCCTACAAATGTTACTTTTCTTTCAGTTGAGTAAGCCATGATATAAAATCTTTTTTTTTTTTTTATAATAAATTAGTTACAGTATAAAATAGAGAAAAAAACCAAAATCGTTCCTTGATAAAGTGATTCACTACGAGAATTGAATGAAATCAAGTGGTTAGACCCAAAAAATTCCCGGACAGTACTCTCAAGAACTGCCTCAATGTTGTAATAAGTGTATGATAGGATAGGATCAGCTCTCTTGCGTTTAGAGACCTTGAGGCCAAAAAGTTAAAAGTTTGGTACAACAGTTTAGAAATTTTGATAGAGAAGGAAGGAAGACAAAGACCAAGGCCAAGTAGAATAATTGAGATTTCTATTCCACTCAATGGTATTGACTATTCAAAAAGATTTTTTTCTTTAAATCATCATATTTTAATGAAATTTGACAATCCCTTGGGGGCCACAATCAAAATGGCTTCAAATTTCAAATTAAACAGAAGACTCTACATGAAAAAAAAAAACACTCACATTTTCCGTTTCATTCTTTTGAAAAGAACAGTCATATCTTTCACAATTAACATTAGAATACTTGAAAAGACCAATGTGTTCAAATTTTCATGTTGTACTAGCGAAACGAAAGTGCCATTGAGAGTTTCTTGAAAATGACATCAATTTTTCTTGGAAAGAAGAGAACTACCTTTACATCTATATAGGACTTGATTCCTTCAACAAATAATGCTTCAACTGTCGTTGACTAAAAAATAAGCTGATCCATAATCCAAATTGTACCATTAACCCCTATAAGCCCATTGTCCCGACAAGGGACAAAATGGGTTTTGGTCATGATTATTCTATTGGGTTTTTTTATCATTATTTTTATTTTAATTTAATCCTTTATGGGAATGTAGTTTTGCAGGGTTATGCGGGGTATAATTTTTATTGAAATCATATTTATATCTAAAAAATATTGGTATTTTATGAGTTTTTTTGTACAGTGGGTAGGTAGAGCATGTCATTTTTTGTTAACTTCTCTCAAGGGCAACTAAGAAGGCATGACCCTTCATTGGAATATATCCAAAGCAATAATATACTAGAATTTGCAAAAATCTTAGTGTATTGTGAATTATAAGCACATGTTTGCAACGTTGGCTCATGAAGGGAATGTTCCAAGTCTTTGTTGGCCATGGAAACTTGTGGAAATATGTCTAACAAAAATTAAAACATATTGGACAAAACTCTCCTACATCTATAGTGCAAAAATTGTCCACAATATGTGGTCAAGGAGACTTGAAGATATTGGACAAAGGTCAAAAGAACTTTTCATATATACTAACTTCAAATGCTCACATCTCTCAATTCGTACAATCAAACATCACAATACTTCCACCATGGCTCCTTGCATAAAAGTTTGTTTTGGGGATCAAATATTCAAAAATGGCAATTATAAGTGATTTAAAAAAAAAAAAAGCTTGGGCGTTTAGATGTTAAACAAAAACTCCAACCTCAATTTCATAAAATTAAATTATTGAATGTTATCATATCTATGTTTTTTGTGCAGAGTAACAGTACCTTAGGGGCCATTCACACTATTTCTCACATCCCAAGTCCTATAGAAGCCCAAGAAAACCTGATTAGTTGAAAGCCAAAAGTTAGGACTGGGCAATTCACACTATGTTTCAAGTTCCACATCTCAATTCATTGCATTTTGTCTTCATGACAACATATTTTGAAACTTTTGATATCAAGAAAATGAGACTTAATTAAAAGTTTGAGTTGACCATCTTGCTCAACCCAACTTTCGGTCCAAGTTCCACCAGTATTTTGCATAAAATATTCATTTCTTTTTTGAGTACTCCTTGTTGTTCTTAAATATCCAATAAAGGTAGGATCTAGCATTGCGGTGGAATTGCACAAATGGAACATGAGAACACGGCCAAGGGAGAACCAACATTTAGTGTATTGTCAATTGAGCTAAATAGAAAAAAAACTAGTTGAATTTGGAACTTACCTAATATTAATTGATCAAATTTTACAAAAATATAAAATAACATATTATAGTGTAAATATAGAAAATATTTGGTGCAATTTAGGAAAAGAAACAACTAAATGTGGGAAATGCTAGATTTTAGTTGACAAAGTCAAAAAAATCCCTTGACCTTGCATGGGATGTGGTGTGAACCGCCCTTTAGTAGATTAAACTTAACTGAAATCATTTTTTAATCAAACCACTTAAATCGCAAGGACCTTTATAATATCACATTTTACACATTTGTAATATCACATCTTCATAGATACACTGAAATATTTACTTTGCATTCTATCTAGCATATGAAAATTCTAATAAGATTTTAATGGTGAATGCGTAGAGTAGCAAGCGCCAACCGCCAGTCATACTCTTGAAAAATAATTCTTCAAATGCATCAAGTTATAAAACACAAGACATTGTTTCTAATGTTATAGGTTGAGCTTCATAACATTATTAACCGGCTGTATTCCTCCCCAGCTAGTGGAAGGATATTCTCCCCCGTATACGTGTGGGGAGAGTTTAGTTAAAGATCTTGAGAGCCGATTGATGAGGGAGAGAGCCAACTCATGGCATTAGCTTGGATCCTCATATTGTGGAGAGCAAAAGGATACCCCAGTGAAGGTTAACAATGTTATGTTCGGGTGAGGTACACAAGCAGTTGCATACTCACCTATGCCACATCAGCAAGGTAGTTAGAACAGTAATATCTGTGTTTCACTGTCCACGTCCTTCTTCTGAAACTGCTTCGGTGGTAAAATATCTGACATGGCAAAGCTCCAATATATCTCGGTCTGCATGCCATTTTTAAAAGCAAATCTTTTCTGAGATTTTAATTTGCCAGGATCTATAGTTTTCGTCCCTTTGACTTTGATACACAATTCCTGCGCTCTTATAGGATTGGAGTCAATGGACTATACAGAAAGTTTTGACCCGGTTCCAGGGGCTTATGTTTTCTTTTCCTTTTTGTAATTTTCCTTTCCTTTTATCTTTTTCTTTTACAAGCTTCTCAAACTAGTGCATGGGGACCAATGACTGGCTTTCAATTTTGAAGGGTCTGCCACTCGCTGGCCCCGTGCACAAGCTTTTATAGCTAAACAAAAACCATGCTTTTGGCACTTGTAAGGAATCAAAATAATGTAGCAGACTTTAAAATCAGCTCACTTTTCTTTTTAAAGCAATCAAAATCAACGATTTTTGTTAATGAATAATTGAGCATCAAAGTTTGAATTACAAGGCATCATCAACTCAAATACAAGCTCAAGGTTAGCAAACAGGCTAATCTTGCATCTTTTCTAATATAGTTACTCCTAACATGGATTCATGTTCCTCTTTTGAAAAAAAAATTCTTCACTATTGCATGAACAGGGTTTGTTGGTTTGTGGGAGCCATTGTGACATTAGAGTAAGTTAGGAACACCCATAAGCGTCAATCTAAGGGTTTTTGGGTAGGAAAATCAATCAATGAACTTTGAAAATAATATTGTCAAGTTAGGAAGAGGAAACCAAAAATATTGGCATCAATTTCAAGGTTCCAATTGCAAACATTTGTTTGCAAACATTTTTCTTAAGTCCAAAATCAATAAAATTGTAAAGCCATGTGTAAGAGATGCTAAAAACAATAGTTATTGGTTCATAACCCCTAAGCACTCAATTGACCATTTTTTGGTTGCTGTCCGTTTTTTGCGGGCTGCCCAAGATGAAAAAAAAAAATTGATTTATTATTATTATTATTATTATTATTATTTTGTAATAGAAAATCAAGTCTACTTTCCAACCCAACTTGAATCATGTCAATCCAAATTAAACTCCATCAAGGAGAATTTTTCAAAGACAAACACTTCAATATTTGCTAGTGTTGTCAAATTTACTATTTTGGGAAACTAATGGTGTTCTCTCCTTTGAAAAGATTGCATTTTTGAAGTTTATGATAGAATGTTTGTTTTTAACTAGTCATACCAATTTTTAAAATTTATGCATAAAATTTGTAATTTTGGTGAAATTAAATGGTAAATGCTTCTAAATTCATTACATAAAAATCCTAAACTTTTTTTGAATGTCTGACTATATGGATAATTACTAAACATCATGATTCTTGTTTTCTCTTTTGAAACAAACTTCATCAAAGTTACATAAGTATTATTTTATAATACATCTATGTTTTGCCCTTACCCCTTAGGCGTTTAGGGGTTAAATAGTGAGATAGGACACTCAAAATTATCATGTTAGTCACCCAAAACCACCACTTTGTTATCCATAACCATCACTTCATCACCCATAACCATCACACTATAGCCCACAACAATATGTTTTTCCATTTACTAGTCCCTGCCACTATCAATGACGCCCATGGGGACACAACGCTTCTGGGTGCTGCTGCCTTACTTGCTACATGCTTGCTACGGGGTTAACCTCGAAATGCCCAAGGGGTAAGGGCAACACATAAATGCGTTCTAAAATGATGCTTTTGTAACTTCAATGAAGTTTGTTTCAGAAGAGAAAATAAGGATCATGATATTTAGTAACTATCCATATGGTCAAACATTCAAAAAAGTTTTGTACTCTTATTTAATGAATTTAGAAGCATTTATCATTTAATATTCATCAAAATTACAAAATTTATTCACATAGTTTAAAATTTGGTATGATTGGTTAAAAATAGACACTCTATTTGAAAGTTCAAAAATGCAATATTTTTGATGGAGAGAACATCATTAGTTTTCCCAAACAGTAAATTATGTAACACTAACAAATATTGAAGTGTTTGTTTTTGAAAAATTCTCTTTGGTGGTTTTTAACTTGGATTGACATGATTCAAAATGGGTTTGAAAGTAAACTTGCTTTCCTATATGAAAACGTTTTTAAATTTTTCAAATAAATTGTTTTTCATTACAGATAGCCCGCATAAAAGGACAGTGGCCAGAAAATGGTCGATTGAAAGTTTAGGGGTTAAAGACATTATGAAACGAGCAAACTTGCAATACGCAAACATCATATTGACGGGGCTTTGTCCTAGTTTCACATTGTTGTGATATTGTTAGAACCCTAAAAGTATCTCCAACTCCCAAAAAGTTGACCTCATTAGCAAAAGTGCTATGGAAATCCAATTCACCATCCCGCATTGATAATGCTCTAAATAATCAAGGGCTAAAGTTTTTTTATAATTAACACGAAATAAAAGTTTCAAGGGATTTTTTCATTCTCATAATCAACATGCATTGTATTTTGACAATGTTGCTCGAGATAAGTCGAAATTGGATTTTGAACACAAACTCACAAACAAAAAATAAAACTACTCTTTAGAAAACAAATGAGTTTGAGATTCGGGTTTTGAGGGAAATGGAGGATATTGTTTTGTGCATATAGACTGTACATTGTATTAGTTCAAATACTTTATAGAGAAAGGAGAAAAGTTAATACTTTGAAAGGGAAAACAAAGTTTTGAACCTCATTTTCATGGAACATGGTACGAGTACTTGATATCAACATTGTACCTAATAACATCACTCTCTACATAAGGTGGACATTTTATAACTTAAATCTAAGTAAATTATAGATAGCTTATTGTTGTTAATTAAAATGATAAGCTATCTATGGTGTACCTAAATTTAAGTTTTAAAATGACCACCTTTGTGTAAAGAGTAACATCATTAAATACAAGGTTGGTATTGGGTGCTCCTACCTTGATATTTTAAAACCCGTAAAGGACCGCTCGGTGGCCATGGCTTGCTCACACAGTAGCTTCAACAATATTTATACTGTAACTTCAACAATGTTTTGGTTGACGAGCACCAATAGTATTGCTTCTAAAAATTTCAAAAGTCAATAGTGCATGCTGACCTCATGAAAATTGCAATAAGGGCAACTTGGGACCCAACATTGTGATTTTAAAATTTCTCACAATTTGGGTTGCCTACAAATATGAAAATATTTGATAAGATTGTTATTTGCCTTCTATGATGAATCATGTGTTTACGGTCACTTTGGAAAAAAACAGATAATAAACAACTTTTTTTGTTGTACATATTGTTTTTTCAGGGCCAAAGGACAAAAAATGTCCTCATGGGTGTTTAGGGGTTAACCCCTAAAGGACCAACTATCCCCTCATGGGACAAATGGATTTCAAGCATGTACCTATAGCTAATCTACTTTTTGTGATTTTTTGAAACTTTTATTGAAGGTGAGAAATTCAAAGATCTACGTGGGCAAATAGTTTTTTCTTTGTTCCAACATTTATTGAAGAAGTTATGTATGAATTTCTGAAAAAGGGCAAGGGTGGGCAGCCCAAAAAAAAATTCAAAATTTTATTTTAAAAAATAAAAATCTGAAATTCGTTCTTTAGATTTTTAAATACATGGAAATCTTTGAATCATTCAATTTTGATTGATGAGATAAAAGTTATGAGAAGTTTTAGTTTGCGGGTAGGTATGAGACTCCCAAATCTCCATTCTTTTTGCCCCTTGTAAATTTTGTTACTTTATTTTTTTGAGTTCTTTGTGTATATTTTTTTGACTTTTTTTTTTCCAAGTTGTAGTAGACTAAGATTCCTTGGATTTTACCCTTTGGATGAAAGTAATTCATATTTCTCAATTTTACATAAATCCTCCAACTTTACCTAGTGTATATGCAAATTTCATGGCCTTACGGCATTGCAAGATTTTACAAAGTATGAACACACCTCCAGTTCATTTGAAAATTCTCCTACATTTACCTAACTTGGTCTTCTACATGGGAAAAATAAACCTCAACTTTCCGTAGAGCAATTTTTTTGATATAGGATATGTCAAAGGCTTCTAAAATTTTTGGGCAGCATGGAAAAAAACATTTTTTTCTCACTTTAGATGTCAATATCTCACTCCTCAACCTCTAGAATGAGCTGAAAATTTTCCCACTAATACCTCCCATAGTCTAGGGCAAGATCTTACGATTCAATTTTCAAAAAAAACTATTTTCCTACCTTTCTACTCATTCCCAAAAAGTGACAATTTTCAGTGAGTTCAAAAAAAATAAGGGCTTGGTCCTTTAGGGGTTAAGCTGGGAATTTTGAGTAGTTCTTTCTTTACCCGGGCTGGGAATTTTCATTTTTCATTTTGGGATGTGGAATTGGATTTTTCCCACCTCGCCATCAAAAAATCATCTAGATGTGGCAACACTTGGCACCTTGGCGAAGCCAGCAACCAATAGGGATGGAGTCACAAGAATTTCAGTTTGTCGTTCACATGAAATCAGAATTGGCAAATATCCATGGCGAAAGCATTGGCTACCACGTCAGCTTATGTAGGCCACTTGAACACACATCACAGAATTTACCGCCCCTTTGGTGAAAAAATTAATTAAAGAATCAAGCAGCTTTGAGAATTGCACCGGTTCTCTTTTTCGTATGAATAAATCAGGATTTGTTCAAGGCAACTCCCTAGACTTACCTACTGTAGACACAAGATCCCATTGAAATGCTCGTGTTGAAATGAAAAAGCAAGAATAAAAAAATTGTGTCACATGCATAGTTTCTCTGTCACCTACACAATTTGTGTTCTCTATATATCCCATTAGGGCATCTCCACTGGTCCAGGCTTTTTCAAAGTTTTTCATGTGTTTTGGAGAGGCCTCAAGGCTCTTGATCTCCACCCATGCTTTTTGAAAAGGTGGCCATACATTCTAGCACACCCCATAAATAAGCAGTTAACCACTTATCAAGGAAAATAGAGAATACATCTCACTAAACTTAAGGTGAATAGTGAATGGCTAGTGGCTTGAAGAGTGACTTGCTAGATTAGGTAGAACAAAGTGTTTGAGAGGGTTTTGAGAGGGGCCTCAACACTTTTCATACACTTTGAGCGAGTTTGAGCCACCGGTGGAGATGCCCTTATTGTGACAGATTTGTTAATCCCTAAACGTCACGAAAGTCCTTTGTTGTATGTATAGACGTATTTGAGCTGCTCTAAGAGCTTTTCAATTATTTTTATGCACTCACCATCATACAACCCTTCAATATGTATGACTGTAACACTTAATTTCTAGCTGATTCAAACTTTTGAATATTAGTTGCGACCATATTTGGTACTGTAGTTCTAGAGCCCAAGGGCCCTTTAGAAATTAAACTATGTGTCTTGTGTCTTGTTTGCAAGTTTGCAAGCAGCAGCTTATAACTTTATGTTTGTTTGTAGATGTCGATAAACGACTGATGTTACATTTAGATTCTTCTACTAAGAGAGGAAACGCCCCTTGGTTTGACTTTTTGGCCATATTTATCAAAGGTAAGAGAGGGTAGTTTGGTAAGTTTATAAAAATAAGTACAACGAAAAGGAGGGAGGTACAAGACAGATACAAAGAACCGTAGACTGAAGGGTAGGGGGTGTGGGGGGGGGGGGGGGGGGGCTGAATGTGTGGTCCCATTCCCAAGTAGATAACAATTCTAAATATACGGCACTTTCTAAGCTACAGTCCTGCTAAGAATTTGTCGGTTATGCCGTAGCCTTAGACCTTTCCATCCAACTGGCACGCCACCTCCAATCACACTGCTCCACGTACCCCAAAAAACAAAATCCTGCTCCTCATCTTTATAGGATATTCATCCCGGCGCATCCAAGAGGCAGCCCTCTCTCGGGTATTGAACATTTGTACCCACGGCATACATCCTGGGCAACCAGCTTGTGCGAAATCTAACCGTCCAATCAGCGTTTTTTTTTGAATTTGTGGAGGTAGAGCGACCCGCACCCCAGACTGCAAGGAGGTAAGGAAAATTTTGTTAAAATTGGGGCGTATGAATGATATGTGCACGTTCATCCAATTCTTTTACTATTATAAGTTACTTTCATCCAATTTTTGGCTAATCACATGTGTGTGGAAGTAGGGCTCTGGCAATTTCATCCACTTTTTCACCTTAATTTTTCAGAGTATCAGTCGTCACAAGAATTTTGAGGTAAGATTGTGGCAAAAATTCTTCAAGAAAAAAAACATTGCATCCAATCATACATTATCACTAGCTAATCAGCTTGAACTCAAATTCCCTTAGACTTATACATATCTATATATATAATAGAATACACCTCAAAAGTGTCCTTGGTGGTAGTCCTTGACAATTTTGTAATTAAGGACAACAAATTCATAACCAAATTATGAGGATGTGAGTGCATGGGGTTTCCTAATCAAATTGTGGGGATGTGAGTGCATGGGGTTCCGTAACCAAATTATGGGGATGGGAGGCATGGAGATAGGGGGCATGGGCATTAAGTGCACGGGGATGGGGGGCACGGGCATGGCCGGTGCATTATGAATTTGAGGTTTTCTATAGTATTGAGTGTCTCTATATTTCTCAAATTTTGAAATTCAAGATCAAAAAAAAAAGAGGCCAAGGTAGAGAAATAAGGACAATTTGTGTGGAGGTCCATTGGTACAACAGGAAGGAGGACTTGTCAGTTATAGATGATTAACCCTTGAAGGGCCGTTGGGCTTTGGAGATACGGTACCAAATACGATTGCAATCAATATTTAGAAATTTGAATCAGCTGGAAATTAAGTGTTACAACCATACACATTGAAAGGTTGTTTGATGGTGGGTGCATAAAAAAATTTGGAAAGCCCTCAAAGCAACTCAAATATGTCTATATATATGACCGTACATATGGCCATAAAGGGCTTTTGGGCTTTTCATGGGTTAATATTACAAAAAACACATTTTCTATTTTTTTCAGATATAAATTTGAAAATATTGTTTTATATTAAAAAAACATCATTCAATGACAAAAACCCTTAGATGACAATTGTAGCTTTAAAACGTTATCTCTATTGTTAGAACATATTTATAAAGTTTTTATTATACTTACTTATAGAGAATACTTGATTTATTAGTAATCACTTTCCTACACAAAAAATATTATTGTTTGAATATACCTAGGAAAATAGAGCAACACAATGGATTCAAGAATGGATAGCTCCTATCAAGATTGTTTACTTTGAGTGGATGTAAAAAGATTGGGTATTGGATTAACGTGCGTAGGAGTAGGATTGGTATGTTTGGGTCTTGGACTTGGATATGTGAGTTTTGAATTAAGAAATTTGACAAAGATTCATCCGCAAGAGCCACAAAGGAAGATGGACAAAGAAGAATGGAATATGGTTTGGGAAATGATTGCAACTGCAACCAATAAGGACAAGAACAAACTCAACAAGTCATATCCTTGAAGGCATTGTTTTGAATATAAAATTTCCTTTTTGAATGAGCTATATTGTTTCATGTGAATGCACTTATATAGAGTCTTGGACAATAAGTTGTAGTCATTTTTTTATAATTTTCTCACGCAATCAATACTTTACCAAATCTAAAACTAATTACATATTTGAAAAGCTTAGAAAAAGGAGCAAATTCTATTAAAATTTGACATGAATATAATAAATAGAAGTGTTAAAAAAACATTTGAAAAAAAATCCAATTATGATTTAAATACTTTTGAAAGGGAATTGATATGTGCACACCAGGGGGTTGATATTTATACACCCCCCTGGGGGGTAAATTATAGATTTCTACTATCAAAAAGCTAAGTTTGAGAAATTTGAATTCAAATTTGGACTTAGAAACCATGATTTAGTCTTGAACCATAAAAAAAAGTTGCAATTGAACAACACCCAATGAAAGAGCTTATTCTTTTTTACAAACAAAAGTAAAAGTAACATCTTTCCCCTTAGCTAAGTTTTTCACTTGGTGTTGTTCAATTGCAACATTTTTTATGGTTATAGATTAAATCATGGTTTGTGAGTCCAAATCTAAATTTAAATTTCTCAAATTCAACTTTTTGATAGTAGAAATATATAATCTACCCCCGGGGGTGTGCACATATCAACCCCACGGTGTACACATATCAACCCCACAGTGTACACATATCAATTCCCTTTTAAAATCGCTGCAAGTTTGTGAACAATTTACCACTAGTATATTCTCAATCTATTCTCAATGTACAACATGCTTGCTTGAGTTGAGATAATTTTAAGTTTTAAAAGGCAGTTAAAAGCCACAAAGATGTTGATGATGTTGATAAAAGTGGATAATTATGGCATATTCATTTGTGCAAAATTGCATTTGACATGAATTAAAAGTATGAAATAAGAATAATCTATTTTTCAAATATTAATACATTTTGTCCCCTTGAGCTGACTTTTCAAATATGTAATCACTTTTGAATTTGATGAAGGATTGAATGTGTGAGAGGCGTTTTAAAAAGGACTATCACTTAATGTCCAAGACTCTATATATATTTATACATGTACATACACATACATATGTTTACATAAACCCCTCAAGAGTTCGTGCGTTTATATTACTTTACTAGGGACAATGTATGATTTTACATGCTTTCTATGTATGATGAGGATGAAATACATCCAAATATGTTTTAATCCTTAAATGCCCCTAGGGTATAGTGGATACGTTGCCATATACCTCGCATTCACTATTATCAAGAAGTTTTATTTTTGGATCTCAAATAGCTCACTAAGACCACGTTGATCTATATTCCAACTTCTTTGTTGATCTCAACTATAGTAAAAGTGTGGATACATTCCAAATATAAGAAAAGTACCTTGTATTGTATTGGTGACAATGACACGCTTAGAAGTTTAAGGGTTAAGAGCCATTTTTGTTCACTTTTTAATTATATGACTAGTTTGATTGTTGAAAATTTTGTGTAAAGTTGTAAATAAATTCATATGAAGATAGAAGAAAAACAAAACTTGAAATTGAGGATTTTGTTTCAAGAGTAGGCCATTGCTTGTTTGGCCTCAAAAGCATTAACTCCTCATGTTGCACCCCCTTGCTATTAACCCTTAACTTGAATTTTTTTTGTATTTCCAAGTGATTAACTTTTGAAGGTGGCACCTCAAATATTTGAAAAAAATTCATATAGAGTCATTTGAGGCTATTGCCAAATAAATGAACTTTAATTAAACCTATATAAAGCCATAATCAATATGCTTATAACTTTGAATTTGAGTATACACACATATGTCTGTGTAATACATCATATTCATCTGCAAACAATACGATTTTATTTTATGCTTGTTTTCAACTAATATATTTCAAATGAACCGTGCTCAAGCTTGGAATGAAAGATGTGGATATCATAAAAATTTCATGCCTCCTTAAATATTTATAATCATGAAAGGTCTTATTCAATATGTATGCAAGTATAAAAACTAACATCAAGTATGTATAACATGTGATTATGGATGTGATTATGAACATGACTCTTTTGCCTAGATTACAAACCTATGGTTATATAAAATCAAATATTACCACATAAATAATTAATCATGTGAATACCATGCAATTGTCAGCAATTAAGGGGTATCTTGAATTGAACCTTGCAAGGAAAAAGTTGAACAAAAATTAATAATAAAAATAATAAATAACTATTAAAATTTACAAACAATAAAAGAATCAAACAGATTAGTACATACTTAATAAAGTTGAATAGATCAATACATAATCAATATACCAACTACATAGTTCCTAATAAGGGTAAAAATTAATTCCAAAATGCAACATGTGTCATGGATCTTGATTATGGTTCCCATTAAATTGTGTTGGAACTTATGTAATTGTTTATCGTAAATCCTTAACTCTTACAAAATTCCATCTTTTGATTGTTTATTCACTTTTGGATCTTGAAATGAGAAATTGGAGGGGAATAGCTGAATCACTCAAAATTAATTTTTTACAACTTATTGTAGTAACTTGTGTGAAATAATTAGTGTTCTTAGAAGAGTTGTATACAAATCTGACAAGGCAATTCCTTGAACGTTGGTTATTGCATACAAGTCCTTTTTACAACACCTATGTTTGAAAGGAAGCCATATCTATAATACTTGTTGTCTATGCCCTCATGATATGTATACTTGACACAATATTTTGGTAAGAATTTTAATTGCAATGGGGGCTTTAAAATCTAAACTGACATGGTGATTAATAAATAGACATTTGTTTTGTGTTTGAGACCACTCCATGTCGTTGCTAATATTCTTGAGCAGTTTTTCTAGGCAAATTTTCATGAATACCCTTGAAGTTTGCAATATTTTCAGAGATACCCTTATTTTTTTAGAAATATCACAAACACCCTTGGACCAAAATTTTTAGGTGTTTATTTTGTTGTGCACTATATCGTACAAAATTTATTTTATCTACACAAGCTCATAAAACTACAATTTTAACTCAACAAGTCATTAATTTCCTATAGTTTAAATACAAACCACTCATGTTTGATATTATTTATTTATTTAATTTCATTTAAGATGATGGTCCTTTGTTGAAAAGTATGTAGAAAAAGACCAAGAGTTTACTTTGACAAGTGAACTCAAGCGTTGTCACTTATTCATGCCCAAAAAAATCAAGGCAACAAATAATGATAAAAATTTCAAAGTGCGTATTTAATACATGTTGGCAATAGAAAAAATAGGATTAGGTGTTGAGAGGTTGAATTCAAAATCTCAAAAATTTAAATGAATATATGAGTGTTTATCTTCCATAGTTTCGGTGGCTTTGGGAAGGGTTTTAAAGAGTGATCCATGTACTACAACCTAAACTTGTTAGTTTCTCAATAAAATGAAAATCAGTTAGTAAGTAACATCAATAATTGCTAGTGTAAAAGTTGTAAAGCAGTGCATAATATAATAAGAGTTAAGAAAAGTCTACATGCAACAATTTAATGAATGTATTAACAATGTATATGCCCATTTCTCAAAAAACGTACCTAGAAAATGTTCAAATTTTGCAAACGCGAGTCTTTACACGCTACAAATCGATTGAAGCTATTTGACATGTTGGTAGATACCAAATACAATGAACCATATAAAGTATTGATAAAATGCATTTTTTCAATTATAAATATATGATAATTTAAATTAGATTGGTTTGAAAAATGTTACAGAATATTCGATAAAAATCAACAGTATAAGGATTATTGACCATTGGAAAGAATTTACAAGATGCAATCAAGTTTGTTGACATCACGTTATATGATTTACTTTTTTCATTCGACATCCAAAACAATCAAAGACTATTTTGAACCTATTTGTTGGCTTGACCCCTAAAGGACTGTTTGTCCGTTCGGGGGACAAATGGATTTTGGGCATGTACCTATGGTTAAACAATTTTGCACAATTTTTTGAAACTTTTATTGTAGGTGGGGAATTCAAAGATTTATGTGGGCATCTCATTTTTTCTTCATTTTGACATTTGACAAAAAAGTTATGCATGATTTTATGAAAATTTGGGGAGGATTGCCGGTCCAGGCAGCTCAAATTTTTTTTTTTAAATTTTGTTTTTTGAATTTTGTTTTTTGAAATTGGTTCTTTAGATTTTTTATACGTGAGAAGCTTTGAATCATTAAATTTCAATCAATGAGATGAAAGTTATGAGGAGTTTTTGTTTGCGGGTAGTTAGGGATTCTCTACTCTAAAATAAACTTTGAAGTCCTTTATTTCACTCAATTTTCATTATTTTGGAAAAAAAAGTAAAGTGAAGGAAGTAGATTGTTTATTATAACATTATCATTGTTGGGATTTGCATTTCTCATTTTAATAATTAAATTCTTAACAATTTAGTGAGTTGACTCATCCTCCAAATTTTTTACTTACTATTTTTTTCTCATGTGTTGTATAGTTCCAATTGATTTGAAAATTCTCCCACATACAACTAAGTTGATCTCCTACATGGGAAAAATAAACCTCAACTTTGCGTAGAGTAATTTTCTTGATATAAGAGTGGTCAAAGACTCTTTTGAAATTTTTGGGCAGCAGGGAAAAAAATAATAATAGTTGCACTTTAAATGTAAATATCTCGCTCCTCTCCTTCTAAATTGACTTTATTTTTTCCCACAAGTTTCTCTAGTAGTCTAGAGCAAGATCCTATGACTGGTTTTAAAAAAAAACAAAATTTCCTACTTTTCTACTCATTCCCTCAAAAGTGGCAGTTATTAGTGACTTTAACTTGAAAAAAAGGCTTAGTCCTTTAGGGGTTAAGAAAAGGAAAAAATATGTTTATGAAAAAGATAGTAAAAGACAATAATTGAGCACAACCATATCTCCCAAGAGCCGAAGACTGCAAGAGAGTGGATAGCATATAAGACTAGAGTTTTTGAGGCAAAACAAAGTATAATTTAAGAAGACTTGAGAAACAAAGCCTTCTTTTTTGCTAGTTTCTTTTTCTCCCATTTTCACATGCTTGCACAAAAAATATGAAGTACCCAATGATAAAAGTAGTCACATGTTTAATAAACAAACAAAAGATTTTTTCTAAGCATGCTTAGAAGTACTTCATATGTCTTGTTCAACTCATATAGTAAGCATTTAAAGTTCACCCATTGTCCAAATTTTGGATGTTGACATTATCAAGAGTTAAACAATGGAAGTGTGTTACAAGGATAAAGACTCTCAATTTCATTGATTTTAGATGTAATCATTGTAATTGGGGGAAATTACAAATAAGGGCACAAAAATGAAAAACATTACAAATAGGGGCACATTTTCAAGACCTCTTTACTAAAATTTCATTATTTAGGTTTGATTTGGAGAGGTTTTTAAGTTTTTTGGAAGTTAGTTAACATTTAATATGATTTAATATGATGTATCTAAATGTCCCAATGTCCAAAAAAAAAATATTTATATTTTACAAATTATTATTTTAAAATTGTGCCTCTATTTGTAATTATTTTGAAATAGTGCCCCTTTTTATAATATTTTTCATTTCTGTGCCTCTATTTGTAATTTCCCCTTGTAATTTTGTACTAAAAACTTAAATTTAATGTCGTGGTATTCATATTTTTTTTGAAGTTTTGTAAGAAAAAACGGGTAGAAGTTGTGTTAAATATATATGTGAAATAATGCTCCCCTTGGTTACAAAATTTTGGTCTATAGAACGGTGCACATAGGCAAGAAAGTTTCAAAGCGAATCCCAGGTGCTGTTTGCTACGCTTTATCGCGTCCCATCTCCGCCTGCCCACCGAAATTCCAGGTCCCCAACCCAGCCTTTCCCTCCAAAACCCCGCCCCCGCGTAAAATTATGCTACCCACGGATTCCCAGGTTTTCTCATCTGCCCGTCCAAGTGGGGCACAAAGAGACCAAAATTTACGGGCAAAGGAAAAAAATAAAAAATTCTAAAAAGGACAAAACTGGCCAAATTTAGCCCAACTTCTTCAACCTTTCTGCACTGCAGGAAAATAATAGCAACAACCTAGCAGCATCCTCTAAATCTACCAGAATGTACAATTCCGTAGATGTCAGTTTTCCTCTGTCTAGTCAACTAAGAAACCGTAGATTTATTTCACCCCAAAGCCGCGCTTGCTGACCTGCACCAGCAGACGCGTGTTCTGGCTACGCTGTTTCTTAGTATCTCCATTTTCCGAAGATATCAGCGGCAGCCTAGTCAGGAGGTGGAGTTGTAGATTTTGGAAGAAACGAGATCTTTTCATGGAATGGACATGTAGCAGCGCCATAGAGGTCGAAGAGGGGGGCACGTGTCGGGACAGGAGCGAGGCGAGGGTTTCCAAGGCGAGCGGTGCGTTTCTTCCTTTCTTCCTCCTCCGTTCACGCCATTAGCAAAGGTGAGAAGTGCAGCAGTGCATCTTACGAAGTGTCCAAAGCTATTTGTATGCTATTCCTCTTAACAAGTTTAGTTATTCTGTTTGCAGGAAAAAAAAAGCTTTCTAGGAAACCAAAGTAGGTTGGAGAAGTCGGAGAAACGCGCACAAGAAGTCACATAGACAGAGCAAGCGAAACAGAGGAGCTTGACAATAAGAAAAGGCGACACGCAATTTTTGTTCGAGAAGTAGAAGCGCAACGCGAGAGCACTGCTAAGTTAACGGTATGACTCTCTACTTCTTTTGTTTGTTGTTACGTTTCAGGGATCTAAGTTTGTTTGAAAAGCCATCGTTGTCGAGTAAGGGAAGCTTGGAGGAGCCGTGGAAGCAGGAGGTCTCTCTTAACTGGTGTAGGCGGCGTTGCGGAATCTAGTTAAGGTGGTCGAATAGTGTAGTATAAAGGACTGTACTCTTCGCGTTACACGCTTCGGGAGAGCTTGCGGTAGTGTGATGCATGTAAGGTGTAGCTGCAGTCGCTGTGCTGTGAAGGCATGGCTCTGCTACGTCTCTGTTATGGAGGTCTGACGTGTGCGGCATCATCGTGTGTTGTACCGAAGTATGCATGTGGCATTTCCGAACTGCTTGCCCGTTTTGCATGCGGTAGTGTGTGCCTATTTCTCTAAGAGACAGAGGTCCTTCTATTGGACTTGCATTTCAAAAAACCAGCGGAAGGATGCAATTAGATATAGATTCAACGCTTGTTATGGTGATCTGAAACTATTGCTTTTTAGTTCTAAGGGAAACGGCGTCGGGCGAAGATAAGTTTAGGAATATGCTTCCTCGGTGGAGATGTTCTGGACCTTTTAAATATGGTAGTATTATTGAAGAGACTGTTGCGTTGATCAAGGTGGACTGTTACTATCGAAATCGTAGATCAGAGATGAGGATGGAGCATCGCAGGAATACATTGGCTGGAGATCTTCTTAGGTTCCTGCAACGGTGGATCTCGTGTACAGATTGCATGGGCTAAGTATCCTTAGAAACATGGATGTGAAGCTGACTATCGCATCTGGTTCTATATGTATACTAGATATTCATTTGCTTATGATGAAATCTGGTATGGAGGAGAAGCAGAGTTGTCTGTTGCGTTCAACATAGATCGTTTGGTTTTTTCCCATTTATGTATGTTGTTTTCGCATGTTCTTTTAAGCCTACGCAGTTTATGTGAGTATATCTTTGATGATAGACTGATATTATGCGTGAGTTGAGATGGTGGATCGAGTTCTGACCGGGAATCAACTTGTTTTATTGCAGATTTAAGAACAGCTAAAGTTGTTTAGAGGTGGCGTAATTGGTCAAGTTAACTTCGAAATCGTGATACTTGTTTTCGGGAACGTCAGTCGGCGCACATCAGGCGCGCCTCAGATGCTCACCTTGTCATCGTGCCCTGACGCGGGACGAGTTGAATTTTTTGAGGTGAAGCAGTGGAGTTCGGCTTTCAGATCTAGTATACTTTTGTGTCAATATTCTGGATTATACGGTTTCTGCCCAGGATATTCTTGAAGCGTTGGTGCTTCTGTTTACAGCGCTCGAAGGAGAAGGTATAGTGAACATTTGGAAGTAGAAAGAGATATCGTGGACGGCGGAGGTTGTTGTTCGGCATAGCAGGTAGTGTTACCAGCAGTATGAGAGTCACGCACACTGGGGCTGAAACAACGTCGAAGAATCGACGGCCCTACGAGCCTACTCAGTGTATGGATGCGTCCTTTCGTGGTGAGAGAGTAAATGACTATTGTGGAGATGCCGGTATGGCTGGAGCCAAGATGCAGGATTCAGAAAATGACAGTTACTCGCTGATTCGACATAATAGCGTAGTTTTTAAGCATGATTTGGACACAAACCAACGAAGTTTGATGCATTCAGTTAGTGAAGTAAGGGAAGAGATGCAGGTAGGGTTGAATCGCGACGCTAGGGATCGCCTTATGAAGGAAGGCTATGGCAGTGATGGCAAGCCAGCAAGAAGGAAGACTGCGTTGGGATCACCTGGCAGCCTTGTGAGACAGGTCTCACACGAAAGTCATGAGTTCTCACAGGAAATTTATTCATCTTCGCCTTCGCCAGGAAAGAAGGGGCATATCAACAGTTTCGTATATAAGAATTACGGCCTGCGTGATAGACGCACGTTGAGTCTTCCCATTGGCCAGAAATATTCTATCAGTGAGTATGTGGGACAGTCTACTGAAGTGCAGTCATTTGTGGATAGTGATAGCACTTCTAAGAACGTAACACATTCAGAGCAACGAACAACTAGTGTGAGCAGTTCTTCTGATGGCAACGAAGCACTACGTGTACGCGATTTCGACACGGAGGCTGAGCGGTTCTCGAAGGCGACGCTATTCTTCGAAGCTGGTGAGTGATGCTCTTGATCGTACTGTCGTATACGACTTTGAGTAAATTGGGGTTCTGAATTGGCAACTTATAATGTGATGCATCTGTATGCATGCGCTACAGATGACTACGTTTTAGACATAGAGTGTCGCTCAAAGTCGTTGAGTTGTACTTGCTGTGTAATGTTTCTGTGAATGTCATTTTCCCCTCATGTAACCGGAAGTGGGGAGGTGTGCTTTTGATTTTTCTGAAGGGAAATCATTTTTACCCTGTCTTAGACATATCTTGTTAGCATGCAAGCCATTTTGACTCAATTTAAAAAAATAAAAACTTCAACCAAATTTGTAGTTGACATTCTTGATCATGGAGTAGAAATTGTAATAGATTGTTGTAACAGTTCTGCGATTAACCGTGCTTTGCAATTGAGCAAATTGAATCTCTTTCAGCACCCTTGGAGAATTATGGTGTATTGGCACGTTCTAACTGGCGAGCTTATATCAATCAAATGTTGACAGATCTCTACATAATCTGGAGCAAGCTTTTATTTACAAATTTGTGGTTGTTTTGTGAAGGTTCAACTCTGCTCACGGTGATGGCAGCCATGTTCACATTGTACTTCTGCATAAATTTTCTGACATCTGAGACGAGTAGCAATCCACAGCCCGCAGACGCGAACTTGCACAACAATTATTTGGGTTTACGTCAGAAAGATGTCCCTCAGTGTGGTCTATTTGCCAAAACTTGCCCCTTGCTAGGACTGCTAACGGCTGGACTGGTGGTAGTAGTTGGGGCGTGGGTAACGGACGGTCGGTGGTGGCGATGGTCGTCGACGCCCATAGCAACTACGAACTGTAAGAACTGTAAAACCTATGAGCTAAATCGACGTCTGACTGAGGAGGCTGATGAGAAGGTTCGACAGGCTGATCGGTCCAAGCAGCAGTTTATGGCCTATGTCTTTCACAACATTAGAGGTGAGTTGTCATGCAAACTTTCGAACTCCTTTTCTAAAGCCTTTTATGCTGAAGGAAAAATTTCAATATTTGTGCATATCCCACAGGTTTTAAACGGTTCTTGCTTTTTTGGACATGCAGTGCCATTCAACGCCATTGTGTTGGGTTTGGGACACATCCGAGCTCTTGGAGATGGAGGGGGCGTGGTAGGAAGTGGAGCAGATAAGATGGACTTGGTGCAAATGATGCTCGACTGTGCCGAGACCATGACAAGTGTTCTTGACGATGTTACTGATATGGGTAAGATTTTGCCCTCGTATCAATGTGAGATTCACTCAATAACATTGGGTATGTATATAACATGTGCTTTTTCACTTCCGTAATCTTTATTTATGGTTATTATGTGCAGGCCAATGGGAAGGTGGACAAATGGAACTTCACAAGGACGAGTTTGATATTCTTGCCGTGATCAAGTTCTTAGCTTGGGGCTTAAAGGACCTTTTGGAACAGAAAGAAATTACTTTCAACATGAATATTGATGAGTTTGCGAGCAAGCTTCTTACAGACCACCGCGTTATTGGAGATAAGCAACGAGTGGTGCAGACTCTAGGTAAGATGCTTTATGCATCATTTGTGAATTCTGCTGTTTTTACGTTGATGGCTTAATCAAAATGAGCAAGTCGATGAGATACTGTAGTTCAAGTAAATCTTCACGACTTTATTCTTTTTAACATTCTGATATCTGTCCTGTATGTTTCTGAACTACTATTTTTCAATACTCATGTGCATGGAAGTTGCTCTTGGGGCGTTTTGAGGTTCATCATGCTTTGACAATTAAACTGCTTCTGTGCTGTATGTAATCAAGTATCACTGAACTAATCAAATTCATTACGTGTACAGGCAACTTTCTCAGCAATGCTGTCAAGTTCACACCATCAGGAGGCAACTTAGATCTTGATTTACACTGTGAAGAGGTGGTGGAGAATGTTGAAGATCATATTATTAATCCGGGTCCATCTGCTTCAACGAGTGAGGGTTCTTTGCTCGGAGCTGCTGGCATCCAAATCTTGACGAAACCGTCGTTCCAGATGAAGATTGGTGAAGGAAAGGTTGCTAGGTTACGGCTCTCTGTTAAGGATAACGGCATTGGTAAGTAAATCGTTGGTTTACTTTCTCGGAATTGTTGGTCTTTTGGTAGGGTTGTGTGCATTAGCTAGTAACTAATATGTAGAATTGTCTTTTTTTCACAAGAACGGTAGTTTCGAACTGAGCGTCTAGTGAGTGATGTTGCATTCGGTGATGTGTTTGTGTTCTTATTAAGCGTTTGACGAATTGAAAATTTTATGGCTTCAAATGAATGAACTTATCTGATCTACTGTCCGTGTTTTCTAAATTCCACATCGTTGACTTGCGCAGGAATATCCACTGAAGATCAAGCAAAGCTGTTCGAGCCGTATTCGTTTGTGACTTCGGGATGGGTTCAGAAAGCAGGGGTTTCTGGATTGGGTCTCAGTATGGCAAAAAGATTTGTAGAGCGGGCTGGGGGCAGTATCGGCGTGGAATCTGAAGAAGGCAGTGGCAGCACTTTTTTCTTCTCCATTCCTTTTCCACTTGTTCGAGTGGATGTGAACAATGAACGGGAACAAAGCAAGTCGGACTCGGGAGCTGCTGTACTTCAGAAATCTGAGGTTACACAGTCAAAAGACAGTTCAGGCGTCACTGTTGTCCATGAATCAATCACATTATCACGAAGAAGATCAAATATGAAAGAGGATTTGAGACCAGCTGCGAAAGCGGAACCTGCTGTGACGTCTAGTGTGAAGTTTGAGAGCTCTCCGAAAGAGACGAAACATGATGCGGTTGAAAGCACTCAAAGGAAAGTTTTGCTCGTTGAAGATACTCGAATAAACAGGGTAAGTAACACAAATTGTCTAGTACTTTTACTTCTTAACAAAAGTGCTGCTTCTTTCCACACTATGGTTTTGTCTTTGTGGGGGTTCTTACGAGGTGCCGTTCTGTCTTGCAGATTATTTTACGCAAAGTATTGCAAAACTTAAATCTTCAATGCGATGAAGCCGAGAATGGACAAATAGCAGTAGATTTATATAAGCAAGGAAAAACGTATGATCTTGTACTCATGGACAAGGAGATGCCTGTTATGGATGGTCATGAGGCTACAAGGCAATTACGCAGCATGGGAGTGAAGACTCCAATTGTCGCTTTGACAGGAAATGCATTGACGACGGATAGAGAATTGTTTTTTGAGGCTGGTGTCGACGATTTCCAGACCAAGGTATGAACCTTTTTCTTTTCTATTTATAAATGAATAGGTCACCAGGGGCTTTCAGTTTGTCAGTGATCGATCACTTCGTGAAAACAATATGTGAATGTATGATTTTACACAATTGCACCAGAATCTGATAACCTTTGCAGTTGTGCTTGCTTGTTCTAGAATACATTGTTTTAATCAAGTGTCTTTCCTTTTTCTGTGATGTAGCCTTTGTCGAGAGAAAAGCTCGTACAGTTGTTGATACGCTATGGAGTGGAAATGAACTGCTCGAAGCCGTTCACAACTGCGAGGACGTTGTGAGGTGAAGGAGTCGTCACATTGCCCCTATGATTCGGGTTGCGCAGCCTCGACTGCTTTTTTGCCCCTTTGTAACATAAACATGCGAGACTTAGTTTTGAAGCAAGTGCTAGTTAGCAAGGATTTGTTTTGGGAGCCATTGCTCCAGGTGCTGTTAATGGACATGTGTAGAGAATTTACATGACTAGTTGACGAACTTTTTTTATTCCCTTGGGTTTTTGACTCCAGTGAGACTGTTTGGTTTATGTCTACTCCAATGGTCTGGATGCTATTCATTGCGAAACGTTGAGCTTAGAGTTTCATCGATGGGAATGGAATACTGAAAATATGTCTTAATTCCCACAAAAGAATTTATTCATTTCTATTTTGAACACATTGTCGCAACCTCAACGTTGCAATGCTTGCTCTATCGTTGTCTCAATATGAAATGGGAATATGGTATGATGTGAAAATGTATGATAAATGGTATCTGGGATTCGTCTTGAACTATTAGGGGGTTTCAAACATAAAATCTAGCCTTCAAACTTCTCACCTCGCAGGATCCCTCTGTTCACCAGTGAATTGTTTTCGTTCCCTCGCACGTGAATTGTTTTCGTTCCCTCGCACGTGCAAAGTCTGACACACCCGTGAGGTTGTCAAAAATTTTGCGAAAGAAGTTTTGGGGTTTGAGGAAATAGGTGAATGAGGCTCACAAAGCCATGAAAATGAGTTTCTAAAGTTCACTCCTCACATGAATCACATTAGGAGTGAAGTCTAGAGGTGAGTTCCCTAACATTTCACTAGTGAATTCACAGAGGTGAATTGCAATGTGAGTCACCTAAAAAAGTTGATGTTTGGAGCTCCCTATTGTGAGAAGCAACATTAACCCTTGTATGCCCCATGGGTCTAAAAGTGTCCTTATAATTTTTTCACCCTACTACAAACTACAAGTAACTCAAGTGGACAATGCAAGTGGAGCAATGTTAAGGCAAGCAAAATGTTGTATGAATGTTACAAGAGTTTTGATTGGGTGGTACACCATATGGTGTGTGGTAATAAGTAACATCTTCTAGATTGCAATTGGTTAACCCCTAAAGGATTGAGCATGCTGCTGTGACCAGTGCAGTACGGGGTATTTTTCTTGTATTTGGAATGATCCACACCTCTACTACATTTGAGATCAATAAAGAAATTAGAGAATAGATCAAAGCAATTATAGTGAGCTACTTGAGATCCCAAATTAAAACTTCTTACTGGTTACAAATAATGATTATACAGCAGCGTATATACTATGCCCTATGGTCCTTTAAGGATTAACCCCTAAAGGACAAGGCAGCCCTTTGCGACTAGTACAATATGGTGTATTTTTCTTGTATTTGGAGTGCATCTGCACCTTTATTACATTTGAGATCAACAAAGAAGTTAGAATATAGATCAATGTTGTTCTAGTGAGGTAGTCAAGATCCCAAATTAAAACTTTTTGTTGATAGCAAATGCCAATATACAACAGCGTACATAATGTATAATAGTAGCCTCGTCCTTTAAGGGTTAACCCTTAACCCCTAAAGGACACAGCGTGCTGCTGCGACTAGTAGAATACGAGGTGTTTTTCTTGTATTTGGACTAGATTCACATCTTTACTACATTTGAGATCAACAAAGAAGTTGGAGAATAGATCAAAGCGGTTCTAGTGAGCTACTTGAGATCCCAAATTCAAACTTCTTATTGGTAGCAAATACCAATTATACGGTAGCATACATACTATGCCCTATGGTCCTTTAAGGGTTAATACCCCTTGGAGGATTCCTTGCATGTGCTTCATGCTTGTAGGAAATTTTTTGCTAAAGTTTTAAGCATGCTCTAGATTCTTGTCACAATAATTGTCACCAATTGAATTGATTATTGTTTTTTGTGCAATAATGGTTAGAAGCCCTAATACTTAACATCCAAAAAAGTATAGTCTTCAACAATTTGCAAGTTTTTGCATTTACATCTGATCTTGCTGCTCACAAAATTTGAAGTGAATCGAGGGCTTATAGAATTTTGTAAAAAATCAATAAATAACAACTACTTGACCAAAAAATGAGATTTTGTTATCACATGTTTGATCAATTGTTATAATCTCCCATCTCCCACAATTAATTGTTCTTAAAAGTTGCAAGTCAATTTCTAAGTAAATGTTCCACTGTTTTCAATGGTCACTTCTTGTGGATCATCCAATTGATTGAGATATAATGCATCAAAGTTGTAGGTCTCCCAAAACCCTGATTTTGGTGGAAATGGCTTGAGTGCTTAGGGGTTAAATGTGGGTACATACACTTGCAAATTAATGAATATTGTATTTTTTGGATGTTAGCCCCTAAATGCTTGAGGGTACTTTTCTCAATTCAAGAAGGCATTTTGGAAGTTTTTGAATTGTAGTTGTGGGATCATTATTAAACATTGGAAAACTGTAACTGCAAAATCTTGAACTTCAAGGCTTTTGAATGGTGTTGCCAAAAATAAATTCTAGAATAGCCACGTAGATGTTAAGGTATTTGTGATTGAATGTGGATGAGTAAAAAAAAACTTGTTTTTGGAACCACCCAAAACTTCTAATGCTAATTGGCAACTCTTGAGTACAAAATTGGGAAACCACCACTTTGATGATTTTGTAATTGAAATTTCCAATTGTGAATGAATTCTAACATGTATAACAAAAACATTCCAAGTGAAATTAGTACAAAAACACATTTAGATTTTGTTAGGTAATGAAATTTTAGTAGAAGGGCCTCCACTACCCAAAGGAGTGCCCAAGGGAAATCTTCACTTTATTCTCAACTTGATGCCTATCTTTCCAATATGGTAGCTTGTTGTAGGCTCTTTAGTGACACTATTCATCATACTTTTTGATGTGCAAGAGACATGCTTGCAATTTTGCTTCAACAAAAAACAATTGGAATGTGATATAGAGGAAATTTAAACTGGACCTTGAAGCTAACTCTAAACTTTCAAGGTTTCTTGAATATCCAAATTGGATGCCTCAATCATTTAGGGGTTAAGTATTGAGACTTCAGACTATTGTTGCATAGAAAATAATGATTGACATTGTTGGTGAGGCTTGCCTCAATGAAGAATTAAAACATGCTTGAACTGTAAACAAATAATCTCTTGTTACCACAAAGTACATATTGGGAAGCTTGCAACAGGTACTGACCCCTTGTAATTTGTAAGATGCTATTTGCCACCTAGTCCCATATGATGTTCCACTCAATTGAGACTTTGAAGGCACTTGTACAATGTTTGGCTTGCTTTGCCATTAATCTACTTGCATGAACCACTTGATTGCCTTAATCAAAAAATTAGATTAGTGCCTGAAAGGAGCTTGCAAAATCATGTGAGGATACTTTTGGTCCTCTAGAGCATTCAGGGGTTCACCCAAGAAGGAACGAGCTCTAGTATGAATAGAAATGAAGGAGATTAACCCCTAAGCGGCCCATCTGCCATCTCTGGCCATATCTACAACCGTATATACAACCGTATTTGAGCTGCTATAAGGGCTCTCCAAAAATAATTATGCATCTACCATCGTACAGCCCTTCAATATGTATGGTTGTAACACTTAATTTCCAGCTAATTCAAACTTTTGAATATTGATTGCGACCGTATTTGGTACCGTATCTGTACAGCCCAAGGGCCCTTCAGGGGTTAAATTTATAAATAATACTCTCCGTGAAGGTAAGAAATATTTGAATTTTTTATACATGTCCTCACAGCAGACTATTAGAGCATAATTTCAGAAAAACTCAAAAGTAAACAAGTATCTGAATTGCTGTATATTCTTATCTTTGAAATGGTCCGCTTAAAGTTGTTGAAAAGTTTGAGACTGTAAAGATTTATTGAACTTCAAATTGCAATATTGCTACTGTTCTACTCAAAAAAGAAAGCGACGCCCTTCCACTAGAGAGTGAGAAAATCAACGGAAAGTTGGAATGATTTGGTGTACCAAAAAGAAGAATAGCAACCTGTGGTTGTCAGGCACAGTGCGACTCAGCTTTGAGCAGCAACCTAACTTACTACTCAAACTGGTTGCTGGTTTGTTGCTTTGGTGCCCTTGCGGTGTGCCTAAAACCACCCTTTCCAGTAATGTTGAAAGATATAAATCGTAAAATTAGCATCCTTACACCTCTTTGCATCTCAAAACTGAGTTTGCCTTAATAATGCAGCTACAGTTCAGTAAATGATCCCTCGTATCCACCTAAAACTCCATCTTGGCTACAATGCTTGCTAAAATGATACGTAGAAAATACCGAAGTACTAGAGCACTGGATACCTCAAAGATTCCGAAGTGTGATCAGATTCTAAAATATTGTCATTACCCTATAATTACAAGGACAATCACAACTCCTTGAAATTTAACGAGGCGAATTCCGCAGCTGAGTACTAAATCTCGTGTAAAAGTACTGTAGAGTACAAATTCACAGTTTCTCTAGTCACATCACTAGAGATAAGCTGGCAAATTACATGAACAAGACGACTAGGAGCTTCTGCAACAAGCAAAAACGCTAACTTCCAGTTTGTGAAGAGACCTGACTAGCAATCACAAGCATTTCATCCTTCGTTACAATTTTCTCTTGAGGTTTTCCCTTTTGAGCGCCGAGTTCTAACTCAGCCTCATGAATCTTCAACCAATCGTGAAATGTAACGGTAGGAATGCACCTTGTCTCTAACAAAGCCTGAAGCCCCTGTCCTCCTGGAGGGCAAGACTTAGACTTGGAACCCAAGCCTCCAGTCGTCCAATCTTCATCAATACTTTGAACCTGCCAAATGAAAAACCACCGAACACTGATTTTCAAGAACAAACACTTACAGAAAAGAAATGTTCCCGTAAAACTTTCTGAAAGGTTTCAAGGAAATGCTTCACAACTGAAGTGAATAGCTGCACTGAAAGAAAAAAATATTACCGATTCATCAGCATCAATAATGTTGTCCCCAATGATCCCAGAAGGACCTCTTTTGAGCCAACCCGCAACAAACAGGCCTGCCTCAACACTAGAACCTTGCTCCATGTTGCCCAACACGCGGCCCTTAGAATTGGGAACCAAACCTGTAAGATTATCGATAATCACAATTCAAATATGCATCCAAACTACAGAAGTATCTTTACAACTTCCAAGATAGTGCATGAAATATCAAGATAAATATTCATAAGCATATACGCAAGCACATTAAAGGAGCACTTTCACAGTTCTGTACAAGCAAAACTTAAGTAGCCTCAAAGCGCAAATCGCCAAATTGGGTTATCATAACCGAACCTCGACGGTGATCGAAAGGCAAACCAGGAACAGGGATTGACTTGTAACCAATACTCTTCAAGACCAGTCTGCAAAAGAGAAAGCAAAGCATTTGCTCAAGTAGGGGCTCCGGAACTTACACAACCAATTATTTGAAAATGTTTGTTCATCCTTAGTTCCTTACCCAGGAAATACCGTATTAGGAATCTTATCCAGAGTTGCATGGGTGGAATAAACATAAGTAAGCAATATTCACAAAAGAATAAAGAGGACTACCCGCAAGATACATCCTCGAACTCCCCAGTACCAACTGCTCGCTGAAGCATACCCTGCTCCCCTGCACGGTTACCATCGTCTGACTCGATCAGGAAAAACCAGTCATATTCATAACGTCTCCTGCAATGTTGGGAGCTCAATTACAAACCGATGAAGCGCAAATTAACCGAATTCTGAAAATGCAGATTATTAGTCAAGCAGCATGCACAAAGCTAGCAATCATGTCTTCGTTCACATCCAAATGAGTTAAAATGTAAGCAAGTCACCTTGCAATATAGTCTTCTCCAATCTCACACCGGCAACTCGAGCACCATCACTTGATGCTAATATTTCTGCGGGATTTCTGAAGAACAAGAATGGAAGCTCCCGGTCTCCTGTGACATGACTGGTGGAGGGCTGCAATCGAGCAGCTTTTACAAAAAGCTCATAGACTCGTTTTTGTTTCCGAATGAGTTTCAACTCCTCCTGCAAGATTCCATGACGGCTGCAGCAAGCAGCCAAATACTGTTACCTCCCAAAGAGAACGTGGTTGCCAGAACAACTACAGATTTAAAGTCTGTATACTAGATGAAGTAGCAAATAGTACAAGAAATTGCAGACAATGTTTTGTACAGAAAAGCAGGGATTGTGTGTACATAAGCAACTGTATTCAGTGTCGCCACGAAAACCCACCAGGTCAGCAGGTGATGTGACAAGATCACTAGCATGCACTTTGACTGAAAGCCCTTTGATACCTGCAGCTCTACCCACTATCTCAGCATATTCTGGTAGCTTAATGAATCGCCAAAATTTAGGGGCATTACCAAGGGACACATCACTTTGGATATTTTTCTCTTGATCTTAAATCAAATTAACATAATTCTTTATGCAAAAGATTCCTTAAGTAAAGTAGGAAATATATGCAAACAATAGAGCCCCTAATAACGTCAGTAGCCTGGCTGCTAGACCTTCCCAAATTCTAGTAGTTTCATCTTGCTAACAACGCTTGAGAGAAAATAACGTTTGTAAGCAACTTTTGTGCTTGAAAATGAAGCAATGTTCAACGTTGCTTTGATTTTCCCAACATTTGTTTCTACGCAAAGGTGTTGCACGTTCAAAGCAACGTCTAGGAAGTTGCTACACCCCCAAAATCGTAGTTGTGACTCAAGAATGAACCTACGCATGTTCGGTAACATACCTAAAATTTCCCGCAACTCCTTGGCAGTGCAAGCAGCCTGAACAGGTCCACGACGCCCCACTAGAAGGACACGCCTGCAGTCAAACCAGGCCTGCATTCACTACTTAAGCATATCAACAACCCTAGGAAATAGCAAGGTTCCCGAAGCTATTAGACGCAGAGTCAGTTGATCAATACACATAAAATAGAGCACTTATTTAAAAATGAAATGAAGAGATGATATTTACATTCAATAATGAAGGCATTTCAGAGAGAATTAGAGATAGCAAAGTGCACCTAATACGACTCTCCCGTAGTTGGGCGAGAGCATGTTCAGCGATATCCGTAGTAGCCAGCTCTTCTGTGGAGCGCAGCAACATGCGAGCACAATCCAGAGCTACATTTCCCTGCCACAAAATGAGAAACGTTTAGTGCACACACTAAAACTTTGCTGATAATGAATTTTCTCCGCTTCATGACTTAAGAGTGCGGTCGTCGGAGGCAAAGAAGTATAAATCAGTGGAAACTTGATTGATAATTCACATGTATAAAATTGGTGCATGGGTGCTGGCCCAATTGATCCAACCCAGACAATGGAACATAACATGCATTAGCCAATAAAGCTTATGCTAGTCCATATACCTCAACTAATTGGTAACTTTATGAATTAATAGAGCTCCCTAAACTGCCAAATTCTTACGTTTGCGATCAGTGGGACCTTCATGAGAGAATAAGACAATTCACCTGGCCAAGAATGACTGCAGTATCTGAAGATTGAAGATCTGGTTGCAAATTGACTTGGTCTGGATGACCATTATACCACCAAACGAACTCTCTTGCTGCATGTACGCCTATCAAATCCTGTAGTTTCAACACCACTTAGTGCAGGATCTACAACAAAAACTCATTATACTAAGTCTCTGAGATCCAACAGTTGCGTGCAAATGCTAATGAGCGCAGTACCTCATTCCTTTGGTATTTAAGAATTTTTCTGAGAGCTGTCCCAAGGGGGCCGATCCAGAAAATGAAAACCACTAATTGAAAGCCTACATCTAGCTCCAAAATCTCAATACTTTGCGAAATCACCCAAATCTGTAGAGCGACTAAACCCTACGTACACCTGGAAAACCTTTACAGGGAGTTCTCTCGCTATTTGAACGACCATGTCCTCCCTCATCATGAGCTTACGGTAAAAAAGTTACGTTTCGAAGTAGCAGTACACTACACATAGTTTGCCCATATTCAAGGAGCTTGGACAGTGCTAACATACGATATGTAGTATGAATGTACGTTCATACGGGATACAAAATCAATAATTCAAATAATCAAGCCGAAATTTAAAAAGGTTGCGGATGGATGCGAACCTCTCCAGTAACACCTAACCTTCGATCACTTTCTGCTCCATAAGCAAGGACAACCTGTTAAGCACAAACAGGAGACTCAGCTTTGAAGCACGTTTCAACAACACATGGTTCACGGCATTGGGCAAACAAAGTAAAAAGGCACTACAAAGTCCAGTTTAGTTCAAAATGCTACATATATCCTGCTTTTGTGATTTTCAGTAGAGAATTTGTGCTCTAATGGCCAAAACATGCCACCAAACAACATTCTTGTACCAGATCGCTGCACACAAAGATTGCATGATGAAACAATACAAGGTAGTCAGCAAAATTGGACATACAAGCTCACGCATGCAATTACAAGTGAGCGCACATAGTCTTTTTCTGAACTCATTGCCAGGAAGCACCTAAACATGAGATACAGACAAGAACACACATCCGGACCCACACATAATTCAAAAATACGCAAATTGCTACAGATCCAACCAGAATGTTAAAAAAGATCGACTAAGGTTGGGGAAACAAACCACATCATACAACTCACGTAGCTCCTCAAGTGAAACATCTACTCCAAGGGTGACATTCCCAAAATAGGAACACCGATTGCTCACAGCCACTTGGGAAAATTTGTTGATGACCTTCTGTCAACGGCTAGTTGTGAATACGTACTCTAGCGAAGCTTGCATATACAAAACAACATACATCATAGACTTGCGAAAGACGGAAATTCACCCCTTCAACAACTACCGAGAAGCACTGGCCATCTCTCCACGTCATTCATACTTTTCAGTGAGGTTAAATCTGTATGTATGATTGACATTGAGAACGCAATAATCGATTACATTTGATAAAAAATAATAATCTAATTGGAAATTGAATTCAAAAAAAGCACTGCTAGATTTCTTAACACCTCAAAAACTGATATAGTGAATTGACAAACCGACAAACCTTAGTCTCCGGATGATCGGGAGCCACCCCGGACCGGACCAAGCCAAACGGGGTAGGCAGTCTATCGAGAATATCAACTTTTGCTCTCTCAAAAAGTTTTAACACCTGCATTAGAGTCACACTCACACTCAACACTGATTCAATCCAATGCCAACAATTTTTTGGAAGAAAGCAGATAAAACCAACACATGCTTCAGAACCACAGATACACTGTTTCAATCCAATACCACGCCAACCCTAAATAAGTACACAGGTATACATACAAGTATCCAAAAACCGTATGATGTTGCAATAATAACCAATACCTTATCAGCAGTGTAAAACCCCGCAGGGCCACTACCAACGATGCAAACTTGAAGATCATCCCTCTGCTGCCCTGCCTTAGTACTCAGGTTTCTCCGACAGCAGTACAAAAGCTCTTCACCTGCTGTGCTCAAGCCATTCCTGTTTGTTTCCGACAAACAACCATAGTTACGAATAGCGGCGTTCAAAACGTTTACGACCTCTAGCTAGGCATCAATTTCAACGTATTTCCAACGTTCTTCAATTACAAACAAGAAGTTACAACTCAAAAAGACATGTATTAAAACAAATCAACAATAACGCAAGACGACACTATCACTGCAAGATTGTTCACTAATTGTTTATACTGCAGTTTCCTACTGAATTTTTTAATTTTTTTTGAATTAGTACCGCGAGAAGAAGAAATTGCATATACTTTGCCTTGTGAGTCATTTAAGAAAAAAAAAAAAGTTTATTCCAATAAGGTAAAGCAATATAAAGCAATTGATGAATCCTCGCAGTAATTGCAAAACCGGCTTACACAGCAAAAACTCAAATCCGGAATATTCAGTCATTCTCTGTAACGATGCAAGAGAACAATGCCAGAGACTAATTTTCAGCTAATCTCTCCATTTCTCACGTGATCCGCACTCATAGAGACCAGAGAAGAGAAGAATTTCTGTATCACCGATTTTGCAGCAACAAAGTAATACAAGAAACTTTCAATCACGCCACATCAATCGCACCGTCCGAATGCGATCGGTGCTCCAGCCAAAGAGAAGAGCAATTTCACATAGAGTGGAATTTCGAAATACAATATAAGGCAATTAGTGAATCCGCGCAGTAGTTGGAAAACCGGCTTAGGCAGCAAAAACGCAAATTCAAAAAACTCAAATCCGGAATATTCGGCCGTCCTCTGTAACGATGCAAGAGAACAATGGCCAGAGACTAATTTTTAGCTAAAATTTCAGCTAAGCTCTCCATTTCTTACGTGATCCGCACTCATAGAGAACAGAGAAGAAAGGAATTTCTGATTACCGATTTGCAGCAACAAAGATACTACAAGAAACTTTCAAATCACGCCACATCGATCGCACCGACTTCCGAATGCGATCCGTGCTCCAGTCGAAGAGAAGAGCAATGTCACATCATTCTATATAACGATGCAAGAGAACAATGGCCAGAGATTAAATTTTAGCTAAAATTTCAGCTAATCTCTCCATTTCTCACGTGATCCGCACTCATAAAGAACAGAGAAGAGAAGAATTTCTGATCACCGATTTGCAGCAACCAAGTACTACAAGAAACTTTCAATCACGCCACATCGATCGCCCCAACGTCCAAATGCGATCGGTGCTCCAGCCGAAGAGAAGAGCAAATGTCACATAGAGTGGAAATTTCGAAAAAGAGAAAGACTGTACCTGGATGCAATTGTGCGCGATGCAAAGAGACGGATCATCGCCTGAGCTCGCCATGTCCCGGCCATAACTTATTAGCCAAATTGCTCGTGAAATGGTAGGCGTGCTGGAATTGAAAAACCTAATTTATCAAGCGGAATGCAACCCCGGCCGCGCTTCCTTCAGTCCATTGCCGCCGATTTGGCTTCGGACTTTGATTTTCCCTCAGTCCCCTCGCCGTGAAAGTTCTCAGGTGCCATGCTTGGAGAACACGGAGTCGCGGATGGAGCTCCCGCAGAAACACTTGGAGTGACGTGCCTATTACCAACTCACCTAAAACCGAGCATCGTGCCGGATTAGCATAGCGCACAGGTAAATTACTAAGGTAGGAGGAACATCCATAAGCGTTAGTTTAAGGGTTTTGAACATGATAATAAACATCTATCAAATTATAGAATCCTAGCAACAGAAAAATAATGTGTTTGTGTTTGGATTGTTGAATATATTATTTGGATAGGGAATTGATGTGTATCACACCCTTTGAATTATTATACCACATCCTCGGGTAAATTTTAGATTTCTACCATCAACAAGCTAAATTTGAGAATTTGGAATTCAGATTTGGACTAGAGACCTTGATTTTGTCTGAAATCACAAAAAAATTGCAATTCAACAACACCCAATGAAAAAGCTTATCTTTTTTTACAAACAAAAAGTAAAAGTAACACTTTCTCTTTAGCTAAATTTTTTCATGGGGTGTTGTTGAATTGCAAGTTTTTTTATAGTTCTAGACTAAATCATGGTCTCTAAGTCCATATCTGAATTCTAAACTCTCAATTTCCAAATTCAGCTTTTTGATGGTAGAAATCTCAGATTTACCTCGGGGTGTGGTACAATAGTTCAAAGGATGTGGTACACATATCAATTCCCATTTGGATACTGTGAGAATAACTTGTATCTTTTTAAAGAGCAAACTGCCATTGCACCTATAACCAACATTAAAGTTTCATGTGCACATGTTGTACATCCTTGTAAATTACATCTATTTACTTCCATAGATTTTCCAAAATTTTAGAAATGAGGATTATGAGAACACTAATGCTTATGGGTGTTCCTACCTTAAATCACTAACAAAGTTACAAATAAATCACTAAAAAAAATTACTAGTAATCACTAACAAATAACAAATTACTAGTAAATCACAAACAAATTACTAGTAAATCATTAACAAATTACTAATAACTGACTAAATTACGGCTATTTTTTACCAACTCACCTAAAACCAAGAATCATGATGGACTCGGTGACGGATTACCATAATGCACAGGTGAATTATTAGTAAATCATTAACAAATTGCTTGTAACTGACTATGGCTATTTTTGGCCATGCACTATGAAGATAGAGTTGTAATAAGGGGGAGGATTGGCCACGGTGATTTGTGTTCCTATTTTGGAAAACTCAAATCCTTAAAATTATCATGTTTATTGCAAGAAACTTGTGGAAATACCAATCCTTATTTCCAATCTTATTATTTCCTAGCACAATTCCATGCTTTGTATCGTAACTTGTTTTTTCTTTGTTGTTTTTTAATATTTTGAACTACTATGAAAGTCAGCCCTAATTGGTACAAATGAGGATAGTGAGTGTTCGATAAGTGAATTTGGTTCATTTTATGCAGATTAGATAGCAAAAACAATTTAAAGGAAAAGTCGCCTATCTATCTATACCAATAATAGATCTTGATTTTTATATAATAAACCTTTGTTTGACGGTCAAGCAAGCGCTCAATTGTTCAAGTCTTGGATTGAGAGCTCAAGTGAGAGCTCAAGTGTCCATATGACACAAGTGTCCATATGACATGGGACATACTAGTTCCAACAATAAGAACGTGACTTGAATTACAATTTTTAAACTAAAGATGAACATAATGTATAAGAAGCAAAGAGGTGCAATTTTAAAGACCCAAATAGAAGATAAGCTTAATCAAATTTTTACCATGAAGTATTTAAGGTGTAGGGATATTTTGACTTCTAAGACTATGAAGGTTTATTTAAATTTGAAAATTGAAGAATTATGAAAGGACAACTTGTAAACAATAAATTTAGATTATATCCCTTGGATTGGGTTGATCAATGTACTCACCAATAAAATCTACAATAAATAATGTAAAAATCCTAAAGTATATTGGGTATCAAATATTTTTACAAGAGTTTTTTTCTTTCAAATTTTTAATGTGAAAAGTTTGATTGTGGCTATTTAAAAGATTTTTTTTAATGATAATTTCTAGTGTTTTTTTGAAGGGATATTTGTTTGCATGAAAAACTTTCTTTAAAAATTTATAAGCAAAAATTAGAATTTTACTTCAATATTCTTAAAAAAGAAGGTTCAAGCAACACATGACATTATTAAGCAATGGCTAGAATGTTATCTTTGAGATTCCATCAACATGGAGAAAATGATTGGTAAAGAAAACCTATGTGAATAATTTGAGAGGCACCTTCACTACAGACACTTAATTCACGTATTCCTTGCTTACAAGCATAACATTCTTCAACAGGATTGAACTCATTGAAGTCCTCCTTGCCAAAATCTAAGTGGTGGAATATTCCACCACTTATTATTACTAGGTGTTGAAAATTCAACAATCAAATTCAAAGAAAGAAGTTAGCATTCACAGATGAAAACAATCTAGGAATAAAATAAAAGAATGGTAGGGTAATAGGTTGGAGAGAGACATTTGGGTCATGTAATTATTTAAAATGAAGAGCAAGCTTAGTTTAGTGCTCAAATAAAAATTCCTTTGCATTTACTTACAAGACACCCCAACACTACTACTAAATAATAGGGGGAGGCACACCTTCTTCAAGAATAAAATTTCTATGAAGAATGAGAAGTTGTGAAGTTGAAATTGGAGCTAATGGCAGCACTTCTCCATGAAGGTGTGACTTCCTTTTTGTGGGCAGTGGAGAGAAAAAATGGAGAATAACTTTACTCAAGAAATGGTGATGCATTTGTTGCTCCAACTACATAGAGGGTGAATCAAGAATAGCAAGATGAAAAGAGTTACTTATTAGTAAAAACTCATTTAGGTGCAAAAACTTCTTCAAGCCAATTTTTCTTCTTGGAAATGAAGAAAAGATCTTCTCAATCTTTGAAGAATGGGACTTTTGCAAATCAAGAAGAGAGTGCCAAGTCCCCATTCTTTTGTATGAAAATTGAGAATGGGATGAAGGTGTGCCTACCCTAAATGTGATAATAATATATTCTCATTAGTTTACTTCTTTATTAAATTCTATGCATTTAATAACAAAACATTCTCTAGTCAACATTCTATTGCAAAAACCTTTTACCTTGCTGAATAATGTTATGGCCATTACTGCAAAAACATGGAGTGCCAAGTTCATTGCAAAAACATGCTCAGAAATATGTAAGGGCAAACGTACAGATGGGAGAGATTAGCAACTATTATCTAACACGTTTTATGGTCAGTTCAAGCCAAATCAGGCCACACAGGAACTTGTATGATTACATATGCTACATTACAAAAGACGCCTCTGTAAAATTGACATCAACAACCCAGCAACTCAGTCTCTGCTCCAATAAAATTGATTTCCAACATTGGCTCAAAATTTTCGAAGGAATCAAAGAACACTCTTCTGCAATGTGCAGCCAATTATTTATCTTTTGGCATATAAAAACATGACATCTATAAGCCACATAAGCAGTGCATAAGATCACAGTGTATTTACAGTGGGAAGAAGCCTGCGCCGGATCTGCAAACTCCGGTGCAATCCAAATAGTTATTCCCTAGAGCGCTTGGAGAAAGGAGAGCTCATGAAGTGACAAGGATGGACAACATCAGCTGCTCACGGCAAAAATGGGTTCCCAGCAGGTGACTCTTTCTGTTGTTTTCGATATGCTCTGCACAAACAATGAGACAACATCAGAAACCTAATCCCGTTTCCTATATTAAGTCCTATTACCAAGAGCAACTCAGCTATTCATATGCTTGGTTGAACTTATTCACAACTTCAATTTGGACAAATTTGGCTTTGTATACAAAATTACCTCTCCACAACTTATAGTCAACACCAATAAATCAAAGACTTAGTAAAAAAGACTCACACGAATGATTCCTTACAAATATAAGATTAATTACATGTTTTGGAAACTAAGAAAGGAGGGGTATTAGAGATTTTGAGGTGTAGACTATTTCTCCGTTATGCCTACAACCCCAGTCAAGCATCCGACTCTAAGTAAGTATGCCCATGCTCATCAACACTTTTTACTCTAAATTGCTCTTTTAATAACTTGCACGAGCCTCAACTCATGAAAGCCTCTTGTAAATTCAAAATAGATGGGTGGTGGACTTGTACTAGCTTCAAGAGCTTCAACCTGTTTTTCAAAATCGTTTTGCAATCATTTTAGCTTGTTCAATTTACCTCAAACTTTCATATCTTCTGTTCTCCCTTCTCAGCTTTCAGAATATGTACTTAATTAGTGAGGAATTTACTGCGTGGTTTAGGGTCTAAGTGAAAAGTGGATTCTCTAATTCAAAATGCTAAAAAGGAACGCAATTGGTATCCTCTTCCTTACGTGATACACAATATCCTTGATTGCAACTTGCATTGCTATTCATTGAGCAAATTTTGACTCGTAGCTTGTTACACCCTCAACTTGTCAAGTAACATAAATTCTCATCGTATAGTGCTAGTGAATCTCAACAAGTTGCAGAGTTATTCATCACTGTGCAAGTGCAAAGAAACAGACATTTGCAATGTGCGGGTGCTCCAATGTAAGCAGCAACATGTTGCTCTGCAACTCGATGAATAACTCTGCAACTTGAAATTCACTAATACTGTACAATGAGAATTTATGTAACTTGATAGAGTTGAGGGTGTAACAAGGGACGAGTCAAAATTTGCTCGATGAATAGCAATGCAACAGTGACAAGTAGAGTTGCAATCAAGGATATTAACACTAAACCATGCAAGTCTAACATACCTGGCAGCACGGGAGAAACCGAGAGCCAATGTGCCAGCAATCAATAAGGCAAAGGGCACACTTGCTACATAAGAGTTGACTCTCCTGCCTCTATTAACCCACGGTGAGCTTCCGCTGTAATCTGCAGCAAAGAAACGCTCAGCATGGACATGCTCATCACCAAATCAAGGGCAAGAAAAACACTAAAAAGTATCAAATCCAAAATATCAAACACCAATTGTCGGCTGACATATGCTTCACAAGCAGCGACAAGAGAATACTGCATTTGTATCAAAGAGAATAGTGCATTTGTATCAACTTCTTATTAAACCGGTTAAATTTGCATAACAGGAAGAGAACTCACTTGAGTAATGCGCCCGACCACCATGTCCATATGTAGACTGCGGACCTGTTCCACAGTCCGCGAGGGCGAGTCAGCCAAACTCAAGAGTCAAGAGGCAAGTCCCGCATCTAGAACTAATGCACATTTGCACAATACGTTCAAGTAAATGATCACACACATCAATCCGTTTAACCCTAACGCACTCTTTTGTGCACCTAATACTTCAGCTCCGGAGCGTACTAGTACCACATCTAGAATTAATGCGCATTTGCTCAATACGTTCAAGTAATCATGACACACATCAATCCGTTTAACCATAACACACTCTTTTGTGCACCTAAAAATTTAGCTCCGCAAAATAAAAAGACCATGCTAATACCGCATCTAGAATTAATGCGCATTTTTACAATACGTTCAAGTAAATAGGGGTAGTCACGGTTGGTCTGAGAATGAATTTTCTGTGGAGATTGAGAAATGGCTGAGCAATTGTAGGAGACAATGAGAGCACTTCTCCATGGAAGGAGGTGTTACGCCCCTTTTGTGGGTGATGGAGAATGAAGAATGGTGAATGTTTTATTTAAAGGAAGGCAACACGGCCACCGATTGGAGGAGCAGAAAAAGCAAGGGTGAAAAATGCAAGGGTGAAAAACAGTTTACAAGCGAGTAAACGGTCCGACCATGCGACCATGGTAAGAATTCTCATGCAAATCATTTTCTCAAGCCATTTTCTCCACGCTTGGGGGACGAGAATTTTTTTCTGAATCTTCACGGAACTAATCTTTGCGCCACTCGCGGACACCGCGCCACGTCAGATTTCCGTAAAGATTGAGAACGACGAAAACGAACTGTGACTACCCTAATGATCACACACATCAATCCGTTTAACCCTAACGCACTCTTCTATGCACTCTAAACCTTCATCTCCGCAAAACAAAAAGAGCATGCTAGTACCGCATCTAGAATTAATGCGCATTTGCACAATACGTTCAAGTTAATGATCACACCCATCAATCCGTTTAACCCTAACGCACTCTTCTATGCACTCTAAACCTTCATCTCTGCAATATAAAAAAAAACATCCTAGTTTCGAAATTTGCAACGGCTTACCGTTTTTGAGGCATGTGTACGCTTCAGAAATCTGTAAAGAAACGGTATAAATTTAGGGCAAAGACACAGAGACTAGATAGATAGCAATCTGTTCATTGCTCGAAGATTTGACAAACAAGTGCAAATTCAACAAAAAGCGTGTCACAATTTAAGATTACACTAACTGTGTAGTAACTTACATGCTTGAAGCGTGCCTCTGCTTCGAGTTTGACGTGAGGAGGGAACCGGTCCGGGTGATTCTCCAACGCCTTTCGCTTGTACGCAATCTTCACCTGGAATTCCGTCTCAATTCACAAATCTGGCTTTTCTCAGAAAGTGGCCAATACTTAACAAAAACCGCAAAAACTTCTGCTCTGCGGATTGTTTACTGAAAAGAATCGGATATGAGCAATCGGATGTGAGCAAGTAGCTTACCTGGAGTGGAGTGGCGTCGACGGGCAGGCCAAGCGCAGCTCGAGCCTCCTTCATCTGCATTGCATCCAGATGTGATTTGAATTGAATTGCATCAGATGAGGTCGTGCGAGCGGCAATCTTTCTGCGGAACGCATTTGGTTGCAGCAAGGGCGATTTCGGCGGATGCAGCGTGAAATTTTTTGGAAGCAAATTATTTTCTCTGCGGAGCTTCGAAAGCTCGGTTTTGGTGACGTGGTTTGTACTGAAAGCAGTGTTGTGCGAGAAATGATCGAGAAGAGCCGGTTAAGGCCTGTTCTCACCTGGCGTTGGGGAAATTTTAAGAACGCCAGTAAAACTTATAATACTGAGGGTGTTCATACCAACCTTCCCGAGCCTCAGTACTTGCATCGATGGGAGGTTTGAAAGGGCGATGTTATCTCAAAAGCTACTGGTGACTTCCGATAAATCCGACTAGAAACGCAGGTGTTACGAAAAAGCTCAATCACCTGAGAATGAAGATTTTGAAAACTTTTGAGCAGTTTAAGTGCGGTGTTTTGTACTTCGCCTTGGGAGGGTCCATTAGCAAAGAACGCAGGAGAGTATCAAATTCCCACTCAATGCTGTCAACGCGAATTGTTGAGGGTACTACAATTTGTTTTCTTGAGCTCCACGCAGCATCTAAACCACCAGTCCAAGGAGGATGTAGCACTTACGACGTAACTAGTGTTGGTGAGCTTCATTTTTGACCCGCTGACGTGGAAAATAAGATGATTAACCTCTAGTAAATGCCCAAGGCATTTTTTGAGCTTCTAGGAATTTGTTCTAAATTGAACAAAAAGTCAAAATTTTGATAAGTTGTATTAGTTTTTTTAAAATTGTAGCCGTACAAATCAAAACTACATATATTATAAATCACATAGGAAAATAAAACTTAACAATATCATTTATGGATTGAAAGATTATAATGCTTTGTCAAGAAAGTGTTAAAACTATGAAAATGACTTGAAGTCTTTAAATCCTCTTTTCACATGTCAAATCCTAAAAAGTGGTCACATGAAAAATATTGGCTTAAAGGACATAATATACATAACTCCAATCAATTTACGGCATTTTAAAATCTCCTTGACAACTTTTTCAAATGAATATCTAGTGTAAATTTTTCTCCAAGGTCTAGTGTATTTGAGGCTCATTTTTGAGAGCCCTCAACACTAAAAAAGTCAAGATTGCAGTGAACACCCTTGCACAAAGTCTCAAATAGAGAAATCATAATCAATCATTTACAAAATCAAATTTTTGATGCTAAAACTAAACTCGAGAAAAAATAGTTAAAAAATAAAACCTACTAAAAATATCAAATTGGTTGGATTATATAGAAATTCAAAGTATTTTCAACACCATAATGTGGTGCCTTGGGCATTTAGGGGTTAACCCCTGCAAGTCCTAGGGGACAAAAATGGTCCTCATAGGATTTCACACGAATGTTTGAGGTATTGGATCTAATTTTTTGACCTTGCTATAAACTACAATCATCAAGGTATTCAAGTGGTCTGTGCAAGCGGAGTAATGGCAAGGCAAGCCAAATGTTATACAAGTGCCTCAAGAGTATTAATTGGGTGAAACACTATACGAGACGTGGTGGCAAGAAATGTCTTACAAACTATAGTTGATCAATACACATTGCAAGTTTCCTTGCATGGGCATTTTGGTAGCTTTAAATTCATGAGCAAGGTTTCTAACATGTTCTAAACCCTTGTTGGGGCAACTCTCACCAATTGTGTTGGTCATTATTTTCCACGCAATAGCACTTTGAAGCCCTAAAACTCAACATAAAAAGAAGTAAAATCTTCAACAATTTGCAAGTGTGCATTCACATCTAATCTTGCTACTCAAAACAATTGAAGATGAATCACGAGCTTATAGAATTCTGTAAAAATTATTAAATAGCAACTACTTGCTAGAAATGAGATTTTGCCATCACATGTTGTTTGATTAAATGTTATAATCTCCCATCTCCTGCGGTAAATTGTTCCCAAAATTTGCAAGCCATTTTCTAAGTAGGTGTTTCGCTATTTCAATTGTCGCTTTTTGTGGATCATCCAATTGACCGAGATACAATGCATCAAAGTTGTTGGTTTCTAGAAACCTTGGTTTTGGTGAAAACAGCCTGGGCGCTCAGGGGAGTATGTGTTCAAGGTGAATTTGACACTGTAGTTCCACGGTAGCTTCGTTCAGTGTCGGTCTTCAAACTGTTGTTGTCATTAGCCCCCAACTGTGCTCCTCCATTCACATGCACTATTATGAGGAGCAAAGAACTTAACCCCTAAAGGACCAAGCCATTTTTTCAATGAAAAGGACTAAAAATTGCCACTTTTGGGGAAATGAGAGGAATGATATGTTTTTTTTTTTGTTTTGAAATCCAACCATAGGATCTTGCTCTAGACAGCATGAGGTACTTGGGAAAAAAAATTGAGCTAATTCCAAATGACAAGGAGTGAAATTTTTACATATGAAGTGAAGAAAAAAGTTTTTTTATATTGCCCAAAAATTTCAAATGCTATTGATCACTCTTGAATCAAAAAAATTGCTCTACGCAAAGTTGAGGTTTTTTTTTCCCATATAGAAGACCAAGTTAGGAATGTGTGGGAGAATTTTCAAATCAATTGGAACTATACAACACATGGGAAAAATTCGTAAGTAAAAAGAAGTAGAGAATGGGTCAAAACACTAAATTGTTAAGAATTTAATTATTGAAATGAAAAATGCAACTCCCAACGGTTATATTGATGTAATGAACAATCTACTTCATTTGGTTTAGTTTGTTTTCTAAAATATCGAAAAGTGAGTAAAATAAAGGACTTCAAATTTATTTTAGAGTAGAGAATCCATAACTACCTGCAAACAAAAACTCCTCATAACTTTCATCTCAACAATTGAAATTAAATGATTCAAAGCTTCTCATGTATGAAATGATCTAAAGAACCAATTTTAAAATTTTATTTTAAAAATATATCATTTTTAAAGAAGTTTTTGGGCTGCCCATCTGGGCAGCCTGCCCTAAAATTTCATAAATTCATGCATAATTTCTTCATCAAATATCAGAATGAAGAAAAAATTAAATGCCCACATAGATTTTTGAATTCCCCACCTTCAATAAAAGTTTCAGAAAATCACACAAAGTAGTGTACCCATAGATACATGACCAAACTCCAAATAGTCCCCAAAGGGACAACTGGCTTTGAGAGGTTAAGTAAAACCTCCCATGCGAACGACCTGCTATTATATCTGCTCCGGGAAATTAGAGCCCTTCAAAATAGACCCCTACCCTCTTGAGCATACTCTCATTGCTACAGGGGTCGCTCTTTAATTTCTAATGGCGGTATTTCCAAACGCCAGGTGTGAATCGACCTTTATCCATATAAAGTCAGCCGGTCGTATTAGCAAATAGAACCAGTTGATCTTCAAACTATTGGAGGGAAAAACAGATCAAAAATTCCAAAAATATATATGATTACAATATAATTACACTATAACTACAGAAACCTTGTGCATGCTTGGGAAAATCGGTAAAAATAGAGAAATATCAAAATTTAGGCAATGAAGCTCAAAAATCTCGATGTAAACAAAAATATCATTTTTATGTAAGGTAGGAGGCTCGTGAATAGACCATCTAAGGGAAAGAGGACATTTGTGGAAAAATCAAACCATTGTAGAATTGTGGAAAATATTTTTGGTAGAAGGTCAAAGAAGGAATAGTTCTATGGTCATTGAAATTGAATTTATTTGAGTTAGTATGAATTAATTAACTACATTTTATCAAAGCAAAAGGTGCATAGGTAGCTATTCTTAATCATAGGTTGTAGCACTCATGATTAAAAGCGGTTTGTACATAGAGCACATGAGTTCAAAAAGCAACCACTACAAAACCAAGGATGCTCAAATAAGTCCTTTAAAGTGTGCAAACACCCATTCTATATTCTGATAAATTATAATTGAAAACATGTTTTTATTTATTTTAGAAAGACTTATATGCAAATTGATAGATGTTCCACCCCTTCTTGACTATTCTACCACACTCTACTATATATGGTCAATATTTGCAATATTAAAATAGGTGTGGACCACAAGAAAAACATCACTAATTTGAAAATACAACTTGACATAGAAGTTGCAACTTTAATTATTTTAGCTTCAAATTGCACTCATAGTATCAATAAAAAAAGTAAATTATGTCTAGTTTAATTCATGCTTTTAAAAATTGATTCCAAGAGTGGGATTAACCCTTTAACAATTAGTCAACCACTTTGTGGTCAATCTAGCCCCTTTTCCTTGTGTAGGAAGAGAATGGCAATGAATCTCTTGATTAGCCAAAGGGGACGTGTCTAGGGAATTGGAAAGTGAAGAGTTTAGGATAATAAGCAGGCCAATATGAGGTGGCATGTGGCCAAAGGGTTGAAAGAACTAAAAGAGTGCCAACTGAAAATACACCAATGAATGCAAAAAGATGGCCATAACAACTAAAGAGTGAGCATAATTCATGATGCATAACACTAAACCTTGCAAGATACTTCCATCTGTACAATCAGATTTGTGGTAGACATCTGTATTCAATAGTTTTAATATTTCTGCCATATGTCCATACAAAAGATTGCCCACTCCAAAATCGACCACGGTCGTAAAGGGTTAAGAACTAAAAAACAAAATTAAAACTACATCTTCTATATCAAGTTGTATTTTCAAATTAGTGATATTTTTCCCGTGGTATACACCTTTTTTAATATTGTAAATAGTGACCATATATAGTAGGGTGTGGTAGAATAGTTAAGAAATGGTGGTACATGTATCAATTCCTAACATATAAGGTAGGCGCACCCATAAGCGTGGAAATAAGGGTTTTGGAGTAGGTAAAACAATTGCCTAACTTTGAAAAAAATATTGTAAATTAGGAAATGGAAACCAAAAATATTGGCATCAATTTCAAGGTTCCAACCGCAAGCATTTGTTCACAAAGATTTTTCAAAGTCTAAAATCACAGAAATTGTAAGAACCATGTGTAAGAGATGCTAATCACAAGGCTTGTTGGTTCTTAAATAGTGAGATGGGTACTCAAAACCTCATGCTAGTCACCCACAACCATCACTTCATCACCCATAACCATCACTCAGTCACCCACAACCATTTGTTTTTTTATTAATTAACCATGCCACTGTTAGGTGATAGGCATGGGGACGCAACGCTTATGGATGCTGCTACCTTATATTACTCAAAGACAAAACTCAACACAATTATGACCAACAAGCACACTAAACAATATGTAGCTCTTGTTGCTTTCTTGAGTCTCTAAAACCATGCATACACAAGGACAATTTTTGAACATAGAGAGTGTGACACATTTAAAAAGCTCTTTGCACTATTTTTGACAGCTCTACATGAGCATTTCTAAATGCCCTAACATAATTTGAGCCTCTTACCTCAGTCTTTGCAAAAAATTTCATGATAAGTTCTTTTGGATTTCTAAAGCATTTATTGACATAAAGGTACATATTGAATTCAAATATGTGCATAATGGATTTTTCAATGTGCTAGCAATAAACATTTTGGGATGTGGACGCTTTAGAGTTTTTGCCATTTGAACTTTAGAAATTGATAACTAATTCTACAAGAGTTCAAAAGTATGAAATGACTTAGATATATTAGAAGTTGTTTTCATTTATCTTTTGAAGAGTGTTTACTAAAAAAATCTTTCAAAGAGTAGTTTTTTCAAGAGCTCAAAGGATCTCCTGCCTGAGTGCAAGAAGGTTTGGAATTGATATACTTATTATTTCCAAGAATCTTAGATTGAGGGTTAACAAGTGGTCTAATTAGGTTGTTGGATAGGCGCTTACCTCTCTCTATCTACATGCGGTGTAAGCGTGTGAAAGTAGTTTTAATACATATAAAGATGTTGATTATCAAAAGCTTTTTGTTTATATAAAAATCAAATAGCAAACCATTTTCATATACCATGGATTTTCTATTTTGGTTTCTTGAGGGGTTTATAAATAAGAGCATAAAATTACAAATTTAATTACAAATAGGGGCACTATCTGAAAAGTAATTACAAATTAGGGCGCGCTTCCAATACACAATACTTCCTTTTCTTTATAATGGTTGAGCTAATTTTTTTGCTTTCAAAGTTTCAAAAATTGCAATGGAGGATCAAGATCTCTATGGAAAATGTGCCAAAAAAGGTCATGCATCTCCCTTTTTTAGCAATTAATTTGTATTCCCAAAATGTTTCATTGGATCTATGCTATATTTTAATTTTTTTTGGAAATTATTAACCGCTTTAGAAAGAAAATTTGCCTATTTTTTTCATGAAATTGGAAGATTAGATTGTATGATACATCGTTGAATGACAATGTTTGGAGAGGACTTCACTCCCATTTTTTGTGGGAGTCATTCATAGTGGTAGAAACATACAATGTTTTGTTCAATTTAGTGCCACCATCTCGGCCACCATTGGTCAGTAGAATTTGTAAACTTGTAGTCACGTCATTTGTTCTTTGAAGATTTATTTGTCAAATGTTCTTCCTTGTCTCTCTTAAATAAATATAAAAGTTTGTTGCTTAAGAATTGTTGAGAATTGTAAGACTGTAGCACTGGAATCATTCTTTTGAATAACTTCACGAAAGATGCAAATTTTGTTAGAAAAAAAAACAACACAAATATTGCAAACCACTATTAAAACGAAGTGCAAGATTTTTTTTCAAGTGTTGATTGTTCCATCCAAATACTCCATAGTTGTCAATAGGAATCACACTCCTTAACTTAAACTGTTGAAAATAGAAAAACATGGTGGTTTTCTTTTCAAAAAGGCTTTGCGTGGAATGTAGAAGTGTAGGTTCAATATTCTTTTCCAAACATTTTTATACAATGGAATTAAAAAGAGATGGGAACTTGGAGGCCAAAATTTGACCGAAACTAAAGCTAAGGCAAAAGCCCTTGAGGAAAGGCTCCAATGCTCCAACCCTCGTTCCTCAATTTTTGCAAATTAAATAAATATGGTTGAAAATACATCTAGTTTGGTTTTGTTGTTTTCAATGAATTCTAGCTCCATCCCTCTCCTAAGTGCAATCAATGATGTCACATAGTATAAGCACCCGTCATTCCGATGGAACCCAAAATAATTTTAGGCCCAATCATGCAAAAAATTTCCATAGCAAAAAAATAATTCTTACTTTTTATCTGTGCACTCTAATAACAAACTTTACTCAAAACATTTGCTTTTGTTTACAAAACATTCTCTTGCAATAAAACATTTTTTGTTCTACACCCATAGAGTTTTTTACCCAAATAATAAAAGGAAAGTCACTATTTACTCACACAAAAAAACAAATTTGTTTTTTACCTTTACAATTTTTTTACCCATGTAGTAATTATTCACTCAATTATTTTAGTTTTTTATCCATGCAATTTTGTTACATTATTTACTCACACATTTTTTTGCGCATAATTTTTTTTCTCATGCAAGATTTCACTTACCCAAGTTTTTAACCCAAGATTTTTTTTACCCATGTTAATTTAATTATACACGCAGCAAAAACATCATGGTAAAAGCATCGCCAATAGGGAAAATTGAATTCTGTTATATATATAGATAGATTGTAACCTTACCAAATAACCTTTAATTTATTGTTGCTTTTCCCTTCCACTATCACAATCATTTTGCTATTTTCTTTGAAGTAGCCTTCTTTGGAACAACTTATTTTCTTTTGAAGATGAGACATTTTAAACTTCTACACCTTTCAAAAAAAATCATCTTCTACACTTTTTCACTCTAAAGAAGTGCACCATAAAAATTTGGCTGAAAGTTTTTTTTGCCTACTTCCTCTATTATATGGTTGGTTGCAACTATAAGAGGTGTGTAAGAATTCCTCCATTTTGTTCAAGAAACGAAATCACAATAAACAAAAAGAATATGAAGCAAAAAAAAAACTAGCAAAAACAAGAGAAAAATTTATTTACATAATGAACAAAGACATATCCAACCGGTTCAAGTTTTTAAAAAAGAAAATCTTTTTAATCTCATGAACTAAATCTTGCTAGATTTTGAATCTTTTATGCAAAAAAAGAAGTAGAACTGGCCTACTAAAATTTCACTTTAATGACACCAAAACTTTCAGAAAATGCCACACCAAATAATATTTTTAGATTGCTCCACTCTAATTTCTCAACATTTTACACTACATAAATGTTTATAGCTATTACAATAATTTTCATAAAAAAATATTGCAACAAACAAATTTTAATGGCCTGGCAAGAACAATGAAATTGCAAAAAAACAAACTAGCAATGTACAAACTATAAACCATGTAAAATCCAAGTATCTAGAAATTTGCATTTAGTTCCAAGTGGCAAAGTGATGAGTCACTAAGTAACTTACTAGGGTGAGGCAACCTAATTGTCAAGGCAACCTAAATGCAATATTCAATGTACCATACAATGTTTTTTTTGGTGATTTGGTGCTCAATTGCATCAAAAAAAAGGGGTGGACTAGGGAGACACTTCAGTTGCTAAGGAGACACCCCCTATAGCCCAACCTATTAAATTTGAGATTATTGTTATGTTGAGATAAGAAACAAAATCAAAACAATATTTTAGCACACATTTGCATCTACAAGCATTGCAAAAATTTAACAAATATGTCTCATTTGTGACATAGTCAAGAGTTAAAATTTGTCATTCCTTATGTTTGTAAGTTTAACTCTTGACCATGTCACAAATGAGACATACTTGTTAAATATGTTTGCAATGCTTGCAGATGCAGATGTGTGCTAAAATATTGTTTTGATTTTTTTTCTTATTTCAATGTAACAATAATCTCAAATTTAATAAGTTGGGCTATAGGGATGTCTCCCTAGCAACTGCGGGGTGTCTCCCTAGTCTGTCCCAAAAAAAATTTGGCTAAAAAATGTAATAAAATTGCTAAATTGTGGATGAAAACATGAATGATGAAATTTGGAGCACCACTATAATATTTTAAATCGCCACTTTAATACTGGTACCATATAAGCATTTTCAAATAAAACGGGACTTGGATATAATATGCATCCATAAATTCCGATTTTCCAGCTATCGACCAATCAGGTGCTAAGATCTCACTACGCCTTGGGACATGAAATATAGTGTGAACCGGCACCCCGTTAGAATGAATTATTACCAAGACTTGAAGAAGACTTCAGCCAGCTGCTCCCTTCTTCCGCGTCCTCCCGTCCTCCCATCGTCCTCCCGTCGTCTTCGTCGTCGTCGTTGTTGCTGCTGCAGCAGATCTGGAAGCCTCGGGAGGACGCAGGGTTTGCTCGCTCTCTCCACCCCTGCTCCTCGTCTCTGAACAAGGCGCTGCCTCTGCCTCCGCACGTCCGTCGCCATGGCGGCCGCAAGCGCCCCTATCACGATGAAGGAGGCTCTGACGGTCAGTGTTCCGATCTTGTCCTCATGCGGTCTTACGATGCTTGTCTCTTAGGGTTTGATTGTGGCGATCTGTAAAATGTGATTGAGTTGTTTTCATATTGGAGGAGTACTGGGAGGGAGGATTTGGTTAGAATGGCAAGGGTTGCTGATGGTTGCGATTGGTGTAAACCGTGTAATGCAGCTGACGAGCCTCGGGATTAATCAGCAATTTGTCACATTCACACATGTGACAATGGAATCGGACAAGTTCATTTGTGTGCGGGAGACGTCGCCTCAAAACAGTGTCGTGATTATTGACATGTCGACGCCGAATCAACCTCTGCGTCGTCCAATCACCGCCGATTCCGCCTTGATGAATCCTACCAGCCGTGTCTTGGCTCTGAAAGGTACGGTTCGGTTTGGTGATGTTATTTGAGGATGATGGATTGTAGATTGTCCGATCTATATGTATACTGTTTAAATCCAGCTCGTATGTTACGCATTGAGTGTTCTTGGAGGTGACGATGAATGGAGAAAAGGCGGAGAAAATAGAATATATGAATGCTAAATGGAAGCGGCAAGGATGTTCGTGTGGAGATCTATTATCAGAGAACTTTTGTTGAGACGAGGCTGGCCTTCAAGCAGTCGTATGGAAATAGTCGGACCTATGGATGGACTTTTGGACTTGAGTAGTATAAATTGAAGTAGTTTAGTTTTAGTTCAGCTGGATACAATGGGGGCGAAATCAATATTTATTGTAGAACTTCGACTAGTTTGATAATCGACGGATCGGTGAAGCGAGAAATGTGTGGATAGCGCCGTTTCATTTTCAAATTCTATGATTCCAGCATCGTTTTTATGGCTGTTTTTTTCTCCTTGGTTATGACGAAATTCCAGTTAAGAGTATCAAGCGATCGCTGCGATTGTAGTTGTCGAATGGGCCTAGAATCTATTGCGGATGATATTCTACAGAGTGGAACTATCACCTTTTTATTTAAACAGTCGAGGAGCTTAATTTCGAGTGTTGAATAGTACGTTGTAGGAATGGTAACTCCGTTCGTAGGTTTTTCCGAAATTACAAAGAGGATAGTGGTTTGCATTTTTTATAGAGATTTCCTTGCAAAAATAGTAACATGTAGTGGATATCTACATTCGCATTTCGATTCTTCAATTGAAATTTGCACTATTCCGCCTCGCATTGAAATAGAGTCGTGAGGCACTATTGCTGGGTATCCTGGCACTATCTACAGCAGCCTTAGACCAGTCTCACAGATAACTTGGGCGTCAGGAAATGATATCAATGACAATGTATATGCAGTATTCATGCTTGTCTCCTGTGTGTTTCAGCTCAAATACCGGGTAGTACGCAAGATCACCTCCAAATTTTTAACATCGAATTGAAAGCCAAGATAAAATCGTATCAAATGCCGGAGCAGGTGAGAATGTAGCGTTAATGGATTAGTCACTGCTGCTGATTTTAATCATGCTTCTCTGCGGAGATTAGAAGTAGCTTAAGAAGTAGATCCATAGCAAGGCAGGAATCTCCATTATTGAATCCGCTCCTTGGTATGGCATTTGTTATCAGGTGGTTTTCTGGAAGTGGATTACTCCAAAATTACTGGGGCTTGTGACTCAAACCTCAGTTTATCATTGGACTATAGAAGGTACGCACCACTTTGCTTCTTTGGGGGCTTGAAGCAAGGGAGGCTCTCACATTGTTTGTGTATTCCTTTAAGGTTGCACCAGGTCCGTGAAGAGTTGGAACATCACTTGAAGCTGTCTGATATATTTGGACCTGTTTCTGCCGTAATGGTGTTTCCTGCATGGTACATGTATTAATTCCGCGCGTCATTTAATTGTCGTTTTCATCACCGATTCCTGTTTCAGGTGAATCTGAACCGGTGAAGATGTTTGAGAGGACGGCAAACTTGACCGGCAACCAAATCATCAATTACAGATGTGATCCCTCAGAGAAGTGGCTTGTATTGATTGGTATAGCCCCTGGAGCACCTGAGGTAAAATGTTATGCTGCTTATTTCCTCCTTAGTAACGAAGAAGAGAATCGGTTGCTTCAAAATTAATGCTGGTCATTTATGAAGTTATTTCCTAACTGCTCTACTCTTGTAACTTGGATTTCGCCAATCTTTCCAGTCTTCTTCTCTGCTTGTCAGTCATCATTTTCTTCTATCAACATTCATTTGGCGCAGTACTTCACTCATATTCTCCTTACGTATCTGTCTGCCAGCGGCCCCAACTTGTGAAGGGAAATATGCAGCTGTTTTCGGTTGACCAGCAGAGGAGTCAAGGGCTAGAAGCTCATGCTGCGTCATTCGCTTCTTACCAGGTGAACAAATTGTTACCTGAGGGCATAGTCGGCTTGTTCTGTAACTTACAAAGCACTAATGGTGCAGTTTTTTTGTTTTTGTTTTTATTTTTCTATATGCGCGGCAATCAATTGTCTAGCTGTGTCATGAATTCTGCAGGCTCCAGAATACGATAAATCTTCTCTTCTCGTTTCTCTTGCCACAAAAATGATTGTTGGCGCTCAGCTAATTTCAATGTTATTTGTCATTGAGCTGGGGGCTCTGCTAGTTTTGTCACTTCTTGAATTTCATGTTAATAGAAACTTCGTGATGAACGCAGGTGGTTGGAAACGATTCTCCATCTCTACTGATTGCATTTTCAACAAAATCTATTTCAGCTGGGCAGCTCACGTCCAAGCTGCATGTTATTGAGCTGGGTGCTCTGCCAGGTTGGTTTAACCTAGACTGATCTACATCTAATTCACATAAAATTTTCTGCACCTAGTTATTATGGCCGGTAATCTAATGTGCAGCGTCTCTACTTTATCTATCGTTCACTATAGGCTATATGCGTGATGATGATCGTGTTAGTAGCCTCCTGCTCTTAAAGTTGCTGTTGCTCCAGTTCCAATCTTTCATCTGGGTACAGATTGACCTGTTCTGATCTACCCCTAATCCTCATGAAAGTTTTATCGGATACAGAAGGCGCATGCAGATCTTAATTGATCCTGGTATGCATTCTAACGTTGACTTCGACATGTTGCTTTGCAGGGAAACCGGGGTTCTCCAAGAAGGCAGCAGATCTGTTTTTCCCGCCTGATTTTGCTGACGACTTCCCCGTTGCAATGCAGGTCTATTTCTATTTGGGCTTTTTATGTTGTTTTTCCTACTTGCGGTTAACTTCAAAATTTTCGGACCTCAACATTAGTGTTTTATCTTTTTGGTACTTTCGATTTTGTGACCGTTCCCTTGTATCCCAGCAGTTCATTCAAGGATGTTTGTCTTTGTTTTGCAGTGGTATTGGTATCCAGTTTATTGTTCTCGATAGAGCTGGTTTGGCCTAATTTGTTGAATTGTCCCGTTTGGCATAATTTTATTCTGGGACTGGAAGGGTGCCGAAGGTCTTGTTATTTGTGATAATCAACTGTGTATAACTTTGACTAACAGATCTCAGCAAAGTACGGTCTCATTTATGTAATCACGAAGCTTGGTCTTCTCTTTGTCTACGACCTGGAAACGGCGACAGCTGTGTACAGAAATCGAATCAGTCCAGATCCTATTTTCTTGACTGCCGATGCCCCAACAGTTGGTGGGTTCTATGCCGTCAATCGCCGAGGACAAGTCCTCCTTGCTACTGTCAACGAGGCTACAATTGTTCCTTTTGTTAGCAACCAGGTATATCATGTTACTTTTTAACCGACTTTTGTTTCCCTATCTCAAGCTTTAGTATCATGTTCCGTGCAGACTTTGGGCTCTTTTCCTCTGATGTTTTCTGCACGACTGGACTGAGATATGGCGTTTTATTGCTGCTTATGGACTTCTTGTTTATTTGTTTCATATTCTCCTCTAACCTTGAATGCCAATTTGTTTTGCCAGCTCAATAACTTGGAGCTTGCTGTGAATCTTGCAAGACGAGGAAACTTACCTGGAGCAGAGGGGCTGGTACGTTTCACTACTATGAATTCAGCAAGTTATTTCGTTAGCGTAAGCTATGGTACTTTTGAGATCTCACATTGCTGTAAACTACATGCAATATTGCTGCAATACACAAGCTTGAGGCTTGCTAAACCGACACTCAAGTGCTCGACTTAATACATTATTTACGAATACATAGGATACATCCGTACTATTGGAAGATGTTGATGTGCTCGTCTTGGTCTAGAGAAGATTTTCAGTCCAACAGGGTCAGTTGCATCTCATGCTACCTAACGCTTTAATACTTGGTTTGAACATCGATAATTATTCCAGTCCTCATCTTCTTTGCAACTCTCTAAATGCTGGCCTATGATTGAGTTTAAATGTGACAACGATGAATCTTGACCTAGGAACAGTGGAGTCTCATTTAGTAATATTGATTACCTGAATTGCAGGTCGTACAACGTTTTCAAGAGTTGTTCTCCCAGATGAAGTACAAGGAAGCAGCAGACCTTGCAGCAGAATCACCTCAAGGCATTCTTCGAACTCCTGATACAGTTGCCAAGTTTCAAAGTGTCCCAGTACAGCCAGGACAAACATCACCGCTATTGCAGTACTTCGGAACCTTGCTGACCAAGGGGAAGTTGAACGTATTTGAGTCTTTGGAGCTTTCACGGCTTGTTGTGAATCAAAACAAGAAAAACCTACTGGAAAATTGGCTGGCTGAGGACAAGCTTGAATGTAGCGAAGAGTTGGGTGATCTTGTTAAAACCGTGGATAATGACATGGCACTAAAGATCTACATCAAGGCCAGGGCTACGCCGAAGGTGGTGGCGGCCTTCGCGGAGCGTGGTGAATTTGACAAGATTTTAATCTACTCCAAGCAGGTTGGGTATACTCCTGATTATCTTTTCCTATTACAGTCGATCCTGCGTTCAGACCCTCAGGCTGCTGTGAACCTCGCGCTTATGATGTCCCAGCTGGAAGGTGGTTGCCCTGTGGACTACAATGTCATCACTGACTTGTTTCTCCAGCGCAACATGATAAGGGAGGCAACTGCTTTCCTTTTGGATGTTTTAAAGCCCAATCTTCCAGAGCATGCCCTGCTCCAGACCAAGGTTTTAGAAATTAATCTGGTTACATTTCCAAACGTGGCTGATGCAATCTTGGCGAATGGCATGTTCAGTCATTATGACCGCCCTCGAGTTGCTCAACTTTGTGAGAAGGCTGGTCTTTACGTGCGTGCCCTTCAGCATTATACAGAGTTAAATGATATCAAGCGTATTGTTATCAACACCCATGCAATCGATCCACAAGCTCTGGTCGAGTTTTTTGGCACCCTGTCAAAGGAATGGGCCTTGGACTGCATGAAAGAGTTGCTTCAGGTGAACATGCGTGGAAATCTACAAATCATAGTTCAGGTGGCTAAGGAATACGCTGAGCAATTGGGTGTTGATTCCTGTGTGAAGCTGTTTGAGACTTTCAAGTCTTTTGAGGGTTTGTACTTTTTCCTTGGAGCTTATTTGAGTTCAAGCGAGGAACCTGAAATTCACTACAAATATATCGAGGCTGCTGCAAAGACCGGTCAAATCAAAGAAGTTGAACGCGTTACGAGGGAGTCCAATTTCTATCCTCCCGAGAGGACCAAGAATTTCTTGATGGAATCAAAGCTACCGGATGCAAGGCCTCTTATCAATGTTTGCGACCGTCATGGTTTTGTGCCAGACCTTACTCATTACCTCTATGTGAACAACATGCTTCGTTATATTGAAGGTTATGTGCAGAAGGTCAACCCTCAGAACGCACCATTAGTGGTGGGACAATTGTTGGATGATGACTGTCCTGAGGACTTCATCAAGGGTTTGATCCTATCTGTACGCTCTCTGCTTCCAGTAGAACCATTGGTTCTTGAGTGTGAAAAGAGGAACCGTCTGCGGCTGCTGACACAGTTTTTGGAGCACCTTGTAAGCGAAGGGAGCCAAGATGTGCATGTGCACAATGCTTTGGGAAAAATCATCATCGATACCAACAACAATCCTGAACATTTCCTCACAACCAATCCCTACTATGACTCCAAGGTTGTTGGCAAGTACTGCGAGAAGCGTGACCCAACACTTGCTGTAGTTGCGTATAGACGTGGCCAATGTGACGACGAGCTTGTTGAAGTGACCAACAAGAACTCTCTCTTCAAGCTTCAAGCTAGGTAAATATGACTTATTTTTGAGCTCCTTTCTTTTAATAAGTCTGTGTTCTGCGTAGTGGGGCTGGCCATTTGAAAATTCTACATGACGAACTACCTCATATTTATATTGGCATGAAGTGTGTGTTTCTCGTGAGGGTTGAGTGTGACAGGAACAACTTCACAATCTTAAAATGCGATTAGGTACTTTCTGATCACCTGTTTATCTGATATTGGCACTTCGCAGATATGTGGTGGAGCGCATGGAGCCTGACTTGTGGTTGAAGGTTCTGACTGAAGAGAATCCCTGTAGAAGGCAGCTCATCGATCAGGTGGTGTCTACTGCTCTTCCAGAGAGCAAAGATCCAGAGCAGGTTTCGGCCACTGTCAAGGCTTTCATGTCTGCAGATTTGCCGCATGAGCTGATTGAGTTACTAGAGAAGATTGTTCTACAGAACTCCGCCTTCAGTGGCAACCCCAACCTTCAGAACCTGCTCATTGTTACTGCAATTAAGGCTGACACAACTCGGGTCATGGATTATATTCACCGTTTGGATAACTTCGACGGTCCTGCTGTGGGTGAGATTGCAGTGGCCGCAGACCTTTATGAGGAAGCATTTGCAATTTTCAAGAAGTTCAATCTCAACGTGCAAGCTGTAAATGTCCTTCTGGACAACATTGGCAGCATACAGCGTGCTGTGGAGTTTGCTGATCGCGTTGAAGAAGATGAGGTTTGGAGCCAGGTGGGTAAGGCCCAATTGAAGGAAGGACTGGTCAGCGATGCGATTGAGTCCTTTATCAAGGCAAATGATGCCACTCAGTATAATGAAGTTATCGACGTGGCATCTAATGTCAGAGCGTATGAGGATCTCGTGAAATACTTGAACATGGTTCGCAAGAAGGTGAAGGAGGCGAAGGTAGATAATGAGTTGATCTTTGCATATGCCAAGCTTAACCGATTGGATGACATTGAGGAGTTTATTGTCACTCCCAACCTTGCAAACTTGCAAACTGTTGGAGACCGTCTATTTGATGAAGAGTTGTATGAAGCCGCCAAAATCATCTTCACGCACATTTCCAACTGGGCTAGACTTGCTAGCACTCTTGTCAAGCTTCACCAGTTTCAAGCAGCTGTGGATGCAGCCAGGAAGGCCAACAGCGCTCGGACATGGAAGGAAGTCTGCTTTGCTTGTGTGGATGCCGAGGAATTCCGCCTGGCCCAAATCTGTGGTCTCAATGTCATTGTCCAGGTATGGATTGTCTTCCGATTTTGCATTATGCAATCAGCTCTTTTGAGTTTGTTATGTGCAATAACCAAAGGGGATTGGGGTTATACTCTGTATTTTGTTACCAATAAACATTGCTTTCTACGAAGTTGACAGATGGCTTTTTCTTAGAAGAAGATCGTGCAAAGATGTGCACTGACTTCTTTCCTGGAAAAGCAAAAGTAGATGCCTAAATATGGTTGTAAAAATCTTTGCAGGTTGACGATTTGGAAGAGGTCAGCGAATATTACCAGAACAGGGGTCGTTTTGATGAGCTCATCTCTCTTATGGAAAGTGGGCTCGGGTTGGAGCGTGCCCACATGGGTATCTTCACGGAACTTGGCACTTTGTATGCCAGATATCGACCAGAGAAGCTCATGGAGCATCTCAAGTTATTTGTAACCCGCATCAACATTCCAAAGCTCATCCGTGTGTGTGACGAGCAGCAACATTGGAAGGAGCTTACGTACTTGTACATTGCATATGACGAGTTTGATAACGCCGCAGCAACCATGATGAGCCATTCTCCCGAAGCATGGGATCACATGCAGTTTAAGGATGTTGCTGTTAAGGTTGCGAACGTGGAACTGTACTACAAGGCTGTGCATTTCTACCTCGAGGAGTATCCTGAGCTGATCAACGACTTACTCAATGTCTTGGCAGCACGTGTTGATCACACACGGGTTGTAGATATTATGCGAAAGGTATTTGGACTTAATACACATCCTTCGAGTTCTTTGTGTTCTTGTTGATGCTTCCTCTCTGTACCCGGAATTATAAATTCCAAGCTGAATGTGCCACATCAACAGAATTGCTTGATTCTTACCGTTGATTGATTTTCTGCAGGCCGGACACCTTCCACTGGTGAAGCCATACATGGTAGCCGTACAAAGTGCCAACAACGCTGCAGTAAACGAGGCTTTGAACAACTTATACATTGAAGAGGAGGATTATGAGCGGCTCAGGGAGTCTATTGATATGTATGATAACTTCGATCAGATCACAATGGCGCAAAGGGTACCTTTTCTGTACTTCACCCAAATATGTTGGATGATGTTCTCAGTAGGGCAGTTGTTTGTGATTTATTATGTAAATCTCTGGACCTTCGTTTTATTCACACAGTTCATTAGACGTAAGTCTTAATATTCTCCCCTCTCCTACAGATTGAGAAGCATGAGCTTTTGGAAATGCGCCGCGTTGGAGCTTACATCTACAAGAGAGCCGGCAGATGGAAACAATCCGTGGCTCTGTCCAAGAAGGACAACTTATACAAGGATGCAATGGAGACCTGCTCGCAGTCAGGCGACCGTGACCTTGCTGAGGAACTGCTTACATTCTTTGTAGACAAGGTCAGACAATTGTCTGTTTATTGCTGCATTGCGGAAACTTTTTGAGAATGTTTCTGGCTACTGATGTACGTTGACCTTTGTGTGTTGATTTCTCTGAGCTTCTGAAAATTCTCTAATTTTGCTTCTGTACTCCGGTGCACAGGGCAAGAAAGAGTGCTACGCTGCTTGCTTGTACACTTGCTATGACCTCATCCGTGCCGATGTTGCGGTTGAGTTGGCATGGATGCATGGCATGATGGACTTTGCTGTACCATACTTGCTGCAGGTGCGAAACTTCGGTGGAATCTGAGCCTTGTCTTTGAACCCGCTTATTTCTTGCAAACATGGTTGCTTATCATCTCTACTCTATTGGGAAATGGTTGCTTTATTGGGGATTTTCTTGGTGAGTCATAGTGTCTAACATGATCTGCACTTGGGCCATGTAGTTCTTGCGTGAGTACTCCACAAAGGTGGATGAATTGGTTAAGGACAAGTTGGAAGCAAATGAAGAGAAGAAATCGAAGGACCAAGAAGAGAAGGAAGTAGTGGCTCAGTCGGTAATGTCCTTTGCCTCCTTTATTCATTCTTTAAGTATATGCTTCGTATATTTCTTGATACTTCTAAGTTTCTGGCATCTGCATCTGTAAACATGTGTTGTATGAATTCAGGTGTATGTAAACATTTTAGATGCAATCCTCACAAGTGTGACTTTTGACTTGCGCAGAACATGTATGCTCAGCTCCTGCCTCTGGCTCTACCTGCTCCTCCGGTTGCTGGTATGCCAGGCATGGGTGGAGGTATGCCAGGTATGGGTGGGGGTATGCCAGGTTACGGTATGCCAAGTATGTCGGGTTATGGCATGCCTCCTATGAGCGGGTATTAAACTGCTGAGAGCCTGTAAATTTTCAAGCGAAGACTTCCGTGTGATCCTGGGTGGTGGACAATGGATGCCCTGCAGCACCGGTGAGTGATGAGTGATTCATTCGGTTGAGACATTTCGTTGCATTTTATTTGGAGCATGCTCCTGGTCATGCATGTCTTATAATAAGAATGTTGCTCCATCTATTCTTTTGTAGATTTCAGCCCGGTTAGTAATATCTAGAGAGGCCGACAGTGGTTGCATTGGCATCATCCTGTCATAAGACGTATATGAGTTTGATGCTAAGAGTTTTTGTGGGATTTGACGGGATAGGAGAGGGTAGTTTAGGTCATTTTCATATCCATATTCATTTTCGTGCGTGGATCTTACTGCACATATGTAGATCAGTGAACTTTTCAGCAGCTTCACTTGAAGTGGAGAGATTTTTCCTTCTTTGTGTAGCGGTATGTGCTAGTTTGAACTCAGCCTTTGGGGCTAGGTTTCTATCTGCGATGCAATAAATTTTCTGAAGTTGCTTAAAATCATGCATATATGGTTGAGAATTGAGTCCAAACTTTCAGTGCATGAACAGGATTAGATTCCTTTATGTTGTTATTAACGCAACACTGTCGTTTTTCTGATTGAAATTTTTGGCAAACATTCCATCCTCATGTGCTTCGTGTGAAGCATAACAGACCGTTGGCTGAACCTCGACCTGCTTGAATCTGAGGAGAATTCAGCTAATCTTGATTATATTTTGAATGCTATGTGCTTGTTTTAGGTATTCGGTAATCACTCCAAACCGCTGACGATAGATTTGACCGTACTTGAGCATCAAATTTTCATAGCTTCTGATTTGCAAACAACTGCTGATTAACAATCACTAGTACTATTGGTAGGTCATAAGTCATTGCCCTCTCAGAATGATATATAATGTCAATGACATTAATTATATACCTCGCACATAAGGTTTTTACTATTGTGTTAGTGTTTTCCATCTCAAATGTTAACTTGTCATTTGATTGGACTTTCATGAGTAATGTAGCAACTTTTTTAGTTTTCACTTGGGTAATCTTCAATATTTGATTCTGCATTATTACGACACATTCAATAACAGCAAGCATTGAAATGGGATTTTGGACCTTAAAGTGGAATATTAGAACTTAGAATGTCTCTATTCTGGAACCTATAATGATGAAAAACTCACACGTCTTCCTTTTCAAATTAGTTTCCTTTCTTTGAAAAAAAAAATTCACTAGTCACTACCGGTAGGGTGGCACATTCTTGAAGGTAAAAAGAAATACTTTTGCAATAGGACAACCTCGCAAGGAAGGATCACCTAGTTGGAACAATGACTTGATTGTCACATGAAATACCATTTCACCAAGATTTTAGATTTGTCCCTTTATAACCTCAAAATACATATCTTAAGCAGGGTTTTTTTTTTATCATTTTTTAGGAAGTGCCAAAGTGGTGATTTAAAATGTTATAGTGGTGCTCCATATTTCAACATTCATCCACATATTGGATAGAAAATATCACACTAACACATATTATATGTCTATAATTTGGTTTTCATCCACAATTTGGCAATTTCATCCAAGTTTTTTTAAAACTTTGAAGCTTTTTGGCAATTTCATCCAAGTAATCTTGTTTTTTTCCTATAGGCTTGATGCCAGTCAAAAATATTGGTGCAATTTTGCCCCAAATCGCCAGAAAAAGAAACCTTGATCTTAAGTGCACAATAACAAACATGGCTACACTAACAAGCACATAGGTTATAAAAGGCTATGTTCCTATAGCATTTACTAGCTTTTCAACTGGCACTAGAAGAAACCCATGTTTATTTTCATGGATTTTTTTGGACGTCCACTTTTATTATGTTACAATTGATGTTAAAACTAACATTTTAATGTTATGTTTGATGTCAAAATTAGCATTAGGAAAAATATGGGGCCCCAATAAGGCCCTAAGTTTGGGGGGGTCCCTAGCCATGGGAACCTGATTCCCAATAAAATCATGCGCAAGCTCAAGTGGCATCATTGATGCCACCTCAATTTTTTCAAATGTTTTTATTAAAATCAAAAAAAATCAAAAAAATTTCTTGTTTTGCTCTAAGACTTTTTTTTTTGGATTTTTTGGATTTTTTGGATTTTTTTAATTAATTTTTTTTGGCCTTTTGTAGGGGTTGGTTCCCCAGATCAAGAACAAAACTTATGGAGGGCTAGATTTGTTTATAAAAACCTTATGGACCCCCATATTTTTCCTAATACATCATAATGTTATGTTTGATGTCATTGCTAACATGAAAAAAAGTGGACGTCCACAAAAATCCGTCAAGAAAAGCACAAGTTGCCTCTAGTGTGGGTTGCCTACTGTACTATTATACTCAAACTTCTCCAACGTAGCTCCTCTTGATGCAAAGCCTCCTTTTGTATTGTCAAGATTCAACAAAGAAATGATTGGTATGATGCCATTCAAGGCCGGGCCACGCAAAAAGAAATTGGCATTTCAGAACGACATTTTGTGCAAAACAAGTGGTCACTTTTTCTGTTTCATGTAAAAGCAGATTCTCAAATTTTTTATGTTTGTTCAAAACTGGCAACTTTGAGAGTTCTCAAACTCCAACCTCCTACTCTAGAATGATGGAGAAGTTATCTTAGTAGAACAATAAATGAAACTTTTGAATAGTGATTGTCTCCCAATTTTCCAAAAGTACAAGTTACTTCTTCATCCATTTCAAACCGGCTGTTTTGGCCTGTGTGGCCCCGGCATCAAGCTCTTGCCTACATACAAGAAACAACAGTATCCAACTACAGTATTTTGTGCAAAAACAGGTACCGAATACAGAATCGGAAGAGGAGGACAATTCCATCCAGAACAGATGCCGACATTCCTTCCAAAGTATCTCTTCTCCATATCTTCTCCATAACACAGCTGAATTCTCTACTCCGAAGAAAACCCACCTTACAGTGCACATGCATTTAAACCTAAAGGATGTTGCTGTTTTGTATATGGACTCCCGTGTTGTATACGGATGGGGTAGATAGCACGTGAATTCATTGAAGCTGTAAATTTCAAGCCAAGTCAGAAACATAATACTGGTCAATTAGGAATTTTTGAAATTTTTTTGACATTTGTTGTAAAGTTTTTTTTCAAGTACTAAATGGTTCTCCTACAAATACATACAACACTTCTGGTGGGCAACAACTTTAGGGGTTAAACGGAGGTGCAGGGATGATCATAGACCTTGAAAGATCCGCCCCAACCACGCACCTCTTGCAGCTCTTCCACCAAACCATGAAACAGAAGCAATCAATCGATGGTTCTCCAACTCCATAGCATCACTCTGAGATCCCTTACCAATTCGCTTCTCTCAGCATGCGATGCGGTGCCGGCGTTGTCTACAACGAAGCGATCCATCCACTTACACGCTCTCATTAGGGTTGACCAAATTGGTACCGAATTCATTCTATCGATTTCTGCGTATTTCTTTGATGCTCGAGTGTTGGAGAATCTCTTTTGAGGATTAAAGTTTCTGGTTCTATTATAAATCGTACGATTCTGTTGGCGATGGCGATGGCGAAATACGCGGCCAATTATGCGCCACTCACACCCATTACGTTTCTGGAGCGGACGGCCATGCTCTACGGCGATCGCACTTCGATTGTTTATGGCGACCTGCGATGGACGTGGGCGCAAACCATGGAGCGTTGTCGCCGCCTCGCGTCCAAAATCTCGCAGCTCGTCTCCGTCGGCCAAACGGTGCAATTCGTTTTCCTTCCTTTTTGTCTTCACTTTTTGAATCTTATGAATTTTTAGGGTTTAGGGTTTAGGGTTTAGGGTTTAGGGTTTTTGCGGATGTGTAGTGAAGGAGAGAAGCACATTTGGTTTTTATGAAATTTTGGGTATTTTTTTTATCACTAAAATGCTTCATTAAGGTACTTGAGTAGAGATTCTTTTCTGAAAGGTTTTTGAGAGTTTTGGTGGTTTGGAAGATCCACATTCATATGCGCTGTATCTTCTCCCATTGTCTTGTAATAAGTGGCCCACTGCAAAAACTCATGTTTTTTCCTAATCGTTGTAAGTAGGTTGTGGAGATTTTTCATTGGGCCCAATTTTTAAGTAGGTTGCAACGAACATATACAATAGTGAGCGTTAGAGTTGGAATTTCGCTGGTGGATAGAATTTTGGATGATACACTTGTCTCATCTAAAAAGAAAACAGAACTTTGATGTCCCTCTTTTAGCTACATGCAAGTTTGTCTTCCTTTAATAACAAGGAGAGAGTCTCAAAGGGGATCCAGAAAACAAAGAAAGTTCTCAAATTCTAATCCCTTCCCCTTAATCTGAAGTAAAGCACTGTAAGCAACCATGTCATTGACTATTCTATCTTTTGGGGTTTTTGAAGAATTTACTTTTGAAAACCTAGTTTTTTTGTTTTCTAGCATAAAGTTTGTTCCACTTTTGACGCCCCTAATGTTCATCATTGTTTGTGACGATATAAAAGTTGAATCCTACAATATGATCGATGAAAATGCAATAACAAAACATGAGGTTCCAATGGGCCACGTATTGTGAGATAGAGGAAATACATTGCTGTATGGAGAATTTGTTGGTTAGCCACACTAAGGTGGGAGCACCCATTTCTACCAACGCTCCATACCCAATTATTAGGGTGTGCTATTTCCATTATAAGCAAGGATAGGTGCTTTGGAATGCGTTTTTCTGTCCTCTTCAAGATTGGGGTCACTTAAGTCATGCCACATGTCCCAAAGTGAGGTAGAAAGTAATGAGCTAAAAGTAGTTCAGCTAGTATTGGAATTGCATACATCTGAACATTGGCAATGGGTTTGGAACACTTTTAGACTCCCAAAATTCACAGTAGTTTCAATTTTGCAAATAAAATTATGAAAAATTTGCAATCCCAATATTTCTTATCTTCCTACATGGAAAAAATATTTTTTGCCTCAAAATCTTTGTAATTTTTTGCAGAATTGCTTAAGTTATCGGATATGGGTGCTTCCACCTTAGTAAGATGGCTCAAGCTCTTCTTTCGTTTTTTCAAGTGTCCATCTTGTTGCCGCACTTGCTCGCCGTGTACAAGATGAACTTACATATAGTAAATGCTGGACATAGCTATAGCGTAAAGTTGTAATTATTTGAAATTCTTGGAGGCAAATCACTAAGACTTCACTATTGTACAATAAATTGCACGCTTGCTTTTTTTGTAATATGCAAAATTGTACATAATGATAAAGATAGTGAAAGTCCCATGATGTATTGTTTTTCCCAATTTACCTATAAGCATCTTTAACCCTTAAACAACCATAGGGCTTAGTATTTAGGTTGCCGTACAATTGGCATTTGCTACCAATAAGAAGTTTGAATTTGGGATCTCAAGTAGATCACTAGAACCGCTTTGATCCATTCTCCAACTTCTTTGTTGATCTCAAATGTAGTAAAGGTGCAAATCTATTCCAAGTACAAAAAAATACCTCATATTGTATTGTAGTAGTTGAGTAGATCGTTAGAACTGCTTTGATCTATTCTCCAACTTCTTTGTTGATCTCAAATGTAGTAAAGGTGTGAATCTATTCCAAATACAAAAAAAACACCTCATATTGTATTAGTTGCAGCGGCACATTCAGACATTTAGGGATTAAGATGGCTCAAGCTCTTCTTTCGTTTTTTCAGGTCTCCATCTTGTCGCCGAACTCGCCCGCCGTGTACGAGATGAACTTCGGCGTTCCCATGGCACGAGCAGTGCTCAACTCCATCAACTCCCGCCTGGACGCGCGCACCATCGCCGTGCTGCTCGCCCACAGCCAATCCCGGGCGGTGTTCGTGGACTCGCAGCACCTGCAGCTCGTGCAGGAGGCTCTTCGCATGTGGTTGTCCTCTCCCGATGCTCCAGAGACTCAGCCTCAGATTGTTGTTATTGAAGACAGGCTGGATACGGGCAGGATCAGTTTCAAGACGTTTCTTCCCGGGTGGGGAGTGCTCGTGGAGTACGAGGAGTTGCTTCAAAGTGGAGACCCTGCATTTCCGATTCAGTGGCCGGAAGACGACTGGGAGACCATTTCTCTGAACTACACCTCCGGTACTACCTCTCGCCCTAAGGGCGTCCTCTACCACCACAGGTAACCCCACATATCCACCCTCTCTCAATCCAATATAATCAATTCTTACCCTGAACCATGAACCCCCCTTGGTATGTGTACATCAACATACAGACACCAAAACCATGATTTTGGAATAGAACCTTAGTCCCTTCTCTCTACACTAAATAGTGCATGTAGGTTGCCTCAACAATTAGGTTGCCTCACCTTGGAAAGTTTACCTCAAGACTCATCTCTTGGCCACTTGGGAGGTGCATGCTACTCTCTAAATACTAGGATTTCACATGGGCCTTGACGTGGCTAGTTTGTTTTTATGCAGAGTCGTTGTTATTGCCAAGTCCTTATTGTTGTCAAAAACTGTTTATTGCAGTAATGATTGATGAAAATTATTCAAGTATCAATAAGTATTTGTATAGTGAAGAATGTCAAAAAACTAGTGTGGGGCAACCTACATGCACTATTTTAGTGTACCTCATCCCATTGTGCCCACTGTTCACAAATGTGACTTGGTTTAGCAATTTTTCTACCAATCCTTTTTTCTCTCACTGTGAAATGCCAGAGTTTTAAAGTTCGGATTCTTTAGCACATTCAGGAGTATTTCTAGCCACTTGAGCTGGGAACCACAAAAAAAAACAAAAAAAAAGAGGTTACATTTGGGATCACTGATGATGAGGGGTGTAATGTCAGGGGAGCGTACCTGTGTCCGCTAATTATAACGCAAGCGTGGGGGATGCGAGACGAGTCGGTGTACCTGTGGACGCTGCCCATGTTCCACTGCAACGGATGGGGCTTCGTGTGGGGCATGGCGGCCATCGCCGGCACCAACGTGATTCTGCGCAACGTCGAAGCCAAGGCCATCTACGACCTGATATCTACACACAAAGTCACGCATCTCTGCGGAGCGCCCGTGGTGCTCAACCTGATCGCCAACGCAGCGCCGCACGAGAGAAAGCCTCTTCCGGGACCAGTGGCCGCGTTCACAGGTGGCGCTCCACCGCCTCCGTCGGTGCTGAGCAGCATGGAGGACAAGGGCTTCTCCGTCGTGCACTCGTACGGTCTCACCGAGACCTTCGGTCCAGCGCTCGTGTGCACGTGGAAACCCGAGTGGGACCGCTTGGACGCCTCTCAAAGAGCTCGCATCAACGCTCGCCAAGGCGTTGCACATGTTGGTCTGCAAGGAGCTGATGTGCTGCACCCGCGCACCTTGCAGCCCGTGTTGCGTGATGGCAAGCAAATGGGTGAGATCATGATACGGGGCAGCACCGTCATGAAGGGCTACTTCCGAGACGCCGACGCCACCAGGTAAAGAATAAATAATGCCCCCTGTTTGCTAGAAATTTACACCTCACTCCCACATTGTCATCAACTACTCCCCTCTGTCCCTCTAAAAACGTCCAAAATACTTCCTTGTGAAGGGATTAACTGTGTCAAATACTCCCTCTAAAAACGTCCAAAAGTTTCCTTGCAAAGGATTAACTGTGTCAATTACTCCCTCTAAAAACGTCCAAAAAACTTCCTTTGTGAAGGATTAACTGGGTCAACTACTCCCTCTGTCCCTCTAAAAACGCCCAAAAAGCTTCCTTGTGAAGTATTAACTGGGTCAACTACTCCCTCTGTCCCTCTAAAAACGCCCAAAAAGCTTCGTTGTGAAGTATTAACTGGGTCAACTACTCCCTCTGTTCCTGTAATAATGCCCAAAAAGCTTCCTTGCAAAGGATTTTCTGTGTTTTTAGTCTTTGTGCAAGCGACACATGCATTCTAAATTCAATATATCATCTACCAAATATATGCAAAATCTCTAGTGTTGATGTTGCCGTTTGGGCACCCAAAATCCATGCAAAAAGTACCATATTTGTGCATTTTGCATTTTGCGAGCTTCTCATTATTGATCATTTAAAGATTAGTAGCAACAATGGGTTCCTCATATGGACAAGGCCAAGCTTGCTAAGAGAGGAATGCTCTCTAATTGCTTAACTTGCCCCCATGAGATCATTGAACATGACAAATGCTGAGAAAGCGTTTGAAATTAGCAAAAAAGAGCTTTTTTTTAGTGGTACAAGAAATGTGTCTAATTTGGAACTTTTTAGAGGGACAGAGGGAGTACCCTGTTTGCTAGAGTTCAAACCTCACACCCACATTGTCAATTACCCCATTTAAATTGAAGTTGCACGAATCCCAGTCCTTTATATCTTAGGGGCGGTTCACACTTCACTCCACGTCCACTGATGTCTCAGAATTCGAAAGGCTGGTAGTCGAAAGTCGGGACTTGGCAATGCTCCAAGTCTCACGTCCCAGTTGACTGGCAGGGTTTTTTTTGGAAGTTTTCGCACCAAGAAGGTAGGACTGCACTCAAAGGTTTGGGTTTGGGTAAACCATTTTGCTGGACCCAACTTTCGGCCCAAGTCCCACCAATATTTTTTGCATAAAATGTTCATGACTTTCTTTAGAACTCCCTATTGCCCTTAATAACCCAACTAAGCTGGAATCTGGCGTTGAAGTGGAGATGGGACGTGGGACGTAGTGTAAAACGCCCTTTACTGTAGCTATTTCCTAAACTCTTCCAACACTTCCACTATCTTACTACCTACTAGTGTCCATTAACGTGAACCAATCTGTTCTTTTTCTTATGAAAGGCGGATATCTGGGCAAACGTGTTACGGGTGCTGGTGGAGATGCTTTCACTACAAGAGAACAATGTCAATTTGGACATTTTCTGTAGATTCAGACATATTGATTTGGACATTTTTTATCACTTTGGACGTTTTTTTTGTCATTTTGGACACATTTAGTCAATTTGAACAGTTCTTGTAGTGTTTTCTTGCACATTTCCAGCGTCTTGATCTTCTTCTTCGACTCCTTCTGGATACGCAAGTCTGGCCATTAAATTTCACTAATTTGGTGGGTTTCACCGGTTTGGGCTTGTGCAGGCAGGCGTTTGAGGGAGGGTGGTTCCACACGGGTGACCTGGCAGTGATCCACGGCGACGGGTACATCGAAGTGAAGGACCGGTCGAAGGACATCATCATCTCCGGAGGGGAGAACATCAGCTCCATTGAGGTGGAGTCCGTGTTGTTCAAGCACCCGGCTGTGATGGAGGCTGCCGTGGTGGCGCGGCCTGACAAGCAGTGGGGCGAGTCGCCGTGTGCGTTTGTGACGTTGCGGGAGTCTGCCAAAAACGTGACCACTGCAGAGGACCTTGTTGCGTATTGTCGGCAGAACATGCCCAGGTATTACGTGCCGAAAACCATTGTGTTCTGTGACTTGCCCAAGACCTCCACTGGGAAGGTGCAGAAGTTCAAACTCCGAGAGCAGGCCAAGGCGCTGAGTCACGCTTCTGTAAGAGCAGCCAGTAAGTTGTAGTCTGCGGTGGTTTGTCTGTTCTGTGAATACGGCTTTGTTGTAAATTAATGATGTAATTATACTAACCCGATCTAATTGCACTTACTGCTCTTTGAGGATTAATGTGCTTGCTAATTCACTCTAACGTGTGTGCATAACTTGAGTTATGGTAGTTGTCCAACAAGGTTTCTAGGTTCTTTAGATATATACTTAACTCCTCAAGGCCCAAGGGGACCAAAACTGTCCTTCCTTGTTTGTAATTTGGGATGCCTAAATTTTCTTCATGATTAATTATAATGATTTTTTTTTTAAAGTTCTTGTTGAAGTCTTGTTTTAGTCTCAAAAGTCTGATTTTGAAAATGACTAATTATGATAAGATTTTGTGCAAGGGTGTCCATTGCAAATCTTCACTTTCTAGTGTTGAGAGCTCTTGGAAATGAGCCTCAAGTACACTAGAACTTGGAGAAACAATCACATTTGAAACTTAATTGAAAAAGTTGTAGAGTAGATTTTAAGAACCCGTAAATGGATTAGGGTTACACTTGTTGTATTTTACACACTCATATTTTTTTGGTATCCTCAATTTTAAATTTGAGATGTGAAAAGAGGATTGAAAGGCTTCAAATCACTTTCACAGTTTTAACACCCTCGTGATCAAAAGTTGTAATCTTTCAATCCATAAGTAATATTGTTGTGTTTTCTTTTTCCTATGTGATCTCTAACATATCTAGTTTGGATTTGTACGGTTACAATTTAAATAAAGTTGATGCAACTTATCAAAATGTTGACATTTTGTTCATCCAAAAACAGATTCTGAGATACGTGCATGGGCCTTGAGGGGTTAAGATTCATTATTAATGTGTAACCATAACATCTGCACGTAGAGAGGCTTACTACACTAGACAAAACTAAAGGAATGGCAATGAAGTGGAAGCATGTCATTAGTTTGACAAGAAGAATTTGCTCACGCTGCACGGATTGATAACAAAGCTTCAGTTGGTAGAACGTGTGTTTGTTGAGCATTATCTCTTCTTCGCCACAGGTTTCTTGTTTATCGAAGATCTGGAACCTTTCCGAAGGGATGATTTCTTTTCTGGTTTCTCTAATTTACGTTCTTCGCCCCAGAACAACTCCCCACCTTTTGGACCCCAAGCTGTATCCCAGTAACATCCCGTGCAATCAGCGTAGTCGTTGACTAACCGACTGCATTGTACTGAACGGATTTCTTTCTTTCCGCCACTGCCATCATCCTTTGGAGGGAACAGCAATGATCGCAGGAACTTCTGTTGTCACACAGACAGTTCGTGCAGTTTTAGTCAGTCCATTCCTCGTATGCAAATAGAAACATTACTTATGATCAATGGTACCAACAGAAGGTCCGTTCAAGGTAGGAGCACCCATAAGCGTCATTTCTGAAATCTTGGAAAATTTGTGGAAGTGAATAGATGTAATGACAAGAATGTACAACATGTGAACATGAATTCTTAAAAGTGGTTATGGGTGCAATGGCAGTTTGCTCTTTAAAAATTCATAACTTATTCTCACAGTATCCAAATAATACATTTGAAAGTGCAAACTCATTTTTTTCTGTTCCTAATAAGATCCTATAATTTGCTAATTGTTTATTAATATTCATCATGTTCAAAACCCTTAGTTTGACGTTTATGGGTGCTCCTACCTTAAGGCTTGGAGGATTTTCTCAAATTAGTCAATCCTTAAGGTAGGAGGCTTTGATTCAGCTCAGGCTCTAAAATGGATCACCTTGTACAGACAATGTACATTTGAAGAGGTGATCCATTTTAGAGCCCTATGCCATTTCAACTTCAAAATTTCATAATTAATTCCACAAAGTTCCAACAAATATGACACTACTTGGGTCAGATGCCAATTCCTCTTGTCTTTGAAGGAAAATTTACTAAAAAATATTTCAAGAAATTTCACTTCCCCAAAATTCAGTTTCAGTCCTTAGATGATCCATTTACGAGCCTCCTACCTTAGTACCAAAAGTGATTGCTTCCAAGTTTTGAAGTGGAGTGTTCACAAACCTTCAAAGCAGGTATTGAAATATATAAAAGAGGAAACGATATTTTGTACTTTTTTGGATGACGAGTATTAGTTTGAAGTTTTATAACGATTAGCTCTAAGCTTCTGAAAAGAACTTGTGGTTTATTTTTTAAAATTCACGAGAAAGCACCTCTATCATCTTCGGAGACGTCGTCGGAGTGAAGCGCTCGATTACCACACCATCTTTGCCGATGACAAACTTGGCAAAGTTCCACTTGATATTGTCTCGATAAAATCCTCGGATGCCACCCCTAGTGGCTTTCAAAAACTTGTATAAAGGATGCTGGTCGGGCCCGTTCACCTCAATCTACCCCAGCATGGTTCATGTCCCTGTCAAGCTTGAAGATAGACACTTTGAACAGCTATGGATGCAAATCTTCAGAATTTTACACCTGTTAATTACTACTGCAAATATCAACAGATAGCTTGCATGCTTCAGGATTTGAAGTACAGGAACTCCGTCAAAAGCTCACAAAATTGAATTTACATGTGACATAATTAAAAACTGGACGTGTTGGATGGCAATGTTGGTTTGCTTAAAAAAGCCCAGTTTAACGTTTGTTTATAGTTTCATTACTTTCTTATAAAATGTAAACGTACCTTTTCGAAGAGAGGAAAGGTTCCGCCGTATTTTTCCTCAACAAACTCCTTAATCTGTGCGTTTGTACCGGGCTCCATTTCTGCGAACTGATTACATGGGAATGCCAAAACCTCAAGCCCTTCACATTGGCACCCAAGACATGACTCAGGATCAGATAACAAGAATAAAAAAACACTTGTTAGATTGACAAAGTTGGTAATGAAACACTCTATTGTTAAGCTTATACAACATAAGATCGTCAATAAATAATGTCACATCAATGTTGACTTTCATGCTGCCAATGTACATTACCAATTTCATGTTCATGATACTATCATTACTCTAATATTATGTGAACCTGATGCTTATTCAGAACTTTGACACTTGAATTGGGGATCAAAACTGACGCAACTGAGGAAAATAAAATTGTGATAGGTAAGATACCATCGTTCTTGTACTTGTCATAAATCTCTTGTAGTTCGGTGTAGTTGCGGTGTGTGAGCCCACTGAAGACAAATGCCACAAACATGCCAGGTTAAAAACATGTTGATGCCAATTAAAAAACCATGATTAAATCTTAACAAGGAAGCTGTAAAATAATGAAATTCCTATCAGAGTTTCAGAACATTTATGTGACAGCTAAAGAATCGGGAGAAAAGGATCACACAATCTCTAGAGAGCATATCTGGAAACATTTTACCTCAGAAATCTCTAATCTGCAGTATCTATAAACTACTAACATTCCTTTTAAATAATGTACATTACGTTACCATTTGGAAGCTATATTCAAAAGAACAATAATCTTGTTCGCGTACTTGCTCAATTTCGTATCACGTCCGTCAATATTCTGTTTGTCAGTCAACATTGTAGAATTAGCCATATCACCGTAATGGATCTACCTGATACGTACTCAAATAAATAGATTTCATTAAGATAGCTAACACATTCCACAAGCTTAAGTAAAAGTTCATCTGTAGTCATGAGTTTTGATGGAGACTGTCGGCATTCATACCTTCATAGTGAACTCGAAAATGCTCTTCTGAGGAACCAAATGCGCCTCCGATTTAAACATTCTCCTACAAAATATCAAAAAAATATTACTGCGTCGTCTGGAACAAACGTGAACATCTCTTCACAGCTTCAATCCTGAATGTTACGAAAGGACGCCATAACTTGTAACCGACAACTGCTTTGACGTCGAAGGATCACGAAGTGAGTTTAACAGCGCACATACTTTAACCTTACTAGTATGCACCACGCGCTTTGCTGCGTATATAACTTTTTTATGTGACCTTTTACCCACCATGAGAATTTTAACAACTCTCCACTATTCCAAATGATTTTTCAAATTCCAATGACACTTTACATTTTCAAATGACTTTTCACCTTCTCTTTTGGTGCCTTTCCTCTCCCTTTGTGATGTTTCACCTTTTAGTGCGTTTTCCTCTCCTTTCTCCCCTCTCTATTAGAACTTATGGTGTTAATAGAGAATTTAGGGCATGACACGTCATTATATAATAAGATACTTTTGACATGAGACACTATTAACATGAGACACTTTCAATATGAAATGTTTTTAACATAAGACACTTTTCACATGAGACGCTTTAAAGGGAGACACAGAACGCCATATGTTATGAACTAGTTTGTAATGATGGTTACGTTGGTTAGAGGTTGGTTACCCTTCTTCTTTCCTTCTTAAACCAAGTGAGGAGGTTTGTTCCTCACTTGACATTTTGCCTAATACAATGGAATACTTTTAATGTCACCATTGCGTCTCTTAGTGTTTGTTTCTACATTAGGTTATGATCTCAAAATAGGAAAGGAATGTCGATTCTTGATCTTGTATCGTAACATAATGTCAAGTTCTTGAGAGTCTACATTCGGATGAAGAGGCAACCGGGTAGGGATGTATTTGGTTTTGACAAATGTGGGATGTTGCCTTTCAGGAAATTATTGTGAAGTAAATAGGCTTGAGATTTCTTGTAAATTTTCTATGATAGTAGTAGTAGCAAACAATTTGTGCGGTTTTCTTTTTCCAAAATTTTGGCATGTTCTACTCAACGTTTCAATGCGTTCTTGGAATTGTTTGTTGGTTCTATCGAAGAGGTGATTTTAGGTTTTTGATGCATTCACCGTGATTGGTAGATAGGATAATGGCCAATTAATTGGTAGTGATTAGGAAGGAAAAAAAAGTAGAGGCATAAATGAAATAAGGTTAGGGTTAGGAAATATTTGCATCAAGTAAATCATGTTGCAAGTTTCAACTATGCTCGTCTACAATGGCAAGATTGTGGTGGGTGAAGAAGGTTGGAGAAGTCATGTTGTGAAGTTAGGTTGAGCTACCATGGATCGTGAGTACGTAGCCGAAGATCCGCGAGGGCTTACAATGCCGGAAGGGGTGGAGTCGGAGTTGGCCTTATTCATACAACAACAAATTCAAAATGTGTTTCAAGCGACGATCCTCTACTTGGTGCAAAAACTTTTAGAGCGTGCGACATTGGGGCCAAGACTGGTAGCGTCATCCACATCCGGGGAAGAAGGACGAGCACCAAGAAGAATAGAAGAGCTTTGAGGTGATGGATTTTCATATCAAGAAATAAAAAGTAGTAAAACCGGATAAATTTTCCGGAAAGAAGAGTAACGAGGTGTACCGGTGGCTTGCACAATTGCGTTTGGTATTCCAAAGTAAGCCACACACTTATAATTCTGATGCCGATAAAGTCGCTTATATTCTTTCATATATGACAGGGACTGCACAAAATTGGGCGATGTCATTTTTGCAAGCCTTTGATGAAGGACGTAATCATGAGCTGTTGACGGACTATGATGCTTTCCGGAAATCCATTATTGGGGTTTACGGTGACTTGGATAGACAAAGTAACGTAGAAGACCGTTTAGGTCGGCTTAGACAAACCGGTTCGGCGGCATCATATATTTCTACATTTAATGAATATGCCGCTCAAGTCAAATGGAATCAAGCTAGTTTGATGGCTCGATTTTGAGAAGGACTCAAAGATGAGATCTTGGATTCTATAACCACCGCAGAGACCCAACCACAAAGACTTCAAGATTGGATGGCAATGGTGTCCCGGATTGATGAGAGGCTATGGGACTGACGACAAAATCAGCAGGTACAATCCGATTTCCAAAATATTAGAGTTCCAACCGCTCCTTTCCGTGATCCAAGTGCAAGATCTCAAGCAAATTCGGGCCCAGTGCCTATAGAGCTTGGCGCGACTCAAGCCATACAAGCTTTGGCAAAAACGGCAGCAGAACGGCTAGAGTATCAACGCCAGGGGCAATGTTGGAGTTGCGGCGAATTAAAACATATTAGAGCTAAGTGCCCCACAAATCCCTCTAGACCACTTTCAATTTTGGCTACCATGAAGATGGAACAAACAGCCTTGGGAAAAGAAGAAGCCCGGGACTGAATGAAAGGATTCAGTACCCGGACATTGTCCAGACGGCGGCGGCTACAATCCCGAAGCAAAGCTCAAGCACAAAACGGGGCAATGATGAGCTTGATCATGAGCAAGGTTTGCAATGGAAGGAACTTCTAGTGATCCACGAGGACCCGGGAAATGTATTGACTCTATTATCTCTACGAGCAACCTTAGATCCGGAGGCCCATGTAACGTTGGATGCCACAATCAATTCCATAGCGGCCTCCACCCTAGTGGACTCAGGAGCCACATGAATCTTCATGCATCCTAGGTTTGCAGAGGAGTGCAATGCAATCCTAAAACTCAAGAGAGCAACAAGAGAAGTCCGGGTGATTGATGGCCGAATGATTAATTCCGGACTGATTACACACGAAGTGGTGGTTAAATTTATAATTGGGAGTTATCGTGAGAAGTTGGTGGCGGATATCACCAACACAGGAAGATACCAATTTATTTTGGGCATCTTTTGGTTGATTCGTCACGACCCAACTATTTGTTGGTCACAAAGGAGTGTAATATTCAACTCAGCGTATTATGGAGCGAATTGTACAATGCTTGAAATAATGAGCCTCTATTCCGAAATTAGGAATGATACTTGGCGATGGTCAACGGATGGTGGGCTTATTGCAAGTGCATTGCATTCACAAAGCAAAGTTCACAAAAGAAGAATCAAAATAGAAATTCGCAAAAGAGGAGCCGCCGCGGGCTTTGCAGGCGCTGCGGGCTTATCAAGGCCCGTAGACAGCCTACACGTCGGCGCTGCGGGCCTATTAAGACCTGTAGGCAGCCCGGGTGTTGGCGCTGCGGTCCTGCCAAGACTGCCGGGACCTGCCGGGCAGGCCCATGCAATGAGCCCTGCCCCGCCACCCGGCAACCCAATGCCGGCTGCTGGCTGGTGGCTGAGGGCACCCCTGCCTTGGTACTTTTCCCGGCACCCGGCATATGGATACCGGGTGTATGGGCCAATAAGGGGCTTAGGGGTACAGGGCCCGGTAAGCCAATGAAAGGTACCGGGCCCATTACAAAAAATTTAATTGCCCAAACGCACTCATTTGTGTCAGCGGCCGGTTTTCGTTTTTTGGCAAAGAATACGAAGATTTATGCACTCAATATTTCTGAAATGAGTCTTTCTAGTACAAAGAATTGTTCATTTCCAGAGGAATACCGCGACTTGAGTGTAGCTTTTAGTGAGCAGGCATCAAATGAGTTGCCAAAACACGGCGTAGCGGACATGAGGATTGAGTTCAAGTAGGGCCAAGAGCCACAAAATACTGGTCTTCGACCTATGTTACTGGCGGAATTAGAAAAGCTTTGCAAGTATTTAGAAGAAAATTTGGGGAAAAGATGGATTTGACAGTCCAAATCTCCAGTATCGGCACCAATTGTATTTGCCACGAAGAAAGATGGTTCCATCAGAGTTTGCATGGATTATCGAAATTTGAATAAAGCCACAATCCGAAATTGCTACCCGTTACCCCTTATTTTGGAGCTCACAAACCGGTTGGTGAGAGCAAAGATTTTCACTAAGTTGAATATAAGATAGGCGTACCACCGAGTACGGATGGCATTGGGACATGAGTTCAAAACAGCATTCAAAACACGGTATGGGTTGTTCGAGTATTTAGTGAAGCCTTTTAGATTAATCAATGCGCCTGCCCAATTTCAATCTTACATGCAAGAAATCTTTAGAGATCTATTGGACATTTTCGTAATAATATATTTAGACGATATTCTCATTTTTTCAAAAGATTTGGAAGAACATTTACAAGTCATGCGGAAAGTTCTTCAATGACTGGAGAAACATGGACTTTATGTCAAGGAATCAAAGTGTCAATTTTAGTGTCAATCCGTTGAGTTTTTAGGAATGGTGGTGTCTGCTAAAGGGTTGGAAATGTGCCAGGACAAGGTTCAAACTATTAAGGATTGGCCCACATCAAAAACCGTGAAGGAAGTGCAAGCATTCCTTGGCTTTACCAATTTTTATCGATGTTTTATATGTGATTATTTTAGGATTGCCGTTCCTCTTATCATGCTGACAAAAAAGGATAAAAAATTTGAATGGACCATAAAAGTGGACCGGGCTTTCATGGAACTTCGATCAAGATTTTTCCAAGCACCGGTATTGCTCCACCCTAATTTTGAACGACCCTTCATTGTAGAGGCGGACGCATTCAATGTGGCAACAGGACCTATTCTTTCGCAGTACGAGGATGATGGGCATCTCCACCCTTGTGCGTTCCGTAGTTTAAAAATGTCTCCAGCAGAACAAAACTATGATATCTATGATAAGGAGTTCTTAAGCATAATTTTGGCGTTTCAAGACTGGCGGGTATATTTGGAAGGATCACCGCATTAAACCCAAGTATTCTCGGACCAAAAAAATTTGGAGTATTTTCTTACTACGAAACAGTTAAACCGACGCCAAGCTCAATGGTTTGAATTCCTATTTGCTTTTAACTTTGAAATTCACCACTGGACGGGATCGCTAAATGGAAGGGCAGACACTCTTTCTAAACGAGTGGATGTCACCGAGGGACAAAATAAAGAGAATCAACCCTTATTGCGATTGGCTGCGCTTGAGTCTCATGAACCGGTATGGGTGGATGTACAGATTATAGAACGACTTAAGACAGCATTGCAAGAAGATGCCACACTACAACCACTATTGTCATTTTTCAAAAACAATTTCAAGCAACCTCCCCAAGATATACGCCGACGACTTCAAGGATACACGTTGGATGATGAAATCCTTTGCTTTAAGGATTTGATATATGTACCAGACAATGAGAAACTCAAGCAGCAAATTTTGCAATCTTGGCATGATGCACCAACCGCGGGATACCAAAGGAGAGCTAAAACTTTGGATTTGGTTACCCAAATTTTTTATTGGCCCACATTACGCCGTTATGTTTATCGGTACGTTGAGGAATGTGACTTGTGTCAATGGTTGAAATCAACTCACCATCCTAGATATAGACTAATGCAACCCATTCTAGCTGGTCATGCACCGTGGAAAAGAATTTCTACCGATTTCATAGTAAAATTACCAAATAACAAAGGACATGACTTTATCATGGTGGTGGTCGATAAAAATACAAAACGAAGCCACTTTATTCCTACAAAGGAAACGGTTACCTCCAATGAAACCGCTTCATTATATTTATATAATATTTGGAAGCTTCATGGCATACTGGAGGAGGTAATTTTGGATCGTGGGCCAGTTTTTGTCTCTAAGTTCATGAGAAGACTTTGCGAACTCCTTAGGATTCGGCCATCTCCAACCACGGCTTTTCATCTTCAAGCGGATAGACAAACCGAAAGGATAAATCAAATGCTTGAACAATTTCTTCGAACTTTCACTACAACCCGGCAAGATGATTGGGCCAATCTCCTCCCAATAGCGGAATTTGCGTATAACAACGCAAGTCATTTTGCAACAAAATTCTCTCCTTTCTATGCCACTTATGATTATCATCCGGCATTTTTGGTTTCTACACCAACCACATCTACAATGCCTGCGGCGGAGGACCATGTGCAACACCTACAACAAGTCCACAAAGAACTCAAAGTCATGATAAAAATTGCAGGGGAGGACGCCAAACGCATCTATGATTGCGGGATACAATTACAACCAACATTTCAAATAGGCGACAAAGTTTTTTTTTGGCACGATAATATAACAACAAGGGAACCATCTCGGAAACTGGCCCCAAAGTTTTTGGGACCATTTATAGTAATTGCTAAATTCTCCGATATTGTTTATCGCTTACAATTACCAAATACATTGCAGATTCATGATGTGTTCCATGTCTCCTTGCTTGAAAGATATTGTCATGATTCCATTCCGGGACGATGCCAATTACCACTCCTGATGGAGATGTTAAATGGGAAGTTCACAAAGTTCTTAATTCATGGATTTTTGGTCAGGGAAGAAGATTGCAATATCTAGTCTCTTGGGAGGGCTACGGACCAAAAGAAAATTCTTGGAAGCCGGCGGCGAATTTAGAGAATGCACCACTAGCGATGACAAAGTTTCATAAAAAGCACCCTAGGGCGCCGGCATCGAACCGTAAGAAAACTCTACCTAAGAAAGGGAATAATGGTACGAACTAGTTCGTAATGACGGTTACGTTGGTTAAAGGTTGGTTACCTTTCCTCTTTCCTTCTTAAACCAAGTGAGGAGGTTTGTTCCTCACTTGACATTTTGCTTAATACAATGGAATACTTTCAATGTCACCTTTGCGTCTCTTAGTGTTTGTTTCTACATTAGGTTATGATCTCAAAATAGGAAAGGAATGTCGACTTTTGATCTTGTATCGTAACACCATATTTGTTAAATTGGAAACACACAGTTCTCAAATTGAACTTCACCTTAAACCCAAAAAGTTACCTTAAACCAGATTCAAAGGTATCAAATTCAGTTTGAGCCATTAAGATTTTTTCCCTTGCAAATTCCTCTTCTCAAGTGAGGGCACATGTACCAAAAAAGTCGTTGCTTAAATCTAGAGCTTGATTTAAGGTGGTCACCTTAAACCTTCAGAAGTCCCAAATTCAAACATAGTTCCCAAATTAACGAATATGGCGTTACACTAGCCTTTATAATATAGATAGATAGAAGACCAAGGAATCAGGCTCCGATACAACTAATTTGATTGAATACACTATTGCAAATAAAATTCATATAAGATCAAATTCTGCATCATCGAAATTAGAAGAATTTACTGGATGCACTAGTCAGAGAATCAAGAAACTTAAACAAAAGAGAGTCCTATGTGACCAATCCAAAACTGCAAAAACACAATCATGAGACTCCATTTGAGCGTCCTAACATTTAAAGTTTTAATGTAATCAAGTTAGTTAACTGAATGAACGAGTTCACAGCTTTTACATAAAAGCTTACCTACACGCAGATTATCAATAGTTTCTCCACCTACGTATAATCAAATACTTGACAATCTCTATACTATACATGATATTCTACGAGTAACCTTTCACACTCCAAAAATCGGTATTAACTGAATTTTAAAAAGCCTAACAGGCTTTCTCCGTGATTCAGAATCCCCTCGCGCGTAAATTTGTCAGTAATGCTACACAACACCTCTGCAGCTTTCGTAATTCCAAGATCATGTTTTAATGAGAAGTGGCTAAAACAAATCCTAAACAGGAGCCAGTATTAGGTGAGGTTTTAGAGTTTCATAGGCTAATATTCAGCATTTCTCATTCTTAACCAGCTTTTCATGAACCTATCTATATTTATGGGAATTTATATATGCACACCCGGGGTTGATATTTGCACATCCCAATGGGGTAAATTTTAGATTTCTACCATCATAAAGTTGAGTTTGAGAACTTTGAATTCAGATTTGGACTTAGAGACCATGATTTTGTCTAGAACCATAAAAAAAAGTTGTAATTCAACAACATTCAATGAAAAAGTTTTTCTTTTTTTACAAACAAAAGTAAAAGTAACATTTTTTCACTAACTAAGCTTATTCATTGGGTGTTGTTGAATTGCAACTTTTTTTATGGTTCTAAACTAAATCATGGTCTCTAAGTCCAAATCTAAATTCAAAATTCTCAAATTCAGCTTTATGATGGTAGAAATCTAAAGCTTACACCAATGGGTGTGCAAATATCAACCTCCGGTGTGCATATATCAATTCCCATATTTATACTGTAATTATACATTTTTAAAAAATCTGATCGGTTTTACTTCCTGTAGCTTCAAATTTCAACAGGTTTTGTACGTTTCAACCTGCTAACAGTACGCTAACTACCGGTTCTTCCCGCAAATTGCTTCTGTCCGTAACAACAACAAAAATTCGGAACTGATTTTTGAGTGCGCTACTAAAGCCATAATTGTAGTCTCGACTCTGCTTTAGCTTGGATATTGCAATCTCGGAGATGCAGCTCAACTGTATTGGACAACTCTTAGCATCGACAAGAGCGCTGAGCACAACAAATGTTCAGTTGCACCACGGAATAGAAACATGAAAAGCGCAATGCTCTCTCATGACGGCTAATATTCAGCATTCTCATTCTCAACCAGCTTTTCACAAACCTATCTATATTTGCAGTATAATTGTATATATTTTTTAAAATCTGATCGGTTATTTTTCCTGTAGCTTCAAAATCCAACCGGTTTTTGTACGTTTCAACCTGCTAAACAACACGCTAACTACCGGTTCTTCCCGCAAATTGCTTCTGTCCGTAACAACAAATAAAAAATCGGAACTGATTTGAGTGCGCTACTAAAGCCCTAATTGCAATCTTGACTCTGCTTTAGCTTGGATGTTGCAATCTCGGAGATGCAGCTCAACTGTATTGGACATCGCTTAGCATTGATAAGTGCGCTGGGCACAACAAGCGTTCAGTTACACCACGAAATAGAAACATGAAGAATTGAAGAGTGCAATGGTCTGTCATGGAGGAAGCTACGAATTCAAATTTGAATGGATAGGTCTTGGGAATTTTCCCGCTAAATTGTGTGCCCTAGTAAGGGCATCTCCTGTAGCACGCTTTCCAAACCTTGGAAAAATGAGGTTTCACGGGGAGAATGACTTGGACCTTCACAGCGAGGCTTAAAGTTCTCCTGCAGTCTTGAAATCCTCCGGACCTGCATATGTGTTACAACGAATTGCACAGGTATACCTGGCTATGGAGTGAGGTCATGCGTGCACAGTGCTTGGTAGGGATCATGAAGGAGACTTGGAGAAAGCTTGTATTTGATGGGAAGGAGGCTCAATATGAAAGCCCCATGACTTGCACAGGGATGCATCAAGTGTTGTTGGAAATTTGAAACGCGAAAGTTATTACGGCTAGGGAGCACAAGGCTATTTTGATGTATTGCAAGAGATGCTCTAACCAGTAGCACGCAAACATGAGAAATTAAGACTGCACTTAGGATACCTTTCCATGGGGAAGCCAAAGGGGTCCGGCTTGGACGTCCAGCAGCCGATTCTATAAAAGTCAAACTACATCCTTGGAGGGCCTCAACCCAAAATCCAAGGTTGCTTTCTAAACTTTATCTGGTGTGAACATTTCAAGATTTTTTTGCCATTCTGCCCAGGTCAGCTTGGATGGGCCTCCAGTTTTGATTGCCCATGGAAAGGCGCTCTTAGGTGAGGCCCTTATCTTGCATAACAAAAACAATGTTTTTTTAGGGAAAATTTCATGGATACCCTTGAAGTTTGTAATATTTTCATAGTTACCCTTGCTTTTTCAGAAATATCACAAATACCCTTGGACCAAAAAACTTAAGCATTTGTTTTGTTGTGCATGCCACTTTCCTACATGCATAACAAGAAAGAAGTAGTGTGCGCACAAAGGGAGAAGGAAATGACATGCATAACAAAACAAAAACCTAAATTTTTTGATCCAAAGGTATTTATGATATTTTTGAAAAAGCAAGAGTATCTATGAAAATATTACAAACTTCAGGGTTATTCATGAAATTTTCCCTTTTTCTAATGGTAGGAGTGACTTTATGCACCATGATACCACTCACTAATTTCTCACGTTATGCAGCTTAACACAACTCCCCATTTTTTGTCAACTAAGGGCAATCAAAGATACAAAGGGTTTTGTTCGAGCAACGTTTACAGTTGAGAATTGAGTTCCCTATTATGCAAGTATTGTGATATTTATTTTTCACAGAATATGGGCCAACTTCCATGGGCAATTTGAATTGGAAGAGCCAAGGAACAACAAATAGTTTATGGAACAATACAATGAAGTGTGTTATAAAACAGTAAAATCACAAAGCAAAAATGGTGTTTTGACAAGTTTCTAGTTAGAAGCACAAGATAATCAAGGGTCTCAATTTTTGGAAGTCAAAAATGCTAGTCACCCTAACCAATTTCAATTGCCCATGGAAGTTGGCCCTAAATTAAGAAAATATGTGTTAGAAAAGACACCTCCTTGAGGATCTTTCCCAAAATAAGGTGCTTGAAGCTTGCAAGCAAAGCTAAGACACCTTGTTTAGGGAAAATTGTCAAAAGAAGGTGCCATATGTGACAGAGACCTCTCCCAACAGCATTTCCGTAAGAGCATCTGCACCATAACACGCAAAGGGTTTGACACAAGCAATACTTGGATGATAAATGCTCAGAGCCTCTCAATAGGTTCTTTTCACACTTGAACTTAGCATGTCAATGACCCTTTGAAACCACTATACATTCTAAGTTTAGTGAGTTTTGTCCTATACTCCACTTTATGATTGGTTAATTAACTATTTATGGAACACTTATAAAGAGCAAAAATGAGAGATAAAAATTCTAAGGACTTCTCAATAAATAGATGTAACTTGCATTGTCAGTGATTGCGTGTACGTTGCGGATGCTGTAGATCAAGCCTTTTGCAAAATAAATTGCATGCAGAATCCACGGGTTTTGAGGCAAGCGAGTTTTACGATATAATACTTTCAAAATAAGACCTCCCCTATTTCTTCAAAATCGATACTGCAGGTGACGATTTTCATGAAATTTTCTGTTTTCTTTAATTTTAAGATCAAGACTTATAATTATCTATAAACTTTAGTAGAACATTGAAGCTTATGGATGGAGATATAAACTTTGTTTCGTTAAGATTATTCATGAGAAGAGAGATGTCTGTCCGTTTACTGTCAGCATGGCCGAGTGGTCTAAGGCGCCAGACTCAAGTTCTGGTCTTCGTAAGGGGGCGTGGGTTCGAACCCCACTGCTGACATGGCATTTTTCTTCATGTGGCACTTTAATTTTCTGCTTGCTTGTGTTTCTCTTTCTCTTCTATTTGCTGTCTTTTAACCAGCCAACCCCTAAAGGTCAAGCTGTCCCCTGGGGACAGTTGAGATTTTGGGCATGTACCTATAGCTAATCTAGTTTTTATGATTTTTTTTAAACTTTTATTGAAGGTGGGGAATTTCAAGACCTACATGGGAATCTAATTTTTTTTGTCATTCTGACATTTGACGAAGAAGATATACAAGAATTTAGGTTGTCCGAGGGAGGGAGGGCAATCCAGGCAGACCAAAAGTTTCTTAAAAATTTGTATTTTCTAAAAATAGAAATATGAAATTGGTTCTTTAGAATTTCTTATATGTGGGAAGCTTTGAATCATTCAACTTCAATCGATGAGATGAAAGTTATGAGATGTTTTAGTTTGTGGGCAATTATGGATTCTCTACACTAAAATAAACTTTGAAGTCCTTTATTTTCCACATTTTTTAATATTTTGGAAAAAAAACTAAACCTAAGGAAGTAGATTGTTTATCACAACATTATGACTATTGGGATTTGCATTTTTCATTTCAATCATTAAATTCTTCATAATTTAATGATTTGACTCATTCTCTACTTCATTTTACTTACAATTTTCCCCCATGTGTAGTATAGTTCCAATTGATTTGAAAATTTTCCCACACATACCTAACTTGGTCTGCTACTCGGGAAAAATAAACCTCAACTTTGTGTAGAGTAATTTTTTTCATGTAAGTGTGGACAAAGGCTTCTGCAATTTTTTGGACAACACAAAAAAAAAACTTTTTTTTTCACTTTAGATTTAAATATCTCCCTCCTCTCCATCTAGAATGACCTGGTTTTTTCCCACAAGTACCTCTTCTAATCTAAGGCAAGATCCTAAGGTTGGATTTGCAAAACAAACTTTAATTCCTACTTTTCTACTCATTCTCCCCAAAGTGGCAGTTAATAGTGACTTTCACTAGAGAAAATTGCTTGGGCTTTTAGGGGTTAAATTATGTTTTTTTGTAGGTAAGTGAAAAGAAGCTCAACAAAAATGTTGTGTGCGCCCATCCACAAATACACTAATTTTAGTATTTTTCATCAAAATTTGAACTTTTGGTGAACACTTCTAGTGGAATTATAGCTAGTCTGTTGAAGTAGGATTTAGGCAAAAAATTGCTAGGAATTTAAAGGTTGCTTTTAACCATGGTTGTCACATTGTGCCGCCCGTCTATCTGCCTGCCTATACACCTAAAGTGTCCAATTGAGATCATGGTCTGTCCAATGAAGTCAATCCATAGTTGACTTTAACCCTTAAAAGGATCAAGCCCTTTTTTTTGCGAAAATCACTAAAAAGTACCACTTCCAAGGGATGAGTAAGAAGGTAGATATATATTTTATTTTTTTGGATATCCAACAGTAGGATCTTGCCTTGGACTTGAAGAGGTACTTATGGGAAAAAATCAGGTCATTCTAGATGGAGAGGAGGGAGATATTTACATTTGAAGTGAAGGGAAAAGGTTTTTTTCCTTGCTGCCAAAAAATTTCAGAAGCCTTTGACCACTCTTCTAACAAAAAAATTGCTCTACCCAAAGTTGTGCTTTATTTTTCCATATAGGAGATCAAATTAGGTATATGTCGGAGAATTTTCAAATCAATTGGAACTACACAACACATGGGAAAAAAGTAGTAAGTAAAAAGAATTAGAGGCTGAATGAGTCAAACACTAAATTGTTAAGAATTTAATTATTAAAATGAAAAATACAAATCCCAACGGTTGTAATGTTGTGATAAACAATCTACTTCTTTGAGTTTAGTTTTTTTTCCAAACTATTGAAAATTGATTAAAATAAATGACTTCAAAGTTTATTTTAGAGTAGAGAATTCATAACTGCCCGCAAACAAGAACTCCTCATAACTTTCATCTCATTGATTTAAATTGAATGATCAAAAGCTTCCCACATATGAGAAAATCTAAAAAACCAATTTCAAATTTTTGTTCAAAAAATGCAATTTTTAAGAAGTTTTTTGAGCTGCCCACATTGCCCCTCCTCCCCTAGTTTTGATAAATTCTTGCATAACTTCTTTGTCAAATGTCAAAATGAAGAAAAAATTAGCTGCCCATGGAGATCTCTAAATTCCCCACCTTCAATAAAAGTTTCAAAAAATTATACAAAGTAGCTTATCCAAAGGTACATGCCCAAAATCCCATTTGTCCCCTGGAGGGTCAATGGTCCTTTAGGGGTTAACTTATCACTTGTGCATGAAGGCTATGTGAAATGGAAAGCCACTTGTTTGTTCAATCTTTTAAATCCACTATAGAGATCCTGAAGCAATCTCCTATCTTCAAGTGTATATAAAGCCAAAAACAATATATCATATAGTTTGATATAGTAGGTTGGGAGCAGATTTGGCATAAAATAATTTCCCAAAATTTAGCCCAACTATTCTATAAATCTTTCTCCAAAAGTGCCCAATGTTGAATAAAACAAAAAATTGAAGTGCTTAATATCGTAAAGGTCATTAAGCTTAGCTAATTTTGGAAGGTCAAGACTGATCCCGAAGGGCTCAAAGTACCAACTCCACATCAAGGGCTAATTTTGAAAAGTGAAGGATGCTTTGAATTTGAGGAAAGTTTGATTCTATTAAAAAAATTGATCGGTTGCCTTATAATAACATTTTCTTTGGAAAAGCCCAATCTTTATTTAATTACTAAACATGATGCCATATCAAGAGTTTCCCAAAAAATATTTAATTTGGCAGTTGAGAAGTTTCCCAAAAAATATTTAATTTGGCAGTTAAGAGCCGAATCTGCTCTTAACCTACAATAATATACTACTTGTGGTGCCAATGCATCAATAGACAACATTGAAAACATTAGGAAGAGCTATTAGTTCAAGTTGTTTTAAGAAATTGAAGAAAATTGATATGGAGTTTGTTATTGATTGAATAATTGTAGACATATTCATTCAAAAATTGGATTATTGTTGCTATTCCTTATGCTAATAACTTGGTGAAAATGTTCTAAATAATCTCTAAGATAAGCAAGAAGCTAGTGGTGTCTAGGCTTTCTTATAAAAATCAAGGTAAACATGTAGTTCACTAACTAAAGGTTTAAATCTTAACCCTAAAAGGACCATAGGCCATAGAATATACGCTACCATATAATTTGTATTTGCTACTGGTAATAAGTTTTAATTTGGGATCTTAAGTAGCTCATTAGAACCGCTTTGATTTATTCTTCAACTTCTTTGTTGATTTCAAATGTAGTATAGGTGTGGATCCATTCCAAATACAAGAAAAATACCCCATATTGTATTGGTCGCAGCGGCATGCTCAGTCCTTTAAGGGTTAACCCCTAAACGCCCAAGGGGGTAAGGGCAAAACATAGATGTATTACAAAATAATACTTATGTAATTTTGATGAAGTTTGCTTCAAAAGAAGAAACAAAAATCATGATGTTTAGTAATTATCCATATAGCCAAATATTCAAAAAAAGTTTTGGATTTTTATTTAATGAATTTAGAATCATGTACTATTTAATATTCACCAAATTTACAAATTTTATTCATAAATTTTAAAATTTGGTTTAGGGTTAAAAACATACATTCTATTGTAAACTTCAAAAATGCAATCTTTTTCAATGGAAAGAACATCATTAGTTTTCCAAAATAGTAAGTTTTATAACACTAGCAAGTATTAAACTATTTGTCTTTGAAAAGTTCTCCTTGATGGAGTATAACTTGGATTCACATGATTCAAGTTAAGTTGGAAAGTAGACTTGATTTTCTATTACAAGTCAAAAATGTTTTTTTTGAAAAAAGTACTTTTTGTCTTCAGCAGCCCAAAAAAAATGGTCAATAACCAAAAACTAGTCTATTGGGAGCTTAGGGGTTAACATGTATCACTTGTATGATATTAGTTGCAAAATTGATTTTTAAAACAAAAAAATATATATTGAATGTAGCAAGTGAAGTGAAGTTGGTACATTATGAAAATTACATTAGCAATAAGTAGTTTGCATATTAAAATGTCTTACCTAAGGGATGTATTAGTTTGACTACAACTTTTTGTAACTAAATGTAGCTCATTTAAGTTCTCCACTATCCAATTTTGAAAATTTTATTTTGAGAATCTCTTTAACAATAGATTGTCATGAGTACAATTCAACTCCCATTTTCAATCAATTTCTATGATAAACAAATCCTTAAAACCACAAGTACAATTTAAACAATTAGAAACGTAATCCTTTGACGTCTGAGTGTGCCGCTATGACTAGTACAATATAAGGTTTGCTTTATGTATTTGGAGTAGATTCACACCTTTACTACATTTGAGATCAACAAAAAATTTGGAAAATAGATCAATACAATTCTAGTGAGCTATTTGAGATCCCAAATTACAACTTCTTGTTTGTAGCGAATGTCAATTATACGGCAACATACATATACTATGCCCTATGGTCATTTAAGGGTTAAGAAACTCAATTACCACCTTCATTATCCGCTAGATCAGGAATGTTCTACTTGATCTGAATCGGTGCACCAAATTAAATTGATAATTCTTACTTCCTAGAGTCTAGACAATGGTTTCATTACCCCATACAAATCTAAATATTTAAGTTCTGCGCATATCATTACCACTTCTTTATATTCGTTTTTGCAGACTCCTTGTTTGATCATTTTAGCGAGTTTCAAACTGAACTAAAAAGTAACGATCGTGCAGTTAACATATCTCGGAGTAAGCAACGAATACTTCAAAATACTAACCCAAAACCCTTCAAGTGAAATTCCACTCATTCAGCAAAGCACTGCAACATTTTTTCTTTTTGCAATGGCAAATGAACTGGCTTGATCTTTCTAGATTAATAGATAAATAAGTACAATTTTCCTTCTGTTGATGCACCCACTACAGGCTTGGACAGCTCAGGCTAAAACATGTCCAAACCTTTACTACCTCAAGAACAGTACCCACTAACACGTAGAGTTCAGACACTCTTAATTCTGGTACTGCTAGAAATCTTAGCACTAATAACTGTAATCTGAGAGGAAGTCTTTAATTGTAATGCTGACCTAATTGTGACACAAATCATAACGACATCAAAAATTCAAAATAAAACTGAACGAGGTAATTATATGCGTAACAATTAGGTCAGCAAACCTTAAAAGGATCTATGACTGGTAAAGGTACCTTGTAAAAATACCTCACTACCTGAGTGAAATTGCGCCTTCAACTTACGAAGTAAGCAAAGTCCCACCAAGCTTACCTCATTCTACACTTGGTAATCTCTCTAAACTTGATGCCTTCGTTCAAGGTGCAAGTCATTTCCACGTATCTGCATTCTGCCAAAATAAAATTGGTTCTAATAAGAAAAATTAAAAGCAAAACTAGGAAAGATCGTAAGGTATTAGCCACACTTATCGTGCCAATAAGTTAAAACGAAGGGAAAATCATGAATACCCCTGAAGTTTGCAATATTTTCATAGATACCCCTGCTTTTTCAGAAAATTCACAGATTGCCTTAGACTAAATTTTGTTACGTTTGTTTTTTTTGTTATTGTGCATGCCACTTCCCTTTGTCCTTTGAGCGCACATTGCTTCTTTTTTGTTTTATTACATTCTTTGTTTCAACATTGGGCATGAAGAAAGTACAAGCACAACAAATCAATGTTTAAAAATTATGGTTCAAGGATATTTGTGCAATTTCTAAAAAAGGAGGGGTATCTATGAAAATATTGCAAACTTCAAGGTTATCCATGAAAGTTTTCCTAAAACATAATAGATGTGAGGACAATGTACGGGAAGAACCGGCATTTAGTTACAAGCTAGCTAATTGATTTTGAGGATTGCCAAATTGAATTCAAAAATTTAGGAAAAAAGCCAACCATTTTTATAAAAAAAAAGAGAATATTCTTTATTTCTATAGGCTTAGTCAAGAGTATACTCTATCCAACTGATTGGCCCAAGAGAATGTAGGGTATTGATGGGTTAACCCTTAAAGGACCGCTCTATGTATTACATACTAAAATATGCTGCCGTATAATTGGCATTTACAACCAATAATTTTTTTTTAATTTGGGATCTTGACTAGCTCACTAGAACCGCATTGATCTATATTCTAACTTCTTTGTTGATCTTAAATATAGTAAAGGTGTGGATGCATTCCAAATACAAGAAAATACTAAATACTGTATTGACCACAAAGGCTCCTTGGTCCTTTAAAGGTTAAGCTAAAAAAACTCCCCGGACTGAGATGAGGATGAGGAGCAGTTAGTTACCTGGCCGAAGAACCCAGATGGGTACTGAGAGCTCGTGTAGGCCTGAGCATGGTGGTGAGCCTGGTGCCAACTAGAAGACGCAGCCGCAGCATTGCTGGCGTGACCGTGACCGTGACTGTGACCGTGACCATGGTCGTGCCCATGGTCGTGCCCATGACCGTGTTGCTGTTGCTGCTGCTGGTCAGATGCAATGCCGAACGCCGTCTCGGCGGTGCCGCTACTGCTGGACGAGGCACCGATGAAGCCGAGGTTCTGCTTGATTTCCAGCTTGGCGGCTTTCTTCGGCTCCAGCCGGTCCACGTCATACTGGGAGCCTGCCGGAGGAGGCTCCTGCAGCGCCATGTCGTGGATGGACAAGCCCACGCGGTTGTTGCTGCCGCTAACGAGTGGCACCATCTGCCCCAAGTTGTGAAGACTAGACGGCGCTGATGCCGCTGCTGCCGCTGCCGCAGCTCCTGGGAAGAAAATCGATGGACTTGTCTCGCTCGGACTCACCACTTCCCTGTTCATTGATCCAGCATCAACAACAGTAAGGCAACCTCGCTAGAAGAAAAAGGTGTCCCAGAAAGAAAAAGGTGTCTTAAATAACTGGTCCACTTGCATATGTTCTAAATTACTATCTAGTCATTATTGAATGACTCAATTATGAGTAGATTTTTAATATACTTGCAATTGTTGTGGACCAGTCATTTTCAAGTTTGAATTAAAAAATGAGTAAGGTAGGAGGTTGTAAATGTATCCAAGCTCTAAGATGATTCATCTCCTCAAAATGTATCATGTTTATACATGTTGTTTTTTAGAGACTTTAACAATGTAAATACAATGTATATTTGAAGAGGTGGACCATGCTAGAGCCCTATGCCATTTCAACTTCAAAAATTCATAACTAATTCCACAAAATTTCAAAAAATATGAAACAACTTAGGTTAGATGCCAATTCCTCTTGTCTTTCAAGAAATATTTACTGAAAAATATTTCAAGAAATTTTGCCTCCCCAAAATTCAGTTTCAGCCCTTAGATGGTCCATTCATGAGCTTCCTAGTTCCTACAACATGATACTCATTAATTTGAGAAAAACACTTTCCCAAAATGGATTTTGGGTTGCTATATTATGCATTTGTAAGAAAATTATGGTAATTTAAAAAGATTTTTTGATAATTCCATCAAGATGGTTCATCATTGATGTAAAGGCTTCAAGAAATATTCATAAAATGAAAAATTCAGAAGTTCCAAAATCAAGGTTTTTTCCCTAAATCAACGAATACCGCATTCTACGGTTCTACCTTACCCCACTACAACAAATACGTTCAAGATATTTGTACCTCACAATAGAAAGCCAGGGTGCTGATTGCAAAAAAAACTCTATTCATGAGATGCTAAGACTACTCAAGCTTTGATGGGAGACTACATGATTATACAAAAACCAAGGTACCTTGAAATGTGTGCAGGCACGATGGCCTGGCTGTTGTTGTCAGTCTGCTGCTCCATGAAATCTTGAAGCGTAGCTTCACTCCGCTCAGGCATATTCCATTGCAGGAATGGCGACTGCGCAGTCCCTGCAATACTTCCCTGCTGTTGTTGCTGCTGCTGCTGTAGCTGTTGCTGTTGTTGTTGGTGCTGTTGTTGGTGCTGTTGCTGGCGTAGTGCCATCATCTGTAAATTAAAACGTATCATTAGAAAGCGTCCGTCGTCAAATTTACTAGGTAGGATAATGAAACATTACGTCAGAAAAAAAACATCTAGAACACAATACTCATTCATGTGGGAAAAAAAACGTACGTTTTGAGACTTTTGGGTTTCACATTCTTGAATGATTATTTACTATTTACTAAATACTCTTTCGCCCCCGTGAGTGTTCAATTGGAGGAAGAACTCAGATTCTATGCCCTTACTTCGGCACACATTGCAGGACAATTAATTTAAATCCAAAATCTATAATACCAAATTTTTTGGACTAAAAATTAGACTTTTTGAGACGATACATATCACAGCTTTTGGAGCACAAATCTCACGAATTTAACAACATTGACGTTATTTGGAACTTTTGAGGCTAAAAACTTTTTTTTTTGTGCTTGTAAGAAACTTCATATACAGTCGCGATATTTGACTGTTCAAAGCTCAACTCTAAGAACTACAGCTGTTGAAGATTTAGGTTTCCAGGCGCCTGTTTTGGGAAAATGGTTAAGTGGGGGAGTTTTTGCCAACTGGCTTTTTTTAGTATACCTGTTGATAACTGTTGCCCAGAAACTCATGCTGCTGTCTTTGCATTGCGCTAGCAGCTTGATACGCACTGCTCACATAATTCTGCAGATAAATGGATACCAAGTTTTAGTCACTTTACCCCATGACATGGCGAAGAATTTTACTGTAAAGGCCGCTCTATCTTTCTATCACCTTTTCTGGTACCGGAACATATGTATATTGCCGTTGGGATTCTAAAGAGTCTCAACCAGTGTATGTAAAACACGTGGCTAACGTTGAGGGAAAAGTAACCATGTTTTTTGGTGCTGGTTATAAGAGAGTGCCGAGGTTTTACCTTTCGTGCACGCACTCGTTCAAGTGCCTGCTCCAATTCAGTTTCCATGGAGGCAAGTTGATGGACAGAAGTAACGCTCTGTAAAAGTTGCTCATCTGCCAGATATAACCTTGCTCTTTGTTGCACCAACTCCTTTTCCTGTTGGGACTTCTTCAGCTCCTCTTGTAATAACTAATCACATACAAAAAAAATACTTACATCAGGCCTCGCTAATGGTGCCTCAAATCTAAATGTCTAAGACTTGGAAAGAAAGTTAAGTACACACTCGGTTGTTGTATTACTTCTCCATCTGATCACTTTTTGAGCTTCAGTTTCTGTGACTTTACATTAGGTTTATTAGAGTTTAGCGACAAGTCAAACTCACCCCAACTTCGTAGCTTTTGCTCCTGTTTTCCAAAACATGCCAAAAAAAACCATAACCCAGTCAGCAAAGACACAAATATTCTCGTCTCAGAGAAGCGAGTAAAAGTGACGTAGTTTATAAATCGTGAATGAGGTAAAGTGTAACTCAAATCCGACCATGTACTTAATGGCGTCCGTCTGTACACAAGGTGGTCATTTTACAACTCAAATCTAGGTAAGCCATAGATAGCTCATCACAAAAGATGAGCTATCTATGCTTACACAGATTTGAGTTGTAAAATGACTACCTAGTGTACATACGGGTGCACATGCAGACACGCCATTAGGTACATGATCGGATTTGGGTTACACTTCCCTTACTGAGAAATGCATTTTCAATGCCAGTTCAAGGACAGGATGTTCAGCACTAACCCTCCCAACAGGTATTGCTGGTTGCTTGCAAGATCCTTTTCTCCGTTCAATTTCTTCAGAGCCTTATGTAAGTACTGTATTGACATCAAACACTTTCCTTTGTCATTCCAAAACCCTACATCCCAAAACCCTACTGGTCAACGAAAGTCATCCATCTTTATAACACAGCTGCATTGCTGATCCTTATGCTACTTCTAACTCAACGAAATTGCACAGCATTCACAAATAAAACAAGAGTTGACAGGAACTGCCAGAAAATTGAGAACTGACCTCCAGGTTTTCGATTTTTCTGAAACAACGTACACGAAAGAAAGTCAGTATATAATAAACCAAAATCACAAGTTTCAAACCTCATAAAGAATCAAGCAAAATGCATGACATCAAGAGAGAGAAGGAAGAATGTAGCTAAACCTATTGTACTTGTTACGGTCAAATTGCATATGGAAATTGGCGAAGCGTGTGAGCATATCCTCAAAACTGCAAAAAGGCTCCAACTCTATGAGTATCGTGGTTTCAAACTTTCTGCAATACTTTTACCAGTAACTCTAACTTACTACTTTTTCTCACACAACTCTACGATCGATTGGCATGAGATCTAGGTCAAAGGAGTATTTTTTTTTCCCACACCTTTTGTTCCGCTCATGCATTGGCAAGTTGGCAAACCGACCGATCACATCTTCAATGCTGCCAGTCACACGTGCTTCAACATTAGATACTAACATGCATTCTACAATGTTCTAGATATAACGTCTCTCTAATCTATACTTGCAAAAACTGGCTTTACAGTAATACATGATGACTTTCTCGTAAGTTGATCGAGCGTACCTGCAATTACTGAACTGAGTGAGCTTTCCTGAGGGGGAAAAGACGATGAGAGCCAAGTCGATATCACACAACACCGACAACTCATACGCCTTCTTGATGAGGCCATTGCGCCGCTTGGAGTACGTGACCTGCCGGTTAGTTGGATTCTCAATCTTCTTTATCTCTAGCTTCACTCTTCCCATTTCAACAGCTTTTTACGAAGAGGCCAAGTCCAGTAGGTAAGAGCGAGATAATACTTACTAGTTACTAGATTCCGATAATAACAAGAAGAAAAAACCTGATGAAAGTACGTACTAGTAGGGTACTACTACTACTACTGGCTCGTCACAGTCCGAGTTTCGAAGACCTGTATACGAACTACTACTACTGCTGAAGTACTGGCCCACTGAACTGGTGCCACTCCCAAACCTGTCATGCTTGGTGTGAAGGGACTGATATCTAGAAGTCCCTCAATCTAAGAGATTGTCTGATATCTAGAAGCCTCTCAGTCTAAGAGGTTGTAATATAAAGAAGTGAGAGAAACTTTGTAGAAGGCAGTTGTGCCGACTGTCTAGATACGGGCTAAACGGATCGTTGAAAACCTCGTAACGGAAACGGCCAGATCGACGAGCTCGGTGAGATCGATGAGGCGGTGTGAGTGATGAAGTGAGTGAGTGAGGGAGCTGCAAACTGGCTAGTGACAGGGGAAGAGACGAGAGAGCGGGGATGTGTTGTGTTTAGCTTGCAGACATATGCATGTGTGTGTGTGTCTGTGTGAGAGGGAGAGAGGGGGTAAGTTAGATTGCTTGCGAGCTTGCTGGTTTGGAGGGAGGGGCTGGGAGGGGAGGAGTAGCGATGGGGAGGATTCCAGGCTTGCAGCAGCATGCTGGCTGGCGGGAAGACCTGCCAAGGCTTGGAGCTCTGACTTTGCGAGAGGATCGCCAATGAGGCCGGGCCCTGCGGAGGAGCCCCACCAGCCTGGCTGCGCACTTGCGCAGCCCCTCCCACGCTCGCGCTCCTGATGCCACGGCCCCGCCCCGGCCCCGCAGGCCCGCACGGCCGGCCGCGCCGAGCTCAGGTCATGCGAAGACTTAACTTAGCACCTTTTTTTATTATTTTTCTTTATAACGTCGCCTCCTCGCATTCCATTCGGCCCGGGCGACCCCGCCGCTCCTTCTTACCACGCCGGTAACGGTAACTCTACAACGCTGGTAACTTGTTGCACCCCAAAAGCAGGGCTCAGTCTACTGCACAATTCAGTGAAAATATTTTGGATGAAGTGGCCTTAGCTTTATTTCTAACCAAAAAATATTTGAATAGCAAGTATGGCTGTGTTTTTTTTACAAATGTTAAGTTGGATGCTTTCAACCTTTCATCAAAGCTAAATTTCATGATGGTTTGTCAGAAATTATAATGTTGCACTAGTACTCTAGTAGGGTGAGGCGACATCAAGTGGAACCCTAGAAATCGGACTCCTACTCCCAAACCCGTGTATAAATGTTGGCTAAATAGTTTACATTTTTTCAAAAAATACTACAGAACAATAAGCCACACCAATTTTGGTGTAGCAAAAAAGCAATAATTAGCACAAAACATTTCAGTGCTGCACATATGTTGATATGGGGCCGGGGTGGAAAACCTTAGGGTTTTCACTTGCCAAACAAATGTGAGAGCGTGACTATTGCCATCTATTGATTGAATTAGGGAGTTTTGAATTCATTTTTGAATTCAGAGACACTTCATTAGTCTTGGGAAGGGAGGAGGATACAATTGAACAATACAAATACAAGAGGCAAATTTCTACCATTACCCTTTTTTGTGAAAAATCCTAAGGTTTTCCACCCGGCCCCACATCGACGTATGTGCAATAGACTGAGCCTAAAAGCTACTTGCCTTGAAACATTTTGACACTTTGAATTACTAAACCACAATCAGTACACTGAATATTGCGTTTAGGTTGCCTCATACTAATTTCTTGACATTTCACACTTAATGCCATATTCATTAAATTGGGAAAACCAAATTCCCAATATGTACTTCACCTTAAAGGCTTAAACCCAACATTTCTCTTTAAATCATGTAAATGTCAGATTCAAAGGTATTAGATTCAAAGCTACTGAGATTTTATCCCTTGCAAATTCCTCCTCTCAAATGAGGGCACAGGTACAAAAAAAACAATGTGAAACCTAGAGCTCAATTTAAGGTGCTTACCTTAAACCTAGTTTATTCTCAAAATGGGTGTTTCTTCCCAAATTAATGATTATGGCGTTACTTTTAAACATTTGAACTCTCACATCACATTTGGAAGCCTCGAGTCAAACTTTGTTAACTATGTTTGGGTAGTTCCCAGAAGAAAAAAAATCCTCTAACTTTAGGCTCTATTATCTTTCAATTTATGAATCCAAAATTCTTGAAATTTTTTTTACACATATTCCAAATGTTTGTCTCTAACTTTTCACTGTTCAAATTTCAAATAAAGACTTCCTCATTGCACAAGAAATCATGAAAGAATGACATGCATTGCCAATTTACTTAAAACGCCATATTCATTAAATTGGGAAAACGTGGTTCCCAAATTGAACTTCACCTTAAACCCAAAAAGTTACCTTAAACCAGATTCAAAGGTATCAGATTTAGTTTGAGCCTCTAAGATTTTCTCCCTCACAAATTCCTCCTCTCAAGTGAGGGCACGTGTACCCAAAAAAATGTTGCTTAAACCTAAAGCTGGGTTTAAGGTGGTCACCTTAAACCTTCAGAAGTCCCAAATTTGAACCTAGTTCCCAAATTAATGAATATGGCATTTTAACCTACTTGCATTGCAAGGTGATTTAGAATAAGCTAGATTCTATCTTTGCATTTGAAATTTTCATGAGTGAACTTAACATCATATACTTGTGAATGGTCTAAACGGTCAAAAAGCTCAAGTTTGTGTAGAGCAAAAATCTTACTACAGGAAAGCTCAAAGTCTGCTGACCTTGTTTTGCAGGAATGAAAAAAGCTATTTTTCTCACTTCAAACGTTATAATCTTACAATCTGTATGGTCAAATGGACTGAACTTTTTTGCACCCATTAACTTATCTATTTGACACACTTTTCTATGATTGGAATTGAGAAAAAAGGTTTTTATTTTCAATTTTGCGCAATGCACTAAAAGTTGGCAGTTTTTGAGATTTATTCTCAAAAAACACCCTTGGTCCTTTAGCGGTTAAAAACAAAGCTATTCCCGAGCAGTTCTCAAAAATACGGTAAAGAAGTATTGCAAATTTCAGGGTTTGAGGTCTTGCTTGTCATAGTGATTTGTATCACTAGACACAGAAGTACTGTGAACCACAATAGTTATGGACACATGATAATTACTCACCCACACTGAGTATATGGTGACTTCGGTGCACTGGACATTTAGCAGATTCAAGGAAACGGTTCTCTTACTGAGGTGAAGGTTTTGGACTTGGAAAAAAATTCTAGTGAGTGGAATTTCTTTCAGGGAAGATTCGATGGATATGTAACCCTAAAGTTTGTGATAAAGTTTGCGATATTTGTAAAGATACTTTTTTTTCAGAAATTGCACAAATACCCTAGATCGTAATTTTTAGGCATTTGTATTGTTGTGCATGTCACTTCCTTTTTCTTTTGGACAATGTTGCTTCTTTTTGGTTCCTTTGCACTCCCTTCTTCAACATTGCTCGTGAAGGAAGTGATGAGCACATCAAATAAATCCCTAAAAATTATGGTCCAAGAGTATTTGTGCAATTTCTGAAAAAATAAACGTATCTATACAAATATCACAAACTTCAAGGGTATCCGTCAAATTTCCCCCCTTTTTTTTATTCATGTTTGAGAGAGTGCTAGAAAGATGAAAAAATACGTTCTTCTACAGTCACGAACTTTAACATTCATGTAGACTATTTGGGTATAAAACTCATTAGTTCCTTTGTCACAGTTTACCTCTAATTTTGACAGTCCTTCAAATCTTTGTCAGAAGTGGAAGGTCATCTGACAATACAACTCTCAGTTTTTGGCTTAACTTACATGTAGCCGAATCAACATAAGCTGGGACTATGTGTCAATGTCGCCCAAAAAAAGGCCTGAATGGGATTATTCATGTCTATTGAGGTCGCATTCACAGTGAGGTGTGATATTTGCTGCCCTTTTAATTATGATAGAAGCAAATAGCTTGTCTTTTTTACTGTTGGGATCCACGTCGACCGGGATTTCGAAAGCGTTCTGCTGGGAAATAAAAACAGAATAGATAGATCTAGTTAGGGTATTTTTCCCGACTTCCACGATATCCAAGGTGGAGCTCAATTTGGTAAATTGGTTGATTTTGGTTGAATGGTATCCAGAGGATTGAACTCTCCCAACGTCCATTTCGTAATGTCCATGGACTGATGCCGAGGCAAGCCACAGGGATAGAAAACCGGCTGTTCGTAAAGACATTAGGAAATTTTGAGCCCTCAAAGAGCCCTTCCAAAGTCTCAAAAAGAACCAAAGATATGTACGTAGGGCCGCTTTACACTAGGAGTCAAGGCCATGAAAAATTGAGGCCATTTCAACCAAAATTTGAGCCTAAATGGCCTCAAGAATAGCCCCAAGTGTTCATTATAATATGAATATAGTGAGGGCTAATTCTATTGTGTGTAAAGGTTTTGAGGCCAAAAAATTAAGGCCAATAGAGTAAATGTTGAAAATCTCAAGAGAAAAGGGATGAAAAAAAGAAAGTATGGATAATCATTGATATCTTTACTCCATTCCGCATTGTTGAGTATCTCAAGATAATGTTTCTTATTAAGAAAATCATATTTTAATAAAACCTAACAACAACCCCAAGGTCAAGAATTAGCTTCACATTTTTAGGAGACCCAATTTTTGGACTTAGGGCTGTGTCAAATCTTATCATTTAAATATTAAAATATGTTTTGAAAAATTAACCTTGACTCATAGTGTAAAGGCCTTGAGGCTGTTTTCAAAATATGAACCAATCCAATTTGAGTGTTTGGCTTGTCAAAGGCTAGAAACCAACCTTAGTTTGTTGTGTAAAGCAGCCCTTATTACAACAAATGAATCACTAATCTCCTATTTTTGCCCACAACACCATATTTGTTAATTTGGGAAAAACAGTACATTTTGGGACTTTCAAATTTTGAAGTAAAGGTTTTAGGTGACCACCTAAAACCTTCCTCAATTTCTTTTTTTTGTACACGTGTCCTCACTTGAGAGGAGGAATTTGCAAGGGAAAAAAATCTTAGTGGCTCAGACTGAATTTGATACCTTTGAATGTGGTTTAAGGGTAGTTGCAAGAAACACTTCACAGTTTTGTCTCAAACACCCTTAGTACTAGTAGTACTAGTAGTACTACCAAGCTTTTGGAATCATTTTTTAAAAAATAAAAGAAAATATGAAAAATTTGTAAAGCACTTAAAATAGCATACTCATGAAAATCTAGACCTAAAAACATTTTATTCTAAAAGTTATGTGCAAAACAAAATCACCAACAAAAAGCCAATTTCTTTCTTGCTTTTTGGAAAATAGTAAAATAATTCAAAAAAATAAAATAAAAACTAACCATTTGAGAACCCATTAAACACATTCACATGGTACAATTGCTTTGCTGAGGAATTTCTTTGTATTTTGCCAATGAAGGGAGATAGGATGCCCACTTTGAGACAATGTAGATGCCATGGAATTTATAATTTTGCAAAACCCTTTCATAAATGCATGTAAGCATGCTCCATAAACAACATCCTTGATTTATAGCCCTAGAAAAGCTTTTTTGGACCCAAATAAGTACTAAAAACCCCCAAAATGACCAAGGTAGAAACCTATTTAGGGGGCTATTTAAAAATAGTAAAATGGTTTTAAAAAACCTGCAAAAATTACGGATGGTCTGTAATTATGACATGTACCTTCATCTAAAATTTCAGCTCAAAAGAACTTGCTGCGCAAAAGTTACAAGCCAAAAAGCACTTGCAGGAGGTGAAGGGGACAAGAAATAGTACAAGTGTTTCTTGCAATCACCCTTAAGGTAACTTTTTGGGTTTAAGGTGGAGTACAAAGTGGGACACTTGTTTTTCCCAAATTAACAAATATGGTGTTTCACCTTTTGAGTTCAATGCAACCTTGAAAGTTACATTGTTATGGCATCCCAATTGGACAAAGATGTGGGTACAATAAGACCATGAATTCCATTTTATTGTACTTATATAGATGAGTGAAGTACTTGGATAGTGACTAGTGAGTTCATTTACATATTTTGTCAATACCATGCTTTTTGTACTATTTCAGATTGTGCATGTGACTAAGCTCCTTCATACAAGATAGCCATATATATGAGTCATTTTTCCGTACTCACACTAGCATGCCTAGCCCCAAATAATAATTTGATTGTCAAATATTGAGGGGCTCTTTTAGGGCTCAAAATATTCCTAAATGAGGTTCTCAAGACTAGGCCTCACCAAAACAACTAGTTTTCTAAAACAACAATTTGTAAAAAACCAGCACTAGCATTTGTTTTTGTGTGTAAAACTGGATCCTTTTGTATTTTCATACTCAACTTTTTGGTTTGTGTCAAATTATTAGTTTAGGGTTTTTGCAAACTTCTGCTCCAACTTCTTGTCCTTGAATGGCGGAGAGGTTATCTTTACTAAAACAAGGCGTGTACCTTTGAGTAAGATGGTTGTCCATCAATTTTCCAAAAATGATTTACTTTATTACTTGTTCCAAACCGGATGTGTTGGCATGTGTAACCATGGCATCATAAATATCATTTTCATCAAGCCATTTGGGAAAAAAGAAGGCCACATAAGGATTCTAAGAAGAAGTAGTCTATCTTTTTTAATTTTGGATTCGCACTTGTTTCCATGGCATGAGCCTCAGGTTAAACGCTTCTGACCAAGCGTATGTTAGAACCAAGGAATCTTCTTCTCATGTAGTGACACATTCATCGTAGGGGACCTTTCTTGTTACTTTTATGATTAGGAGCTCCATGTTTTTCATTCACTTCATTTGTTTTGACAATTGAAGGTGTGTTTATTTTTGCAAGCAAGACTTGCAATATTATAGATTTTTTGGGTGATGCAATTTCCTTATTTATGCAGTTTGAAGGTGCGGCATACTTACTTATCATCTCAAAGGTGTGATTTGTTTGTTTTGGCTAGGTAAAGGCTCATAAAGAATACTATGAATATAGTTGACTTATTCTTTTATTTTATTTTTTCATGATAAGAATGATGATATTGCACATATTTTACTTTTTTAGTTTTTTTTTAAGGTATTGTTCTAGAAAAGGCCTTGAGGGAGTGGCGTGCTTTTTCTACATCCTTGCATTATTGACAGGTTATTCCCAAGGAGGTTTGGCAAGCAAACTCAAACATTAGAGATACTATGTGGAGATTATAATATGAAATGATTTATTGTTTGTTTTTTATTTTGTGTGGTTTTTAAAGTTTTTATTTTTATCATCAAATCACAAATTGAAAGAAGCCAATAGAACTTGAGAAGGCAATTGCAAATGTTTAAAAAAAATTGGCATATGGTTCTAGCAATAAAGATATTGCTATTTGTTAAGCTTAGGAAAGAGTACACTTGGGACACATTTGGAAGTAGTACGTACTTGTGTGTGCACTATTTAGCAAAAAGACAACTTGTTTTCCTTATATATTAGTAGGCCAAAAGATGAAAGATTGATTGATATCATTTATGATTTCAAAACCTCAGTGGCCTTAGGCAAATGTGTGTTACTATAAATGGAATGCACTTTGGACAAATATGTAATATTATAGATGAAATGCTTAATAAACTTGCTAAAAACCCTCCTTTAGCATTTGTACCAACAAAACATTCAAATAGGCATGATTTTTATAGCATTCTCCCACAATCAAGTTGTTTGGGTCTCAAATTTACTTATTAGGATGTTGTTATTCTAGTTCCTAATAGAACACATGATGAAACTTATTTATGGGCATCTTCTTTTACATAAAGATTTCATAAAAGCACAAGAAAAATCAAAAGCCTTTCATCTAAAAAAAGCCAACATGTGACGTCTTATCTTATTATAGATGTAGCATATCAAATTTTCATTAATATTCAAAAGGCACTCTTAAAAAAATGTGAAAAACAATAATAAAAATGCATATAACAAAGTTTTACAAAGGGGCTAGATGAAGATTGAAAATGCCTTTGTTTATCAAGAAATAAGTGGCAAATTTAAAAGTTTTGTTGCTAGCATTCCCTATGCAAGCAAGTCGATATTTCATGTTGTTTACTTCACAATTTGCAATTGCCAATTATATGGAAAAGAGTTATTAATCAATTCTCATTTTTCTGAAGAAGGTTTTAATGGAGAAGTAGCACAAAAAATATTAGAAACCAAAGACTATTCTAGAGCATTACAAAGTCTCATTTGAAAGGCTTGGCCTAAAATGACAAAAGCTAATTTTTTAAAAGATCAAATTCATAAAGTTTAGATATTTTTTCAATTATTATAGAGCAACAATCATATGCACTACTTTCACTATTTTTAAATCATTAATAGAATTTTGAACAACATATATGCTAATGTAAATGTAGTTGTTTATTTAGAAAAAATGAACATAATAAAAAAAATGCAGAAAATATGTGATAGTACAAAAAAATCTTGTGTGTTGCTCTATCTAAAAATTGGAGATATGAAACTTGAGGTTGTATTGATGGACATTGAAAATTTATAATTCTTATTTTTTTAATTCTATTTGGTTTTATAGGTGATATAGGCATGGATCTCATTATTAATACAGGTGAGCAATGTATGTAAAAATGCCATCCATATTGTAAATTGATGCTATGTTTTCATTTGCAACCCTAAAAAGTTTTATGTGACAAAACATAGTATGTACTAGTATGACTTGTGTGTCCTATGGACACACTTTGGAAAATAACCCATTAAATGCAGCAAAATATTTCTCAATTTTCAACAAACATTTCCTTGCATTAAAGCATTATTTGTTTTGTACCCACAAAAAAATTTACCCACATAGTAAAAGGAACATCATTGTTTTCTCACGCGTAAAATTATTATTTATTTTTACCTACACAAATATTTTACCCACATAATAATCATTCATGCAATTTTTCTATGTTTTTTGTTTTTTACCCAAGCAATTTTTTTACACATGCCAATTTTTACTCATGCATTTTTTTACCCATGCAGCAAGTTTTTCCATACGCAAGTTTTCTTACCCATAAGTTTCTATTATGTTGTAACTAATACAAACCAACAAACAACCTAATCTATTACATATATGCATAAAAATATTATGTGTTGTTTACCTACACAAATATTTTACCCTTCAAGTTTTACCCACATAGTAGTCATTCACGTTATTTTTTTATATTTTTTGTTTATTACCTTTTTATTTTTTTTACACATGCCATTTTTTACTTACACTATTATCTACCCATTTTTACCCTGAACTAATTTGACTCGCAAACATTGAGTTTATTATAAAAAAACCCAACCCATGCAGTTGGTTTTGCATTTTTACCATCAACTAATTCGATTGACAAACACTAGGTTTATAATATAAAAAGATAGATCTTTGGTGGAGTGACACGTACCCCAATGAGACTGACAGACAAAGCTGCAACCAGGTTTATTATAAACAAAGCCAAATCTATTATATATATAGATAAAGACTTTCATTAAAATGCAAATTACTAGCATAATCCCCAATGAACTCTAACATAGAAAACTCTTTCTTCAACCAAAATATGTTATTCTATATGTGGATTTGTTGACACGCTGTTAATTCTTGTCAATTAGCTTTAGAATTCATAACTCAAATTTTGAAATATTAATTTGCAAACTCGTTATGAAGTAATATTCAAAACGATTATGGAACAATAGATTTGAAAAATAAAGGGTTCAAATTTTAGAACAAACTTCATAATCCTTATAATTTATGCATTTATTGAAGCACAAATATCATAAAATGAAGTCTTCTCTAAACTAGACATTTCCATTACTCTAATGAGACATACTAACATTGATGTATGATATTTAAACGTTTGAACACTAATTAGATTAAAATCTTACAAAGAGCTTATAAAACTTATGTGTTTTCAATGAGTTGAGTAAATAAAAGAAGATATTTGATACTTATTACAAATCAAAGTTTTATTAAAAAGGCAATATAATAAAAAAAAACATTATGTTTTCGTAAATCAACATTATCTATTTCAAACTTAAACCTACTACAAGCCAATTACTTGAGTAAAGATTCAAGAAATTTTGGAATTTGCTCATAGAGAAAAAAAAACGTTTTACATTCTAAACATAAATTTTTGACATGGTTGGCAGCCAAAAAGAATAAACCCAATGTTTATTGCATTCTACATAGAGTTAAAATAGTTTATTTGTTAATAAAATTATATTGTAATATACAGTAGATAAAGTTTGTCATAGAGCAATATCTTATATTTATAGCCATTTTGTTGGAGGTCTTTACAATACTATGCCAAAAATGAGGACATTGCTTTTTTCTAATTATGAGTGGTGTTAAAATTTGCAAGTTTATTGAAAATATATGGTACTAACATGCATTAAAAATTATTTACAAGTTTTTCACAATACCACTTAAATTTGAAATTTTACTTCACAAGGTAGTGTTTTCATATGTAATTGAAGTTGCATTAACATTTGTTTGTTAGTGTGCATCATCAAAACATATACTTATGCATGCAAAGCAACAATTTATTCAGCAACAATCCATGTATAGTTGGGTCCATTAATCTTACAAACTGCCTTTTTGAGGCATTCAGATTTTTTAATAAATCGTGGAGTACAATTAGTATATTTTTGTCCAAAAATTTATCATTGTATTCTCACGTAATCCCAATCAAGCATACCAAATATCAAATTCATAAAAGCAAAATTTCATTTGTGGTGAAATTTTAAAGCAAAACTCCATGGTTTGACATGGTATTTTATAAAAAAAAATTGGTGATGAATTTTTGAGATTTGCTTTCATGGGTATGAAGGAAACATCCATATGCACATCTTTCATGCTAAAAGATACCCCCTTAATTAACAAAAATTTGATCAATAAAAGAATCAATGAAACTTGTGATAGGCCCAAATCTTGAATTTTTATTTTATTTTATGAAAATCAAAATTTGTTGTTTGACTCAAATATTGTGACTAAGTTTGTATCTTTGAACATGATATCTTGTTAACTTGATGAAAAGCTAGTTAAAAAATAAAGATTTGCATTTTTCAAGATATGGGTCTATCACAAGTTTCATTGAATCTTTTATTGATCAAATTTTTGTTAATTAAGGGGGTATCTTTTAGCATGAAAGATGTGCATATGGATGTTTCCTTCATACCCATGAAAGCAAATCTCAAAAATTCATCACCAATTTTTTTTTATAAAATACCATGTCAAACCATGGAGTTTTGCTTTAAAATTTCACCACAAATGAAATTTTGCTTTTATGAATTTGATATTTGGTATGATTGATTGGGATTACGTGAGAATGCAATGATAAATTTTTGGACAAAAATACACCAATTATACTCTAGGTTTTATTAAAAGATCTGAATGCCTCAGAATGCCTCAAAAAGGTAGTTTGTAAGATTAGTAGAGCCGACTGTACAGCACAAGAAATTTATTGATGCGTTGCTGCATGATGATATTTTTTTAAATGTTTTTGCTCAATTATTTTCCCTAAAGGACCATTGTCCCTACGGGGGACAGATGGGATTTTGGGCAAATACCTATGGCCTCAATTTTTATCTTGGTTTTTTTAGACTTTTTTTGAAGATAGGAAAACACATTAGCTTTTGGGGATATAATTTCTATTCCAATTGATGCCAGGGAGCAAAATTTCTACCCAAATAAGCACAAATTTGGGGAGTCTGGGCAGCAAATTTTTTTTCACAAAATCTTGAAATATTTTTTGAATATTTTTTCCTCATAGATTATATCTTTGTCTACATTTGAAGCTTTGATTCATTCCATTTGGACTTGTTATGAGAAAGTTATGGACAATCTTGTTTTTTGGGCAATTCAAGTATCTTCTTGAAAAAATAACTTGTAAATTTCATTTTATAAATGCAAAATTAACATTTTTCCAAAAAAATGTTGGAAAGGGTGAAGTTTGCTTTCTAGAACAATCTCACCATTGGGATTATTGCGATTCAATTTGATTGCATGATTAATAATAATTTAAATTTTTGTTCAATTTCATACCTTCTTCTACCTAATGTTTTTCTTAAGAATGAAAATCAAGTATTTTTTGTTTTGATTTTTTCCCAAGATTCCCAACTCAACTTCCCACCACAAAAAAATAAAGCTCTAAACTCTGTAGTGCTAAAATTTTAAGTTAAAAAAGTTCATAGTTAAATAATCTAATCATGCAAGGTGCAAAAAACCTTGTTTTTTACATTTTGAATGCAAATATCTTCCAATCTGCGTGGTCAAAGTTCTTGAGTTTTGTATGACACATTCTTATGGTAATCTAGTACAAGATCCTATGGTTAGATATGCAGAATGGCCAATTTTCAAACTTTTTTACTCTTTGCCATAGAAGTGGCACTTTTGAGTGTGTTTTGATCACCAAATAAAGGCCATGGTCCTTTAGGGGTTAAATGATTGACTACAGTTTTTGATATACTTGATTGAAATGTTATGAATACCATGAAAATATTGAGATTTATGAACTAAAGTATTGCACCAAGAGGTATCAAAATTTGAAATCAAAATGCCATGAAATTATAATTTGTTATTTTTAATTAAACTTGCATAAAAATAAAATGTTGATTGATTAACACAAAAAATGCATAAACAGAAAACTTCAAATTTGACTTTCAAGTTTCACTTAAAGCACATGTGACCTAAATGTCTTCTATTTGCTGCATGTACCTCAAACATTGTTTCCTTTGATAGTTTACAACTACTCTTTTTTAAAAGCAAAAAGTTAAAAACCTTACAACAATATTAGAAATTCTGTAATTTGTTTTTTGGTTTTAGTGTTATTTGAAAATTGTCCTTAAAATGAAGTGAAAAGTCTCACAATTTTACAAAAAGCCAAAATTCAAATTGAATGCAAGCTGGCTTGTATTTGACAAGTCAGTTATTTCTTTTTTTTGGTTCATCCTTTAAAAGTTATTCTTTCCATGTATTTTTCCATAAAAGTACAACAAAAAAATTACGTGATCAATGTGCATCACACTATTTAACAAAATGACTCACATTATATATACATATATATATATATATATATATATATGATAATAAGTATACAGTTGGTGGTGTATTAAATAGATGACCGTGGTCATAGCTATCAATCACATAAATATATGATAAATAACAAGTAAAATTTGGTAAGTACTCATACTTTTATAGTTTTTACATATGCTTTATAGTTCATCACACTAAATCTAAGCCACTAGAAATGTTATTTTTGAGCACATTTTGTCTAAATTCAAGCTTCAAACAAGGAAGAGTAATTTTCTATTCCTTATTCTGTTGCATTTTCTGTTTTCCATCTACAAAGCAGCTTCACTGAGTTGTATTTTTAAATTTTGCCAATCATTATAAAATTTTGTAAACAATGCCATGCAATCGTTGGCACGTTTGACATTTATTTCTTCTAGAAATTTTCTAGTTTTTTACAAACTTTTTAGATACACTTGCAAATTTTGTTATTTTAATTTTTGTTATTGAATTTGTTCTAAAGACTATCCAATTTGCAAACACATGCTTGTGGCAATTCAAAATGAAGCTTGCAAATATATGATAAAAGCACTACTTCTATCTTCACATAGTGTTTTGTTTACAACTTCAATATTACCGTCTAAATTTGATATCTTTTCTATTGAATTGTCCAAAAACTCTAAGTTGAGGTCAATGAATCTTATGCTTTTGTAACTATTCAAATTTATAGCAGTGCTAATGAGAAGAAATTTATTGCCATTGTCTGTTCCTCTCAGCATTCTAGTAGCCTTTGTTGTAAATTATAATAAAAAATTACAAATATTTTATCATTGCGTATTAAAACATATTTCTTTAATGAATTTGACAATACTTGCTTTTTTTTTCTGTAGGTTTTTTTGCATCAATCAATCTTTGTTTAATTATTTGCATTTGTAATAGCTTAGAATCTTGCATCAAATGTTGTTGCAAATTTTGCCAAAGACATGCTTTGAGATTTCCACAATTGATACGTAACATATTGGTTTTTATACAACTTCAAAAACATTGTTGATTTTTTTGATATGTTGATCGTCCCATTTAATGGAGTTTTTCTTAAAGCAATTATGAACATCAATGCTTTTCACATGCATTCACCTACAATGAAATTACTAAAAAAATAAACTATATATTTGAATTTTCAAAACAAACAAAATTTAGGTAACAACACCAACCACAAATATCCAAAACTAGTTGAATAAGCCATATTTACATTTCTAATTTAAATTTAAAAAGTGTTATAAAATTTCCAAGAAAAGTTGCAATCAAATTTGAGATTTGCATTAGTAAAATTTTGAACCCTCTCCAAGAGGCCCTTAAGAAGTCTAAAAAATGATCCCAAGGCATGTACTTATTACAACAATCAAATCACTAATTCCCTATTTTCGATCATCATTTGAGTTCAATGCAATCATGAAATAAATTACATGTGACTATTTGTTTTTATTTTTATTTGCATATAACACAACTCTACTCTCCTTTGCATTGCAATTCACCAGATTGTCCTTTGGACAATATGTTTGATGTCCATATATGGACAAAAAAACCATAGTTGAATTTACAAAAAATTAACAAAAATTGTGACCTAATCAATAATATATTGTAGGTTAAGTCACAATCTTTGTCAACTTTTTGTAGATTCGACTATGATTTTCTTGTAGGGATATATTATTATTTTTGCAATGATGTACATAGGGGGATTTCAATATTGAAACATGGTAGATGCACGGGTTGACTAAAGTTGGTATACTCAAGAATTTGAAACCGTATAAGTAACTCTAGCTAGAAATTTGGCATGCCAAAGTTTGAAATCCCTTATTGGAGAGAAACTTGACTTGCAATACGTAGTGTGCAAATCAAGTACAGTATAATTGCTCTAAGGTTATGTATATTTTGGTAATCACTCTACAAGATGATAGTCCTCAAAGAGGCTAGACTTGTAAGAGCAACTCTAGTGGTGTATAAAATTGCTCCTAAGCTTCTTGAACGCTAATGGAAGACAAAAAAGAGCCTCTAAGTAGTGTTGCAATCTTCCATTGCAAAACCCCAAGATAGACTTTCCAATTTTTAAGCTTGTTAAGTATTGAGCTTTTGCGAAGGTACTATTTAGTATTGCCTATTACTTTGAGAAAAGTTTGGTACTTTGAGAATTAGTGCTTAGCAACTACATCATGGAACTTTGATACTTTTGTTTTATGCCAATTGTTGTATCACAATTGTAAGGAAATAAAGCTTTGGAAAATCAACCCGCAAAAGGCTAGGTGCATGGAATTGTCATGTATGAAATTTGATCACATTAACAATTGCAACTTGCTTAGCATTAAAATTGCTTTTGAAAAAAAATCTTATAAAAAACAATTGAGTAGCAAGGATACATACAAAACACCTTGGCATTCAATAACTACACAAAATATTGCATTTAGGTTGTTGTACCAATTAGGTTGCTTTACCTTGAAAAGTTGTTTAATGACTCTTTTGCTTGGTTGTTTGGAGGCGCATGCAACTCTACATATACTAGGATTTCACATGGTTTACAACTTGAACGCCACTAGTTTTTTTTTCCCACAATTTTGTAGTTGTTATCAAACCTTTTAAATTTTATTTATTGCAATAATTATTGATGAAAATTATTGTAAAATCTAGAATTTATAGAGTGTAAAATGTCAAGAAATTAGTGTGGGGTAACTCAAACACGATAGTTAGTGTAGGATAAGTAATATTTAAGATAGGTATACACAAATCTGACCATGTACCTAATGGCATCACATGGTGATTATCTTAAAACTCAAATCTAGGTATACCATAAATAACTTCTCCTTTGTGACCACCATGTGTATATAGTGACCAGATACATCGTCGAATTTGAGTATACTTACCTTATCCCTTTAAAGACCACACATATTTTCACAAAATCCATTAGAAATTGGGGTAGTAAATTTGGATGCAAGTTTGAATCAATTATGGACCTAATTTCAATAATCCAACCACACAAATGTGTAATAGACCTTGTTTACTATAAAGCATCAAAATCTCAATTAGATCTACCATTGTAAGTGAAATATTATAATGATTGAGTGAGTTGTAGGCAAGAATTCTCTAGTTTTCATGCTTGTGTGGTTTTGGATCTTACTGCTTCATACAAGTTTTGCTTGAGAAGAGCCTTGTATTTCTAGAAAGTTGGGTTTTCCACCTTTCCAATAAGACTAGTTTCACACAAAATGGATAAAAACAGCAATTACAATGTGTAGCTAAGTGGACAAAAAGGGTAAAAAATCCCACTTTCTTTGCTACCTAAAAATAATTTTATAAGGAACTTGATAAATGATATGGAAAATCCAATTGGTGAAAACAATAAAGAACTAGCCTTAAATGTAGGACAGCAAATTTTTAAGATGAAATGAGAGCACCATATCAATAGATCTTCAAATACTACAATTATATTGCTATTGTATAGGAAACCAATACAAGCGTATTTCTTGAGCAATCTAAATTTTTTTAGGATGGCATAATTGAAATTTGGCATTCTTCTTAGATGTTTGATGTACTGTGTTGTTGCTTTGATCCGTCTTTGACTAAATATGAATATGTATTTTGAGGCCATACCGTATAAATACTATTATTTATCAACTCACATGCCCAATTTCATTGTTGTTTTTTGGGTTGGATGCAAAATTCTTGTGATCACAACCGTTCTTCAAGATCAATTTCCAAGTTGTTGAGTAATTTGACTCTATACGCCAAAAACCACTCTGCTGAACCAAAATATGGTTCGGTGGTCTCTAAAGGGTTAACGTCCAAAAGATGAAGGTGGGACATGTACACCCATGATCAACCCAGGTCCTAGTGGCGCTTACCTTTTGACTCTCGACAACAATTCCAAGTCTGGTATTAACCCCTGAGCGCCTAGGCCATAATCACTCAAATCCGTACCCTTGTGTACTTAGTTCAATAAAAGTATTACCTAAGTAGAGTCAAATAGCTTGAATTTTTTTTGAGTGGTAGTAGACACATGCCTAAAGGTACATGAAAAAGTACCTTTAACTTTACCATTAAGAAGAGGATAAGAGTCAAACGTGAACATTTTTGAAAATTGAATGCCCCATTTTGGGGCGTTGGGGCGCTCAGGGGTTAATGACCTTGGGCATCCTGAATCTCACTTCCCATTGCACTGCAGACCTATGGGCAAATATTTATTTTATACTTACTATTGGTTTAGGTTTTCTTTTTCTTTTTCTTTTTCTTTTTTCTTTTTGATTGTCATTAAAAGCAATAATATTTACAAGTGATAATTTAATAGGACTTTTAAAGTAATGAACTAATGATATATTCACACTTGATGTTAGAAAAAGTATTACCAAGATGAATGTAGTTTAAAAGTGCATCCAAATACATCTAATTTTCCTCCGCTAATACCCCTCCTAACACCAAGTGTGAATGTACCTAGGCGGATGCTCACAATGGAGCCATGAATTTAAAAAAAATGTATAAACAGCTTACAAAGTGTGAAATTTGCAAATTTAGGGCATTTAGAAGTGTTTTTTTAGCCTCTAGAACTAATTATGAAAATTACATTGGGGATGGCTGGTGCTGCGAAAGAGAACAGTAGGGTACTCTCTCATTGCACTTATGAGCATTTTGCAGTGGTAACTAAGTTATACCTCAGAGCATCTCCTGCCACCCGCTTTGCAAGGCTTAACAAATGAGATCTCACGACAAATGAGATCTCACGACAAATGAGATCTCACGACAAATGAGATCTCACGACAAATGAGATCTCACGACAAATGAGATCTCACGACAAATGAGATCTCACGACAAATGAGATCTCACGACAAATGAGATCTCACGACAAATGAGATCTCACGACAAATGAGATCTCACGACAAATGAGATCTTATGGAAATAATGATGTGAACTTCCAGGGTGCGGTTTGAAATTCTGCTACAGCATGGAAGGTTTCAAGGCCTACACCTCCGTTACAATAAATAACAGGAGTACATTTCGCTACAGAGTGACGTCGCGGCTGCCATGTGCATGAACAGTGCTTGGCAAGGATTGTAAAGGGGGTTTGGAGAAAGCTCAAATTTGGAGGGAAGGGGCTCTCAACTTGGAGGCCCCGCGCTTGCATAAAGACAAGTAAAGTGATGTTGGGGACTTAAAATGAGGAAGCTGTTACAATTGAGGAGCACGAGGCTCAGATGGCAGGTGGCAAAAGATGCTCTTAGAGCATCCTCAACCCAGCTGGGTTAATATCCCTGCATCGGTACTCTCATGGTGGGTAGTTGCAAGAATGACCTGCCAGTTTTGTCTCAAACACCCTTAAAACTAGTAGTACTATGAGCTTTTGAAATATATATTTTAAATAAAATAAAATATGGACAATTTGTAAGCACTTAAAATAGCATGCTTGTGAAAATTCAGACCTAGAAAATTCTTATCCTAAAAGGTATGCACAAAAATAGAGGGACAGCAATTATCAACAAAAAGACAATTTCTTTTTTGCTTTTTAGAAAATAGCATAATAATTCAAAAAAGTAAAATAAAAAATGGCCATTTCTCATCTCTCTCATTAGCTTGAACATATGCAAGTGCTTTTTGGAGGAAGGTTTTTGTCTTTTACCAATGGAGGGAGAAAGAATGCCCACTTTGAAACAATCTGCCAGGCAACTTTTTTTGAGTTTAGTAAAATTGGTCAACAAATCTATGCAATGATGCCTCCTAAACCACTTCCCTAATTTGTGGCTTTGGATTTGCTTTTTTGGACCCAAAATAGTACTGAAACCCACCAAAACCACAAAGGTAGACATGCAATTGGGGTCCACTTAAAAATAGTAAAATAATTTAAGAAAAACCAAAAAAATTACCAAATGTCAATAACTTTCATGTTCACCTTACTCTGAAATTTTAAGTCAAAATGACTAAAACCACAAAAGATAGGACCCAAGAACCACCCGTAAGAGGTGAAGGGACAAAAAGCAGGACATGTCATTCTAGCAATCACCCTAGTAAAGAATTGCAAACCTAATTCAATGCACGTTGCAGATGGGACGTGATCTTGAAGGGACAACAAAACCTAACCCATACCATATAGTTTCAGCATTCTTCTAGAGTCCTTCAAATTGCTCTATATATTGCTATTAGAGAAATGATGACTACTTTGCAAGTTAGAAGTAGAGATTTTGTCAGAAACACTTGACAAAAGTTTGACAAAAACAAAGTTTACAATTTTGCTACATGTGTGCGCATTGGGTTGGAGGATCCGGTGTCATGCCCGCGTCAATCAAGGCCACCCAATGAAGCTTTTGTAATTGTCTTTAGGTGAGTTTGGTGCAAGCTGGATTGAGGATGCCCTTAGAGCATCTCTACTTAACCCCTAAACATCAAAGAGAATGATTTGTCCTCTGGCTTCAAAATAACACTTGATATAGCAAGAAAAAGCCATTTTTCATTTGATTTTTTTAGAAGAGATCATAAACAAATGGTCCACCGTGGGAGGCAAAAAAATAATCTCACTAAATGCACTCATGTTTTTTGGTAACTCAAATTGTGAGAAAATTTAGAGTCATAGTGTTAACTCTCAAGCTGCCCTTATTGCAATTTCATGAGGTAAGCATATATTATTGACTTTTACAACTTTTAGAAACAATACTATAGGTGGGCACTTGTCAAAACATTGTAGAAGCTACTTGGCAAAGAATGCCGCATTAACTAGCTTGGCTCTCAAAAGTTGGAATGCCATATTCATTAAATTGGGAAAACCAAATTCCCAAGTTTTACTTCACCTTAAACCGTTTAAATGCCAGATTCATAAATATCAAATTCAATTTGAGTCAGTGAGATTTTGTCCCTTGCAAATTCCTCCTCTCATGTGAGGGCACGTGTACCAAAAAAACATTGCTGAAACCTAAAGCTCGATTTAAGGTGATCACCTTAAACCCAATTTCTCCCCAAAAAATGGGCGTTTCTTCCCAAACTTACAAATATGGCGTGTTGGTCTTTAAAAAAAATCATGTAACAAGGATTTGCCAATTGCTTGTATTTTGGGTTGATTTTTTTTAGTACTAATTCAATTTGAAATCACACGGTTTTGCAAAAGTAGTATTTCGCTTTTGTTGCTTAGAGTTTTGCTTGAGTTTGTTGTGGGTGGTTTCAGCATGTCATTGTCATTTTATTGTATGTTGTTTATTGATTTGGGGTGTGTTGAGAGATGCCTTATGCAAGTGTGTTGCAGAGAGGGATGGAGGGCAAGATGGGTGCAGATGCTGTTCACAACTCCGGTTCACATATTTGCTGGCGACATTTTATCACCAATTCCTTATCTTGGTCTTGAAAGAGTGGAGATGTTCTTAAACCCCTAACCTCTCACCTCTTGGGTACCAAATGAAAAGGAGATGTATTTTGTTCCCTTGGGTTGTGAGGGGTGATGCCTAATTGAATTAAAGCCGGGTCCAAACTAGCAGCTGGACAAAGCACAAAAATTGGTACCTTGTTTGGTGTTTTATCTGCTAAGACCACTTCCACGTCATCTAAAACTTGTGTGGGTTTTCTAGGAGTGTTTCTCTACCAGACAAGTTTGGCACCACCTTCAAGCAAGTCCCAAATTTTGAATGTCTTGTCTGCTAACATGAACATATTGGTTGGTGATATGGCAAGTTGAAGTACTAGACAAAACCCTAAGTGTGGACCCTTCTATGGACAAAACTAATATTTCAACCAATGACTTTTGAGATAATTTTACCCGGTCACTAGTTTGAACTGGGCCTAAGGTTCCCCTTTTGAAACATTTACACTAGAAGCTATATGAAATGAATGAAATACACCCAATTAAAATCATAAAGTTATTTTTGTCTTTTTTTAACCCGTAAAGGCCCAAGCAATGTTTTTTGGCAACATAGCGATTTTGGGCAGCTCACTACAAATGGGATTTTCACTTTTTTTTCTCTGAAATTTTCACACATGATGTGCCCAAGGAGTAGCTTTAAGGTCTCCCACTTTTCATAACTTTTGATGACATGGATCAAAAGTTATTGCATGATATGTTGTTTTTTTTGTTTGGCGGGCAGTCCGGGCAAATAAAAATACTTCTTTAAAATTAAAAAAATTTGATTCTTTTTTTGGAATTGGTTCTTTAGATTTATATATATGTATCAATTTTACTAAATTTGGTTTGAAATTAAAATACTTTAAGATTTTTTAAAGATTTTTTTTGGAAATAATTGTTTGAAGCAAAGATGTGCGTATGGATGTCTCCAACATACCCATGCAATCAAATCTCAAAAATTCATCACTAATGTCTTTTAATCAACTTTCCTAGTTTTGACACAAAATAATTTACCAAAAATAGGATTTTGGTTTTTAGTAACTGAAGTTTGGTATGCTTGATCATGATTGCACGAGGATCACATACAAATATCTGAGGATAAAATGCCACTTATATATAGTGGAGGTATTGAAAAAACCTTGGCACCTAAGCAAACATTGAGACAATTTTGGGAGTCATTGTACTTGTTTTTTTGCAGCATCATTGTTGTTACCATACTCTTTAACCCCTAAAGGACCAAGGAGCCCACTTTGGGCTTTATGAGAACTTAGACAGGCTCTCTTAACTTCATAGTTTGGAATTATTTCATGAATTTTTTAGGATAGATGCTACTCATCATAATCTACTTGTGAAGCTTTATTTCATGTTGTTCCGATAAGTTATGCAAAAGTTATAAGGTTTTTTCAATTTCAATGTCAAACCGGGTAGCAAAAAATATGTTCTCATTTATTTTTTTATTTTTTTTATTTTATTGAATTGTGTAGATTGATACCTACTCAAAAAAGATTGAATCACTCAATTCCAAATGATGAGGAAAGAGTTAAAAGGAGTTCTATGTTGTGGGCAATGAAGATAGGAAGAGGGTAGAAAAAACATGTAAAGTTATCTTTTATTCACAATTTTGAAAATTTTCAAATGAAAATGAAGAAGGAAAGTTACTAATTGTCTGTTAGAGCATCCTCACCATTGGGATTAACAATTTTCAAACTTTTCCAAAACTTATTAGCATATTAGTTATATCTTTCATTCATCAATACCTTTCACTTTACAATTTTTGTAAAAATAAATCCAAACTTTTTTTTGGTTAAATTTTTTTATGTATGCTTTCAACACATTTTCCAACATATTGCCAAAATTGCACAAGAAATAAAACATACGGGTTTTTCTCTAAAAAGTTTGAAAAACAAAACTTCACCTTTTGGAAGGACTAAAAAAGCCTACATATTGAAGTTTAGGCACATTGATCTTGCAATTGGTGGGGATTTTCATTCTGAAATTTTGGGACAATGTAATTGTGCAAGTCAACCAAAGGATCCTACAATTGGATTTGTTAAGAAGTAAGTTTCAATGAAGATTTAGACCTTGCTTTGGGGACTAGTATTTTGAAGCAGTTTTGGGCCTCTAAACACGAAAGAATTTTAGGGGTTAAGAATTGTTTGTTATAATAATTACTGAGGAATTGATATGTGTACCACACCCTTTGAACTACTGTACCACACTAGGGTGAATTTCAGATTTCTACCATTGAAGAGTTGAACTTGGGAATTTGGAATTCAGATTTGGACTTAGAGACCCTGATTTAATCTAAAATTATAAAAAGGTTCTAGTTGAACAACACCCAATGAAAAAGCTTATGATTTTTATAAACAAAAGTAGACGTACTATTTTTTCCCCTAGCTGAACTTTGTCATTGGGGGTTGTTCAATTACAATGTTTTATGTGGTTCTAGACTAAATGACGGTCTATAGGTTCAAATCCATAACATTGTTAAGCCGGTTTGATTCCTCCCCCCAGCTGTGGAGGAATATGCCTCCCCATATACCTAGGGGAGGTTTTAGCTACAGTTTCTCAAAGCTCATTGGTCTTGGGATAGAGTTGACAAATAACATTAGTTGGGGATCCTCATTTTTAGGGAGCCAAAGGAAACCCCATAGTGAAAGTTAACAATGTTATGTCTGAATTCCAAATTCTCAAATTCAACTTTTTGATGATAGAAATCTAAAATTTACCCCAGAGTGTAATACAGTAGTTCAAAGGGTGTGGTACACATATCAATGCCTTAATTACTGATGATAGTTACTGTAGCAGCAGTAACATTTATATAGTGTATAATGTCGAGAAATTAATCTAGGACAACCTGAACGATATTCAGTGTATGTATTCGTATAATGGCAAAAGAGACAGGCAAGCGTGCACATCCTTGGGAACCACAACTTCCACCTTCCCCACCAAAAGTGAGTTCCGTAAAGTTGTGAAATATTAAATGATAAAAGGTATAGATGTCAGAGTAATGGAGAATGGGGTTCCTGTGGCTACTCCTCAATATCCACTTGGTAATCACTTTTCAGAAATTATGGGCCACTAACTGCTGATAATTTGTACAGTAGGGTTTAGTTCACTAGATAAAAATTCGTCCAGTTCATTCTTGGGAAAATTGTATGTATACCCTTGGTTTTTCAGGAATTGCACAAATACCCTATGACCATATTTTTTGGGCATAAGTTTTGTTGTGCATGCTATTTCTTTTAAGGGAAAATATCAAAAATGACCCTAACAATTGGCCGTATTTCAAAAGTAACCCTCACAAATCCAAAATATTGAAAATAGGCCTCATCATCAACCTTTAAATTTTGTTTTTTTGCTGCTCTTGCAACATGCACCCAACATTGCCAAGAGGTAAGGAAAAATTGGATATAGATGGGTAGAACCAACGTAAAGCACACATTCATCCATATAATGTACTAATATTAGTATCTTTCATCCATATTATGGAAAATTTGGTGCACACTTGGGCATGCACATGGTGAATTCATCCAATTCCTCAACCATAGTTTCTAGTGTTATGGTTGCTAGGCACAAATTTAGGTAAGACTTTGGCAAAACTTTGCCAAGAATTTAAACGTTGCTCATCACATATCAAAAGTAGGCCTTGCAACTAAGGTGACCACGATTTTGTGCATGTTTATTTATGGGAATTAATATATGCACACATGGGGTACATTTTAGATATAAACCATAAAAAAGTTGAATTTGGGGAATTTGAATTCTATTATGGATTTAGATATCTAGATATAACCTTGAAGCACAACAAACATTACAATTGAACAATGCCCAATGGAAAAGCTTAGCTTTTTCTTACAAGCAAGCATAAAACTAATGATTTGCCCCCTAGCAAAGCTTTTCCATTGGGCATTGTTCAATTGTAATGTTTGTTGTGCTTCAAGGTTATATCTAGATATCTAAATCCATAATAGAATTCAAATTCCCCAAATTCAACTTTTTTATGGTTTATATCTAAAATGTACCCCATGTGTGCATATATTAATTCCCATAAATAAACATGCACAAAATCGTGGTCACCTTAGTTGCAAGGCCTACTTTTGATATGTGATGAGCAACGTTTAAATTCTTGGCAAAGTTTTGCCAAAGTCTTACCTAAATTTGTGCCTAGCAACCATAACACTAGAAACTATGGTTGAGGAATTGGATGAATTCACCATGTGCATGCCCAAGTGTGCACCAAATTTTCCATAATATGGATGAAAGATACTAATATTAGTACATTATATGGATGAATGTGTGCTTTACGTTGGTTCTACCCATCTATATCCAACTTTTCCTTACCTCTTGGCAATGTTGGGTGCATGTTGCAAGAGCAGCAAAAAAACAAAATTTAAAGGTTGATGATGAGGCCTATTTTCAATATTTTGGATTTGTGAGGGTTACTTTCAAAATACGGCCAATTATCAAGGTCATTGTTTATATTTTCCCTTCTTTTAATCCCCATGCGCCCAGGCCATTTCCACCAAAATCAGACTTTTAGGAGAACTACAACTTTGATGTACTGTATCTTAGTCAATCAAATGATCCACAAAAAGTGACCATTGAAAATAGTGGAGCACCTACTTGGAAAATGGCTTGTAAATTTTGGGAACAATTCACCGTGCGAGATGGGAGATTATAACATTTGATCAAACAACATGTGATGGCATGATCTTGTTTTTTGGTGGTTGCTATTTGATGATTTTTACAAAACTCTATAAGCCCATGATTCATCTTAAGTTTGTGAGTACCAAGATTAGATGTGAATGCACACACTTGTAAATTATTGAAGATTGTGCTTCTTTTTATGTCAAGCTTTAGGGCTTCAAATCGCTATTGCACAAAAAAACAATGCCACCAACACATTCCGTGATGGTTGCCATAACAAGGGTTTAGAACATGCTTGAACCCTTGCCAACAAATTTCTTGCTACCACAAAGCACACACAAGGATGCTTGCAAGGGATATTGACTAGTTGCAACCTGTAAAAAAACTGCTTGCCACCACACTCCGTATGGTGTTTCACCCAATCAAATCACGTGCAATACTTGTACAACATTTGGCTTTCTTGGCCATTACTCCATTGACATGAACAACTTGAATGCCTTCATAATTGTAGTTTATAGGAAGATAAAAAAAAAGTAGATCTAGTGCCTCAAACAAGCATTTCAAATCATGCAAGGCCAGATTTGAGACGCTAAGGAGCTCAGGGATTAACCTTTGTGCATATATTGTTTCTTTCTTGTTCCATTGCACTCCCTTCTTTAATATTAGTCATGAAGAAAGTGATGAACACAACAAATAAATGCCTACAAATTAAGATCCAAGGGTGTTTGCGCAATTTCTGAAAAACCAAGAGTATCATCTATACAAATATTGCAAACTCTAGGGGTGCGTCAAATTTTCCTTTCATTCTTTGGGTCAGTACTTTCCAAAAAGAAAAACTTAGAATTTGTAACAGGGAATTTCGAGGTTTGGGGGAAAATCCAGTTCTTCTAGAGGGGAATTTGATTGCTCTCAAAACTTTCAGGTATTTTGCAAGGGGAGACCTTTAAAAAACAATTATAACATAGAACGCGGTTTTCTCATGAGAGGATCAAGAGTTTTTTTTGCATATTGACAGGTGCAAATTAGTGCAAGCATACGCTATCATGTGTGAGAAATTGAGAAATTAAAGAGACAAGAAACTATTTTGGAAGCCATCATGAGAAATCAAGATTCTAGTGCAGCTAAAATAGTTGGAGGAAAACAAAATTAACCCCTAAAGGACTAGCAACAATTTTTTGGTAACACACCAAACTCAAGTATCCAATTGAAAATGGAAATTGGCATGATGCTAATTTAACTGAACTTGGATTATCCAAAGTTCATAAGTTTCAATTGAGAAATTGAATTTGGTAGCAAAAATTTGAGAGTTACTTGCAAAACATAGAGAGACATGTTTAAATCAAAAAAACATACTATATCTTACTTCCATTCTAGTCTCATTTCTATTAGTTGGGTAGTTGGGTGTTTATAATAAAATAAAATCTCTATTAGTTGGGTAGTTGGGTGTTTCTCCAAGAAGATTAAATGGCGGTTATGTGGCGGTCTTATTTTTGTAATAGAACACAATCTCTATTAGTTGGGTAGTTGGGTGCTTGTGCTCCAAGAAGATTAAATGGCGGCTATGTGGCGGTTATGGTTGTCCTTGGGGATGGGGTATACACAAGAATAGGGGGTGGCTGCCTGGAGAAGGAGGTGAAACGTGTAGGTAGGCATAGTGCATGTAAGCTCATTGTAACGGAAAGGAGAAGAAGTTTGAAGAAGGTGATTACGAGGAAGGTCATGTTAATTTTTTTGCAAGGACCCCCTCCCGGATGGCCCTCCGCCCAAACGGCAAGTACAAGAGTCCACTAGGAATTTTATTATATATATATATATATATATATATATATATATATATATATATATATATATATATACATATATATATATATATATATATACACACACATAGGGAAGTGATGTGTGCACACTGAGGTGTTGATATTTGCACACCCCCCTAGGAAGTAAATTGTAGATTTCTACCATCAAAAATCTGAATTTGAGAATTTTGAATTCAGATTTGAACTTAGAGACCATGGTTTACTATAGAACCATAAAAAGTTTGCAATTGAACAACACCCAATGAAAAAGCTTATCTTTTTTACAAACAAAAGTAAAAGTAACACTTTTTCCACTAACTAAGCTATTTCACTAAGTGTTATTTAATTGCAACTTTTTTATGGTTCTAGAGTAAACCATGGTCTCTAAATCCAAATCTAAATTCAAATTTCTCAGATTCAAAATTTTGATGGTAAAAATCTACAATTTACCTCTAGGGAAGATGTACAAATATCAACCCCCATGTGCACATATCAATTCCCTATATGTATATAGTATTGAGAAATCTGCAATGTTTGGGAACACAAAAAGTCCATGTTCACATGAATAATCCATAAGTAGTTAACCTTGTTATGATTATTTCTCCTAAATATTTGATAAAATTTGTGCACAAAGAGTATCTTTCTAGTGCATTGATTTTCAAGAGCATCGAAAACAAAGGCAAGAATGTATGATAGAATTTGAGACTTTCTTTTTAAATGAAGTGGTTTGGACAGCCATGTAAATATTGGCCAATTGGTTTGAGAGTTTTCTCACATACTCTCAACACACCCATGTAATAAACTCGAATGAGTTACGTTGATAACAAGCATGAAGTGGACTTATGAGCTTTTGATAACAAGTTTCCTCCTAGTGTTCAAAAAATAAAAGGTTCAATCTCAAAAATTTATAATTCAAAAGTTTTATTTTTTTATTTTTTAATAACTAAAAATGATTGGAGTGCAGGCTAGGTATTTTGCTACTTTCATTTTCCAAAGAATGAGATTACAAATTTTTTGCACTCTTTAAAGTTTACTCTTGGTACAAAGAAATCGCTAAACTACCTTTCCAATAATTTATTTTCAGCATGATAAATATGTCCAAATGGCGTGAAAATTTTCATACATGTTTTCAACAAACTTGCTTAACATGATCTCGAGAGTTACTAAGTATAGGAGCACAAGATTTGGAGTTGCAAGCCCGTGAGATTATGTATTCCCATTTCTACAAAGCCCAAAAATCAAGATTTCATATATGAATGTTATGATTTTATCACTAGTAAGAAAATAAAAATTGAACAAATTCTTCTAGATGCAAGATGAAATTAGCTTTGGAATCAAATGAGCAAAAAATTTCCCCAAAAAATTGTTATGAAGTGCTTTTATAAGAGGTTACAATTTTGACAATACTAGTCTAAGAACTACGAGATTTCACAAAGAAAGTACCAAGGGTTTGAAACCCACTAATGTTATTGGATCACCGCAATAGTTGATTTACTGAATATCGTAGAGTCATGAATGTATTTGTTCCACCAAATAAAACCAAAGTTTGGAGTAAGAGCATCTCATGCCACCTGCTAAATGAGCCTTTCCAGTTCAACCTATAATGGCTTCTTTGTTTCAAGTCTTCAACAACATTGTACTTGTCAATGTGCAAGCGCGGGGCCTTTCAGGCTAAGTCACATTTATGACAAATTCCAACCTTGTAAAGGATCCTTCACAATCCTGAACACGCACATGGCAGCAAAAACCTTGGAGGCAAAAATAAGAAAATCTAGGACTGCAAGCTCCCTTGCACTATTGCAAGGGACTTTACGCCGGGCTATAGAGGAACTTCACGCCATGCCTGGCTACTTCATTCTACCATCCCCTTGAAACCTTGTTGGCAGGGTTTCTCCAAGCGGGTGGAAGGAGATGCTGTAAGTGATACCAATTTTACAGTAACACTAAGTTGCATATTACACCGCTAAGCACGGGTTTTACTCAGTTTGACCATTGGGTTTTCTTTCCTCTTTTCTTTTCTTCTCTAATTTACTTCCTTTTATTTTGGTGGTTTAGTTTCTTTTGTTGCTATCAAAGCCTTTTTGTAGAAGTATTGCAAAATGTAGCTACACTTGCTAAGAGTATCTTCACCAGTACAAGAAAACAACTCACTAGGAAGACTTTTGGATGAAAAGTGAGCAATTAATGCATGGACTTGTCAATATTGTATTCTTTTTGGCATAATAAAAGGTAGAATTTCTCTATGCATAGTAACTCTTTCAAATACTAGCTTTTCTTTTTCAATTAGTAGATCAAATAATCAAGGATAGAGAATCTATTTGCTTTTGCAAACAAGGAAACTTGCCATTAATTGAACATTAATTTACTTAAATGGATAGGTAGGTAAAACGAGTGGTAGGAAACAAGGAACATTGTATTTAATAGTGAGTGGAATTACAAGTGACATACCACCTTTATGCCGGGTGGATTGTGGATGCCTTTAGAGCATCTCCACCGATACGGCCAAAGCTCAACGTGCCAGATGAGTTATCCATGGGCCTAGAGTGGATAGTGCTCAGGTGCTCCTTTGGATGTCCACTAGTGCCACATTGTGGAGAGTTTAGAGCAAGGAACATGGCCTTGCTGGCTCGGTTGGACAAGGTTCCTGCCACTCATGCACATGCTGGCCCATGTGCGCTCACCTTCCATTGGCATTTTTCCCGTAAGTTTAGTGTGCTACAAAAACCAATCATCTTGGCAAATCCCCATCTTGGAGCTTAGTTTGGCGAGACCGTTGGAAAAAGTGTCCAACTTGCATCATCGATGGAGATCAGGTCTGTGAAAATGGCTCCATTGCCTCACCATTTGGTCGGCTGGAGCCATCTAGTGGAGATGCTCTTAGGACTGGAATTGCTACTAAATTATAAATGACGCCTTGGCATTTACAGCGTGTTTAGAACAATGAGTCATAAATATAATAGGGGGTTTCAAATATGTCGTTCAACACCAAAATCGTTTACGTGAATAAAATTTGTGAAAAACGTGGGCAAGTCACTCCATGAACAAGCCATAACGACCTCCCGGAAGTTGTCATAGCATATTCACCGGTGAATGAAAACGAGTTTACTACCATTTGTTCATCAGTTTTTTGAGATATATGAAACCCCCTAATAAACCGTCCTCCAGCAAATATTGACAAAATGGAAGTGCATATACTAGAAGCTTATATGCGTGGAAGGAATTTCAAGGGCGCTTTACATCATGTCCCTTGTTCCCGGCTGGGGTCAGATGGCATGCCGTATGGTGGGCCTCAAGAGGTAAAATTCCATCATTTTCACAAATTAGGGTAGGAGTAATAATTAACCCCTATTTTAATATTGTTCAATGGTATCCTCTTTCTGTGTGCTAGACTAAATCAGGTTCTCTAAATCCAAATATGAATTCAAAATTGTCAATTTCAATCTCCAATTGATAAATATCTAAATTCTCACATTTTTTGATAGGTGAAAAAGTTGGAATTTTCTAACTTGGCCCTACATAACGGCTTGCCATCTAACCTTAGCCATGGTTCCTCCCATGACCCAACTCAACATGTCCTAGTTTTATTCCATAATTCAACTCTTGTTGAGGTGTAAACTATAAAGGACACAAAAGAAATATCAAATAAATTGCTTGAATGTTTTATACAATTACTTTGTTAGTGATTGGCTTCTGAGTTTGCTTGATTCATCCCAAAATCACTTTTTTGGCATAGAAGTTTTCTTAAAGTATTGCCATGCAAGTATCTCTAAATGGACTGGGACTTGGAACGTAGAAGTCACAAGTCTCTTGACTAAGTAGGTTTTGAAAATTTAATGTGACTTGGGACTTGGAACATAGTGTGATTGGCTCTTTATATACAATACTGTTTGCGGTGTTTATTCTAGGAGCTTTATAGGACCAAATTTGGAGATTACAGAGAAAATCTATACACATGTGTTTTTTGGTAAAATATTTTGGCCATATCTGTAAAAAAAAATTGGATCAAGAGTACGTGCTAATTTATCATACGACGTGGTAAATTTGTCATTTCTGGTACTTGGAGCAGCGGATTTAGGAGAACCCAGACTGGCCATGGGTATCCGGCTCGGTTTAGTGCACATAAGGTAGTCTGCTCATATTCTGCTCAGGCTCTAAAATCGCTCACCTTACTAAATGCACTTTGCTTGTACATGTTGTTTTTCATAACTTTTCAACAATGTATATGTGATGTACAATGAAGAGGTGAGCGGTTTTAGAGACTTATGGTTTTTTCATTTCAAAATTTCATAACTGATTCCACAAAGCTTCAAAAAATATGAAACAACTTGGATTAGATGTATTTTTTTTTTTTTTTTGCTTTTCAAGGAAAATTACAAAAAAATAATTCAAGAAATTTCACCTCCCCAAAATTCAATTTTAGCCCTTAGATGGACGGTTTATGAGCACACTACGTTACGTGTTTGTGGGGCCAAATGGAGAACCTATAAATTTTCACCTATCAAAAAATGTTTAGAAATTATTGAATTTGAGATATTTGAGTTCCTTTGTGTATTCAAAGCCCGCTTGGCCTTCACAAACACAAATGTGCAAAACATCAAGCATGTGCATACATGATACGCTTAGAATTTAACCCTTAAAGGATGAGGAGGACGATTTTTGTCCTCTGCAAATACATGTAGCGTGACCATATTGTGGTTACTAGCCCATCCTTTAAGGGTTAAGAAAAATGGAGATTGAGAGCAACTCCACTACTTTCATTTCAAATAGAATGCGATTTTTTGAAGATTTGCGCTCCAAGCCACTTGGAGTAACATCTCTGCTTCTTCTAAGAAATTAGTACAGTAGAACTCCTCTAAACTGATATAGTTGGGACCCCAAGAACTAAATTAGTTTAAGTAAGTTATTAGTTAATTTTGTGGAAGTGTAAGTGAAGTGACCTTGAGGTTAGTGCCTGGATAGCACCAAGGAGCATTACTACTGTTGAATTAACTGCTTTGATTTATGACGGGCGTATGGTCTGACATTGAGATTTGTGTTATATATTAAATTATAGAGGATATCGGTTTAGAGGAATTTTATTGTATTGCATTCCCTCTCACCTCATCTATGGCAACAACCGTGTAGCTCCCTTGCACCCCCATCTATATCAATAGTAATGAATTTGAGTCGTTGGATGAGCTCTAACGTGGTCTCAAAAGACCCCACACAAACATAACATTATAGTGTCCCTCCACAAAGTGCAAAAACCAATAACAATGATGCGATCAAAGCTCAGTGTGCAAATCTTCCCTCTAAAATTTCATGAAGTGTTCCTTTCTGTTTGCAGTGGAGATGCTATGATAGGAGTGAGTCCTTATCATTGTAGCTACATTAAATAGTTTGTTTAGGACTTTAGGTTGTTCCACACTAATTTCTCAAAAATTTACACTATATAAGTGTTTTTATTGTTGCTACAGTAATTTTTATCAAAAATTATTGCAACAATTAACTATCAAATTTTTTGGCAATACAATGAAGTTGTTGAGAAATATTAACAAACTAGCAACATCCAAGTTGTAAACCACGTGAAATCCAATATCCTAGAGAGCGCCTCCAAGTGGCCAAATGATGAGTCATGAGGTAACATATTGGGAATTTAGGATAAGGCAACCTAATTGTCAAGGCAACCTAATAGTCAAGGCAACCTAAATACAATATTCAACGTACACTAAATAGTGCAATTAGGTTGCCCCATACTAATTTCTTGAAATTTCACATTATTTAAATATTTATCAAGATTATAGTAACTTTTGTCATAAATTATTGTGATAAACAGTGGAGGAAGCAAGCATAGATTAGAGGTTACAGAAAGTGCCAAAGCTAGGGAGCAAGGAAGCTAGAATTTTCTACAAAACCATGAATTATTGTAGCATAAAGAGAGTTTCATGCTCCTCCAAGTGGCCAAGGGTGAGTCACAAGGTAACTTTGCCAAGATAAAGCAACCTAATTGTTAAGGCAATCTAAATGCACTACTTAATGACAATTATGCTGCCTTATTTTGAAAAGTTACCTCATGACTCATTGCTTGGCCACTTAGAGATGCGTGCAATTCTTTGTAAATAGGAATTTCACATGATTTATGACCTAGAACTCGCTAGTTTATTTTTCTGCAACTTTATTCTTATTACCAAGCCCTTTAAATTTGGTTTATTACGATAACTACTGATGAAAATTATTGGAGTACTAGTAAGTATCTATGTTCAGTTTAGACTTACTAGGCTTGTGCACCATTGCTGAGGCAAATTGAGTGCACATCTATTGCCTAAAAGTACCAAGAGATATACACTAAATTGTGCATTTGGGTTGCCTTAACAAATAGGTTGCCTTACTTTGGAAAGTCACCCCATGATTCACTACTTATCCACCTGGAGGTGCATGCAACTCTTTAGATATTAGTATTTCACTTAATTTAAACATTAGGAAAAATATGGGACCTCAATAAGGCCTTTATAAACGATTCCAACCCTCCATATTTTTTGTTCCCAATGTGGGGAACCAGCCCTTGCTGATGGGCAGAAAAAATTAATTAAGAAGATTAAAAAAATAAAAATAAACAAAGATTAGAATTTTTTTTTGATTTTTTTGATTTTTTTGATTTTAAAAAAAATCAAAAAAATCAAAAAAGCTGACATGGCACCAATAGTGCCATGTCAACCTACGCATGATTTTCTTGGGAACTGGGTTCCCATAGCTAGGGACCCCCCCAAACTCATGGCCTTATTGGGGTCCCATATTTTTCCTAATGATTTGGACATTGTTAGTTTGTATTTATATAGCTTTGTAATAGTTGCCAACCCTTTAACCCCTAAAGGTCTAAGGAGCCCCTTGGGGGCCAAGTGGGGTTTTGGGCATGTACTTACACCTAAACTACTTTGTGTGATTTTCTGAAACTTTTAGGGAAGATGGGGAATTCAAAGGTCTACTTGAGCATCTCATTTTTTCTTCATTCCAAAATTTATTGAAGAAGTTATGCATGCATTTTTGAAAAATAGGGGAGGGCGGGCATCCCAATTTTTTTTGGAAATTCTCATTTTTTTTTAAAATCTGAAATTGGTTCTTTAGATATATATATATATATATATATATATATATATATATGTTGGAAGCTTTGAATCATTCAATCTTGATTGATGAGATGAAAGTTATGAGACGTTTTAGTTTGCAGGTAGGTATGGACTCCCAAACTTGGCATTCCTTTTGGCCCTTTTTTCCAAGTTGTAGTAAACTACAATTCTTTGGTTTTACCACTTGGATCAAAGTAATTCACATTTATAAATTTTACATACAGTAGTGCTTGGATAAGATGAAGGTATCCGGAGAGCATATTTCTTTCATGTAAGGAAAACATTCATTGTAACTAAACAAGCATGTGTAGCTCCCCAACCATTACGGACAGTCATCTATTTCATCTTAGCCAAGCGTTTTTCCTTATAAAGGTTCATCTTAGGGAGGCACTATTGTATATCCTCCAGTTTTGCCTAGTGTATATGCAAATTTCATGACCTTTACAACATTACAAGATTTTACAAAGTATGATTCACACCTCCAATTCATTTGAAAATTCTCCCACACTTACCTACCTTGTTCTTCTACATGGAAAAAAAACCTAAACTTTGGGTAGAGCAATTTTTTTGATATAGGAGAGGTCAAAGGCTTTTGAAATTTTTGGGTAGCATGGAAATTATTTTTAGGTTTTCAATTTAGATGTCAAAAAATCACTCCTCTACATCTAGAATGAGCTGATTTTTTTCTCACAAGTACCTTCCATAGTTTAGGGCAAGATCCTATGGTTCGATTTCCAAAAAAAAAAACAATTTTTCCTACCTTTCTACTCATTCCTCCAAAAGTGGTAGTTTTGAGTGACTTTCATAGTAAAAGGGCTTGGGCCTTAAGGGGTCAAAGATTGTTTATTGTTATAAATATTAATGAAAATTATTGTAGCACTAGTAAATATTTATGTAGTGTAGGATGTCAAGAATTAGTGTGGTGCAACCTAAATGCACTAATTATTCTACATATACAGGGTAGTTGCAAGAAATACTTCATTGTTTTATCTCAAACACCTTTAGTACTGGGAGTCTAGTAGTACTACCGAGCTTTTGGAATAATTTTTTTAAAAATAAAATAAAATATGGATAATTTGTAAAGCACTTTAAATATGAAAATTCACACCTAGAAAAATTTTATTCTAAAAGTTATGCGCAAAACAAAATCACCAACAAAAAGCCAATTTCTTTCTTGCTTTTTACAAAATAGTAAAATAATTCAAAAAATAAAAAATAAAAATTGGCCATTTAAGAACACATTAAACACGTTCACATGGTACCGCGCCCTTGTCATTGTTTTTGTTCACCCTGTTTTACAGATTCAAATCTTTTGGCATTTTATAAAATTAAATCAACATTTTAGTAGCTTGGTCACTAATCTTCAGTTTTTATGCAATCTCAATCAAGCAAACCAGTTTTGAGTTTCAAAAAACCCAAATCCTATTTTTGGTGAATTATTTTACATGATATTTGTGGTTTTACTTGATAGTCGGTTAAAAAATCGATGATAGATTTTTGAGATTCGATTGCATGGATGCATAAGAAACATCCATACACTCATCTTTTCTTGTAATAAGCATCTCCAAAAAGTTATAAAATTCCTTCTATATAGATTTTAATGTTGGGTAACCACAACCAAATCTTAGAAAAATAGACATTTCATTATGATAATTAGATTTTGCTATTTGACTTATAAAACATGATAAGGCTTGAATCTTTGAACATAATGGTATTGTTATTTTGTCAAAAAAATGGTTAAAATTTTAGACATATCTATTTTACAAGATTTGATCATGTTCACTTCAACATTGAAAGCTACAAAGAAAGAATTTTATAACTTTTTGGAGATGCTTGTTAAAAGAAAAGATGAGTATATGGATGTTTCCTATGCATCCATGCAGTCAAATCTCAAAAATTTATCCTCAATTTTCTTTAACCAATTATCAAGTAAAACCACAAATATCATGTAAAATAATTCACCAAAAATAGGATTTGGGTTTTTTGAAACTCAAAACTGGTATGCTTGATTGAGATTGCATAAAAATTGAAGATTAGTGACCAAGCTACTAAAATGTTGATTTAAATTTATAAAATGCCAAAAGATTTGAATATGTAAAACAGGGTGAACAAAAACAATGACAAGGGCATGGTACAATTGCTTTGCTGAGGAATTTCTTTGTATTTTGCCAATGAAGGGAGATAGGATGCCCACTTTGAGACAATGTAGATGCCATGGAATTTATAATTTTGCAAAACCCTTTCATAAATGCATGTAAGCATGCTCCATAAACAACATCCTTGATTTATAGCCCTAGAAAAGCTTTTTTGGACCCAAATAAGTACTAAAAACCCCCAAAATGACCAAGGTAGAAACCTATTTAGGGGGCTATTTAAAAATAGTAAAATGGTTTTAAAAAACCTGCAAAAATTACGGATGGTCTGTAATTATGACATGTACCTTCATCTAAAATTTCAGCTCAAAAGAACTTGCTGCGCAAAAGTTACAAGCCAAAAAGCACTTGCGGGAGGTGAAGGGGACAAGAAATAGTACAAGTGTTTCTTGCAATCACCCTACACCAAATAGTGCATTTAGATTGCCTTAACAATTAGGTTGCCTTACTATGAAAAGTTACCTCATGAGTCATGGCTTGACCACTTGGAGGTGCATAAAATTGTTTAAACACTTACCATGTGACCTTAACAAATTTGTCATCTTGCAACTATGTTGTTGTTGCCAAGGCCCTCAAAAGTTGCTTATTACAACCATTATTGCTGAAAATTATTGCAGCAGCCATAAGTTTACCCCTAAAGGACCATGGCCTTTATTTTGTCAAAAAACACTCAAAATTGCCACTTCTATGGCAAAAGGTAAAAAAGTTTGAAGACTAGTCTTTTTGCATATTTGACCGTAGGATCTTGTACTAGACTTGTATAGGAATGTGTCATTCAAAACCTAAGAACTTTGACCACACACATTGTAAGATACTTGCGTTTAAAGTGTAAAAAACAAGCTTTTTTGCACCTTGCACTATTAGAATATTTGACTTTGAACCTTTTTAACTTAAAATTTTTGCACCATGGAGTTTTGAGGTTTATTTTTTGTGGTGGGGAATTGAGTTGAGAATCTTTGAAAAAAAACCAAACCAAAAAATACTTAATTTTCATTCTTAAAAAAAACATTAAACAGAAGAAGGTTTGAGATTGACCAAAATCTTACATTGTTAATAACCTTGCAATGGAATTGAATCACAATTATCCCAAAGGTGAGATTGTTCTAGTAAGCAGTCTTCACCCTTACCAATAGTTTTTTTTTTGCAAAAATGTTAAATTTACATTCAAAAATGAAGTTTATAAGTTATTTTTTCAGAGCAAAACCACACCTACCTGCAAACTAAAATTTCTCATAACTTTCATCTCATCTATCAAAATTGAATGATTCAAAGCTTCCCATGTCTATATAAGTCTAAAGAACCTATTTCAAATTTTTATTTGAAAAAAATGAAAATTTTAAAGAAGTTTTTGGCTACCTGGGGAGCAGCATTTTCTAGATTTTCATGCATAACTTCTTCAATAAATGTCGGAATGAAGAAAAATTTACATTCCCACGTAGATCTTTGAATTCCTCAGCTTCAATAAAAGTTTCAAAAAATCACACAAGTTAGTTTAGCCATAGGTACATGCCCAAAATCCCATTTGTCCCCTGAAGGGACAATGGTCCTTTAGGGGTTAAGGCAGCCCACCATAAAAGTGGTAAATCCACTTTTATCCACAATTAGCTTAAAAGTGGTAGTTGGTAAGAGTTAAAAGTGTTTATTAACCATCATAAATCATTTTATCATTTGTATAGGTGCTCACAAGCTTATTTGCTTTAAAAGTGTAAGTATTTTAGATTGCAAATTACCTTTCAAAAACAAATTAGTGATGGACTTGCAATATTTGTTTTTCTCCTATCAAAAAATGGAAAAATCAGACTCGACAAATTCAATATTTGAGAATAGTTTGGCAAAACCTCCCTTCAAACCAATTTCAAATGTAGTCTTTTGGGGGTAATTGTCAAACACAGTAGCAAAACCATTGCCCTCCAAGTATGGTGTGTGCATGACTTTGTGGTCCATCTAAATTTGACGCTACAAAGGAAAGTTGTCAACTTGGACATCTTTTTGTCACTTTGAACATTTTAATGTCATTTCTAGTCAATTTGAATGTGTCAATCCAAACATTCTCTTCTTGTAGTGATCCACGCAAGCTGGAGAGTATGGCTAGGGAAAATTGACACAAGGCCCTTTGGCAAATGTTTTCTTGGACTAGAAATAGTTGGCAAATTAAAAAAGTGGGGAATGGTGGAATGGAAAATATCCACAAGGAAGTGGTAAACCCCATATACAAGTGGTGTATCCATCCAAACAATGCTATTTTATGAGCATACAACAATGAGCTCATGAGTGGTGAGCCAAGATTTTGTGAGTTAACACCAGTTGTGAGCTCAAAATTAATGGAAAAACTTTAAAATAGTAAGTTTTTCAAGAGTTGGATGTTTACAATGCACAATTATAATGACCAATGTACATGTTTATAGGTGAAATTTAACATTTTGGTTATAAATCAAGGCTCATGGCTCTAGCTCATGTATTCCCGCTCATGATTTAACATTTCCCATTATCATCCAAAGACTTAAAAGTGGTAAACCGCCAAGTGATAAAAATGATAAATATTTATAGATTACCACTTTTAAGGTGACTTGGGTTAAGGCCTTGCCAAATTTTTTGAAGAGCCCGAACCGGTGGAGATGTCCTAACAGAATACAATTGGCATTTTTTTTTCCCGACTTAAGTTACTAAAGTAAAAAAACCTCTATTAAATGCATACGTCCAGCTGCATTGGGATTTGGGGCTGACGAAGAGTCGCCAACTCCGAACATGCTGTCATAAATACCATGCCACGTCCTTTGCATTGTGCAGCAGTGTGCACGAGTGCACCACTGCATACCACCCGTCATGTCCGACCCAGAACGCCGGAGTGCCGAACACCGGACATCGGACGCGGGACATCGCAAGTCGGGCATCGGAGGCCAACGCCGGGCTACACCAAACTAAGCCAGCGTTTTTCTAAAAAAAACACAAGAGGGGAAGTTGACTTCTGTGTGTAAAAAGTAGATTCTTTGATTCTCTGTGTCTACAGTACACCAAATAGTGCATTTAGGTTGTCTCATACTAATTTTCCAACATTTCACACTATTCAAATATTTATCAAGATTACAGTAACTTTTGTCAATAATGATTGCGATAAACAATGGATAAAGCAAGGAGAGGTTGGGTGCAACAACAAAGGTCAAAGTAAGGGAGTAGGGAAGTTGAAACTAAGGTAGAAGGCTCGAAAACCAACCATCTAAGGGCTGAAACTGAATTTTGGGGAGTTAGAACTTCTTGAAATTATTTAAAATTTCCTTGAAAGACAAGAAGAATTGACATATAACCCATGTTGTTTTATATTTTTTGGAGTTTTGTAGAATTAGTTGTGAAATTTTGAAGTGGAAAGGTCATAGGGCTCTAAAATGGTGCACCTCCTCAAATGTACATGTGCTGTACATTATACAAATCTATGAAAAAATACATGTACAAAATAAGAACATTTTGGAGGGTGAGCAATTTTTGAGCCTAGACGTTTTTCAAGCCTTCTACCTTATACACAAAACCATGAATTACTGTGGCATAAAGAGAGTTGCATGCCCCTCTAGGTGACCAAGGGTGAGTCATGAGGTAACTTTGCCAAGGTAAGGCAACCTAATAATTAAGGCAATCTAAATGCACTATTTGGTGTACTTTTTTGGTATGTTCAAAATTGAAGTTTTAGAGAGTTCACAAACGGGTGTCTCAAACCTCTTACCCTAGAGTGGTGGAGAAAGTTATCTTTTTTAGAAAAATAGATAAAACCTTGAATAAATGATTTGTCTCCAAGTTTTTCAAAATACAAGTTACTTATTGATTTGTTTCAAACGTGTTGTTTGGGCCTATGTGACCCTGGCATGTTACTCCAAGAACTTTCTTCCTCTTGAGAATGCAACGATGCTATTATGTGAGTGTTAAGCGATAAGTCATGAGCAGTGAGCCAAGACTTTTGTGAGCGAGAACCAATTATGAGCTCAAAATCAATAAAAAACTAAAAAATGCACCAAATTTGTCAAGAGATAGAAGCTTAAAATGCACAATCATGAGGACATACGTACAAAGTTGTAGGTGAAAATTTAGTGTCTTTGACCCAAAAAAAACCCAAGCTCACTACTCATGGCTCACGGATGCATGTTACGATATAGCATTCCTTTTTGTAAAACCAACTAAATTCTCGATGTTTGCCCAATTGAAAATATATATCACTTGTAGAATCATATCAGACCATCATATCATATCGTCATAACATCATATCATAGTATCACCCTAAACCCCAAAGGATCAATTGTCCACTTGAGAATTTGGGTAGGATCATACAAAGTCAAGTTTTATTGAATATTCTCACAATTATTACACAAGGTGTAAATATGTATTTTTTAGTGGAAATTTAAATTTTTCCCCAATCAAATGTGAGGTTTAAAAGCTATGATGCCTAGAAGAATTTGGGCAACTTGAGCAATTTGGGCATCTTTGGAGAATCTTATACTGAAGCTCTCATTAAAATTTGAAATTTGGCATGTATGTAACTAAAAAAATATTGTATACAATAGTCAAAAGAAAAAAAATTAAGCTTGTACATCATATTCTAAGAGTCAAAATTTGTTAACTATGTCTAGACAGTTTCAAGAAAAAATATTTTCTTCTAACTTATGGCCCTATTATTTTCAATCAATAAATCCAAAGCTCCTAAATTTTATTCACATATTCAAATGTTTGTCTCTAACTTTTCTCTGTTTGCATTTCAAATAAAAGACTTCCTTGATGCAAAATAAATCACAAATGAATGACTAGTGTATTGTCATGTCACTTAACCTCCTTGCATTGCATGGTGATTTAGAATAAGCTAGATTCTATATTTGCTTATGCAATCTTTTATGAGTTGACCTAACATTCTATACTTATGAATGGCCAAAAAGCTCATTTTTGTGTAAAATTTTACTCTAGGAGCTCAAAGTCTGCTAACTTTTTTTTGCAAGAATGAAAAAAGTTGTTTTTTTTCACATTGAACATTATAATCTTACAATCCACACAGTCAAATGGGCTGAAATTTTTAGTATTTATTGACTTGTTTGTTTAACATACTTTTATACGGTTGAAATACAAAAGAAAAAAACATTATTTTCAATTTTGGGCAATGCATTGAAAGTTGGCAGTTTCTAAGTTTTTTTCTCAAGAAACACCCTTGGTCCTTTAGGAGTTAAGGTAGAAGCACCCAATTTCAACAATGCACCTAGTGGCATTACTCTTTATGTAGGGTGATCATTCTAGAACCTTAAATCTAAGTATGCCATAAAGAACTTATTGTTATTGGTCAAAATGATAAGTTATTTATGACATATCTAAATTTAAGTTACAGAATTACCACCCTATACTGAGAATAACACCATTAGATACATGGTTGATATTGAGTGCTTTTACCTTATATATCAAGTCTTATTTCACTTAGAAATGCTTATTTGGTTTTTTAAATAGAAGCCTCAACATCAAGAAGTGGGATTTAGCTCCATGAGCTAGAATCCTTATAAATGGGAACTCAACTTGGGAGCAAATTATTGACTAAAAAAATCTTTCCAATTACAATCTTAAAAAGTTGGGATATGGAATTGAACTAGGATCTCTAGAGTTGGAATGCAATAGTACGAAACACCCTTAAGAACAAAATAATTGAATCATTAATGCTTATGTCACTAGATTGTTAGTGAAAGATGCCTATAAATTAAGTTTGTAATATGTAAGGTAGGAGGCTTGTAAACCGACCATCTAAGGGAAAGATGACGTTTATAGAAAAATCAAGCCAATTTAGTAGCTTGAAAATATGAAATATTTTTGGTAGAAAGTCAAAAAAGTTTTTGGTAGAAAACCAAACAAGAGATAATTATGTGGTCATTTAATTTGAAATTTTTTTGAGTTGGTATGAGTTAACTACAATTTATCAAAGCAAAAGATGCATAGGCAGCTATTCTAAATCATAGGTGGTAGCATTCATGATGCAAAGGCAACTTGTAAACGAAGCACGTGAGTCCTAAAAGCAACCACTACAAAACCAAGAATGCTCCAATAAGCCTCTTAAAGCGTGCAAGCACCCATTCCATATTCTAATAGTCAAATCATGATTGAGAACACATTTTCATATATTTTATGTATGCCATGTATCTATATTTTACTGAAAGACAAATCTAAACACAATTATGAAAATAAGCACACTTAATGGTAGCTCATGTCATTCTCTTGAGGTTCTAAAACAGTGCACGCACAAGTACAATTTTTGAACATAAAAAACGTGACCCACTTTAAGAAGTTGAGTGCATGATTTTTGAAACTTGTATAGGACAATTCAAAAAGACCGCACGGTTTTGAGACTCCTACCTTACTTCATTGATAAGAAAATAACTGCCATCTCACTATATAAAAAAATCTAGATTATTTCCAACCATTTTCTCTATATCTATAATGGAAATTGTGTCAATGAAACTACAAGATTAGTCAATTTTATCCTAGTCATAAATAGAACCCACACCTCCATCCTCAAGGGAAAAAAAACCATAAGTGTGACTTGAGCATGTGAGAATACAAAGGGTGAAGTTGCCCTCACAACCATTACCATTTCAAAAATTTCAAGATTATGTAGTCTTCAAGATCTTTGAGATGGAACACTAGAACCAAGCTTCCACGGAGATCATCAAGATAGGCACATCCAAATGCAAGGGGCTCCCAATGGTGCACTACATTAGAGGTGTGCATCATACACTCTTGAATCCAAAGTGGAACAATGAACACTACTTACACAAGCAAATCTTGCCACATGTCGGTTGCTAAGTTGATTTGGGAGGGTTGGAATTGGGGCTGTCAAGTGCCGTTATAGGAACACATCCAAGCACTTTCAAGGTTAGTCTACAATTATTTTTAGGATCCTATGAACTATAACTTTGCCATTTAGGATTAAAAAATTACAATATTTTCACCCACAAAAATGACATTCCATGATAGGTTGGTGATAGGTTGTTGAAAGGCTAACCCTACAGATTGTTTTCCTCGGGTATGGGTGTACCTACCTTCGTCATTCCGCTGGTGAAGCTCAATTCCTCAAATGAGCCAACGAGATCACATATTCTGAGTTAACTTACTTTCCTTTGTCATTTTAGGGTGACCCGGTTCCATGATAATTAAACTTCCCAAGTGCTTCTAATTTTAGATGAATTATTAAAGACAAATACCAAAGATGGGAATTTCCAACTTGCACTGTCAATCGAAATAAAACGGTACGTTCTATGCATACAGAATTGAAACATTGAACACTTACATGCACAGTGCCAAGACTTGAAGAAAATTTACAAAACCCCAACCTTCTCTATATCTGCAGAAAAGTTCATACTCACAAAGAATTTCCAGAGCGACCTTACGTTCAAAACACAAAAAATGAAAGAATCCTAAACCTTGAGAACTACTCAAATCTCTGGCAATCAACTCAAACGAAACATCAAGGTATAGACCTCCAAACACCTAAAAATTTAGAGTTCTGAGCCTGAAAATAAAACCAGGAACCAGAAAGTTTGACAATAAGTACCAAAAGAGAGGTTGAGCTGCTGGTTCGTTTTCTTACAACGCAACCCAATATGAGCGACCATTAGCATTATGCACAGGGGAGACATCGGGAGAAGCGACTGCCCATTCATACCAGACTTTGCTGGGACCTACACAGTGCCAAAAATGAACTTCTAAAGAGGCACCTACAGGAACATAAACAGGAGTACGAAGAGGGAAGAAGATGGCAAACCAACTGAACATGTTGGGAGTGGCGGAGGAGGGTTCAATCCCAAGGTGCACATCTTTATACAAAACAGCATCAAAGTAGCCTCCAAATCCATGCACCAGGGCGCTACCGGTATCTTCAGCAAGCTCAAACAACAGCTTCTTACAACGCCGGTTCGCTTCTCCAGTAAAGTTAGGATGCTCAAACGTGAACACCTCCTGTGGCGGTGCCAACCTCGACACACTGTGCATCTTCACAACATACGCAGTCTCAAAGTGAGCCAAGTCACCATAAGATTTCACATCGTTGTACAGTTTCGAAGCAGTGATGGGATGGATGTAACTAGTATAAGAAGCCGGAATGGAAACACCACCGTCTGGCTTGAGAAACCGTTGAGCACCGTCTAAACATTCCGGAGAAAGCTCGTTGTCTCCAAAGGAGCCCAAGAGCTCACTCACAAGGATGTCAGCTTGCTCTGGAGCATTCCACTCTCGCATGTCACAGGACACTACTGTGACTACATCTTGCCAACCCTCGAGCTTGATCAAGCTGTGCAGAGTCACCGCTGCATTAGGGTTCTTCTCCACTGCATACACTCGCAATCTCCGTCCTGCTTCTTCAGCAGCTTGCAAAGACGCTCTAACCAGTGGACCTCGTCCAGCTCCCACAACCATGAGCACCACCACCTCGTCAGCAGGACGGTCAGTAAGTGCTGCATGAACTGCTTTTTGATACTGGTTACATTTCATTGTATCCTTCTCGAAAGTCTCGTATGTCTGTGCCTCCAGATTGTCCATGAGAGGCTGCAATGGAGCTTGCAGGAAATCACGGTACCCTATTTCGAATCGTTCCTGCTCGGTAGGGAGATCCATGCGTCGGTATAAATACCCCACGTAATCCAAGTAAGGACGTAACGGATGCTTTGGAGAACTGCCATCATCGGAGTCGTTGCCACTGGTGTCGCTTGTTGATGGAGTTAGGGTTAGGGTTAGGGTTTCGACGTAGTGCAGGGATTCACCCGCGACGATGATTTGCACGTTGTGGCTGAAGAGACTGGTGGTGCCGCTTCGTGAGACACGGGTACCCTCGATTGTTGGTCAAGAAGGCGCTTGTGTGCAGAATGGCTGCTCGTAGCGGCTCGCCTGTCCATCGCTTCAAGGAGGACGGAGATGGTAACGACCCTGTGATGTCCAATGCGACTGAGAGCTGGCTATGGTGCTCACGCAAGGACCGGAACATGTTCCACCATTCCCAGGAATCATTGCGGGGTTTACCGGAGACGGCGTCCCGGGTGAGAAACACGGCGTCCTCTTCTGGAGTTCCCTCGACGGATTGGAGCTCGGGGGATACGAGCGGGATGCGTAGCCAGAGTTGCAAGTTGCTGAGTCCTGGCAGCATTTGGTTCACACATCGGGCGTAGTTGGCGCAGTTGAGAGGACGTGGCGAGGGGAGCAAGCACGCTTGTAAGGAGAGGTGCGTCGCCCAGCTGAGCTCCTGCTTCAATGTGAGCTCGGCGTCGTGACGTGCTGTAGAGTCCGGGGAGTCGAGATCTATCCAGGTGCTCATCTTGCCCATCACGTGAGAGCTCCACTGTGACGGGCTCAGCACCAAATCTGACCCCGCGAACGGCGGTGGCATGCCTTCCGTGGCTTTGCTCGGCCTGTACTCGGGATCTGCGAGAGGCACCACGATGAAATCGAATTGCCCGCCCAAGGCGAACGCCAGCGCGTTCTGAATGTCATCGCTGTACTCTACCTCTGCCCCGCAGTAGCGCGTCTCGCTGCTGTCGCCTGCTCTCTGCGCCAGCGGCATCTCTCCCACCCGTCCAAATTGCTCCAAACCCTAAACCCAACAAGCCCTCCAATCCTCCAAATCCTAATTTTTGCTTAGACACAACAACTCATCTCTCCACCAGAGAAAAACAGCCACTGAAAGACCGAATTAAAAGTTCTCTACCCTAAAATTGTGGACCACAGCCCTAAACTCCTCCAAATTCCCCCAAAGTCGTCCCAACTCCCCCAAGCTTAGAAACCCTAATTTCTGCTCAAATGCAGCTCATTTTCGCACCGAAACAAAAGCCCTTAAGAATCATAGCAGTTGCTTCTACGGCATCCATGGTATGAGATTCCAAGTAACGTAGATAACGAGCGTCGATAGCTAACGAGACGACCTCGGGGAGAGACGTGAGTGTGCACAGCAGCTGCAATACAAATGCGAGGTTTAGGGTTTAAGGGGCCGGGAAGCCTACTGTTTGAAGACTCAAGGTGATTTCGAATGTGGCTATCATAATTAGCTCAAGTGGGTGAAAAGCACTGCTAAAGTTGTTAAAAGTTCAAGTTTAACAACAGTTTTTTTTAAATAATTTGGAAGAATCTTTGCTAAAATCAGGTACATTTGCAAGAACTGCCCGGGGGAGTCAGAAATAGTTTCAGATCAGTAGCAGTGATCCCATAGTTGATTTTCTGAATTTGCTCACGTGCATCACCACCCGTCCTACAAAACGGATGGCCTTCTGGGAAGAGGTCGGCCTACTCCCAAAAAAAGCCCCATCCAACTCTATAAATGGATGATCTTTTGGAAAAGGTGACCCCAAAACTTATCATGGCCGCAAAAATTGCCTTGTTTTCAAGTCACCCTCTTGGCCTTCAAAACCTAATGAGACAAGAGGCGCACATTTCTCCTCTAATGTGATTCGCTCACAACTTATTTTTTTTGAGCATAAAAGAAAGGAGCCAATGGGGGCAAGGCTGCTTGGCCTCTTAACATGCCATGACAATGGCTGGCAACCTCCAGTTTGGATGGTCCCTCCCATTTGCATGCCAAAAGGTGGCCAATTTTTTGGGACCAGGTGGTGATGCTCTAAATAAGGTTGGAATAATGATTTAGAGGCTTGATTGTTAACTATCTTCCGAGCTATCTTCCTATTGTATTTCTAAATTTGAAACTGTTTAATCATGCTACACTAGAAAGTAGCCTTGAAACAAAACAAAAATGTCATGCCAAGACAAAATCTCTCAATGTCCTTAAAGTGTGGGATTCTTGTGAAAAGTGAATGTCTTTTCAATTTGTCTTAACTTTTTTTTTGTGGACGCTCCTATCAGAAATCAAAACAACTTTTGAGTTTGTGCACATGGAGAAGGGAGATCTTTTGGAAGTAAAAATGAGAAATATTTAGAACACCATCTTGTCATAATGTGGTAGCCATGAAGCGAGCTTGGAAAGTCACTGTGGAGCACCTTAAAAGGGATACTCTAACCTTTAAACTACAAGCCCTTCATCTCTTGCATGGTGAGCTAGATTTGACGTGAAAGAGTTTAGGTGCCTTGAATGCTCAAATAAAATTTCTAAGTGCAAGGGTTGGGTAGCATGTTGATTTGGAAGTGTTGAGGTAAGTACAATGGCCTAAGAAGATTACTACAAACAAGATCTCTCTTTTTGCAAGTTCTTTTTTTTTCATGTTAACATGGTCCAACTAAGACCTTTACACAAAAATCATGAAACAACCAATGATCAAAATAAACACAGTAAGATAGATAAAAATATTTTTCCAAACACACTTGGATTCAATTTATCAATATCAAGCTCCTCCTATGATGAATCTTGAAGTCAACTATTGTCCACATTTTGGATTGGCACTTTTGTGGTTGATCTCTAAACGTCAAGGACAAAAAATATCCTTCGGTTCTAAAAAAAGATTATATGTTACATAAAAAAGTTTTTTTTCATTTGATTTTTTTGGAAGTGATCATAAACACATGATCCATCATGGAAGGCAAAAATTTATCTCATCAAATGCATTCATATTTTTAAGTAACCCAAAATGTGATAAAGTTCAGAAACATAATGTTAGGTCCCAAACTGCCCTTCTTGTAATTTTCATGAGGGCACCATACACTATTGGCTCTTACAATTTTAAGAAATTATGTTATAATTGCTGAACTCTAAGATGAATAGTGAAAGTATTGTAACCGGGTTGGTCACGGTGACTAGCCCGACGTTTAAGGGATAAAACAATATAATTCACATTTTAAATACCTCTACATAAAGTTCAACATCTATTTTGTTTAATGTTGTCACAACTATACACATGCATTGACAATAAATATTTCAAAAATTAAATGGACTTTTCTACTTAATCATGTACTAGCAATGCAACTAAGACTTTGATCTGCTACAACACCTTCTTCCATACAATGTATCTAATCATCTCAGATTACAATCCTCACTTCTTTGATATAAAAATTTATCATTGGGATATGTACACCAAAATTGAAGAATGCCATTTACGATTGATGGTTAGCAGTTGAACGGGTCATTTACTTCCAGTTTTTCTACTTCTGAAAGGAATTGTTAACTGTTGGAGATATATTTCACATTTTCTTAACCCTTTAAGGAGCACGCGACCATATTTTGGTCGCTGGGAGTGGGTTTTGGCCTGTAGGTTGAAATTGCTCAATATTTTGGAATTTGGTCTTGAAGTATGCATGTGATTACAAGAATTTTGCATCCATCTAAATATATAACAATGTGATTGGGTATGTGAGTTGACAAATAATGGTACTTATACGGCATGGTTTCAAAATATGTATCCAATTTTTGTCAAAGACGGATCAAAGCTAACAACACATTACATCAAGTATGCAAGAAGAATGTCAAATTTCAATTGCACAATTCTAAAAAAATTCAAATTGCTTAAGAAATACGCTTGTATTGTTTTCATATATGGTAGTAGTATATTTGTAGTATTTGAAAATCTATTGAAATGTTGTTGTCATTTTGGTTTTAAAATTTGTCATCCTACATTTAAGGCCAATTCTTGATTGTTTTCACCAATTGGATTTTTTAGAATAATTATCAAATTTCTTGTAGAACCATTTTAGGGTAGCAAAGAAAGTGGGTTTTTTTTACCCTTTTTGTCCACTTAACTACACCTTGTGATTGCTATTTTTGTTTATTTTGAGTGAAACTAGTCTTGTTGGTAAGGTGGGAAACCCTGCTTTCTAGAAATGTAAGGCTTTTCTCAATCAAAGCTTGCATGAAGCGCTAACATTCAAAACCACACAAGCATGAAAAACTAGATTTTCTACATGCGGCTCACTCAATCATTATAATGTTTCACCTCCAACAGTAGATCTAGCTGAAATTTTGGTGCTTTACAACAAACAACGTATACTTCCCATTTGTATGGTTGGATGATTAAAAATGGGTCCATATTTGAGTCAATTCCAAATCTAAACTTCGAGCCCTGTTTTCAGTGGATTCTGTGAAAATGGGTGTGGTCGTTAAAAGGTTAACGTCATTTTCTTACATAATATACTCCGTAATTGAATAAGAAGTTTTAAAGACTTACTGTACGGTTTACCCAAAATGAATCCTCATTTTATATGCAGATGATATACTTTTTGTGCAAGACTTTGAAGAGGTCAATGTCCCGCGCCTCCACTTTCTTTCAGAACGATATTATAGGATCACAGAAAATTTGCATATACAGGTTCAGCAAACTACTCCCTTGTCAGGGGACCAGGCAGTCCTTTGCAATCAATACAATATAGGGTATTTTTCTTGTATTTGGAGTGCATCCACATCTTTATTATATTTGAGATCAACAAAGAAGTTACAATATTAATGTTGTTCTAGTGAGGTAGTCAAAATCCTAAATTAAAACTTTTTATTGATAGCAAATGCCAATTATATAGCAGCATACATAGTATGTATTATAGTACCCTGATCCTTTGAGGGTTAACTTTAACAGGATATTTCCATATACAATCAAGGGACTGGTTAAACAGATATTTCAACTCATCAATCACTCCTGTACAAACAAGGGTCCCTCAAGCATCACATCTACAAAAATTCACACTTTCCCATAAAATACTTAAGCAAGTGATAAAACAGCAAGATTGCACCTGCTATAAGCATAGTTGGTAGAACTAACTGCAACAAACTCTTTAAACTCCTCACTCACATGACGAGCGTAAAACATAATTTACTACTCGTACTCTTCACCTTCTACCAAACAAGTCCAATCGCAAACTCGGCTCTTCATTGCTTGATAGTCTTCAAATCAAGCACAAAGCGATACTTGACATCGTTGTTCTTCAAACGCTCCAAGGCCTTGTTAGCCTCCGCAATCGGCAGAGTCTCAATCATGCACGTGATGTTGTTCTTGCCACAAAACTCCAGCATTTCAGCTGTTTCTTTGATCCCACCGATTGAACTCCCTGCCACCAATTTTCGCCCTAATACATTCATGCAACAGAAATCATATTAATCCCAAGCAATCACCTTGATTTAACCACAAACTAGTACGAGATCTACAAAAGAAAGCTACATCTACAATGAAGGAAAAAAAAAAAAAAAAATGCTTGTACTTGTTTAAGGCAGAACCAATGCTACATTGTGCCACAGCCTCGCTTAGAGGAAATGAAACATTCGTTTGTAAATTTCTTGACTACTTGAACTCCATGCATCGGTAAATCACCAAATTGATAGAAATAGACCGACGTTCGCAAAAAACACAAGAATAAAGTAATATTTCTAAAGTTGCTCCCTCTTCTTGTTTGTTTGGTTGTTAGTTTTTCAATAATCTAGAACTCCGAAAAAAATTCAAATTCAGTATTTAACAGGTACTCCGACTTTTAAGCCGAGGTTTTCCCACCAAACCGCACTTTCATTAGCAGGTCAATTGGCGTCACTGGGAGCCTACACTAATAAATTCAAACAAAAATTGGTGTATACCTGAGTGAGTATTTCGTAACTTAATATATAATAAAAAAAGATTATTCTTCTTTCATCAGACTAATAGCAAGAAGGTCAATTACACGTTCCGAATTTCTAATTGCAGGACAATACATGTTCACTCATAACAATGCATGGACAATTAATGATTTCAAACACTTACTGTCGAGGTTATATGAAAGAGATGAAATATGTCCAAATATCTGTAAATGGGTATTTTTTACTATTTTTAAACAACATGATTTGGTTAACCCTGGATGCTCCATGAGTTTTGTGCAAAATTTTACATCCGTTCGTGTACAAACTGATGAAGAAAAAGAGAGACTTGAAAAATGGAAATCTTTCTTTTCCGAATCTTTTCAGGCCGTAATTAATCTCCCCTCGAAAACTCCATACCTACATGCTTCAGCCCCTCCCTGCACTCTTAAGGCTTATATAATATATTACTCCACACAAGTGACCAGGTAGAAATACGGTTTAAAATACCTGAAGTGAGTTGTGCAGGCATGATTTCCAGAGGAACTGGCGGCATGCCCACCAAGCATATCTTTCCGTTCGTCTTCAGAGTAGTGATATAAGGTCCCAGAGGGTGCTTGGCTGCCACCGTGTCAATGATAAAGTCAATCGTCTTCGCTTTCGCCTGCAAGCAAGCAACATATCCTTCAATCTCCACAATAAAAAACCAAACCAAACCAAAACACGAATATACTAACACTGAAAGCAAAAGGACCTCTGTAATACCACATTTGCAACTCTTCAATATCACATCTCCAATCTTTGTGAGACCATCACACAAAGGTGTAACTTGAAAACTCTCTAAAAAGTTTACTTTGCATTCTATCTGACATATAAAAATCCAAATAAAATTTAATGGTGAATGCATAGCATAACAAGCGCTAGCCTCTAATAAACACAAAAAGGGCAAGAAAACTTAAGAAAGTGTGAAAAAAAAAGCCATGGAAGTGAAACATTACCGCCATGGCTTTCTCGTCTTTGCTGACGACGAAATCGTCGGCGCCCAGAATCTCCCGAGCTTCTTTCTCCTTAGTCGGAGACGTGCTGAAGATGGTAACGTGCATTCCAAACGCCTTAGCAAATTGCACCGCCATGTGACCCAAGCCACCCAACCCCACCACGCCAAACCGGGCACCCTTCACGTTCATGCCGAAGTATTGCATGGGGCTCCACACTGTAATCCCCGCACACAACAGCGGCGCCGCTGCATCCTTCGGCAAATTCTTCGGAATGTGCAGCACAAACCTGCACAAAACTCGTATTCAGTACAACACTTTTACAAAGATTTCATCAGTACAACGCACTTTTACATAGATTTATGATAGAACTGTGTATCAGAGCGCTTCAGACCTGAAGTAGACGTCCTAGTGGACAAAATGCTTTGTTCAGTGTTTAGTCCACTTTCAATTGAAGGAAAGCTGTCATGTTATCATTGATTTAGTGGGTGGAAGATTTCACACTAGGAACCAGACGTTTGGTGTTTGGTGAAATTAGGGTGTCCTTTCATGTGAGACAGGTGGTAGGTGGAGCTCACAGAGAATCAGTCACATGGGATTCCAAAAAAATAGAAACTCCAATCTGACCAATTATTGGTGAGCTACAACAAGCTTTGCTGGCCACCAATCTCACATGGAAGGATGCCCTTATAGTCTTCCTCCCACGTGACATGATTTTATTTTTACCTCACATAAAATGAGAGGAAGTGTTTTGTCTATTGGACAAGATTTGAAACCGCCTTGGGAGGTAACAACAAATCTTGTTTACTACAAGTGAAACTCCTCTTCAATTTTGGCTAAAAGTGTGTGATGACATGACATTAACACATGCTGATTGTCTGCTTTCATTGTGAAAGCTCCACCAGCCAAAGCCCTCCCACCAACCAATAAGATGTTCTCAAATCTTGTGCACTTCCAACCGGCCCTTAGTATCCTGCGAACTGAAATTATGTTTTTTAGCGTAGATATTTCAATTTGACACACAGGGATTAAGATTCACCGAACTAAAGAACAAGGCATGTTGGGATGGGAGGGCTTACTTCTCATTTGCAATCATGATGGCGGAGTACCCGCCTAGAGTGGCGGTGCCGTCGGGGTAAGTATCGTTGTAAGTCCACACGACCTTCTCGCAGTACTGCTCCAGGCCTTTCTCGCACGAGTCGCACTCATGGCACGAGTGCACCATGCATCCCACTCCCACCGTGTCGCCCACTTTGAACGTCGACACCGCAGGGCCGACTTCGGTGACGGTGCCGATGATCTCGTGCCCGGGCACCATGGGGTACTTGGAATTCGCCCATTCGTTGCGGAGCTGGTGCAGGTCAGAGTGGCAAATGCCGCAGTAGAGTACCTCGAATGTCACGTCCTCAGGACCAGCTGGCCTGCAGAACACACACAAATACCAAAATCACAATCAGAACCTGGTCAGCAACCTTCCATTCTGGATTGGTAACGTGGCGAGCTATGCATAAGGTAGAAATACCATAAACCGTTAAAATAAGCCACTTAGCCTGTAAGATATGGAGAATTTTTTTGAGAAATTGAGCTCAATATGTGCAGAAACAAGGATAAGGAATACTGCAACAACAACAAAAACAAAATCTCAAGAACGATTTGTTATGCAATATAGATGTGGATTCTTCATTTGGACCCATTCTTGTTTCATAAATTCACTTAAAACGGCTCCCTCCAGAACCTTGTTCCAAAACAAGTGTGAACCAATCAAATGCGAGAAAATCGTGTATCTTTTCAGTTGGTTTCAAAGCAGTCTACCCTCATTAAGGGGGATAACGATTTATGGTATCCCTACCTTAAACATCCACAAGACAGTCAGACAAAACTAGTACTCAAATCTGCTTTCAAAGAATCAAAATGGTTAACTGATCCACCTTTTTTTTGCAATTCAGTAGGAAATACAATCTTATGGACGTACATCCCTCCTTTATGCAATTCGATAGGAAATACGATTCTGTGGACCTACAATAGGATATACGATTCTATGGACGTACACCCCTCCTTTATACTTCATCCCTTTGCAATAGGAGCAAAAAAAGGCGAGACTGTCTCTGGACGTTCCGGAAGGTTTTTCCCCCACGAAAAGTTTTTTCACAGCAAAATCACAATCAGACACAACTATTCCTTCACAATCATAAAAACACATCTTACGCATTTCAATATAAAGGATCTTCGTTAAAGGTTGGTTAAATCTACCCGCCTTTTCACTAAACCTGCGCATACTGACATAGTTTAACTTTCCATACAAAACCTCAGATCTACACCATTTCTACACCATTTCGAGTTTCTTGATAAGCACAAAACATCAGAAAGCTGACGATTAGAAACAGCCCACGTCGACGGAAATGTTCATATCAAGACTCGATGTACTATAAGAGTTCGGCATGTACCTGCGCGTGAATTTGAGGGGAGTCAAGTGTCCTGAGGAATCCCTGGCGGCATAGCCCAACACCTCCTTGCCTGCTGCCACTTCACCCATTCTCGCAGCTATAACAACCACTTTCACACACAAAAAAAGGTTTCATAAAACGATATTAGTTCGCAAGAAACGACAACGTAACAAACCCACCAATCCACCCAACCCAATCGCCAAATTACAACAATCTTTCTGAGGCTCCTCTCACCTCAAAAACCCAAAAACTCACAACAGGCACAAACTAGTCGCACAAACCCACACAAGATTCATTACTGATTCTCACAAAACTCAGCAAAAGGTTAATGATGAGTGCTAACAGGATGTCTAGCTATGCAGTACCTGATGCCTGGAGCTAAGCTGAAAACACACTTGACAAAGCGAAGTCCGCAGGTTGAGCACTGTTTCGTGTATATGCAGTGTATTTGAATGAGGCTAACGGTCTTTCTATTGTGTGTGTGTGTGTGTGTGAGCCTTTGCTGAAATTGGGAGGTATGGAAGAATGATGAATGGGAGTGGATCAGTGGAGTGGGGGTGACGGGCATTGGAGAGTCGTAAATGATGGTGGCCAACTGGGTATGGCGACGGTGGTTATAATGGAAAGGTGGCATGGCGAGGTGGTTTTGTAGCGACGTGGCTTGGACACCGGTGCTGTACTATGTACTGCTGGGTTGGGTCGTGGCGGCTCTGTAACAGCAGCCGTTGCTGGCTCTGTGACAGCAGCCTTTGCTGGCTCTGTACTTGGCATGGGGGCCCGCGCCGCTTCTTAAAAATCTTTGTTATTGCATGTGTGCAGGATTCTATGTACAGTGGTGCTTGGTTAGCGTCAACACTTTGGGCTTGTAGAAAGTGTTGATCTTATCCAAGCATTGGTCATAAACAAACCCTTTATTTGTGTTATTTTTTTTAGTTTTAGGGGTTGCACCTTTGGAGGTGCTTTCTTACTCATGTTTTTGGGACAATAACTAAACGCCTTTCTAACTAAAGAGTCAAAATGGGAATTGATGAAAAGAAAACATTGACCATATGCAAGTACTTGACCTTAACCAAGCTTATAATACATGCTTTTGAGCAAAAGGGGAATGGGGTTGTGATCTTATCCAATTGTTGCTCTTACAAAGGTTGATGCTAACCAAGCACCACTGTACCAGGAAACGCCGATTCGCCAAAGCAGTAAGGAGGTGACTTTACATAAAAAGTGGAAAGTTTGTTCACACTGGATGTTAGAAGTAGGAATTGCTAAATCCACCACACTTTTTGCAAAATCCATTCACATTGTAACTTATTCAGGAACTCCATAAAGGAAAGAAGTGTAAATTTCATATTTAGGGGATGATCATTTATTAACCCCTAAAGGCCTAAGCTTTTTTTTTGAAAATCACTCAAAACTGCCACTTTTGGGGGAGTGAGGAGAAATGTTATTTTTTTTTTTTGGAAATCCAACTGGAAGATCTTGCCCTAGACTATGGGAGGTACTTGTGGGAAAAAAACCAGCTCATTCTAGATGTAGAGGAGTGAGATATTGACATCTGAAGTGAAAATATAAATTTTTTTCCCTATTGCCCAAAAATTTTAGAAGCCTTTGATGGCTCCTATATCAAAAAAATTGCTCTACACAAAGTTGAGGTTTATTTTTCCCATGTAGAAGACCAAGTTAGGTAAATATGGGAGAATTTTGAAATGAAACGGAGGTGTGAATCATACTTTGTAAAATCCTGCAATGCCGTGAGGTCATGAAATTTGCATATACACTAGGCAAAATCAGAGGATTTATGTAAAATTCAAAAACCCAAATTACTTTGATCCAAATGGTGAAAACCAAGGAATCTTAGTCTACTACAACTTGCAAAAAAAAAGTCAAAAAACAGATACACAAAGAGCTCAAAAAAGTAAAGCAACAAGTTTTACAAGGGGGAAAAGGAATGGAGGTTTGGGAGTCCCATACCTACCCGCAAACTAAAACTTCTCATATCTTTCATCTCATCTATCAGAATTGAATGATTCAAAGCTTCCCAAATACATAAAAATTTAAAGAACCAACTTCAAAATTTTATTTTAAAAAGTTGCAATTTTTTTTGCGTTTTTCAGTTATTCATGCATAACTTCTTCAATAATTGTCAAAATGAAGGAAAATGTAGATTCTTACACAAATCTTATAATTCCCCATCTTCAATAGAAAATCACGCAAAGTAGTTTAGCCATAGGTACCTGCCCAAAATCCCATTTGTCCCCCAAGGGGACCATGGGCCTTTAGAGGTTAATGATGTCAAACACGTTAATTCTAAAATTCATATGTGCTCTAAGTTATACTTTAAGTTTTGGAAGTTAAGCCAAGTACACACTACAAGGGAACACTGTCAATTTGGTCATTTTTTGTCAATTAGGACATAGCAATTAGGACATTTTAGTCAATTAGGACACTTTTCTGTGAATATGGACAAATTTAGTCAATGTAGACGTGTCAATTTGGACAATGTTTCCTTGCAGGACAAGAAAGAAGAAAGCAGAGAGTGATCAAACAAAAAAAAAGAAAAGGAACATAAAAGCAGATAAAGAAAAAACAAAACAAAAAGGAAATAGTGGAGTACATCTCCCATCATTATTATATAGCCATCCAATAAATACTACATTTGCCCTTTTTTTGTAAGGAACTCTAAACATAGTGCAATGTGGTGGATTTAGCAATTCCCTAGAAGTATACCTAAGTGAATTTACTAAGGTACGCTAAATATTGCATTTAGGTTGCACCACACTAATTTCTTGACATTTTACACTATATAGATACTTTTTAATAAGACAATAATTTTCATCAACAATTACTGCAATAAATGATTTCTAATAACAATAAGGCCTTGGCAACAATAACAACAATGCAAAAGAACAAACTAGCGCATTGAGGGCTGTAAACAATGTGAATTCCTGGTATCTAAAGAATTACATGTGCCTCCAAGTGGCCAAGCAATGAGTCATGAAGTAACTTTCCAAGGTAAGGCAACCAAATTATTAAGACAACCTAAATGCACTATTTAGTGTCAATTGCTTTAATAATTGGGTTGCCATACGTTGCAAAAAAAATCTCATGCCTCATTGCTTGGCCATTTGGAGGCGTATGCAACTCTCCAAATATTAGGATTCCACATGGTTTACAATTTGGACGCCACTAGTTTTTTTTGTGCAACTTTGTTGTTGTTGTTAGGCCCTTAATTTTTTAAATTTTTATTGCGGCAATTATTGATGAAAACTACATACTTAAAGGAGATATTTATCTAGTGTAAAATGTCAAGAAATTAGTGTGAGGCAATCTAACAGCAATATTTGGTATAAGGTAGGAGGTTCTAATTTGGAGCGTGCTCTAAAATGGAGCACCTCCTCAATGTACTATGTTTGTACGTATTGTTTTTCATAACCCTTCAACAATGTATATGCAATGTACATTTGAGGAGGTGCTTTATTTTAAAGCCCTATGACTTTATCATTTCAAATTTTCATAACTAATTTTATAAAAATTCAAAAAATATGAAACAACTTGAATTAGATGCCAATTCTTCTTGTCTTTCAAGGAAATTTTACTGAAAAATATTTCAAGAAGTTTTACCTACCCAAAAATTCAGTTTCAGCCCTTAGATGCTCCATTCATGAGCCTCTACCTTAGGTAAAACTCTCCCAAGTCCGAACTTTATGCGCAATTGCCCCCATAACTTAAATGTACTCAAATAGATCAAAGAGAATATATACGATGAGGATTCTCCGGTGCAAGCTGAGACATATTCTACCATCGATTTGCTGAAAGAGAAAAGGCTGCATTAACGATGCACAAAGAGCCAAGCAACCGCTTTTTCCTTTCTCTTTTCCAGATTTCTTGCGGCCTAAGTTACGTTCATTGGAGGTACAGGTCCCTCCTCCGCTGTTTTTATATGCATGACACGTAGTTCTTTCAGAAGTCTTTTTGTATGCATGGAATGTGCTTTGAGCCTAAGAGCTTCTCCACTGCGACCCGCAAGAAGACCGGAATACCCATTAAGAGCCATCGGATCATGAGATCGTAATCTGATGGCTCTTAATGTTTGAAGCTCAGTATTCCGGGTCTTCTTATGGGTTATAGTGGAGAAGCTATAAGAGCATCTTCACTAGGGGCTTCCTCTTCGACCCATCCCCAAATGGATGAAGATGCATGGAAGATGGGGATACGGGTGGGGAAGCCTCACCAGTTTTTTCCCAACTGCCATGTTTATTACCCCATCATCCACATGGACAATATAAAAATTGACCCTACTCGCTCTTTCATCGGAACCTTCCTAGATTTGGTTGATGTGGGGGCTAGTTTTGATTGATGTACCCTTGATTATTTTTAAGTCATCGACAATTAATTGAATTAATGGTCGACAAAGTTAGATAGTTAGTTGGGTTATTACTTTACCTACCAATCCTACCATTGCTAATCAACAAAATGGAATTAATCTTGTTAAAAGCATTTGAATGTAAATTGACAATAAAATAATTTAATAATTGTGAGGATTTTTGGAAAGGGTTAAAAAAATAAATTAGGGGATTGAGAAAAAATACACTTTTATTTTTTGTAAAAAAGAAGAAACATGTAATCTAAAATTGAAGAGCACTACTTGTTTTTGGGCTGGTTCAAAAAAATTATTTATCAATTATCAACAAAAAATAAGTTCATGTGTAACAATTAATCCAAAAGTAGAGCAATAATTTCTATCATGAATTTAGAAAGTGTACCTTCTTCTACAATTTACTTTACAAGCATTTTACTATTTGTAGAAGAACAAAAAAAATTGCACAACCTATATTATTGTAACTAGTTTAATTTTCTTAGTAATTGAAGCATAGTAAACATTTAACTTTGGCTATGTTATGAAATTAATTTGCTTCAACAACTAGAGAGTTATATTCTAAGAAATTAATTGTGTAAGGCATAAATTAATCATGTGTCTTTTTTAGATATTTTTATTTTTATAAAGATGTATGACTACCAATCACAACAATACCAAGTTTGAAAGTAGTTTGTATTTGTATAACAACATAAAATACTAATAAAGTGTCACATGTTAAGAAATTAGTGTGGGGAAACTTAATTTACTATTTAGAATAATTAGGTACTTAATATCTTAATGGTGTCTATCAGTTATGCTTATTAGTTAGTAACTTGCACTTAGCATGATTTAAGCTCAAATTCCTCGTTAGAAAACAATTAATATAATTCTCCAACTGACTACCAAGTGTACTTGAATCACAAGAACTTCTTATTCCCAAGTATCATTTCAATTTGTAGTACCCTAAACCTTACAGTTTAGAAATACTAAAATCTGATCATGCCTAAATAATATAAATATTCCTAACCATGACCAATCAAACACGTCAATAAAAAAACAAAGGTATCCTTTGACAACCTTTAATGAAACCAAATGAAAAGTCATTCACAAATCAACTGATTACTTTTCTTAGGATGGGCATGGGGGTGCAGGTGGGCCATGAGGGAATGCAACGTCAAACAAGGTAACTGAGAAGCACTTTTCTGGAAAAACAGATATGCAGTTTACCAAATTCCAGTTCCGTATACACCCCCTCCTATACCGAAGTACCGAACTCGCGCTCCTCATCATCCGGGTTCTCTATAAAAATACAGTTACAGGCGGCTGGAGGGGGGTTCTTTTCCCCTACCGGATGGAATTCATCCGGATACGGATAGGGATCCTCCCTAGTGGAGATGCTCTAAGGACAGACTTCCATGTGTAAAAGTAGGTATACCCAATTCCTACCATGCATTTAATGGCATTATTATGTACACTTGGTAGTTATTTTAGAACTCAAATCTTGATATAATATAGATAGCTTATTTTTTTAACATAAAAAATAAGCTATTTATGTCATATTTAGATTTGAGTTTTACAACAACCATTGTAAGTATATAGTGAAACCATTAGGTACATGGTAGGAAAAAGGTACAGGTAGTTTATCCTATTATCATTGGGCTTTATACAAAAAATCAATAAAAAAATAGTTATAATATATCAAATGACATGGTTATGGTCTCATCTAAAAGGTAATCAAGTCAAGGTTTTGTATCAAGTTCCAAATTCCTAAATGAGTGGAGTATGAAATAGTTATCAAGGTTACAATGAGGTAAGGTCAAGGTTCAACTCAAATTTGAAATTGCCCTATTATCACTTCCTTACCACTTCCTTAGAGATTTTCATTGTCATACATGATCATATTTTGTCATTTTCATTTTTGAACTTCTTCTTCCTTTCCTTGACCTCTCATGGTCATCCATAAGTGCTAACTTAATTGACAATTTTCATTTATTTTTGATATTTTGCAGCTGACATTGCTTTAGCTAAGTCGCGGGGGCAATAAATTGTATATCTAACTAAGGTCTTCATAGCTAATACGCTATATCTTTTGCAAATTTTAATCAAATGGAACAAAAATTTCACGATTAGTAAAGGAATTTAAGACCTTTCTTGCAGTACTTGTAAATTTGGATTTAAAACTAAACTCTAAAAGATAAGAATTTTTGAAGATAGAAAAGTGATAATATGAGCGATAATAGGGTAAACTACCTGTATACCTTATGCCAAGTTGGCAAAGGTCTAACACATTTATCGATGTTGATAAAGCATGCTCATCCACATCAGCAAGTAATATTTTCGTCAACGATTTCCATGTGAGTACGGATGAAACAATTTAATTGATAGGAGTATCTTGTTGTTAACACAATTTGAAATGTGCTAAAGTTCACAGTGTATTTACATCAAATTTTCAACAAAGTCGTAAGGGTGGAGTTTTTATCCAAATTAGATGCTTGATATCCCATTGGAAAGCACTCAATGACACCTTTCCAGTGATATCTTGCAAGCCCCACATGGAGCAAATTTTCAATTTCAAAGTTGCTATACGATTACACTAACGTAGTAACTTTTACATCAAGTTAGAATTAACTAACAAATTTTATCATTTCACAATCAACCAAAAACTCTTAAATACAGTGCTTCCCCTTTGAAACATAAAGCCATGTGCTCCAAATACTCTTTTGCAAATAAACCCCACTGATCCGTGCATGAGTGTTGGTAGAGTATTTGTCTTTTGTGGACTTTACCAAAACCATCTTCATGTGGAATCTCTGCTCTATACACGGATTGACTAAATTGGCTAATTTGTTTGGGCAAAATTTAACTTGAACCTTAACTCGTTTTTGTAACGATATATATTTTTAAATGGATGAAATGGATGAAAAGTATTGGCATCGATGAAAAATATCAAACTCGGATGGAATTCAACCTCGTACGGTTCTACCCCTCTCGAAGACACTTTAGGTTTGTCAATATTTGGATGCAAGTTACTATCAACAGACGGATTTCTAGATGGTTGTACCGGGCGAGGACGGTTCTTTCCACTTTCCCTTACTCCTTCATTTATATATTAAGGGGTGCGTGTAGCTCGAGCAATGATTGGTAATAATGAAAACATTCTTTTTTTTGAAATCCCTGAAGTTTGTCATATTTGTATAGATACCCCAGGGTTTCTTTTTGGTTTTCTCACCGATGCTTGGGTGACCATTTTTTGAAAATGGTCTGTAGGTTGCTGGCTCCGTCTGTATTTTGGTTGGAGCCGAAGGTGGCCCCTCATGAATTTTTGGAGCATCATAGAATTTTTTTTGTAAGTAAAAAATAATCATTGGTCATTTTTTGAAAATATCCTTATAACCATTGCCATTACTTAATCCCTAAAGGACCAAGGGTGTTTTTTGAGAAAAAAATCTAAGAAATTGCAAACTTTTAGTGCATTATCCAAAATTGAAAATAAAAACATTTTTTCTCAATTCCAACCATACAAAAGTGTGTGAAACAAATAAGTTAATATGTGCAAAAAAATTCAGCTCATATGACCGCGCGGATTGTAAGATTATAACATTTGAAGTGAGAGATATAGCTTTTTTTCATTCCTACAAAACAAGGTCAGCAGATTTTGAGTCTTCCTAGAGTAAAACTTTTGCTCTACACAAATTTGAGCTTTTTGACCATTCACAAGTATATGATGTTAGGTTCACTCATGAAAATTTTCAAATGCATAATAGAATCTAGCTTATTCTAGATCACCCTGCAGTGCAAGGAGGTTAAGTGAATTGGCAAGACATTAGTCATTCTTTCATGATTTCTTGTGCAATGAGGAAGTATTTTATTTGAAATCTAAGCGGTGAAAAGTTAGAGACAATCATTTGGAATATGTGAAAAAAAGATTCAAGAGTTTTGGATTCATAGATTGAAAGAAATAGGGCCTAAAAGTAGAGGATTTTTTTTTCTTGAAACTACCCAAATATAGTTAACAAAGTTTGACTCCCTTCTAAATGTGATGTGAGAGTTCAAATTTTTGTTTTTTTTTTATAGTTGTACATTATTATTTTTTAGCTATGTACTTGCCAAATTTCAAAAGTTGAAGAGAGTTTTAACATAAGATTCTCCAAAGATGCCCAAGCTGCCCAAACTGCCCAAATTCTTTTGGATAACATAACTTTTGAACCAAACATCCAATTGGGGAAAAAATTACATCTCCACTTACGGGATACATATTTGCACCTTGTGTAACAATTTTGAGAACATCCAATAAAAATTAACTCCATATGACCCTACTTGAGTTCTCAAGTGGCTATTGAATAGCCACTTGGTCCTTTAGGGGTTAAGTATAGTATTGAATTGGATTAGGCAACACCTCAAAAAAATTAAAATGCTCAAATAATTTTAAAATAATGGCATCAATTTTCAAACTGATAAGGATTTTATGAAAGCCTAGGCTGCAACGCAATTTTCATTATTGCAATCTTGCATTTTTTGAAAAAACCACCCTTTCTTTCCTATAGGCTTGAAGCTAGCCTTTTTTTTTGAGGTAACTTGGCCTTAAATTGCCCGAAAAAAAACACTAGATACCCCTGCTGCTTTTTCAAAAATTGCAAAAATACCCTTAGATCATAATCCTCAAATGTTTTTCTATTGTGTACTAGTGAATTCAAAGAGGTGAATTGTGACATGAGTCACCTGAAAAAGTTTAAGTTTGAAACCCCCTATTCACTATTTCCAATGACATTTCACCTTCTCATACCCTCCTATCCCCATAATTTGGTTACAAAACCCCATGCACTCTCATCCCCATGATTCGGTTACATGATTTGGTTACGGAATTGTCATGTTGAGTTATGAAACTGTCGAGGATGACCAAACCCTAAATTGTATTCAATTATATATATATAGATGTCATTTTTTTTCCTTGCACGCAAGTTGTTTCTTTATTGTTCTATTTGTACTCTTTTTTTTAATATTGATCATGAAAGAAGTAGTGTGCATAATAAAACAAGCACTTGAAAATTATGGTCCAAGGGTATTTGTGCAATTTCTAAAAAAGCAAGGTATTTTGTACAAATATGGCTAACTTCATGGGTATCTATAAAAATTTCCTTAATAAAAATTCCTAGAGGGTCTTAAGAATGGAGCTCAAAAACCATCCCTCTCGACATTTTGGATTGTAATTGCAATGTTATCCAAATCACTGACATGTGGCAAGCAACATGGGTAATAGCACTTTAACCCTTAAATGACCATAGGGCATAGTATATACGCTGCTGCATGATTGGCATTTGTTTTCAATAAGAAGTTTTCATTTGAGATCTGAGGTAGCTCACTAAAACCGCTTTGATCTATTCTCCAACTTCTTTGTTGATCTCAAATGTAATAAAAATGTGAAACTATTCCAAATACAAGAAAAACACCTAATATTGTAATGATGAAAGCCGCACGCTCAGACGTTCAAGGGATAACCCCGCGCTTGAACTTGATTGGGCATGGGCTAGTTAACATAACATTATTCATCCATGCGTTTAAGTACTTTTAGTGGTCACTTTCAACCTTTAAAAGTAAATCTTCTTAGCATTTAGTCAAAACTTAGTTTCCTACATAAGTTATTTCGATTGCTACTCCCCGAACTAACAATGCCAACTTGTATTCATGAGGCGCACTAGTATAGTAGTTGATGGTAATTTAGAATGATTTTTGTATTGTGAATTACAACATATAAGTATTATCTCAAGATAGTGTGATTCAAGTGGCCAATAGACCAATTAGAGAGTATGTGAAAATTGCATCATTACAAAAACTCCCTCACCAAGTTGCTACTTGAAAAGCGGTGAAAGGTTGTGACCAAAACCCTACTTTGAGAATAAGGACTAGAGGCATGTCACATTTTCATACTAATTACTCCCTCTATCCCATTATAAAGCTCCACAAAATTTCTCCATGAGGGATTAGCTGTATATTTAGTCATTATGCTAGTGACAAATGCATTCTAGAATCAATATATCACCTACCAAATATTTGCAAAATCTCAAGTTTTATGTTGCCGTTTAGACACCCAAATTCCATGCAAAAAGTACCATATTTGTGCATAGTTTGTGAAGGTTGCCAGCTCTTCATTATTTTAAACTTTGTACAAATAACACATGTGTTCTGGAATCAATATACCATCTACCAAAAGTATGCAAAATCTCAAGCTTTGATGTTGCCATTTGGGCATCCAAATTCCATGCAAAAAGTACCATATTTGTACATGGTCCTAGCTCCTCATTATTAATGATTTAAAGATTAGTAGCAACAATGGTACCTCATATGGGCAAGGCTAAGCTTGTTAGGAGAGGAATGCTCTTTAATTGCTTAACTTGCCCCAATGAGATCATTGGACATGACAAACGCTTTCTCAACAACTGAAATTAGCAAAAGGAAGCATTTTAGTGGGACAAGAACTATGCCTAATTTGGAGTTTTATATTGGAACAAAGGGAGTAGAAGGAATTCATCCAAATTAGTGTAAAGGGTTCTTAAACTATTTAGAATCTTCCACTAATTGAAATAAGGTGTTTAGTCCTAGAATCTAATTTATGGTGTCCGTGAGTTCATTTGAAAAGAACCGCATGTTCAGTGGAATAAATTGTCAAATTTTCAATAGGATGTATTGTTAAGAGTTATGTTATGTTATACTTTTTGATGAACAATGAAATAGATGAAAGTGTAGTTTCGTGGTGCCATTAGGGGTCCTCTTGTCGTTTCATAGTACATGTTTTTGATTGGTGTAGTTTAGAATAAAAATGAAACGTTACATAAAAGAATCAACAATCTATCAAAAAGAGAATTTATTAGTCTTTAGAAAGTCAGCTTGAATATTGAACTTGTAGTTGAGTTGATTTTTTCTACTTTGTGAGTCTTTCTAACTTGGTCATATCTGGAATTGGGTGAACTAAGGTGGCATGTTCTAAAACCGCCACTTTAAGGGGTGGCCTACCTTCTAATGGGCTTCTTAAGACAAGAAGATTTGTTTGTGTAATTTTCAAACAAAGAGGAATAGATGCCAAATGTAACACAATTTTATTTTTATTTTATGAAGCATTATTGACTTGTTGATGAGTTTTCCAGTTCTTTTTTTAGTAGACATTTATTTGTGACTCAAGATTTTTCATAAACCATTTCCCTACAGTTTATAAAGAAATGAGGTAAAATAGAGGAATTTGATTGGCTCTTGTAACAAAACGCACCTTTTCTTCTATGACTTAAAGAGGTCCATTTAGAGGCCACTTCATATCTATTATTGAGCTACCTGTGGGGCTCTTCATATGAGAATGTTGCTTTTAGAGCACACTATCTTAAACGAATGATTGAAGGTGAAGTAGGTTGCAGACACTTGAATAGACACACCTAGCAAATGATGGGAAAGGAATTACACATTTAGCAATCAAGGTGAAGACTTTAGAGCTAGCATTTTGTATAGACAAACAACTCAAAAGTATAATGAATCATTGTTGCATATGAATGAAAGACTTTAATTCTTGTATATGACTAATTTCTTTAAGTGTGTGGCAACGAGCCATGAATACGACTAACTAGAGAGAAGGTCATATTAATCTATGTGGAAGACTTCAAACATTAAACTCTATTTTTTTTGTATGCAATTGAAAATCATTTTATTTCTTACTTAAGATTATACGTGAAATAGTCTCAAATTATGCATGAGAATGCTTTCAGGAATCCAAAAATTGCAAGAAAAAAAATTGCTATTGGACATCAGAGAAGTATAAGGCAAGTATAAATTAGATTCCAAGGATATTCTTGTTTCTTATGTGGCAATGGAGGTGCACAATTTCTACAAAGGTTTTTTTTATAGCTTTTTGCAATTAGAATCAAAGTTGCCTTATTCAATTTTAGCCAATGCAATTGCCTCCCTCAAAAATTTCTCCTTATTTAGGAGGGCACACAGGCCGAGACACAAGCTTCTTCGTGTTCATCTACACTACCAAATAAAACCTTACTTCCTACTTGTCAAATGACCCACTAATGTACACCAACATGGAAAAGGTCTCCGTGGTGTTGAAAGATGTCTTGGACTATTGTGCACTATTGGAACAAAAGGAACTGAAGAGGTTAGTAGAGCCATTTGAAATTCCATAAATTTAGCATGCAAGAAGTTTTTATTTTTGAATTACATCATAGCAACATATTTGAAAAATCATTTAACATTTTATCTATGAGCCTTCCGTTTTGCGCAGCAACATGCAGAATTGTGTATGGTATGGGCTTGAACACACTAAAACAAATGGGAGTGATGACATTTATCTATAGGCATTGCAAGATCATTAGTATATTCCTATATTACCCTTTTCATCTTAACAAAGTATCAATATAGATTTTGAAGAGGTTGTTTCAATTGTGATTCCATTTATTGGGATGTTTTATTTATAATTGCAGCAAGTAACTATTTTGGTGCTCTTTAGTTGGTATGTTTTATTGCATATGACTACTAGAGTCCCTCACAAGGACTACCATGATTGAGAAGAGTGTATTGGAAGTTTGTGTTGCAACTGCAATTAAATTGCACAACAACAACTAAACAACAACTAAGCAATGGCCAAGTGACTTCAAAGCAATTGCTTAGCAACTATGTTGGATAATATAAAACATATCTTTAAAAAAATCACAATTGCTACACCAACTAATAAAAATTGAGAAGAACTAGCCACAAGTATGCAAACACAATGTAGACAAATCACAGGTGGTAATCATTCTCTAATTGCTAATTGGATTGCCAAGCCAACCATCCCATTGTTACATGAATAAAAATAGCAAGAAGCTTCCATGGCTAGATCAACATAATAAGCAAAGTTTGACATGTCATTTGCCACTAGTGCATGCAATGCTAATGGAAATCAACCTCAATTGATGATAAACTAAATGTGCAATAGAACTAAAGGACTTGGATTTCTTGAGAATTGTTCACAGCAACTCAAGAACAATGAAATAACCAATTATTGAAATAGTTGTTTTTGTCCATTGCAACTAAAAAATGAATCATATTTAAAGTTGCAAATTTCAAAATTTCTACTTGTGTCAGTAGCTCCATTCTTTCCCTTGATCTAAGTATCTTCTAAGGCATATGTTTCTTTTGAAGAACCACTATTTTTTTTCATAGTTCAAACACAAAAACAATCATATCCATTGGTCCAATTTCATGATTTATTTAACAAGTTGATAATGCTCTACTCACTCATGCTAATAAGACAAATATTGTACGAAGTAATTTTGCTATACATGGATTCTTGCAAGCTAGGATCCAATTTCTTTTGCTTTCTAATTGCATATGATATGTTATATTTTTTGAAAGATTCCTCTCCCAATGCCTACTAACATTCAGTATTCAAGGACATTGTCAAATGATTGCTAATTTTGAAAAGCCTTAATTTTGACTAGTAATTAGAATAATTGTTTAATCCAAAGCCACAAGGAATGTGCTTGCCACTTGTTTATTGTAGCTAGAGAGTTAGAAAGTTATAACAAACCTAATTCCTCATTTTCTACATTAAGAAACCTTCTACTCCTCATTTATTTTTTACTTAAACTTGCAATATGCGAGATGTGAAAATTTGGGGTGCTCATTGTTTAGAAAAGTACCATTGACACTACCTTGGAACGCTTATGGAACTTAACCATGTAAGGTACCTCTAACAACCAGGAAAGGTTAAGCCCACCTGCTTGCCAACAAATCAAACAAGGCCCTCCTTTTAGTATCATTTGCATCGCAAAAGCTTGACCTTTTCTAATATTAAAATGTTTTTGAAGTTCTTGAGTTGTAACCTGAAACATCAAGAACCAAAGCCAAACTTTTAGGGTTCACATCTAGAGATAAAAGGGTTGGTTTTTAGTGTCATGGCAGACTGAATTGGATTAAACAGGTTTGAATGAATACAGAAATAGTTCGTATTTTACTACTGCATTAAATTCTGGTATCTTCTCTTTTGTGAAGAATAATGAAATTCGGCATAATCTGCAAAAATACTCTCAAAATAGGCTCAAACTAAATCATTGTCTTGAATGTTTCAATATAGTTGAAGAGTTACATCTCATCACCCTAATATACTACATCAACATATTAACAAAACATGGGTCCTATATAATTCTACAAGGAACATATTGCAAAATTTGCATATAAAACCCAACATTGTGAGAGGGGAGGTGTGGGGCGCATCCCCGGCTGGAATTAAATTGACCAATGCACAATTTCCACAACAGACAAAGAAAAATGGGGTGGAAAAAAGACCCAGTATATCTATCAAGTTATAAGCCCATTCATAAGATTAAAATACTAAGTGTCAAAAGGCCTCCCTCAGGAACATTGCAACAAAAACCTGGTAACAACTCAAAAAAATTGAATTATGATGAGTTCAGAATCTAGTTACAGTTCAGAAGGCAGTGAACGATCCCGTTGCAACCATGGCAGCCAGTCAGTCAGTCCATTCCCTAAGCTCAAGCAGTGTTCACAAATGCGGCTAAAATTCGCAAACCTTCTACAAAAAAGACCAACACATCTAAAAAGATAAGAGAATATCATTGTTAAAAGTGGACTTTTAGAATATTTACCAAGTATTTGCAGCCAGTTGAGTTAATTGTCAAAATCACATTTAGGACCACTAGGCTCAACTGCTCAACTGAACGAAGTAATGACAGTGAAGGCTCCAAGTACTCATAGCAAGGCATCCAGCTCTCTTCCCAACAGTAGTGAATCACACTCAGCACCACGTCCAACAATTGAAAAAAAACAGAACTCTCTTGAATAAATTTTAACCCAAATTACTTACAACTGCTCCTTCGAAGTAGTTGTCACAGTTGCAACTTTATTTCCAATCCATTCCTTATGTGTACCTGCTCTCTGCTTGCTTAATAGTCACAACTGTGAGACCTAACATACAGCAATCTAGATCATGGCGAGGAGATCAGAACTCTCCTGAACCTGTAACTGCTCAAGCTATCAGCTTGGCAGGTATGCAAAACCCCTAGAACCTTCGAGGGGTTAATAAATTGAATGGGAGGACAAAATGACAGGGAAATATAAGGGAATGCAACGCAACTGACTATGATACAAACCTCGCAAGCTCTTCTGCACTGACCTGTTTCGGCCATAATTATAGCACCTGAGTGCTTGATAACACGTCGTACCAAATCATCTGCTTTTTGTTTGCGCGTCTTCTTCCACCGAGATAATATCCAACGGAGGTTGCCTCTCTTCTGTTTGGACGGTTATTTCACCTGTTTGATCGTCACTGATGACTTGGATTGATGCGAGACCATTGCTACTAGCTCTCGAACCAGTCAAAATCTGTGTCAAAATCTCCCTGGCATGCTTCTCGAAGACGCTTGGTTGCATAGAGCCTGTTTTTATCCTGCCTAAAATAAAGGAGCTCCCTTCGGAAGGCTTGTCATCCTCCACAGCTGCAGGTCTGCTTGCAAGCTCATGCTTGGCTTGGGGAGTTGCTCGGGACTGTAACGCCATATCAAACCCAAGTTGCCTCCAAAGGTTCAGTTTGGGGCACATTCCCTGCAAATTAGAGTAAAGAACAAATTAAAAAAGGCAATTTCATGCTACAGAAGCTCACATGGCCAAAACTAATTGCTTTCATATCGATAAATAATACAGGGTTAGCAAGTTGCACCAACAAACAGAAGAAATTATACCCTACAAGCTGACAACAGAAACATGTTCAGAAAGCTAACTATAATCAACTATGAGCGTCCAAAGTGGACTTTCCATTTTTAGTTAGAGTCTTACATGAGTTAATGAGGATTGGCAAAACCAATGCATATTTCCGAAAAGCAGATTCACTCTTACAATCTAGGGATATTTTTATCTCTTACTCTTGCATGAAACAAACAGAAGCTATCAAGATGAAAATGATCAAGACGTACCTTAAGAGAGCTCTCCGCAGGACCAGTCCAGTCGCTGTCTGTGATTCTATCATTTTCTCTATCATTTTCTGTAATGGAGCATGTCTGACTATCCGAGTCACTGTCATTGCAATCACCAGGACTTTGCTCTGCAGCTTTTCTGCTCTCCTCAAGCTCTTTCATCAGTTTACTCTTGGCATCTCCAAGTCTTCCAGCAATACGTTCTCTGCAGAAGCTGCCTGCATAATTGCAAAGTTCAGCTGGCAGTGATATCTCTGGAGACATCGGCAAAAGGTGACCTTCTGTATTGAAAATGTACCTGAAAAAAATCAGCAGAGATATATAAGCATACACAAAGTCCTCCTCAGTCTGATTGTCCCACATTGTTTAACCAACTGTTGCAGATACATTTGGGAAATAGCACCATCCTTATAAAATCTCGCACCATTAAACGCATGAAACAAACACAGCATGCACCAGGTGACTTTCTCCGTTCTAATGCTGTGTGCTGTGCTCTAGTATCCTGACACAAAAAAACCCCATGTATAAATAGTGAAGCTCCAATCCAACATAACACAAGGAAATAGGTTCAAAAAACTTACGGGTGAGGGCCTTTCTCTACTAGGTTGTCACCACCAGCGGCCAAATCAAAAAGCAGCCAGAGGTATTTTACCTGTGAACCGCCACAGTTTTAGTTGCAACCGTGAGTTTAAGAGTGCAATCACGAATCCCAATACTGAGCACTTTCATCGTGAAAAGAAAGAAGAACGAAAGAAGGGGCTGCAAAAGGAAGAACCACCTACAGTTTCCGATAAGAAAAAACTCTCCATGTGATCATCTTGTGCATGTGATTCCACGTCTGATATGTGGCAGTAGCCACACCGACATTTTGCTGACTTTTGCAAACTTGCCACTATGTCCCGTCCAACATCCAAGTACCTACAGCCAAAACTCATAGATATGAATCGACTACATCAGAAATACCGACAATTCAGAACCTCAAGTATAGTCGATCACGACGTGGTAAGAGAGCATGCAGAACTAGAACAAGCTGCAGAGACACACCAATCCTTCAAAAGCAGCAGCAGATATCATTTCAACGATCCTCTTACATAGGATTTCGAGTGGCTTTATAAAGCATGTACGTGCTCTCTACAAGTTCTGGGCGCAATGGGTAACTCCTCTGACCTGGCTGCACAATACACAACTGTTTCATAAAGGCGTGCTCTGAACAAGGCCTATATATGCTCATGAAGTAGAACGGATTGTACATAAAGCCTCCATATCACCACTTTCCAAAATGTTCTCAGATTAGTCACCTGAGAAGAACACATAGAAGTAGAATCCTACAAGAAGGTCAAATTAGCAAGTCATCACGAAAAACACGGAATTCCTTTACAAGTTCTTTCCTCTTACTTGCACACTAGATGTGGCCAAATTAAACCCTTCTGGTGTGAATCCAAAACGCTTCCATACAGCGTAGAACGCCTTGTGAGTACGAATTGCTGGCTCAACATCACCAGCCAAGACCTGGTGAAACGAGACAATGAGATTTATAGAAACATGTAATGACTTGTACTCTCAAAGCCAAAAACCACAGCTGGACTAACTGCTTACACTTCAAAGGAGATATCAGCAGAATTCAAAACAATTATAGGCAGCACGTACCTGTAAACCCGGCCAGAAGGCTTGAAGACTATTAAACAAAGGCCATACAACAACTCCTGAATTCATGTTAACCTCCAAATACCTAGCACAGAATGAATCAAAATCAGAAACTAGAAAAACGTATTGAACGATGGCGTAATCGATATGCCATTTATGAAGACCATGCCGTAAAGCCAATCTTGAAATGACAGGCATGTTTCTACATGAAAATTGAAAGTAGTAGTGTTTACTTACCAGGGATCATTATGAAGATGACGCATTACAGACTTATAAGCTTCTTTGAATATAAACAAGTACTCTTCATCTCCCAGAAGCAAGTATGCCTTCAAACAAATACACTTAATCAGTGGAAATTCCATTCCCAGGAGACACCCTCATAGATAGATAGACAAGTTTTTTTATCCAGTTCACGTGTCCTTCACAGCAAGCCGTCACTATGATCAAATTATAAAAAAATAAAAACAATTTCAAGACAGACGAGAACATACAAAAAACTAACCTTCAAAAGGTACTCATAGAACGAATCAATGCTGGTGCCAATGCCTGCATCCTATAGCACACTTTGCACATTAGCAAGATTGCAATCTAGCAATGCAGTATGATTGTTACTTTATATCCCAGCATTACTCCTGATAAGAAAAAGCAGAAAGCATTAAGTGCAAATAAATATATAGCAAAACTGAAATAGTTTCCATGTTCCTTATATTTTTTAAATTTATACATAACCCAAGTGTTTAAGCCTTTTTAAATCCTCAACTCCTATTAAGAATAGAAATGCACCTTGTGTGTCCACTCGCTTGTGAAAACATTGATGTGACCACCAACAAGTCCCAACCGCGACCGTTGTGCCCATAATCCTTGAACTGCTCGTTTTGAAACCATTTCAAATTCTGACCCAGCCAAATCTTGTAAGTAAAGCTTTGGCATTCAAACATACACTACATGCTTTTACGAAAAAGTTGAACAATCAAATTTTAAAATTGGGAAAAGACGTTGCAAAGATTTAACATGCGACAAAACCTAGTTCAATGAGAAACTCAAACTATACAGAATAAGCCGTTACCAGGGTCTCCTGTAAGGCGACTAAGAACACCGAATTCCAGAGTTAAAGTTCCGCCACCGGCTGTTGAGGATACCTGCACACCTTCAAAGGAAGTATGTCAGTTGAGAACGACTGTGAGACTATTCTATGGCTTTCAACACTTCTACACGCGCATCTTCGTTGGTAAGCACTTAAGAAAGACCACAATAAGAACAAAGAGAACGTGCAAGGTCGAGGATGTGTCCTTCCACTTTTGAAGCACTACCAAATATGCAACGATTGATACCAAAACAACCAAAAGCACAAGGCGGTAAGTTAATATGTTCTTAATCTGCTATTAAAAACAAGGGATTAAGAGGCACACCCTAGACTACGGAGTGTAGCTCTAGGAGAGGCTCGCCTTGCCTGACTCTCATCAGAGCTGACACCGAGCGCCAGGTTGACTGATCCAAACGGAATACCTGATCCAACCCCATGAAGGCCAACGTAATTGAGATAATCAATAACAGTAACAAAAATTTCGTACTAAAAATTCATCTTTAATCAAGTGTTTCAGTGCTATATTAAATCTGCATACTCATGAAATCATTACCTGTAGGTGTGACAAATGCAGGTAGCATTCGTCGCCCTAGATCCTCCGCCAAATGCAATAATTCATTGTCGTAACGATCTACTTGCATGCCCTGAAATCCCAGCAAACGTCAAATTCGAGGCAAATATGATGAGTTCTGGTTTAATTTTTCTCTGCCCTCCAGGCATGCTTGGGTTTTAAGACAGAAGTTTCAAAAGCGGGAGAGAGTAAAGAAAAAACTTCCATACCGTTGAGGCATCTGAGGCAATCAAGTGAGCAGACAGAAGACCACCAAGCACACGGATTGTTGTCTCAAAAACAGATACTGTTTTGTTCTGCAAATATGACCACCACCAACTGTTAAAGAAATAAAGAACACAAGACGGAGGTTAAACTCTAATAACGAAGCTCCAACAGAAAACAGAGGTCGCAGTTCCAAATACCTTGTTGAAATGTAAATTTTCTCCAAGCCAACTGACTCCCTTGCTAAATCGCGTACGATCACCCAATAGAGCGAGCATATCCAAAGAATCAACCTGAGAGTCCAAATCAACACAGAATCGTATCACGTTAGACGCAACCTAGGACTGTTTCTCCAACTGTGTAGAACTTTAAAGGAACGTAATCTATATCTGGGAGATAATATATTTAAAATGCCGAATAAGCTTAGTGCCATCATGAAGAAATGAAACTTTCAGCTTAAGTAACTAGCCAATAAGTAAGCTTACAAGAGTTAGAGAGTAGCCGCCGAGAGAGTCTTCACCAGTGCAGCTCATGGGTCTTAGTTCATCCAAAGGAAATGCATACTCCATGTAGTTATCAAATCCATGGTAAAACATGTCCTTGACCTGCATAACAGCATCCTTTCACCAATAAATGCAGGAAACACAAATTTGATATTAAAAACTACTCTTTGACCATGGCAATGCTAATCACACAAACACGTACGAACTCCATACAGCTTTCCCGCAGAAAATCTGCAGAATCTCAGCGGTAATATCCTGATAAGCCACTTTCCAGACTTTGAACCTTATACCCTTTCAAGCACCAGGTTTTCCCGAATGATAATAAGAATTCACTTATCAAGCACAAAAGCTTGAATCAAGCAGGAATGTAATTGAACGAGAGCTCATTTACAGAAATAAAAAACGTGCTTCCAAAAAATCCTGTCAAACCAGAGCAATACAGGAACGCTCTGGACAAACAAGAAATTATAGAGATCTGTGTAAGACTTCACATTCAGCAGTTTTGCAAGCTTTTATAAAAGAAGCTCGAGATTCATATCTAAAGCTAATCAGTTCCTACATTGCTCGCTCCAAATTACTAAATCCAAATAAAGTATTTTGAAGAAAAAACAGAGTCACAAAAATCAAGAAAAATTATATACTAAGTTGTAATTTCGAAGAGACTTTTGAAACGAGTCAGCGAGAAACATATTTAACTCTCCCGTTTTTTTCTTTTTCGAAGGCTGTAAAGGCGACTTCTATTAATTCACGAAACGATCGTAATCTCAGATCGTTAGCGTACCAGGATTCTGAAGAAATCGTGAACTCAGCGTGCAGCTCGTTAGGTCAAATAGACAAAGAATCCTAAACCCCGAGGCATTAAATCAATCCAGAGGAGGATACGAAATCTGTGCAAAGGAACTCTTTGACTGGTGCATATTTGCATTCACAAAATGTTATTCACTAAAAAATGTCGCAAAAAGCGGGAAATTCGAAGGGAGACAGGAACCAAACCCTGGCTGAGCACCACGCACCTCATCACGGAGATCGGCGGCCTCGCGAGCAGACACGGACGCAGCTACGGTGGCGGGCGAAGAGATGAACATTGATGAAGGCACGCCCGCGGAGCAGACGAGCCACAAGGTCAGCAGCAGAAGCAGCCATGCCGCCAGCGACAGACCGCGACGACGATTCTCCACGAACACTACCATCAGTCTCACCCACGGCGATGACGACGATGACGACGATGAAGACGACGACGAAGACGACGCTGCTTCACCATCCGTAGCGGAAGCTAAAAACCAACACCGCTCACGCCATCTCTTGAGACTACTCTTCCTCTCCGGAAGCTGAGACATGTCCCGCGCATCCTGTCCCGCATCAAATCTCACTGGAAATGTCGAAATCTCGCTTGAAAAGTTCAAATCTCGACAAGGCTTGATCAAAATGGCGAGGATTTGCGATGATTCGGCACTTCAAATTGTGAGAAATCCGGTCCGGTTAAAACAGAAGAATGCTCATTGTCTGGAACGGGAGAGGCTTCCTTGAACAGCTCCAAGCTGTAGAAGTCTCAAACGAGGAAGGGCTTTGGGCAGGTTTCCGTCGACGAGAGGTAGTTTTTCGTTGGCCGCACTTGACGAGAGGTGTGCTCTGTTGACTGGCGGGGCAGCGGCCGCCGTTTCCGTTGGACGTCGTCGAACATGCATGGCAGCCCATTTTTTTTTGGCGATTTGGAGCCAAAAGGCACCAGGCTTTTAGCTCTGGCAATTGGGCCCTTGAAAATTGGGCCCTTGAAAAAACGATAATCTTTTTTTATATGAAGCCTAATTGTTTCCGTCCACGACAAAAGAATCATCACGTGGCTTTGTTTGTCATTCTTATTTTTGTCAAAGTTGCTAGTTGATTTTGCAAAGAAGACCAGTGCACTGCGAGTGGTTTCGCCACTTTGCATTGGTGCATTTTTGCCTGTCGCTTATTTATCTTTGGTTGTCACTTTCAAATTGCCATAGTTTGAGCTCTTAAGTGCGCTTCTCACCCAAGGTATGGATTTCTTTTTGTTGATGCAATTTTTGTAAATTGCCTTGTTTCACCTATGTGATTGCCAATTTTATAGTTGTGCTAGATACATGATTTGTCAGAACTTACAATAATGGTGGTTGCACAATAGGAGTATAAGACAGTCATTGACATCAAAACTTTGAAGTTGTTGTCGTTGATGAGAAGCTTATGGAGTTACAATGTGCTTATTTAGGGTTTGTGTGTGCTCATTGATGAGAGGCTTACAAAGTTACAATGTGTTGGTTTAGGGTTGCGGTGTGTTTAATTGCTCATTTTTGCTTTTTTGTTCAATCGCAATATTCTATAGAGAGATTGTCATGTTTGTCCTGGGTTTTTGAAGTTATTTTTTTTGTTAGGGACTTTGAACACAAGCCCCACCACAAGTAACAAATATACATTGAAAATTGTATTACTATAACCATTGGGGAGCAAAAATATGTTGAAAATTGTATTATTGCAGGAGTTGAAATTATACTCCTCATCAAGACATTTTACATGTACTTGTATTCAAAGATTTTACTTTGTCACCAGATTACTACCTACACCTTTTACTCAATGCCATACGTTTTCTCTTTGCAAATAAAAACAATAGCCTCTCTGGCTTTGTATTTTTCTAATAAGGAGCCATAGGAGCTAATGACCAAAAACAAAAAAAAATGCCCTGTGCATGGTATCCATTAGGGTGGATGGATGGATGAATAATGTTCAAGGGAATGAAATGTCGTATTTGCAGCAGGCACCTTTGACCAAACGTGAACCATGCATTTATTTGCAGGCGCTATTGATGTCCGTTGTGAGAGCATCTCCACCAATGTAAAAAACTTGTGAACGCTGACTTTATAGTTAAATAAAGTTTCAAATTCAAAACTACCAGTTAGCCCATAAAATCTCAAAATTCCTAGTAATAGTCCAAAATCTCCTATACTATTTGTTGTAAAAGGCTTTTTGATAAGCATTTAGCTACACTAGGTATTGTAAATAAAAAATCTATTAATAAATAAGAACATTTTTTTACTAATTCTCAAAAAATATTTATCAATACGTTAAATGAGGATGTTTGTTCATTTGTTTGTCACATTGGGATTTCTTGGAGTGTGTGTCCTCTTGTAGTGTGCTTGGTATCATTGGAAAGCTCTTGGCAAGGAGGGGTGCGCATGCTTATTTTTGTAGCATTTGGGCCTACAATGGGAAAGTTATTAAATTTTGAAGCTTTTTATGAATTAAAATTTTAAACATTTACTTTTACTTTTATTTTGGTGGCATTCTTGGTATTGTCAAAAAGCTCTCGCCAAGGAGGGGGTGCACAAGCTTGGTTTTGTGACATTTGGAATTACTTTCACTTTTTCCTTTTACTTTTATGAGATCTTCATTTAAAAACATGGTAGCCTCATTTTCAAGTTCTTAATCATGATGAAAATTGAGCCAAAGGCACAAGGCCACAATAGTTTGAATTAAATTGAGACTAAGTACCAAACCTATTATTAACACTATAAATAAACTCAAATATGCAAAAAAAAACAATACAAGATTTTTATCACTAAATCAACTATTTTCAATTTAACATAGAGGTCAATTCCATCCATGATAATAAAAGAAAGTACGTTGGAATTTATTTAGCCAAAAAGATTTATAAGTTTCTAATTTTTGATTAGATACAAATATGTCACTTAGTTTTTTAGTAGATAAAGGCACTGGAACTTTGCCTAAACATATTAAAAAATAAGCTAAAATAAAAATTCTAGATGTTCAATAAACAAGATGTTTCATTAAAAAATAAAGTACATGTAAATCTTGTTTTAATAAACAAAAAACATTTTAGTAAAACTTAAGTTCTTCTATAGCAAATCCACTTGTAGGCAAAAATGTTCTAGAGGACATGAACCAAAAATGTCACGTTTATAGAGTTTGTTCTTTGTTCCAAAAGAAGATGGATGGCTCAGTTCAAACACCAAAGTATAGTAAATGTTTTGTAAAGGGGAAAATTCATTTGGTGTCAATTTATATCCTTCTAGAATATTTGGCATTGTTGCAAAACCTTAGAAATCTAGACTTACGCAAGTAATTTTGATTGTACAATATTGCGTTTGCATATACATATATGTGGGTCCATAGTGTGGGTTAAAAACTTGACTTTATAATACACATCTATAGTGTAAGGAGGATACTACCACATGAATGGTGGAATGGTACCGGAAGAAGGGCATTTCCCACATTCTTCAAGTGTACGACGCAGTAAATGAAAGATAAAATTGTCAATTGTTAAATCCAAACATCAATCATGAAACCTTGACTACGCTAATAGCCATCCTTGGACATACAAATTTGTAAATCAATGTCTTTGTGGAGGCAGCAGATAGTTTGACCACAAATCTAGCTCAAAAAGTTCAAATCATTATCACAATTGCAAGTGAATGTTTTAACAATATAGATGCATGTTGATACAATGCTTATATGTTAACAAAGTTGCAATGATCATTCTTGGAGAATTAGGGAAAGTTGAAAACTAAGATGTTGTATATTAGCAATACAAAGGTGGTTTGTTATGAATAAGTGAATTAGCACCATTATATGATACTTTGCAACATCGATTGTTATTTTTGGCAAAGAAAGATAGATGGTTTAAGGATATTTGTTTGCAAAACAATAGAGGAAAGATACACTAAAGAGTCACAATGGCTACATTCTATGCACAAAATGCATTAATATATCATGAAGCTATGCCTTTTATTTTTAATTACATACATATGGTTTCCAAATAATTTATTATTTCAATATTTGTATTTTTAACAACTTAATCAAATATGTTTTTTCTACCTTTTATGAAATGACACACAAAGGCAACGTTGTTGAAATCCATAATTTTCAATTAGTTCTTCACACTAATGACGTTGTTGCAAACCAATAACTTTTGAATCAATTCTTTGCTCCATGTGACATTTATTCAATTAAGTAATTGCTAGTTTTAGATGTCATGAAGCAATAATTCTTCTTACCTTCTCAAACAATTTCTAAAAAAACTTGTTTTGTCAAAAAAAGGTTACGTATGTTCTTTTAAATATTTGGTTTTTTATCAATTTAACAAACTGAGTTTATTCTTATTCTTTTATTTTTGGTGTTTATTTTAGTAAATTCTATCTCATTGAACAATTGCTAATTTTAGATATTGTGATGGTACATTTCTTGTTCCTTTCCAATGTGCTATTTAAAAAATATACTATTTCAATGAATGTTTTATTGCATGTCAAATGAGTATTTTCTATTGTCTTTTTCCTAGTCTTTGTTATAGCAACTTATATGCAATTGAACAATTGCTACTTATAAATATTATAAAAATACGTATCATGTTTTTGTCTAATGCATTTTTTTAATGAATTTTTTTTAATATTTTCCTTCATATAATTTGTGATGCTAATAGGGAATTAAGTAACAAGAGAATTCACTTAAACCAAAATCATTTGCGTAATTCTAGCCACTACTTAAGCTAAAATTCTTCAAGAAATTCTTTCAAATACAAAATTTGCAATGTCTTTGGAGTATAGAGATGTTTGAAAATTATGGATTTCCAACAACTTTGCCATGTTGTATTTTTCCATAAGAGGTAAAAAATACACGTTTGATTATGTTGCTAAAACAATAAATAATGATTTTTTTTTTTAAATCACAAATACCAAAATTAAGAAGCATTGCTTTTTGGTATTTCAAACTAACAAAAATAAAAATTAGATAAAAGTTTCTTGGAGTGAAGAGATGATTCAAAATCATAGATTTACAACAATATTGTTGTAGTAGGAAAGAAAAATTAGTTGAAATTTATAAATTTCTAGTGGCATTGCCATATTGTATTCTTCTATAAGAGGTAAAGAATTTTTTTTGATTAAGTTGCTAAAACAATTAATACTATAAAGATAAAAAATGTAGTAGCAACTATATTTGAAAAATTAAGATACATAAGTGTAGTGTAGGATTTTGTTTAGGAAGAAAACTCAAGGAATCTCTTAAGTGGAGGTTCTTTGTTAGGAGAACGTCAAATCGTTTGTTGTTTCATGTCTAGGGTCACTTCTATGGTAGAAAAAAAAATCACTTTAACATTTAGGAAACAAAAATTACCTTATTTGATTTCTTGGAAAGCATGAAATCAAATTAGCTTATCTAGTCAATAGTCCATCCCAATGAATGCATATGATGTGATTGCAGTCCTTGTCTTATTGTAGAATCTAGAAGGACCTAATTTCACTTTGTCATGGATGGTCAATTTGTCAAGTGTGTGCTCGTGATTATGCAATGCAATGCAGCATTTACGTACATATATAGATATGCTTCTTTGTAATCTATTTGTTTAACTATAGTCAATTTGGCTCAATTGATCAATACTTAACCAATTAAAACAATTACAACAAGCTGGCATATGTATTCTATAACAATTTATCTGCTTGGTGAAGGTAAAAATGTCAAGTAGTCTCTTCTTGTGCAACTACTCCTCACATTCATTGGTCTTTTTTTCTCATGTTCATCATAGTATTTTCACTAGTCAATTTGACCATACCACAAGGTTAGATTTAAACCATTCTATTCTATTGGCATTCTTAATCAAATTGCCATGTCAAATCAATCTTTAGTAACTAATTAGCTATGCCAATTTCTACTTCAATATTGTTTACAACAAGTAGTCTATGTTAATTAGCATCAATATTCTTTCAATTAGTCCGTCGCTAATTATTTGACATTGCCAAGCATGATCTAAATATCAATTAGACACAATCTAGTCAGTAAAAACAACCAAGGATACACTTTGGCAACTTGTCCTTATAAATTCTTCATATAAATAACTCTGGGATTGTTAAAGTGACTTTGAACAATTAGACATTGAAAGCATTAATTACTCTCATGCTAATTCATAACAATTAGTCACATATCAAATTATTTTCTTTTCTTCTCAAACAATTTTTCTCTGGTTTCTTCTTAATTTATTTGACTCAATTCAATATAACCACTTGTCATTAAATCATTCATATATCAATATTTGGCTTCACTTTTAAATATCAAACTGGTTTTACAAGAGTACTTAACTACTCTCTTAAACAAACAATCCATTTGATTGATTGGTCAATTACTAATAACAGATTCATTCTATTTAATTATTTTCACACATATTATTAAAATATGTTAACTTTTAATCTTCTTCTCATTCAAATCACCTACTGCAAATTATACCTATCCCAGAATTTATAAATCACAAACAGTCTTCCATTAAAATAATTTCAAATGTAGATTATTCACTTGAAACCATTTTTATCAATTAAACTTGTCTATTTGTTAAGGTCACTCACTGACTTAATTATACAAAGTTTATTTTATCAACTTGACTATAGTCTAGTGAATTTGTTCACTTAGTATCTGGTCATATTTATTTGTCTTGCCAATCCCTAATCTTATCAATCAAAAATAAATATATTAAATTAATCACTCTTTGTGATTTACCCTTTCAAATAGACTTATCAAATTGTCACGCCAACCACTAGACTATAGACTTATACATTAGCTTTTCAATTAATTTATTCACACCCATGTGACTCACTCTTTATCAATTCAATTAATCAGTTCGATTGATCAATTCATCTTGTTGTCATGCACTGACAATTAGCTTCAAGATTTACTTACTAGCTATTGTTCTTGCTTACTCACTATCAATCACTAGTGTTACGATACAAAATCAAGAGTTGACATTCCTTTCCTATTTTGAGATCATAACCTAATGTAGAAACAAACACTAAGAGACGCAAAGGTGACATTGAAAGTATTCCATTGTATTAAGCAAAATGTCAAGTGAGGAACAAACCTCCTCACTTGGTTTAAGAAAGAAAGAGGAAGGGTAACCAACTTCTAACCAATGTAACCGTCCTTACAACTAGTTTGTAACATTATCCCCCTTCTTAGGTATAGTTTTCTTACGGTTCGGTGTCGGCGCCCCAGAATGCTTCTTATGAAACTTTGCCACCGCTAATGGTACATTCTTTAAATTTGCCACTGGCTCCCAAGAATTCTCTTCTGGTCCGTAGCCCTCCCAAGAGACTAGATATTGCAATCTTCTTCCCCAACTAAAAATCCGTGAATTAAAAAATTTGTGGACTTTCCATTCAACATCTCCATCAAGAGTAGTAATCGGTGGGTGTGATAATTGGCGTCGTCCCGGAATGGAATCATGACGATATCTTTCAAGCAAGGAGACATGAAACACATCATGAATCTGCAATATTTTTGGTAATTGTAAGCGATAAACAACATCGGAGAGTTTAGCAATTACTGTAAATGCTTCCAAAAACTTTGAAGCCAGTTTCCGAGACGGCTCCGTTGTTGTTATATTATCGTGCCGAAAAAGAACCTTGTTGCCTATTTGAAATGTTGGTTGTAATTGTACCCCGCGATCATAGTTGCCTTTGGTATCCTCCTCTGCAATTTTTATCATGACTTTAAGTTCTTTGTGGATTTGTTGTAAGTGTTGCACTCGGTCTTCCGCCGCAGGCACTGTAGATGTGGTTGATGTAGAAACCGAAAATGCCGGATGATAACCATAAGTGGCATAGAAAGGAGAGAACCATGTTGCAGAATGACTTGCATTGTTATACGCAGATTTCGCTATTGGGAGGAGATCGGCCCAATCATCTTGCTGGGTTGTAGTGAAAGTTCAAAGAAATTGCTCAAGCACTTGATTTACCCTTTTGGTTTGTCCGTTCGCCTGAGGACGAAAAGCCGTGGTTGGAGATGGCCAAATCCTAAGGAGTTCGCAAAGTCTTCTCATAAACTTAGAGACAAAAACTGGCCCACGATCCGAAAGTACCACCTCCGATATGCCATGAAGCTTCCAAATATTATGTAGATATAATGAAGCGGTCTAATTGGAGGTAACCGTTTTTTTTGTAGGAATAAAGTGGCTTCGTTTTGTGTTTTTATCGACCACCACCATGATAGAGTTATGTCCACTGCTATTTGGTAATTTTACTATAAAGTTGGTAGAAATTCTTTTCCACGGTGCATGACCGGCCGGAATGGGTTGCACTAGTCCATATCTAGGATGGTGAGTTGATTTCGACCGTTGACACAAGTCACATCCCTCAACGTACCTGTGAACATAATAGCGTAATGTGGGCCAATAAAAAATTTGGCTAACCAAATTCAAAGTTTTAGCTCTCCTTTGATGTCCCGCGGTTGGTGCATCATGTCGAGATCGCAAAATTTGCTGCTTGAGTTCCTCATCGTTTGGTACATATATCAAATCTTTAAAGCAAAGGATTCCATCATCCAACGTGTATCCTTGAAGTTGTCAGCGTATATCTCGGGGAGGTTGCTTGAAATTGTTTTTGAAAAATGACAATAGTGGTTGTACTGTGGCATCCTCTTGCAATGCTGTTTTAAGTCGTTCTATAATCTGTACATCCGCACATACCGGTTCATGAGACTCAAGCGCAGCTAATCACAATAAGGGTTAATTTTTTTTATTTTGTCCTTCAGTAACATCCACTCGTCTAGAAAGAGTGTCTGCTCTTCCATTTAGCGATCCCGTCCAGTGGTGAATTTCAAAGTTAAAAGCAGATAGGAATTCAGACCATTGAGCTTGGCGTTAGTTTAACTATTTCGTAGTAAGAAAATACTCCAAATTTTTGTGGTCCGAGAATACTTGGGTTTGATGCAATGATCCTTCCAAATATACTTGCCAGTCTTGAAACGCCAAAATTATGCTTAAGAGTTTCTTATCATAAATATCATAGGTTTGTTCTACTGGAGACATCTTTGAATTACGGAACGCACAAGGGTGGAGATACCCATCATCCCCGTGCTACAAAAGAATAGCTCCTATTGCCACATCGGATGCGTTTGCCTCTACAATGAAGGATCGTTCAAAATTAGGGTGGAGCAATACCGATGCTTGAAGAAATCTTGGTTGAAGTTCTATGAAAGCCCGGTCCACTTCTATGGTCCATTCAAAATTTTTATCATTTTTTGTCAGCATGATAAGGGGAACAGCAATCTTAGAATAATCACATATAAAACGCCGCTAAAAATTGGCAAAACCAAGGAATGCTCGCACTTCCTTCACAGTTTTTGGTGCGGGCCAATCCTTAATGGTTTGAACCTTGTCCTGGCACATTTTCAACTCTTTAGCAGACACCACCATTCCTAAAAACTCAACGGATTGACAATGAAATTGACACTTTAATTCCTTGATATAAAGTCCATATTTCTCCAATCGTTGAAGAATTTCTCGCACGATTTGTACATGTTCTTCCAGATCTTTTGAAAAAATGAGGATGTTGTCTAAATATATTATTATGGAAATGTCCAATAGATCTTCAAAGATCTCCTGCATGTAAGATTGAAATTGGGCAAGCGCATTGGTTAATTCAAAAGGCATCACTAAATACTTAAACAACCCATACCGTGTTTCAAATGCCGTTTTGAACTCATATCCCAATGCCATCCGCACTCGGTAATACGCTTATTTTATATCCAGCTTAGTGAAAATCTTTGCTCTCACCAACCGGTTTGTGAGCTCCGGAATAAGAGGTAACGGGTAGCGATTTCGGATTGTGACTTTATTCAAATTTTAATAATCCACGCAAACTCTGATAGAATCATCTTTCTTCGTGGCAAATACAATTGGTGCCGATACCGGGGATTTGGACTGTCGAATCCATCATTTCCCCAAATTTTCCTCTAAATACTTGCGAAGCTCTTTTAATTCCGCCGGTGACATAGGTCAAAGACCAGTATTTTGTGGCTCCTGGCCCTGCTTGAATTCAATCCTCATGTCCGCCACGCCGTGTTTTAGCAACTCATTTGATGCCTGCTCACTAAAGGCTCCACTCAAATTGTGGTACTCCTCTGGAAATGAAGAATTCTTTGTACTAGAAAGAGTCACTTCGGAAATATCAAGTGCATAAATCTCTGCATCCTTCGCCAAAAAACAAAAACCGGCCGCTGACATAAATGAGTGCGTTGGGGCAATTAAGTTTCTTGTAACGGGCCTGGTACCTTTCATTGGCTTACCAGGTCCTGTACCCTTAAGCTCCTTACTGGGCCCTACACCCGGTATCTCTATGTCGGGAACCGGGGAGGATACCGGGGCGGGGGTGCCCCCAACCGCCAGCCCGCAACCCGCAGCCGATAGTGAGTTGCCGGGTGGCAGGGCAGGGCTCATTGCCTGGGTCTACCCGGCAGGTCCCGGCAGGACCGCAGCGCCAGCGCCCGAGCTGCCTATAGGCCCTGACAGGCCCACAGCGCTGACCGCGCAAGCTATCTGCGAGGCCTGACAAGCCCGCAGCGCTTGCAAGTCCCGCAGCGCCTTTTCATTTGCTAATTTCTTTTTCAATTCTTCCTCCGTGAACTTTGCTTTGTGAATGCAGTGCACTCGCGGTAATGCCACTATTCGTTAACCGTCGCCAAGCATCATTCCCAACTCCGGAAGGGAGGCTCATTATTTCAAGCATTGTATAATTTGCTCCACAATACGCTGAGTTAAACAGTACACCCCTTTGTGACCAACAAATAGTTGGGTCGTGACGAATTATCCAAAGGATGCCTAAAATAAATGAGTATCTTCCTATGTTGGTGATATCTGCCACTAACTTTTCACAATGACTCCCAATTACAAGTTCAACCACCGCTTCGTGTGTAATAAACTCAGAATTAATCATTCGGCCATCAAACATCCGGACTTCTCTTGGTGCTCCCTTGAGTTTTAGGATTGCATTGCACTCTTCTGCAAACCTAGGATGTATGAAGATTCATGTGGCTCCTGAGTCCACTATGGTGGAGGCCGCCATGGAGTTGATTGTGGCATCCAACGTTACATGAGCCTCCGGATTCAAGGTAGCCCATAGAGACAATGGAGTCAATACATTTCCCGGATTCTCGTGGATCACTAGAGGTTCCTTCCATTACAAACATTACTCATGATCAAGCTCATAATCCCCCCGTTTTGTGCTCGTGCTTTGCTTCGGAATTGTAACCGCCGCCGTCTAGATAATGCCTGGGTACTGAATTCTCCCATTCAGTCATGGGCTTCCTCTTTTCTCGAGGCTGTTTCTTCCATCTTCATGGTAGCCGAAATTGAAAGTGGTCTAGAAGGATTTGCGGGGCACTTAGCTCTGATATGTCTTAGTTTGTTGCAACCCTAACATCACCTCTGGCGTTGGTACTCTAGCCGTTCCGCGGCCGTTTTTGCCGAAGCTTGCGTGGCTCGAGTCGCGCCAAGCTCCATATGCACTGGGCCCAAATTTGCTTGAGACCTCGCACTTGGATCACGGAAAGGAGTGATTAGAACTCTAACATTTTGGGAATCAGATTGTACCCGCCGATTTTGCCGTCGGCCTCATAGCCTCTCATCAATCCGGGACACCATTGCCATCCAATCTTGAAGTCTTTGTGGTTGGGTCTCTACGGTGGCTATGGAATCCAAGATTTCATCTTTGAGTCCTCTTCGAAACCGAACCACCAAGCTAGCTTCATTTCATTCGACTTGAGCTGCATATTCATTAAACGTAGAAATATATGATGCCGCCGAACCAGTTTGCCAAAGCCGACCTAAATGGTCTTCTGCATTACCTTGTTTATCCAAGTCACCGTAAACCCCAATAATGGATTTCTGGAAAGCATCATACTCTGTCAACAGCTCATGATCATGTCCTTCATCAAGGGCTTGCAAAAGTGGCATCGCCCAATTTTGTGCAGCCTTTGTCATATATAAAAAAGCATAAGCGACTTTATCGGCATCAGAATTATAAGTGCGTGGCTTACCTCGGAATACCAAACGCAATTGTGCAAGCCACCGGTATTCCTCGTTACCATTCTTTCCAAAAAACTTGTCCAGTTCCGCTACTTTTTATTCCTTGATATGAAATCCATCACCTCGAGGCTCTTCCATTCTTCTTGATGCTCGCCCTTCTTCCCTGAATGTGGATGACGCTATCGATCTTGGCCCCAACGTCGCACGCTCTGAAAGTTCTTGCACCAAGTAGAGGATCGCTGCTTCAAACACATTTTGAATTTGTTGTTGTATGAATGAGGCCAACTCCGACCCCACCTCTTTCGGCATTGTAAGCCCTCGCGGATCTTCGGCTACGTACTCACGATCCATGGTAGCTCAACATAATTTCACAACATGACTTCTCCAACCTTCTTCACCCACCACAATCTTGCCATTGTAGACAAGCATTGTTGAAACTTGCAACATGATTTACTTGATGCAAGTATTTCCTAACCCTAACCTTATTTCATTTATGCCTCTACTCTTCTTTCCTTCCTAATCACTACCAATTAATTGGCCGTTATCCTACCTACCAACCACGGTGAATGCATCAAAACCTAAAATCACCTCCTCGATAGAACCAACAAACAACTCCAAGAACGCATTGAAACATTGAGTAGAACATGCCAAAATTTTGGAAAAAGAAAACCGCACAAATTGTTTGCTACTACTACCACCATAGAAAATTTACAAGAAATCTTGAGCCTATTTACTTCACAATAATTTTCTGAAAGGCAACATCCTACATTTGTCAAAACCAAATACATCCCTATCCAATTGCCTCCCCATCCAAATGTGGACTCTCAAGGACTTGACATTATGTTACAATACAAGATCAAGAGTCGACATTCCCTTCCTATTTTGAGATCACAACCTAATGTAGAAACAAACACTAAGAGACGCAAAGGTGACATTGAAAGTATTCCATTGTATTAAGCAAAATGTCAAGTGAGGAATAAACTTCGTCACTTGGTTTAAGAAGGAAAGAGGAAGGGTAACCAACCTCTAACCAACGTAACCGTCATTACGAACTAGTTTGTAACAACTAGCTTGCACTTTGTTGATTTATCTTTGATTCTTGTGCCGATCATATAAATTTGTCTTCACATTCTGCACTGCTACTTGTCACTGATACGGTATTGCCACTCACTGGGCTTATACCTCCATATTTTATCAAATTGTCTCTCTTGGACTCATAAATTAGAGAATGGATTTAAGTCATTCAAATCTACTTGTCTTTAATAATGATGCATAACTTCACACTCATTTACAAAACATAACACATAAATGAACTTTAGCTATTTGTCACAAAATAAATTACAAAAGAAAACAATAATACTAATTAACAATGCTAATCATTGGACTTACATGAAATAAAAGAAACCATCAATAGAAATTAAGATCAATTGACAAGGAGACAAGTAGTTCTTACAAGCTCAAATTAAATAAGAGAGAGGACAAACATATAGTCTACTTCCTATGGTAGTTACTTAACCTCCATAACTCCCTTGTCTATGTGTCTAATGATATGGTTACCTATTGATAACCAATAAGACTATAAGTCTAATTGCCTTTTTCTACATTACATGACAAATTGACCTATATTTACATACCAGTTCTTAATTGAACCTACTTAAATGATCCATTTGTCTTTCACATGGCAATAAAACAAAAAGAAAAAAAAAATTGAGATTATAATAGCTTTGTAATTTTAGCAATTGTTCAATTGCATAAAAGTTGCTAAAAAAATATTAGAAAAAAACAAAAAGAAACAACTCATAAGATTAAGTTGTTAAAAAAATCAAAATTTCAAAAGTATATGTGAAAAAACATATGATGAAATTTATTTATTTTTAAAATAGCGCATAGGAAAGAAACAAAAAATGCATCATCATGACATCTAAAACTAGCAATTGTTCAATTGTATAGAAATTGCCAAAAAATCAAATATGGAAAAAAAACAAAAAGAAAAAACTTGATTTGTTAAGTTGTTAACAAATCAAACACCAAAACTAAAAAATTAAAAATAAATAAATCACATGGGAACAATAAGAAATAAAGCTTCACAACATCTAAAACTACATATTAACAATTGTACAACTGAATAAAAGTTGTTGAAAAACTAAATGTTGAAGAAAAGACAATAATAAAAAACTCTTTTCTTTAAGTTTCTAAAAAAATAAATTCTAAATTTTTTACCAACCTATAAAAGATACATATGTATATTATTAAATGAAAACGATGTAAAAATCACATTGGAAAAATTAGAAAATATAACTTTACGACATTTAAAACTAGAAATTATTTAATTGAATAACCACCCTTACAAAATTGTTATTTTAATGGTTTTTTTAAGTATTAAGTTGTTAGTCTCTTTGTTCTTTCAGTTATGTATTTTATTATGATTTTCAAAAACATCTAAATTTTTTTTTATTAGTATAAATTTATCTAAATTATATATAAGTATTAGGTATTATTGTGAAGGAGGACAGTGGCATAATCATAGTACTCTAAAAGGACTATTGAACTTTGATTTAATCTTACCACAATACTTCTCATATTTATTAAGCCATAATGGATAGTGTTATGATGCTGACAGTTTGGAAATAACATACTTGAACTTACATACCAATAGAAAACAAAAATAAATAAAATAAAAAATGTTATCATGTCTAATTGTGCGTTTTTGTGAGAAATTCAAGAATTGTCTCATTTCATCAAAATGAAGTAAAGGACTCATTTGGACTACAAACTTCTGGTCGGATTTAGAAAAGTGAAATTATAGTTGTACAAACTTCTATGGTCCATAAGTTTAAAGTGTATTAGTCCATACATTACTAAAATTAATCATTATGTTTTTTAAACAATTTCATGTATGTTTTTTCATGCCCAATATGAAACATCAAGAACTTACATTTTTACTTTTCAAGTGGCAAAAACGTACATATGTATTTATTTCTAGATGCTTATATGATTAAATTTGCCAAAATGATCATAATTAATTTTGTAGAAGCATAATAAAATACAAGTCTATAAAAGGCTTGAAAAGGGCATATCAAAGACATTCATGTTCTAACACTTGTATGGTGTAAAACTAGTTAAAAACATCTATTAATTTGGAGAGAACTTTTTCAAAATGAATGTTATAACTAAGGAAAAAATGAGGGACTGAAGAGGAGGGAAGCATGTATTACTAGCTGAATAGCCATGTGTATGTGAATTAAGAGTAAAAATTTATGGATACTTGCATTAAAATGTTGTTATAGTTAGGACCAATCTTTGATAAAATTTATTAATTGTGTCCGCTAAGACATGATATTATCTATTTTCAATTGAATTTTAGTGGATTGCATTGCATATTTTTTACATTTTCACTAAAATATACTTAGGTAGCAACATACGTGATTTTGTGGGCAAGATTGCCCATAATTAACTTACAAAATATACTATGTATGACAAAATAAAGCCGTTTTTCATTTGAATTTCTTTTAGAAATGATCATAGATACATGGTTTGTCAGAAAAGGCAAAAAACAACCTCACCAAATGCACGCATTATAATGGCCTATTTATTTGATATATAGAAAAAATTTACATTATTATTAAATTTTTACATTCATATTTTCTAGCATTTGATCACATAGGTGTTTATTGGATGTATATTTAGATCTCATTATCAAATCTATTTCTTTTGTAACTCTTTCAAAAGAGTTTAAAGTAGATTTTTTGTATGAAGAGCAACTCTAATGTGATAAAATTCACTATTTGCTATAGTTCCAAGGTTTACATTTTTAGAACCTAAAAACAATACTAATTTAGTTATAAATTTAATGTAATAAACATAGTCTTGTAGCCATAATTCTTCATCTACTTTTGGTATTCCAGATTATGGGTTTATAAATCATAATTCAAATAAAGTTGTAAAATAGAAGCATTTGTATAATAATAGTAAGTAAAGAAAATGAATATTATTCTAAAATATATATTTTTAATTTTAAAATTTTAAAATAATTAAAAATATCTAAAATGCAAACATTACATTTCTATGCTAAAATTCCAAAATTTGCAAACAATTCAAATCATAAAAAATGTACTCTACCTTTAAACCACATAATAAATCCCATAAGTAAATCACTAGTATCACAATGTGGTGATGTCCAATAGATTTTTGTACGACCCTTGTGAAAGAGTGGTGTAATACCAATTCTTTCATATTTTTTATAAATTGTTGTTTGTGTAGATTTTTCAACTCTTGTATTGTAAAAAAAATTGCAAGCTTTAAAATTTGTACACGTCATTTATAAAAACCTCTTCAAGTTTATGAATTTCTTCTGCAATTGGTTTTATGCTATTGCTTAATCAATTTGATTATGCATATTTGTAACATTAGTTGTAAATACAAAAATATACTAGAGAATTATGAGGATTTTCAAATTAATAAAAAAAACTAATATATTAAAAAAACTCATTTTAAACAAATAATATCATTACAATTTTTTGTCTTATAATTAGTTTTTGTAGTGTTATATGAAAATAACAACAATGTAATTATTTAGGCAGAATATACTTACATAGCATAATTGTCAAGAACAAATTCAGCCTCCAACCAAGCATAATCATGTCTCCACTATTTTTTTGTTGACTTTTACAACTCCTCATTGATTATAAATAAAATTTGAAATATTGTAATATTTTTGGTATTTGTGATTCAATAAAAAATACCAATTTATACACCTAATATTGTCTTCTTCTATTAGCATGCATGATCGAAATAACTAATTAGTTTAGACATATCAAATTTAGAAGGTGGGATTTTTAGTTTTTGACATTGAATAACTTCATTTACATTTTCAAGAATTGACATACCTACTGTCTTTAGTTTTTGTACGTTTTCATGACTGCTATTAAATAATATCTTTATAGATACTTAGTTTTTTTCACAATTTTTTTGAAGCAGTTTGAAATTAGTGCTTGTATTTTTTACCCCATTCATGACCTTTCCGTTGATATTTTAAGTTAAAATGTATGCTATAAAGAGAACAAGCATATATTTTTGAAGACATTTTCTATCATTTTTTGTTTAAATGAATTAAATAGGAAATAAATAAAATAAAATTACAAGAACAATGACTTAATAGAAGAAAAAAAGGTGGTACTAATTTATATGAAAATAAAATCTATTATAATCATTAAAATAAAAAGATAAAGTAAAAGAATTGAATTGCAATTATCACTTTCCTCAAAGTATTGTGGTCATAAGAATAGATTGATGCACAATAGAAATAAAAGAATAAAAAAATTCATTATGAATTTTTATAATTATGGACACAAAATCTTTGTGCTCTTTTGTAATATGGATATAAGAAACTAGAAAGATTTCTTAGCACTCTTTTGTCAATTCAAACATCCAAGAATCCATACTACCCTTTTAGATGAATGAAAATCCATACCCAATTTTTTATTTATTGCAATTATATTAATATTACAAAACGTCTTTTTTGGAGTTATCCATCCACTTTGTAACAAATTTCAAAATTATAGACACATTGTCAAATTGCAATGACAAGTATTTTAGATGGATGACTCAATTTGATGAGCATAAAACAATGAGCTATGAGCTTAGTTATGAGCAAGGATTCAAAATTATGTGAGCAAGAATGAATTCTCAACTTAAAATCAATGGAATGATTTAAAAAATAATAATTCCAAGATATTATAGTTCTAAATGCATGATTATAGAGCTTTATAAAGACAATTTTAGGTGAAATTTATTATTTTGATAAAAAAATCCCGGCTCACAGCTCATGGATCTTTGCTTATGAAATAGCATTCACCTATTCTAAATGTCAGTGTTATCTTAGAGCTCCGGAAAGGAAATTCTTGTTGAAGCGTTTACAATCAAACTTTAATCCTCTTTGCTTTTTTTGTGGATGTTTATTTATACTAGCTAGATTTGTATTCTAGCTTCAAAGTATTTCATGATCATATCAAGGTGTCATTTATTTCATTGTGAAAGTGGCAACCTTACTTTGTGAAACAGCTCAAAGATTTCAATTCATATTGCTGCCGTAACCACATAAAAATGGCCAAGATTATAGTTGGTTTTAATAATACGAGGGCTGTACAATTCATTTATAAATTTGGATCTAATATTTGTATTTGTGGATGCAAGAGCATATACTATAAAGTGTTAGATGATGTTGAAGCTAACATGAGCATCACTTCCCAAGTGAGCATCTACATGTACAAGAGATCAACACATATGTGGGAGAGGAGTTTATCTTCAAAATCAAAAGGTAGTGAATGACTTGATATGAAATGCATTTAGGGAAAGTGCCAATGTTGCAAATTCTACCACATTCCCTTTTGTAAGAGTGAGTGTGATCCTTCAAACATGAAATTGCTCAAATGGAGGAGCTTTGAAATGGTTTTAACTAGTAGGAACACAAGAACAAAGGTGCAAAAAACAGCTTTGCGCGTTGAGCATAATTGAACAATTGCATAAGTTTAATTTCATTACGCTTCTATCAAAATCCGAACTTTTTATAAAGCATTAACACAATGCACGATGGCAAGATGTCCAGTTAAAGGAGTCATTACAAAAGCTTTGCAATGGAGAAGCTATATCAGTAATTGACAATAGTGAAAATTATTCATTTAAGGGCAAGATGAGGTGCAATCTCATCATTGGTACAACTTTCAAATACTACAAAAATAAATAACCAAATTATTATGTCCAAATTGACTAAATGTGTTTGAAATGACAAAAAAACGTCTGAATCAACATGTCCAAATGACAAAAAATGTCCAAATTGACATTGTTCATGTTATAGTGAAATGACAATATTAGTGTATACAGTGTACAATGTGAATCTTACTTTTGATGCAAGAGATCCAAAGTCAAAGAGACTGCACTGGGTAGTTGCAAGAAACACTTCATTGTTTTGTCTCACTCTTAGTATTGGTAGTACTAATAGTACTACCAAGCTTTTGGAATAATTTTTTTTAAAATAAAATGAAATATGGAAAATTTGTAAAGCACTTAAAATAGCATATTTGTGAAAATTCAGACCTAGAAACATTTTATTCTAAAAGTGATGCGCAAAACAAATACACCTACAAAAAGCCAATTTCTTTCTTGCTTTTTAGAAAATAGTAAAATAATTCAAAAAAATAAAATAAAAACTGGCCATTTGAGAACCCATTAAACACATTTACAAGGTACAATTGCTTCGCTGAGGAATTTCTTTGCATTTTGCCAATGAAGGAAGATAGGATGGCCACTTTGAGACAATGTAGATGCCATGGAATCTATAATTTTGCAAAACCCTTTTACAAATGCATGTAAGCATGCTTCATAAACAACATCCTTGATTTATAACCCTATAAAAGCTTATTTTAAACCCAAAATAGTACTAAAAACCCCCAAAATGGCCAAGGTAGATACCTATTCAGGGGCTGTTTAAAAATAGTAAGATAATTTAAAAAAAACTGAAAAAATTATAGAAGGTCTATAACTATGACATGTACCTTCATCCAAAATTTCAGCTCAAAAAAACTTGCGGCGCAAAAGTTACAAGCCAAAAAGCACCTGCGGGAGATGAAGGGGACAAGAAATAGTACAAGTGTTTCTTGCAATCACCCCACTCAACATATTACTATTATGTATCTCACAATCCTCAGCATGATTCTTGTTTTGTCTAACATTATTTGGATCTTCATTGGAAGAATCTTCAAAGAGCACGCTATATCCCTACACGACACACTGTTTGGTCAAATGGATGTTTTGCCTAACTCATGTGCTCAATAGCATGGTTTTACATTTCTAGATGTGTTCAATCTCTTTTCTTTGGTGTATTTTCATAAAATAACATTTTGTCTAAATTTGCTTATATCCAGCTTTCCTAGCAATTTCACTCATTTTGGATTATTGCATTGTTTTAGATATCCATTGTCAATAGTTTCAAATCAAGTACCAAAGGACTGCACAATGGATTGGCATTTTTGGGGATCAAGACATGGTAAAGGCCTTCGTGACGGTGTTGGGGCATGCTTGAAACAAAGTATTAGGAAAGAGCAATTAAGACCCGATAGTTGCCAATTGCATAGTGCTGTAGATGTTGTCAATTATTTAAACACGTCAATGGACCGCCCAAATGGAGTGGAAGAAAAAAAAACAACCTCACCAAATGTACTCATATTTTTTTAGATAACTCAAATTGGGAGAAGATTGAGAAACATGATGTTAGGTCCCATGCTACACTACTTGCAATTTTCATAAGGTAAATATGCATTGTTGATTTTTGCAACTTTTAGAAACAACATTATAATGGGTGGACACTTGCCACACCCTTGTACAATGGTGTTTGGATAAGGTCAACACTTTAGGCAAAAAATAAATGTTAGCCATATCCAAACATTAATCATAAACAAGCACTCCATTTGCATTACTTCCTTTAGTTTTGGTGGTTGCAACTTGGAGGTGCTTTTGCACCAATGTTTCTGGTACACTAATCAAACGCCTTTTTAACTAGAGAATCATAATGAGCATTGGCAAAAAGCAATTGTTGGTTGTACGCAAGCACTTGACCTTAACCCCTAAAAGGGTTTTGACCAAGTTTTCACCAAAACAACTCCAAAATTGCCGTTTCTAAATTTTAGAAAAACATCATTTTTGGATGCATGTAGCAGTAAGATCTTGGAGTACACTAGTATAAAAAAATATGAAAAAAAAAATTCAGAAATTTCCACGATGTACATTGTTAGATATTTAAGTTTGAATTGACAATAAGCCATTTTTTGTCCCAACTGCACTTCAGAAGGTCATATTTGTATGAATAAATTTCCAAAATGGTTGTGACTCTTTGGATTCATTCTTCCAAAGGCAAGTTGGGTACACACTTGAAAATTTTAAAATTAATTGGAATTATACAACACCTGGGAAAATAATTGCAAGTAAAAAGAAGTAGATAAGGATTCAAAACACTAAATTGTTAAGAATTTATTTGTAAGAATGAAAAATGCCAATCCCAATGGATATGATGTTGTAATAAACAATCTACATCCTTTGCACTTATCTTTTTTCTAAAATATTGAAAATTGAATAAAATAAAGGACTTAAGAGTTTACTTCAAAATAGAGAATCCATAATTGCCCGCAAACAAAATCTCCTCATAAGTTTCATCTCATTGATAAAAATGGAATGATTCAAAGCTCCCCATGTATATATAAAATCTATAAAACCAAATACTTTTTTTTTATTTTTATTTATTTATTTATTTTTAATTGCCCGAGTTGCCTGACAAAAAAAAAATTATGCAATAACTTTTGAACCATGTAGTCAAATGTCATGAAAATTGTTGAATCTAAAAGCTACTCCTTGAGCACATCATGTGTGAAAACTTCAAAGAAAAAAAGTGAAAAATCCATTTGTAGTGAGCTACCCAAAATTGTTATGTTGCCAAAAACCACTATTTGGGCCTTCAGGAGTTACCCAAGCTCATAATACACGTTTTGGACAAAAGGGGAGTGGGGTTGTGATCTTATCCAATCATTTTTGTTACAAAGGTTAACGTTAACCAAGCACCATTATAGAACACTATAGAGGCACTACAGATGGGCAAACACAATGACCAGCCATGTTCAAGGACTAACCTGTGAATGTCCCAACGTCCCAAATCTAGCCTCTCCATATTTAATAATTTATTGTCTTTAATTGTTATAATCTTTGATACGTGCAATGAAAACTTATCAAATATTTTTTTCATCTACATACTTTGAGCCTCATGCAATATCAACCGCTAACTTTCTAGAGGTTGTTTTTGAACTTGAGGTGCCAAATTATTTACAATGAGATCCAACATTGCACAATTTTGGGCTGTGCGCTCAAGGGTTAAGGTCATCCAAGATATACATATATATATATATATATATATTCTTAGAACTCTTAAACATGATGCAATGTGGTGAATTGAGCAAAAAGTGTAGTGGATTTATAGCAATTCCCTAAACATAATTAGCTCTTGCTTGATATAACGCACGTTTTAGGACGCCTTTCTCCATTCCAGAATAATTGTCCGAAACCCAACATAGGCAGTGACCATTATCAAAATCTGATTACGTTATGGAAAGAACCTTTGGTTGGAGTGTTGCTGTTTCTAATGTGCTGTCCCACTTGCAGCTCCCGCCGCTCGCTGGGACCGGCAGATTACAACCAGCAATGCTCCTCCCAACGTCCATTCCATAGTACAATATATATACATTTGAATAGACTATACCACGTGTCATCACCCAATTAGTCAAGACTTGAGATAAGCGAAGGACAAATTTCAAACTGGCAATGGCAAAACGCCGAAGAATCCGCAAGATCAGGCTCCCGTCAATCTTGTGCATTTGATTCTGTTGTCGATGATCTGTGCGATTGGTTCCTTGCTGTCGCGAAATCGCAACAATTTTCAATCCGCTACCACTGTAAGACTAACAGTTTCAGCTTCCACAAGAGTTCTGCGATCTCAAGGTTTCTTCCGCTCGAGAATTGCAAGAATTTGATGGAGGTTTTGTGTTACAAGCCTGGCTATGGCGGCTGTCCTGGCTCTGCACTGCCTCGAGCTCTCAAGTCATCGCCAAGATTAATAGGTGCGCTCTGTCTTGTCTTTTAATCTTCATTTTTTGTGTTCTTGCTGCTTTGTAAGATTTTTTCAAAATTTTCAAGAGTCCGAGGGTTTCTTGTTTCTCCTTTATGAAGGATGTTCATGTGATGCAGCGGAAGGCCGAGATGCTTGGCTGCAAGGACGCAATTTAATTTGGAAGCAGCGGGCGAAAACGCAAGCCGCGATCCAGGTTAGGTTTTTAGGTTCTTGCTGTTGTACACACGTTTTGTGGATTTCTTTTGAGAATTGAAGATTTTCGTAATGTAGTGGTGTTTCTGTATTTTACTGACAATGTCCTGATCCTTGCTTCGTTTCTGGCCCTGGAAGTAAGAAAATAGTGTTATCCGTTATCCAGGTTAGGTTTTTAGGTTTTTGCTGTTGTACACACGTTTTTTGGAGTTCTTTTGAGAATTGAAGCTTTTCGTAATGTAGTGGTGTTTCTGTATCCTACTGACAATGTCCCGATCCTTGCTTCGTTTCTGGTCCTGGAAGTGATCGTTTTTATTGAGTGATGAATTTGTTTTAATGCTGTGTGCAGAGCATTCAATCCAGGGAGACACTTATTTGCAGAGCAGGTCTTGAAGACGACGCACCGTTTGCTATAGCGATTGCAGCTTCAGTGTTGAGCACACTTGTGCTTCCCGCTGACGTTCCGAGCAAGGACGATAACGAAAGCGTTTCGCCACTTGGAGGAGACGATGTTCGATTCGCAGCCATGGGCATCATTAGCTTCATTCCTCTGTTTAATTGGCTGGTAATAAATTCTTTGACCTAAGGTAGAGGATGTAAATGCCTGTTAGTGGTTTGATCTCGTCTTCTGTTGACTGACCCTGTTACCGACAGAAACTTGTCTTTTCTTATACACTCAGTTGGACTCGTTGGCAAGTGGTCTAAGGTAGCAACACCCATAATCGTCACTGTACCCATAACCGTCACTGTACCCATAACCATCACCTCTAAAATCTTGGAAAATCTGTGGAAGTGAACAGATGTAATTACAAGGATGTATGACATGTGAACATGAAACCTTAGTGTTGGTATTAGATGCAATTGCAGTCGGCTCTTTAAAAATTCACAACTTATTCTCACAGTATCCAAATAATACATTCGAAAGTGCAAACTCATCATTTTTCTCTTGCTAACAAGATCCTATTATTTGCAAGATGTTTATTAATAATCATCATGTTCAAAAACCTTCGTTTGACGGTTAGGGGTGCTGCTACTTTAAGCATGACTTGGCTGGATATCTATTGCCACTAGTTTTTGAAAGGAAGTGGGGTTGTCCATTGTCCTTGTAACAGTGGTCTATAACATCTCACTTTGAAATTGCATCAGTAATTCATATGTAGTGTTAAAAATCTGGTCTCAACAGATTTGGCTCTTGTACTTAAAGTGGTCTCTATACGTTTATACTGATCTTCCAATGAAAGTGCAGTGCTACATATTGGTTGAAATACTTTTAGTGACGCAATTAATATCCTCTACCTTACTCTAGCTGAAGCTGTGATTAATTTTTAATCCAGTTTTCAGCTTTAGTTGTCATCTGTCCATACAAGTTAGTTATGAGTTATTTCTGTTGAGGATGCAATGTCTGTTTTCTGAGGTCAATGTTTGTATTCTTCAGGTGTGGGTGTTCGCATGGTTAGATACTAGAAAACAACGTTATCTCATCTATGGCATTGTATATATTGCTCCTTATTTGAGGTATTTAGTTTTCTCCTCCTAAGGTTTGATTCTTTTGTGGGGTTGTGCTTGGTAACCTGCACCAGTTTTAGTTGAGATGGTTTGTAGGCACGGTTGTACAATAGTCTGGATTTCCTTTAACTAACTGGAGTTTAGGTTTAGTTTAGAATTATAAGCAGAATCCGCACTCGGTCGATGAAAACTTGAAACAGGATTTTCGTAGTTTTTCAAAATTGTGATGTTTTGTATAATATTTGTTTACGTAATAATTATTTGTGTGTTACTGTACGTTTTTTTGCCCGTGTTTTGATCAGAGCATATAAAAAGAGATGATGACGTTCTGTTTAGGGATCATCATGCTAATTTTACTCACTTTTTGCAGGTCTGGTCTCTCTATTTCACCAGAAGATAGCTGGCTTCCTCTTGCCAGCGTTCTTGCCTGCATTCTTCATGTCCAGGTACATTCTTTTACTTCCCACTTGGAGATATTTCCATATATACCTTGCCAAAGATTCAGAAAGAATAATTGCTGATCATGACAGACTGTTCCTTTCAACACCAATCACTGCGAAGGATGGACACGTTTTTTTCGCAATGTTTGATATTAGGCTGTGAATGATAGCATACGAAGTCAAACTGTGAGGTCCTTGTAGTGGTTCTTGTTCTTCGTTTACTGTGCGACTAATCCTCACGTCGGTCAGTTCTGGATAAAAATTCGTTATTTATGGTTTAGTACTAATTTGAAAGGATAGCTTAAGAGATTTTTCACCAACTCCGCCAAGTTGGGTACAGATTATCATGCAGCAACGTGATCCTTAGATGAAGGTCTTATTGTGGCCGAACCAACCATGGAGTTACACGACTCCATAAGCTCTTTGCAGTTTTAGTAAGTACCTCGGCTAATTTGGTGGTGGTATCAATAGCCTCATCTCCGGATTGTACATTTTCTAGAGTTTCAGAGTGCTGTATATGTTTTGATTCGAACAAAGAGCATTCCATATACTCTAGGAGGATGATAACTGAGATTCGAAAGGAGACAAGGGTCGATATACCTTTATGTGCCGCGTTCTTCAAGCTCCTCCATTTAGTCTATTCTGCAGTCTCTCACCATTCCGTTCTGTAGGGTTGGCATTCCGCCTTGTAATGTGCTTTTGATGTAATTCATATGCAGGGGAGCAAATGCTTGCTGGTCCTTTTTCCAGTTTGATGTGTTGATTATACTTCTCTGTTGACATCTTACCTTTTCTACTATCTATTGCGTTAGGACCAATTCTGACTGCTTACTTTGATTGTAGCTCTAAAAACCAATAACCTCTTTACTGCATCATGAGAGTATCTGAATGGTTTGATGCACCATCAGCATACTTTGGTTATTGAGGGACGCCATTGCTCCAAGCATATCTGAATTAGGATTTCTAGTTTTACCTGAGTATGAGTCAGTTGTCTCTTCAGCACACGAAGATTACTTCAATGCTAAAGCATATTTTCTCTTCTGTTACTAGTCATTGCAGTACTGGCCTTCCTTTCGATGTACCATATCATTCTTGCTTGATCTATACAAGTCCTTCCGAGGAATTTATATCCAAAGTGGATAGTCAGACCTGGCTAGTAGCAAGATCATAACAGGGTGAAGTTTTGGCAGCTCGATATCTCGGCAAGCGGTGAAGGGGGAGGAGATCTAAACGTTTCCAAAGCCTTGTTCACAGCCACTCAAGTGAAGCAGATGAAGGAGCGTGCCGACACCCTTCTACTACGGTTGCAACAACTGGCCCAAAAACCTGTTAGTGGCTCACCCACTCTCTTTTTGATTCCATATCGTCGTAAGAATTCGTCAGGGTCCAAGATTCTCAGCATGAAATGTTATGAAATTGTTGGATTTGTTTTTAAACATGTATTTGTCTCTCAGTGAATCGACTCATGGCTATCTTTATCTCACATAGTTGGACTTGATTCTGTTCTTCAAGGCTCCGAAACCAACTGAGCAGACGAACGAATTAACGACGGCAGAAGATATCAGCCGAGAAGAAATGGAGCAGTGGGATGAGAAATTTTCGAAATCAAAAGCTGAGGAAAGAAGCGAAGTACAAAGGGACGGTGATTCGTAAATTGCAGTCTTCACTGGTGTTGAAAGAACCTGTAATTGTATCATATTAGAACTAGAGAATGCCACTGTGTTGATTGACAGTCATTGGATGGTACCTTCATATTCCCTCTTAAGCATTCCATATGTGCATGACTGATGCTTTTGGTGTGAAACTCTGCATGTCTTTGAAACTGCAAGATTCTTAAGACATTGCACTCTTGTGGAGGTCATCCTCTCCATTGTTCACAATTCCAATTTTTTTTCATTTGGTCACCATATCAAAAGCTTTGATATAAACTGTAGAGTGCATGGCTGAGTTGAGTAAGAAACATTGTGTTGTACAAAAAGGATGTAGATTACTTCTGCAATGCTGTTTTTTTGCAGCTTCTCAAGAATGTTGTCCTTTGCAAAGAAGGAAAACACGGCTCCATCTATCAATGGAATAATGTTGTCATTGTTTACTGCTATTAGAGCATTCTAATGAAGGCTTTAACCCCATACTTGATCAATATGGAGTTGCCAGTTATATATGGAGTGTACTTGGTCCAACACAAAGTCTAGATACACTCCAAATATAATTGACAACTCCATATTGATCAAATATGGGGGGTTCTTTGTTTTAGTTGACACGATTTATGGCAAGCCAAAAATGCTGTGGATAATCCCGTTTTGGTCAACGTACATAAAGACGTTGCAACACAACAAGGCATACTATTGACAAGGATATTTGTTGTGACTTGGAGTTTTTTTTTTCTGTTCTATGATATTCAAAAATAGTGAAGGTGACCCTTGTGAAACTTGATAAATTCTACACAAAATATTGCTTTTATGTTGACCAATAATTTTCATCTATAATTACTGCAATAAACGATTTTTAGAGGGCCTAGCAGCAACAACAAAGCTATGGAAAAGCAAACTAGCGACATACAAATTGTAGACCATCTGAAATCCTAACATCTAATGAATTGTGCATCTTCAAGAGGTCAAGTGATAAGCCAAGAGATAACTTCATAGAATAAGGGAACTTAATTGTTAAGACAATTTAAATGCAATATTTAGTGTAATCTGTGTAATACAAAAATGTAAGAATGTCACTCATCTTGCTAGCTAATGTTTTTTTGCTAACGTGTTAGAGCATCCAATTATATTGTACATAAGATCTTATATGGGATAGTCTGGTTGTAGGCATGGTATATAGGTGACGTTTGGACTTTTGGCTAGCAAGAGAAAAGGAGAAAGGTTCAAAAGGTGCATGTGGTGAGAAGTAGCAAATGCACTCAATGAAATGGGAGGAGTGACATGTCCAATATGTGGTAGATTTAAGGCTAAATTTTGGAATTTGAAATGACTCCTTGTAGGATGGACAATTAGACTTATAGTTAGACTTTTAGCACTTCTGGTATACAAGGTGCTAGTGAAGGATTGGGGAGTCGAAGCCTTGGGGAGTTGAAGCCTTGGGCAATTAAGCATTAACCCTTGAGCGCTCAAGCTGTTTTCACTAAAATCAAGGTTTTTGAAAATCGACAACTTTGATGCATTGTATCTTGGTCAATCAGATGATTCACAAAAAGTGACCATTGAAAATAGTGGAGTGCCTACTTAGAAAATGGCTTGCAAATTTTGGGAACAACTGACTGTGAGAGATGGGAGATTATAACATTTGATTAAACATGTGATGGCAAAATCTCATTTTTTGGTAGGTAGTTGCTATTTGATGATTTTTACAAACTTCTATAAGCCTTGGATTCATCTCAAATTTTGTGAGCACCAAGATTAGATGTGAATGCACACACTCGTAAATTATTGAAGATTGCATTTCTTTTTATGTCAAGTTTAGGGCTTCAAATCGCTATTGCACGTAAAACAATGAGAGGCTCAGTCAGTGACGGTTGCCATAAATAGGGTCTAGAACATGCTTGAACCCTTGCCAACAACCTTCCCGTTACCACAAAGCTTACACAAGGAAGCTTGCAAGGGATATTGATTGGTTGCAACTTGTAAAACACTTCTTGCCACCACGCCCCATGCCCCCATATGCTTGCCACCACTCCCTGCATGGTATTTCACCCAATCAAATCTCTTGCAACACTTGTACAACATTTGGCTTTCCTTGCCATTACTCCATTGGCATGGACAACTTGAATGCCTTCATAGTTGTAGTTTATAGCAAGATCAAAAAGTTAGATCCAATCCCTCCCAACAAGGCTTTGAAATAGTGAGAGGCAATATATGGGGTGCTCAAGCGCTCAAGGGTTAACCCCTAAAGGACCATTGTCCTTTCAAGGGAAAATGGGATTTCAAGCATGTACCTTTTGATAAGCTACTATGTGTGATTTTTTGAAACTTTTATTGAAGATGGGGAATTTAGAGATCTACAAGGGCACCTAATTTTTTCTTGGTTTGAAATGCGACAAATAAGTTATGCAAGAATTTATCAAAACAAGGGGAGGAGGGGCAATTTGGACAACCAAAAACACTTCTTTGAAAATTGCATTGTTTAAAAAATTAAAATTTGGAATTGATTCTTTAGATTTTTTTATACATGGGAAGCTTTGAATCATTCAATTTCAATCAATGATATGAAAGTTATGAAGAGTTTTTGTTTGCGGGTAGTTACAGATTCTCTACTCTAAAATAAACTTTGAAGTCCTTTATTTTACTCAATTTTCAATATTTTGAAAAAAATCTAAACCAAAGGAAGTACATTGTTTATCACAGCATTATAATTGTTGGGATTTGCATTTTTCATTTTAATAATTAGATTCTTAACAATTTGGTGTTTTGACTAGGATTACACTTCATTGCTTGGTATGTTTTACACTTGGTAAGCTTTATTATGACTTCAAGTGGGACGCTCTAATTCAGACCAAGCATTTTGAACCAACCATGTAGAGTCACAAAAACAGTGCACAAAGGTTCTTAAATGGGTCATATTTTTTTATGTTTAGAAATTGTACTTGTGTATGCACCATTTTAGGAACTTAAGAGAGTGACATGAGCCACTCTTGAGTGTGCTTATTGGTCATAATCGTGTTCAGATTTATCTTTCAATAAAATATAGATACACGTCATACTAAAACAAATGAAAACATGTTCTCAATCATGATTTGAGTATTAATTAGAATATAGAGTGGGTGCTTGTACACTTTAAGAGCCTTATTGGAGCATTCTTGGCTTCAAGGTGGTTGATTTTAGGACTCATGTGCTCTATTTACAAGCCGCCTTTGCATCATGAATGCTACCACCTATGATCAAGAATAGCTACCTATGCACCTTTTGCTTTGATAAAATGTAGCTAATTCATACTAACTTAGAAAATTTCAAATTAAACTGCCGCGTAACTATCTCTTCTTTGAATTCCTACCAAAAAAAATTCCATTTCACCAACTTGCCCTAATTTTTCCACAAAAGCGCACTTTCGCTTAGATGGTCCATTCACAAGCCTCCTACCTTAGTTCAAATTGTTTTGATGATTTCTTAACAACTTGTATAAAGTTTGAGGTATTGAAGAGACAACACATAGTGTGATGTTTTGTCAAAGGTTAGTGGATGGTTGAAAGTGTTTAGCCAAAATTATATTGCTAATTGAATGCTAAGGCCTCCAATGTGTAACTAGCTTTAGAACTACCAAAATCGACAAGGTTGATCATAGGGGAGATCAAAGAATTGTCAAAGGATTTGTGAGAAAATCAATTACACTTATCAACCAAACTGATAGCAATCAGCTATTTGAGCTCTACAAGTTTCCTCTAAGTGCCGGCCAAGACTGCTCCTGTATGGAGGTTGTAAGTTTTTTTTGCTTGATTTTGAAAACTGATTGAGGACAATTTTTTGCTGCTACGCTTGGACCCACGTCCACTGTACCTTGTAATTGGGACTGCTTTTTTTTGTAAATAAACAAAAAACTAATTAATTTATTGATACAAACTTTTAGCTAATCTTAAAGCTAAAATACCTGTTATAAAAGCACTAACAAGAGCTACAATAATTTAACTGTCTGAAATTGCTATCATTTTTTTTTCTCTCCTAAAAATCTGTAATATAAATAACAAATTCATTCAAAAAATTTGTTTAATTAATTATTTATTAAATTTTTGGATGATTTTGTGCTTAACTTGGTAAATGAACAAATAAGCGGTCCTTCTTTGATGAAACAACACTTTTTCCCTCTAATTTTTGTCACTTTTCTTTTTTTATTATTCGGCAATCTTATTGGTATGATACCTTATAGTTTTACGGTAACAAGCCATTTTATAAGGGAATTGATATGTGCACACCAAGGGGTTGATATTTGCACAGCCCCCTGGGAGGTAAATTGTAGATTTCTACCATCAAAAATATGAATTTGAGAATTTTGAATTCAGATTTGGACTTAGAGACCATGGTTTATTCTAAAACCATAAAAAAGTTTGCAATTGAACAACAACCAATGAAAAAGTTTATCTTTTTTACAAACAAAAGTAAAAGTAATAGTTTTTCCGCTAACTAAGCTTCTTCACTAAGTGTTATTTAATTACAACTCTTTTTAATGGTTCTAGAGTAAACCATGGTCTCTAAATCCAAATCTAAATTCAAAATTCTCAAATTCAGATTTTTGATGGTAGAAATCCACAATTTATCTCCAAGGGGGTGTGCAAATATCAACCCCCCAGTGTGCACATATCAATTCCCTTTTATAATTACCCTAGGTCTTTCATTATCTCTTTTTATCAAAATCACTATAATTGGATTTCAAACACATGGGATTCATTTTTTTAGTTTTTTATTGTTGCAAAGAGTACCCTTGCCGTTTGCACCCTTCCTAGTACTTCTCGAGTTAATCTCTTATTGTCTTTGCGCATTAAGTCTAGGAATATGTTTATTTGCCAATATGATGGTTGGTCATAGTTTAGTCAAGATTCTAAGCGGGTTTGCTTGGACTATGCTATCTATGGAAGGTATTATGTATTTAGCGCATCTTGCTCCTTTTCTAATAGTATTTGCATTAACTGGTTTGGAATTAGGTGTTGCTATATTACAAGCTTATGTTTTTACTATTTTAATTTGTATTTATTTAAATGATGCTATAAACCTTCATTAGAAGATTGGTATAACGAGCATCAAAACAGTTGCTACATCACTCACTTCTTTAATCTTTAAGCGCGTCATCATGAACCATAATAAAAAAAGCTAGATTTGCTTTTGATGATGCAAAATAATGCACACCAATGCTCGAAGATCTTTGAACGCGCGAGATGTAAAAAACTACAAATATACATATATATATATATATATATATATATATTTGCTGCACCTTGCGGCCTTGTAGAGTTCCTTATTGGCGGAAGCAAAAGTCCCAGGACCCCGGGGACTAATTCCTACCAAAACAAATAGGCCACAGATACTCCTCCCCCTTGCAACTTGACAAAAGTTGTTTTTAGTTGCCTCGGTGTGCTGATAATTGTACGCTACTTGCACAGTGCACCAAAAAAAAAATTGAGCATATTGGAATGTACTTCATACGTCTCAATGTCTCTTCTAACCCCTAAAGGCCCAACTGTCCCCAAGGGGACAAATGGATTTTGGGAATGTACCTATAGCTGATCTAGTTTGTCTGATCTTTAAAAACTTTCATTGAAGGTGGGGAATTCCAAGACCTAAGCAAGCATCTAATTTTTTCTTCATTTTGACATTTGACAAAAAAGTTATGCGAGAATTTTTGCAACCCAAGGGAGGGAGGGCAATCCAGGTAGCCCAAAAACTTTTTTAAAATTTGTATATTTTAAAAATGAAAATCTGAAATTGGTTTTTTAGATTGTTTTATATGTGGAAAGCTTTGAATCATTCAATTTCAATCAATGACATGAAAGTTATGAGATGTTTTAGCCTTTGTGAGTAGTTATGTATCCTCTACACTAAAATAAACTTTGAAGTCCTTTATTTTCCACAATTTTCAATATTTTGGAAAAAAAACTAAACACATGGAAGCAGATTGTTTATTACAACATTATGACTATTAGGATTTGCATTTTTCATTTCTATCATTAAATTCTTAACAATTTAGTGATTTGACTCATTCTCTACTTCTTTTTACTTACTATTTTTCCCCATGTGTTGTATAGTTCCAATTGATTTGAAAATTCTCCCACACATACCTAACTTGGTCTTCTGCATGGAAAAAATAAACCTCAATTTTGTATAGAGCAATTTTTTCATGTAAGAGTGGTCAAAAGCTTTTGAATTTTTTGGACAACACAAAGAAAAACTTTTTTTTTCACTTCATATGTAAATATCTCCCTCCTCTCCATCTAGAATGACCTGATTTTTTTCCCACAAGTACCTCTTCTAGTATAAGGCAAGATCCTACGGTTGGATTTGCAAAACAAACTCAACTTCTTACTTTTCTACTCATTCCCCAAAATGACAAATTTTAGTGACTTTCACAAAAAAAGGGCTTGGGCCTTTAGGGGCTAATATATGCTTGGAAATCTATCATTGTCCAAATACTAGATGTTAGCCCTTTTAGAGGATGATGTGTTGATTCCAAATGGGCTAGTCCAAACACATCATCATCTAAATGTTCCATTGGACGTGTTATATCCATGACATTTTTTGAAATGCCAAAAACCGATACTTTTGCATCAACATTGGGACTTGAGGCAAAGTATGTAAATATCAACTTTTGATTTGGACTTCGGTTGTGTATAAATAAGAAAAAAATCAAGAGTTCACAAAGAGAATTTTTGGCTTGTGCAACTAAGCATTTGTGTATTGTAGAGAGAAATATCGTACTAAGCAAAATTCTGTAATGCATTGCCTTTGCATATATAAATCAAATGGTGACATGATGTTTTGGGAAATTGGTGACTAGGTACCAGCCTCCTATTGGAATGTGTAGTCAGTAAGGTTAGTTATTTAGGATTGCCAAAGTCAATATGGATAATGTTTTCAAGCATTTTGGACTTATTCATGCAAATTAGAGTTTTTGTTTTTGGTAAAATAATGTCTAAGAAAATCATAAATGTTACCATTTTGTGCAAAAGAGACTTTCTTGCTACAATAAAAGCATTGTACTAACAAGAGTTTTTGAACCTGGTAAACACAGCTTTGTCTTTAACATGACACTTTACACAACAAGAAACAAAATTTATTGTGGACCACTTTGGGGCTTAACCCCTAAAGCCCGACAAGTGTTGCAAAGAAAAACAAGGCCAAAACTGCCATTTTTGATGGTTTTTTCAATTCAAAATAAAAACTTGTTTTTGAGTTTCAAGTGCACAAAAGTTTAATATACAAGTAAACCAATGTGTGAAAAAAAATTCTGCCCATTTGACCGCGTAGATTATAAGGTTATAATGTTTAAAGTGAGAAATATAACCTTTTTTCATTCTTGCAAAACAAGGTCAACAAACTTCAAGCCCCCCTAAAGTAATAATTTTGCTCTACACCAAAAAATAATTTGATCGTTCACAAGTATATGATGTTAGGTTCACTCATAAAAAAATTCAAAAGCAAATATAGAATCTAGCTTATTCTAAATCACCTTGTAATGCAAGGATGTTCAATGAATTGCAAATACACTAGTCATTTTTTCATGATTTCTTGTGCAATAAGGAAGTCCTTTATTTGAAATCCAAACAGTAAATTATTAGAGACAAACATCAAGAATATGCAAAAAAAAAATTCAGAAGCTTGGGGTTTATAAATTGAAAGATAATTGGGCTTAAAGTTAGAAGAAAATGTCTTTTTTTGAAACAGCCCAAACACAGTTAACAAAGTTTGTCTCCTCCTAGAATGTGATGTAAGAGCTCACTTATTTTATTTTATTTTGACAATTTTGTACCAAATTTTATTAGTTACATACATGCCAAGTTTCAAAAGCTAATGAGAGTTTAAGCATAAGATTCTCCAAAGATGCCCAAACTGCCCAAGGTGCTAAAATTCTTTTGGGCATCATAACTTTTAACTCAAGCATCCAATTGGAGTTCTTTTTCTCACACAAAGTATTCATTATGTGCACCTTGTCTCCAAATTTCAAAAACATCAGCCAAAATTGACTTCATAGGAACCTACGCAACTTTCAACCAACTCTTGAACAAACTTTTGTTGTTTAAGGGTTAAAAGCACCTTGAGGTAATAAATTGGAGGTGCTAAAACAACTTGGGCTGCAAAAGCAACCTTTAACATAGAAGTACATGTTAGATTTTATATAATGTAATGATAATGAACCTCTTAAAGTGAAGATGCTTTTATAGCCTTGTATCATTTCAACTTCAAATATCAAAATCAATTAAAAAACAATAAAAAAGCAAGATACGAAACATCAGTCTAATATAAACTTGCAATAATCGTAAGTGTGCACCTTCCAATGTATTTTAGAAAATAAACCTCAGTTAGAGAGTGAAATTATGAAGGATAAAATAAACCATGCCGAGAACAAAAAAAATAAGATTAAAATGTAGTGTCATAAAACTATCATTAGTTTTTACATAACACCAAAAAATAGTATAAAAACATTGTCTTTAAGAATATGTCACATTTACATGTGACGTTCTCTTTTAAGACCAATCAAACTTCAAGTTACATTAATGGATTAGGTTCAGCATGTACAATGAGAACTCATTAGTTGTAATCATGGTTGATGTTATAAATAGTGACTTTTTTTCATGAACGGTATTAGTGAATAGTGCCATGGAATTTCATTTGCAAAGGGAGTTGCATGGATATATTTATGGCACTTTTAAATTATGTCATGTAAACAACATAAATTATTATTTAATAATTGTACATTGGCATCCATGAGCAATGGAAAACATTTATTGTAGTGCATACTTGTGATGATACTCAATTGAATTTGCAAGAAAAATCATTTATGACATTTTCACATGCCATCATTGCCATGTGTGATTCTCACAAAAGTAATGTTACAAATAGCTACTAAGGAATCCTACAGTGATGCATTGATCAAGCAAAGGCCATTTCTCAAATGGTGTTTGCATTCAATGAAGGCATCATGAAAAACTCAAAAGTACAGTACACTGTCTTGTAAACTCTTATGTAAATAACATTATATAAGTAACTTGAGTAGTGTTTGTTTTAGAAAATATTCTAGTAAATATTGTTAGATATAAAATTTGATTATTCAACCAAAAAACATTTAATAACATAAGTTTGTATGAGAACAATTCTAAATAAAACCTTCAAATGGCAAACTCACTTGTAATGAGCAAGGAGAAAGAGAGCTAAAACATCATTTAAGGATGGATTTGACCTTATCATAAGCAAAACATACACATGTACTATGAAGAGAACATTAGTATAATAAATTTTAGGACAAATATGAACCTCAAATTCAACAAGACATGACAAATATCACAACTTATAAAACCTATTATACATATCATATTGTTTTGATTACTTACCACGTTGTACCTAAAATAATGCAATAAGTTGTAAAAATTGGATGACTTTCTCCTCTCTTCTTTAAAGATAGACAATTTTATAATGAATTCATCAATTGATTTTTTCAATTGTATAATAATCATATTTTAGTATACTGTATATCTTTTTCAAAGATCTCAAAATCTCTTATTCCAATATTGATCAACACTCCAAATTACAATACTTTCAATCCGACTAATACAATTTATTGCATGGCGATCCTTTTACCAATATCCTTTTTCCACATGGGTAAATAAACTTGCGTGGGTAACAACTTGCTAGGAAAAAATTGCATAGGTAAAACATGCGTATGTATAAGTTTGCATGAGAAAACAATGCATGGGAAAAAATTATATGTGACAGCCTTTTACTATATAGGTGAAAATGTTGTGTGGGTAAAAAACAAAAACATAAAGAATTGCATGGGTAATTATTGTTTGGGTAAAAAAAATGCAAAAGATTCGGCAAATAAAAAAATTGTATGGGTGAGAAAATTGCAAAAGTAAAATGATTGCTTGGGTAAAAAACAACAAAAACTGCGTGGGTGGAAAAATTGCAGGGGTAAAATGACTGATTGGGTAAAAAACAACAAACACTTTTTTGCGTAGTTAAAAACAACCCTTTTCTAAACCACATGAGTGAAAATGAAAAATGTACAAAAGTTTTTTTTGTAGGTAAAAAACAATCCTTTTTTGAACCATGTGGGTAAAAATGAAAAAATGTTTTTTTGCATGGAAAACATTTTGCTTAATTGGGCCTAAAATTATTTCACTTCTTGCAAACCGACGGGTGCTTATACTAGTAACTAATTTACTTTAAACCAACGGGTGCCTATACTATTTTACTATAAATAAATAAAAGATTTGATAGTAAGTACACACTTATCATAAGGGAGGTGCCAATATGTCATTGCCAAAACTAAACATTACGTTACTAAAACTACTGAAAGTTTAGTTTTGGAAATCCTCAATTTTGGTTTTGAGTTTCCAAAAGATGAATGCATTTGGACCTCTCTAGTCTTCATAGAAACAAGTAACAATAGCCAAAAAGATGCAAACTTTGAAAAAGTATCACTAATTTAGCTAAAGTCCAAAAAGCATGAAATAACTTAACCCCTGAGCGCTCAGGCCGTTTGCACCAAAATCAAGGTTTTGGGATACCAGCAACTTTGATGCATTGTATCTGAGTCAATCGGATGATCCACAAAAAGTGACCATTGGAATTGGAAAATAGTGGAACACCTACTTAGAAAATGGCTTGCAAATTTTGGGAATGATTGACCGATCATGGGAGATGGGAGATTATGATATTTGATAGAACATGTGATGGCAAAATCTCATTTTTTGGTAGGTAGATGGTAGTTGCTAATTTAGATGATTTTACAAAATTCTATAAGCCTGCTTGATTCATCTTAAATTTTGTGAGCAGCAAGATTAGATGTGAATGCACACACTTGTAAACTATTGAAGATTGCACTTCTTTTATGTCAAGTTTTACGGCTTCAAATTGCTATTGCACGGAATACAAATAAACACAGTTGGTGTTGGTTGCCATAATAAGGGTCTAAAACATGCTTGAATCCTTGCCAACAAATTTCCTGCTACCACAAAGCACACACAAGGAAGCTTGCAAGGGGTATTGATCGGTTGGAGCCTCTTAAATGTTGCTTGCCACCACGCCCTCTATGGTGTTTCACTCAATAAAATCTCTTGCAACACTTGTACAACATTTGACTTTTCTTGCCATTACCGTCCATTGGCACGGACAACTTGAATGCATTCATAAGTGTAGTTTACAGCAAGATCAACAAATTAGATCCAGTGCTTCAAACAAGCCTTTGAAATCATGCAACGACCAAAATCTAGTTGGTGTGGCGCTCAGGGGTTAAGATAGATCTAACTTCTTCATGATGTTCAAGAAAAAAATTAGCAACACCCCAACATCCCAAAAAAATGGGCAATTTAGAAGGGTGCTTTAAGCATGAACATTCCACCTTCACTCTTTAATGTTTGAAAGATCCTTTGCGACCAATACAATACAAGGTGTTTTTCTTGTACATTGAATGGATCCACACCTTAGGTACATATGTGTGGTATCAATAAAGGAATTGGAGTAAAGATAAATACAATTCTAGTGAGCTATTTGGGATCCCAAATTAATACTTCTTAGTGATAGCAAATGCCAATTAAATGGCAATGCATTTACTATCTCCATGAGACATTTAAGGATTAACCCCTTAAGGATGTTGTTGTTTTGTGTATGCTCTCTTGTACGGTACACAAATGGGACTCTTAGGTAGCACATGAATGATGAATCCCATTAGAATTGTAAATTTCAAAGCAAGTCACAAACATAGTATTGGTCAACTAGGTTTTTCTTTTCAATTTAAGATTTGTTTAATATCTATTTCTTCAAATACAAAATGGTCTTTGAATGAATACAACCAAGTGAACCAACTCTCTTGGTAAGGTAGGAAGCTCTGAAACCATCCGGGCACTAAAACCATCCCCCTTCTCAAATGTATATCTTTTGTAAATGTTGTTTTGTATAGGCTTCAACAATGTCCAAGTAGAGTACATTCAAGGAGGTGGACGGTTCTAGAATTGTATGTCACTTCAACTTAAAAATTTCATACCTAATCCCACAAAACTCCAAAAAATATGAAACAATTTGGATTAGATACGAAATCCTCTTGTCTTTCAAGGAAAATTTACTGAAAAGTATTTCACAAGTTTTACCTCTCCAAAATTCGGTTTCAGCCCTGTGATGGTCGGTTTATGAGCCTCCTACCTTAGTCAACATCCTTAGGCAGTTAACTACATTCTTAACTCACATCGAACAAGCTTCTCCGGCTCCTTCCACTTGCAATTAAACACATAACTAAGAATTATGAAACGCCCTTGCAATTAAGTTACTGAAAACTGCACTCTCAGCTTTCATAACTCCATGAACTGCGTGCAGCCACAAAGTGGTTGTACAGGCTCTCCACTGGCGGCGCCTTATAATTAATCCCCGGTGACTGTCTCTCTCCCTCCCCCCTCTTCCTCTCTCTCCTTCTCCCCACCACTCTTCCTAACTTATATCAACTCCCAGCCTCCCAAACTCCCCTCCGACGCTGCAATCACCACCAGTTCTCATGCACTGTTGCAAACTCTCCTCATTTGCAGCATGAAACTGCGAATAATCAATCGACTGGAGAGTTCACACATCAGGATGCAAACTAGCACGGCGGCGGTGTGGACTTTGCTGTTATGCAGCTTCAGCGTGCAGCTCATCGCTTCTGCGCCTCCACCGGCGTCGTTTATATTCGGAGACTCACTTGTGGACGCTGGCAACAACAACTACATCGGCTCTCTAGCACGAGCGAACTACGGCGCCAATGGCATCGACTTCCCCGGTGGTGCCAAAGCTACTGGCAGGTTCTGCAATGGCCGCACAGTTGCTGATATCATCGGTACAAACTTGTGCTGCTTGAATCCCATTCTCTTCTTTGCAATTGCAGTGGCAGTTGCTATTGCATTTGCAGTTGCAGTTGCTGTTACAGTTGCAGTTGCTGTTGCAGTTGCATTTGCAGTTCCATTTGCAGTTGCATTTGTAGTTGCTGTTGCAGTTTTTTTGATGATGAGTGAACTGTGTGGATCGATGTAGTTTTCTTTGCAAGTTCTGATTTGCTGATGGGGATTTTGAGTGCCAGGGCAGCTCCTGGGATTACCGTTTGCGCCGGTGTTTCTGGACCCTGCCGCGAACGGCACAGCCATTCTTCAGGGGGTGAACTACGCCTCTGGAGGATCCGGGATTCTGGACTTCACCGGTTTCACTTTCGTAAGCTCGCAAACCAGTCGCTGGCTAAATGTGTCTAGTCATTGCGGTTGTCTACTGTCACTGATAGTGTTCGAATATTTGAATTCTAGGCTCTAGTGCCTAAATATGTCTGCTCAGTTGTGAGTCATTCATACGTGTGCGTAGGTTACGATATTGGGTAAGATTTAGTAGATGGTACGATCCTTGCTGTAAGAGCTTAAGGCATCATCAACGTATACACGGGGATTGGGGCGGGGAACTGGCCGCTCCTCGTCCCTCCCCGTCCCAAGAAGTCTTGCAGTCCCTTTCACGGGATCCTCGCAACCCTGGCAACTCCCTTTGTAGATCAAGGCACTGTAGAAGACATTAGTGAATACTTGCAAGTTGTTGCTGAGAAGTTGCAAGCTGTAACAAGCTATTGCAAGCAACATGTCATTCCAACAGTAAATGTAGTGAAATGAAAGTCCCAAGACACTAAGAAACAAGAAAATTTGTTGTCTGAGCGTCTGAGGAGGTCATTTTGATGGGGCTATCAGTTGATTATGAGTTGCCGTGATTGTGTTGGACCCCTAAAAGTTCTTTATTCTCCAAGCAACTGGCCCCTACCAAGAGAAATGGAGTTACAACCCCATTTCCCTTCTTAGATTGATGATACTCTTCCTATGGTTTCTACGTTTGCAGGTGCACCGAATTTCAATGTGGCAACAGGTAAACAACTTCAGGAACACCACCAACCGGATATTGCAGCTGTTGGGACAGACAGCAGGAACGGCACTGTTACGAAGCTCGATCTACTCTGTGACCATGGGTTCCAACGATTACCTCAACAATTACTTCGTTGTCGGTTCTCCTTCACCAAGGCTCTATAACCCTCAGCAATTCCAAGCTAGAATCATTAACACCTATCGTCAGCAGCTTACGGTAACTGTTTCCGTTCGAGTCGCTATCTCACGAAGCTTGATCCGCAATGACTTCTCTTCTGTTTCTTCTTAAACTAGTATATACTGCCTTTGCTTCATCTAAGTTGCATTTATTACAGCCTAGAAGTAATTTGCCTTCTAGGGCTTAACATTCGGTGTCTAGCAATTTCAGTACGGTTCCCTGCCGTTTTGTGCAAATTGTAATTGTATTAACCATCAGGCATTGTTGCAAATTGCAGACTTTGGTGAACCTTGGTGCACGAAAGGTGATTCTCTCGAACGTAGGTCCTTTAGGGTGCATACCGTACCTTCTGACTGTGGACTCTTCAAAGGGAGGTCAGTGTGTGCAATCTGACAACACGCTGGTTTTGGGCTTCAACGCCGCGCTCAAGTCCCTCGTGGATGAACTCAACGGCAGATTCCCCAATGCCAAGTTTGTGATGGCTAATTCGTACGACGTTGTCAGCCAGATCATCCAAAATCCTACTAGCTTCGGTATGCACCAACTCTCAGCCATTGCATAGTACTCTAGATTCTGCGACTAAAAGTTAGGGTTTATGGTTTAAGCCCTACCAGGTTTTAGGGGAAGAAGAGTTTAGGAGCATTATGAGCTCGTTGCAGCTTTGGGTTTGGGATAAAGTGAATGTGAAGTTGCGAGTTTGTTGCAGGGTTTAGTTAGAAGTAACGTAACGAATTTATGTTGTAGGTTTAGGGTTTAAGAGAAGCTGAATATGACAATGTCGTTTTGTGTTGCAGGTTTAGGGTTTAAGAAAAGTTAGATGTGGGTTGCGGTCTTCTGTTGCAGGTTTTAATGTTTAAGGAAAAGCTGAATGTGGTGTTGTGGGTTTTGTGTTGCAGGTTTTGCTACAGCAGATCAAGCGTGCTGTGGAGTGCCAGTGGGACTGTACCACGGCTTGTCGCCGTGCTTTGCCGGTGTGCCATATTGCATGAACAGGAAGAATCATCTGTTCTGGGACCCTTACCATCCCACAGACGCAGCCAACGTGATCATCGGGCAACGATTCTTCACCGGCACCACGGCTGACATTTACCCCATGAACATCAAGCAGCTGGCGGCGCTTCCATTACAGGGCTGATTGGATGGGATTGGATTTGATTGCATCAACTGCGCCGTCTGTTTCTGTAGCAAGCTCTAAGATTGTGCATTGATTGTCACGGTGATTAGGAATATTCTAAGCCTCGTCCCTGCAGAGGACCATTTATTAAGTTGGACATTAAATATCTGTTGTCACTCAGTGGGTGTGTGCCACGGGGAAATTAGGGTGGACATCTGCCATTCTTTCATAATTTGAATTTCGTTCTCCCCAATGGGGAAACACCAAAATTACTACTGTGTTTTTGAAAACATGAAGTACACTATTTTAGTGATGCTTAAATTGCATTACTGTACAACTTGCACTTTGTGCAAGTTGGCTGTGCGTGGGTATTGCGATGTTCCAACATTTGATCTATGGTCACAATCAATTGACTAGTTGCCCACTTTAGTATCCCAGTAGTTTGTTAGATTTTCTCGCACATGGGGGTGCTTGGTGTCCTATAATTGAGGCGACATTTATTCCTAGAAGATTTTTAGTAAATGGCTTACGCCAAAGAGTTCTAGAAGATTCTAGTAAAGGTCACGGAGTGAGGGTGGAAATTCTTCTGTTTAGTATTCTAGTTTGGTGGTTACGTTCATACGCACTGCTCAATGTGCCGTACAGTGACCATGTCTCATGTCCAACATCTTATTTGCATTGAATGAGGTTTCCTTGGGTGGAGTCTATGAGGCTAAGTATGTTTTTCAATCGTTAACTTATATGATTCACTATGCTTGGGGTGAATATAATATTTCGAAATACAGGCCATTCTTAACACTATGGAGAAATATAGGCGTGTACCTTAATATTTTTCTTATTTCCTTGCATTAGGGGACGCAGATCACTACGTGGCCATGCATCCTGTTTTATTGCGATGATACAGACGGTGGGAGGCTCATAAATGGAGCATCTAAGGGCTCAAACTGAATTTTGGGCAGGTGAAACTTCGAAATATTTCAGTAAATTTTCGATGAACGACATGAAGAATTGGCATCTAAGCTTAACTCAAGTTGTTTCATATTTTTTGGAACTTTGTGGAGTTCGTTATGAAATTTCAAAGTGGAAAAGTCAATAGGGCTCTAAAATGGAGCACCTCCTCAAATGTACATCACATGTACATTGTTGAAGGGCTATGAAAAACATGTACAAACAAAGTAAATTTGAGGAGGTGCTCCATTTTAGAACCTGCTCCAAATTAGAGTCTCCTACTTTATAGACAAAATTGCTTTTTTATCATTATCCACATTCCCCAATCGAAAGTGACAGAATTAATGTTGAGGAGGGGCAGTTTCTTCATTACACTAAATATTACATTTAGATTGTTGTAACAATTAGGTTGCTTTACCTTGGAAAGTTACCTCATGACTCTTTGCTTGACCACTTGAAGGTATGTGTGACTTGTTAGATAAGGTACCCTACTCAAATTCTATTTGCTCATTTTGAACTACTTGGGTAAGGTTGTTGAAAACTATGCACAAAGCTTCTTACATGGATTCCTTTTCCATGTTCAAACATTGTACTTGGGCTTGCACAATTTTAGGAACATGAGAGAGTGACATGAGCCAGTGCTTAGTGTGCTTATTGGTCATAATTGTGTTAAGATTTATTTTTGAGTAAAATGTAGATATATCTCATACTAAAGTAAATGAAAATGCATTCTCAATCATGATTTGAATATTTGAATATGAAATGGGTACTTGCACGCTTTGAAGGACTTATTTGAACATCCTCAATTTTGTAATAATTGCTTTTAAACTCATGTTCTCTATCTACAAGCCATTTGAACCATAAATGCTACAACCTATAACCAAGAATAGCTACCTATGTGCCTTTTGCTTTGATAAATTGTGATTAATTCATACTAACTCAGAAATTTTCAGTTTAAATGGCCATGGAATTGTTGTTTCTTTAACTTCCAATAAAAAAACATTTCCACATCGCTAGGCTGGTCTAATTTTTCCACAGATGTCCTTTTTCCCTGAGATGGTCGATTCATGAACCTCCTACCTTACTAGACTCATGGAAAAGTATTTGAAAGCTGTCACTAGGAATTACACACCTCGAGAATGTCGTCAGAACATCGATAAAGTACGAAAAATGAGAACATTGACCTCTTTTGTGAATATTGACGTGAATCTTGACCAAATCTCAATGACAGCTTTGAGGTTTAGGTTGACGGTAAGTACCAGTAAACCGCCCATCTAAGGGCTCATCCCATTTTTTCGTAGTCTTCCGTGGATGGAAGGATTTTTAGTTCATTTTTCAGACAAAGAGAAATAGCTGAATGCAACACAAGTTGTTTCATATTTTTTGAAGCATTTTTTAGTTACTTACAAATTCTCAAAGTGTATGTGTCATAGGTCCCTATTATTAACCTTAAATTTTTCAAGAACTGTTCACTTGCAAGTTATGAAGAGATTTGAGGAAGCAAGGAGAATGATTGACTCTTGCAATTAAAAACAAATTTTCTTCCATGCATTCAATGAATTATACAAGGCTAATATAAGGACCACCAGTGCACCATTTCAGAACAAGCTACTGGATGATTCGAAATGAACAAACGATTTTTGAACGTACTACCTTATACACCCCTTTTGAGGGGTTCTGCAATCTGCATCCCTCACAAATAAAAAAAAGAAGCTAGATATATAACCTAATTAGAATTATTATTATTTTTTAACCTCTGTCAGATTGAATGTAATTTTTTAAAGACGGCAGTCCTTAGTCGCTTATTAAGAGCTAACTTCCATGCTTGTCTCAGAATTGGAAAGCCAAAAACAACAAACAAATCTTTAGTGCAAATTTATTTGTTGTTTTGAGGGTGGAAGTTTGCCCTAATTAACCTATTTGTTCTCGATACAAGTACACTCACTAATTTATGTTAACTCTTTGAAGATTACTTATAGACTATTTGGAAGTTGTTTAGAATTAAAATGTGAGAGTGTGTTATAGAATGCTATTTGGAAGAAGAATTTATTAACACTTAAATGTCCAAGGGGATGATTTTTGTCCTGTGGCTATAAAATAAATCTTCTGTGTTATGAAAAAAGTTTTTTTTTAATATGTCTTTTTTAGAAGTGATCATAAATGCATGGTCCATCATGAAAGGCACAAAATAATTTCATCAAATGTACTTATATTTTAGGTAACCCAAATTATGAGGAGATACATAAGCATAGTGATAGGTCCCATGTTGTCCTTCTTGCAATTTCAAAAATTGTGCACTGTTAACTTTTGCAACTTTTGTAAACAATATTATAATGGGTCCATTGTAAAGAGCATTGTGTTGCATTGTAGAAGCGCATGCACTGTCACCAACCGGGACGTTTAGGGATTTAGCAAAGAACCTCATATTCAGTAAAATGGGAGATTGGGCACCTTCCAAAATAACCAAAGAAGACATCAAATTTTTCAATTTCAGGTTAGTTTTGAAAGAGTTTATTGCAATTTAGGTCAAATTGACCCAAATTGCAGTAAAACCTTCTAATTTTAGGTAAAATTTTGAAAGGTTTTATGTCAATTCAGCTCAAATTGAGTTGAATTGACATAAAACCTTTTGTCGACTTTCCTTTACATTACCTCTCATTTCAATGGAAAACTCCCATTTTACTAAATATGAGGTTAAAAGTCTTTTGATGTATATAATTTGGATTGACATTCAAATAAAATCCATAGCATACTCACTACTGTTTTATTAGCTAGCAATAAGATTTCAAACATCCTATTTATTATTGTTATTATTAAATTGATCATGAATTGGATAATGAAGAATTATTCAAAAAATCAAGCCCTTTTAACCCCTAAATGCCCAAGGTACCACATTTTGGTGCTGATAATATTTTGAAGTTCAATAAAACCTAATTTTGTTGTTGTTTTTAGTATTTAACATTTTAGAATTATCCATTTGAAGTCTATTTTTAGCATCAAAAACCTAGTTTTGAAAATTATTGATTATGAATTTTTTGTTCAAGATTATGTGCAAAGGTGTCCATTGCAATCTTGACATTTTTAATGTTGAGAGCTCATGAAAATGTGCCTCAAATACATTAGATCTAAGAGAAAAATTCACACTAGAAACTCATTTTAAAAAATTGGAAAAGAGATTTTGAAAAGCCATAAATGGAATGGAGTTATGTAAAGTCCTTTAACCTTAAAATCTTTTAGGGACTAACATTTTAGATTTTTCATGTGAAAATAGGATTGAAAGATTTGGAGTGATTTTTGCAATTTTAACACCCTCTTGATCAAACATTATAATCTTTCAATCCATAAGAGGCAATGTTGTGTTTTCTTTTCTTGTATGATGTTTAACATATCTAGTTTAAATTTATACGGTTACAATTTAAACAAAATTGACACAACTTATTGAAATGTTGGCTTTTTGTTCAATTTAGAGCAAATTTCTAGAAGCTTAAAAATGGCCTTGGGCGTTTAGGGGTTAATTGAAACAGTTATACTTTGATGGTAGTGTATAAAATGGAATTCACAATATTTACTTTTTGAAGCCATTTTTGAAGGTTCCTGTTTAGTATCTAGAAATAATACAGTATCTTTTTGAGGTGAAGCATAGTTCTACATTTTTAATTACAAAATGCTTGTTAGAAAAGTTTTGGTTACAACCATGTTCAGACGAGGATGTCCACAACCACTAGACAAAGCTGTAAGCAATCGCATTAGTCAATCTCAGGGTCTCATCTAGTATGGCATTCACACCAAAGGGACGTCCACTAGAAGATGAGTCCATGTCATCACCTTTTCCTTCCAAAATTGGAGAGGAGCTCACTTGTGGTGGACAAGATTTGAGGTCACCTCCCAAGGTGACCTCAAATCTTGTTCTTTGGGCAAAATACTTTATCTCACTTCATGTGAGGTAAAGACAAAATCAAGTAAACTAAAAATAAAAGGAATAAAAGTGCTCCTCCACCAAATGTCTAGTGCTCTGTGTGAAAACATTCATCGGACAGACAAATCTACATTGACATGACAATTTCTCCTCCAAACTACACTAGATGAAACACTAGAGAGGAGCTTTTGACCGGTGACTCCAGATGTCTTGGTCTGAACTGGGCTTATTTGGTGCTATTGTTGGAAAACTTCTATTTTTTAATGGATAGATGAAAACTTCAACCTCATATATGCATGAGACATGTTAACATTCATTCATTGTATGAAATTTGAACCCTTGGCGTTTGACTAACTTACTACAGTATACTTTGGAAGTCTCAATATCTATCTATATAACAAAATATGATGGCGATCCTTTTATTGCAGGGGTAAAAACGTGTGGGTAAACTTTTTTGATTTTTTATTGAATGGTAAATTGGGTTGCATGGGTAAGTTGGAGTGCGTGCGTAAATTGGATTGGTGGGCAAAAACAAAAAATGTCTTATTGCGGGGGTAAATTGGATTACAGCATTGGTAAAAACAAATTGGATCCTTTTACTATATGGGTAAAAACAAAAAATGGATCCTGTAACTGCGTGGATAAACATAAATAAATTTACTGCATGCATGGATAAAGAACAAAAATATTTTGCGTAATTGTGCTCAAATTTAGATTGCAAGGGTAAAGAACAAAAATTGCTTTATCGCAAAATGAATAGTATTTTAACCCCTAAAGGATCACGTGGTTGTTCAATAGTCACTTGAGAACTCAGGTAGGGTAATATGGAGTTAATTTTTATTGGATGTTCTCAAAATTGTTACACAAGGTGTGGATAAGTATACCCTAAGTGGAAATGTAATTTTTTCCCAATCGGATGCTTGGTTCAAAAGTTATGTTGCCCAAAAGAATTTGGGCAGCTTGGGCAATTTGGGCATCTTTGGAGAATCTTATGCTAAAACTTTCATCAACTTTTGAAATTTGGCAAGTATGTTACTAAAAAAACATGGTGTACAATTGTCAAAAAAAATAAAATAACAAAGTTCTCACATCACATTTTGAAGGGAGTCAAACTTTGATAACTATGTTTGGGCAGTTTCAAGAAAATAAAATCTTCTAATTTTAGGCCCTGTTATCTTTCAATTTATAAATCCAAAGTTCTTCAAAATTTTTTTTATATGTTTCAGATGTTTGTCTCTAATTTTTCACTGTTCAGATTTCAAATAAATGACTTCCTCATTGCACAAGAAATCATGAAAGAATGACTAATGTATTGCCAATTCACTAAACCTCCTTGCATTGGAGGATGATTTTGAACAAGCTAGATTGTATTTTTGCATCTATTTTTTTTTTGTGAGTGAACCTAACATCATATGCTTGTGAATGGTCAAAAAGCTCAAATTTGTGTAAAGCAAAAATTTTAATCTAGGAAGGGTCAAAGTCTACTGACCTTGTTTTGCAGGAATAAAGAAAAGTAGTTTTTCTCACTTTAAACATTATAATCTTACAATCCACATGGGTCAAATGGGCTGAATTTTTTTGCACATATTATTTTATATGTTTTGCACACTTTTGTACGGTTGAAATTGAGAAAAGAGGTTTTTATTTCAATTTTGGACAATGCACTAAAAGTTGACAATTTCTGAGATCTTTTCTCAAAAAACACCCTTGGTCCTTTAGGTGTTAATGTGTGGTGAAATATTTTGCAAAATTGAGCTTGACATTATTTTGCCTCTTGTTGGACAAACAGTTATCTATACTAGCTGCAATATTAAAGCACTCCAAAAGTGAATTTTCATAGTTTCATTATGCTCTTTTTCCAAGATTAATTTTTCACACTTGGAAATCATCATTATCATTGTAATTGAGAAATTGAAATGTTAATGTTTGAAGCAAGGGATTTTCAAAACAATGAGTATCCATCCTACTCCTCAGTCCTTCCCTAGAATTGCCTTCATGTACTTCATTATGCCCTCATTTATCATTTAATCAAAGCACCATTGAAAGACCCCAAGGTACCTTGTAAGTGAGACGTTGCACCTTCCAACTTGTGCATTAAAGTACAAACCCATATCATGTAACAAATTTCCTTTCATATACAAATACTCAAACCAAGAAAAATCCATCACCTCACCACAACACCATTCAGTTTGCACCACTCCTTTGCATGAATATTCTTCAAGGATGTCCAACAATTCTCAAAGTTTACAACAAAGCCCTTCTCCAACACTTACATTTTTGGACATGTTCCAAGACATTGTAAAATAAAGAGGAATTTTTGGATGCAATTCTCTCAAATCTTTTCATGATTGAGATAGTTATACCTTTTATGACAGAGATAGTTACATCAATCATAGTCATAGCACATGACTAAATGGCTACAACCATGCCTAAAAATTGTTTACCAAAATAGTAGGTGATTATAATCACGCCAATAGGTCACCTCACAAACTTAAAGTCTACTGTGCCACGTGACAACCTTAAATGGTCTAATCTTTTCTGTAAGCATTGAATATTGTATTTGGGTTGCCTTGACAATTAGGTTACTTTACCTTGGAAAATTACTTCATGACTCATTGTTTGACCACTTAGAGACACATGCAACTCTCTAAATTCTACAAATTCACATGGTTTACAACGTGGACATTATTGATTTGTTTTTCCTCAACATCATTATTACGTACGAAGCCCTTCAAAAATTGTTTATATCAGCAATTTACTGATGAGTAGCCGCAGTATATATTTATATAGCGCAAAATGCCGAGAGATTAGTGCGGGGCAACCTACACGCAATATTCGGTGTAGGCACAATACACCAGCTCTCAATTTTAGGGTTCAGGGTTAGTACAGACACCTGAAAGTAACACTAAAACAACATAGACATAGACCATCACTTCCAAAAGAGGATCTTCTGAAATTTCGAAGTGGCAGGAGAAATTCTCTCATGGTCATATTAGGAGAAACAATGGGTACAGTCTTCACAACAAATTTATACAAAAATCCTAAAACCCTGCTTTGTAGTAACCTTAAACCCTAAATGGTAACTAACCATTTTTTCCAATTCCGAACGTGCACACTTGTTTTTCATTCAAATTCCGTCTTCACGTCCAAGTACTCTCGCAGAATACTGTTCCGGCTTGGCTGCTTCAGCTTCCGCATCCCCTTCGTCTCAATCTGTCGTATCCTCTCCCTCGTTACTTTAAAAATGTGCCCGATTTCTTCAAGAGTCCGCGATCGTCCATCGTCCAGTCCAAAGCGCAGTCTGAGCACCTCTCTTTCCCTTGGATTGAGCGTGCGGAGCACATCTTCGAGATCTTGCTTAAGCAGCTGCTTTACAATGGCGTCCTCCGGTGATTCCACGTCTTTATCCGCAACCAACTCCTGTACAGCCAAATACAGTGGTGCTTAGTTAACGTCAACCTTTATAACAACAATTGGATAAGATCACAGCCCCACTCCCCATTTGCCCAAAGCATGCATTTTGAACTTGGTGAAGGTCACGTGCTTGCATATGGTCAACGTGCTCATTTTGACTCATCAGTTAGAAAGGTGTTTGGTTAGAGTATCAAAAACATGAGCACTTCTAAAGTTGCAACCACCAAAACTAGGGAAAGTAATGCAAATTGAGTGTTTGTTTATGATCAATGCTTGGATAAGGTCAACACTTTTTTCTAGCCCAAAGTGTTGACCTTATCCAAGCACCACTGTCCAACTTTGCTTTAGAAACGGTACCAATTCATTAACAAAACGTATATTCCTTCACTTGGCAAAACCCTACGTTTGAAGCTGCTTCAACACTTACTCCGACTGTAGTGTCTTTCTCCTTTCCAATAGGCCGCTCCATTGAACTTGGAGATCTTGCTGACTTCACTACAGATCGCAATTTTTCTACTGTTAACCCGACCATTTCGGCGATTTCGTCATCACGTGGCGGCCGCCCGTGCTCTTGAAACAATGCCTTCTTCGCTTTGTTGATGCGCGCAATGACTTCGTATAAATGAATCTGTACGAAAAAATAAGGTATCAGTGTACGATGGTCAGTGAGTTGAGAATCTTTTGAGCCAGTCGCTTAAACCCTAAACCTAGTCAAATCTGACTCGAAACGAACCAGGCAAGATGCTTGAACCCTAAACCTGGTTAAATCCGACTCAAAACGAATAAAGCAAGATGCTTAAACCCTAAACCTCGTAAAACCTGACTCGAAACGAACGAGGCAAGATGCTTAAACCCTAAACGTCGTTAAATCCGACCCAAAAAACAAACCAGGCACGATGCTTAAACCCTCAACCTCATAAAATTTCTCAAGACGAACCAGGGAAGATGCTTAAACCCTAAACCTCGTTAAATCCGACCCAAAACAAACAAGGCAAGATGAAATGGTACTCACTGGTAACCGAATGGTCCTAGATTGATCTGCAATTGCTCGTGTTACAGCCTGCCTAATCCACCAATGCGCATACGTGCTAAACTTAAACCCCCTACTCGGGTCAAACTTCTCCGTGCCTCTTATCAATCCCAAGCTTCCTTCCTGTTACAACAGCTCAACAGGAGAAAACTCAGTACAAGCCAAATTCACACCATACCCATAAGGTCATCTCTCTCACCTCACCAATCTAGTGAGAAAGCGGAAATCACGATGCACTGTTGTGTTAGGGTTTAGGTTAGAACCATCATCAACGAACCTGGATTAAATCCTGGAAAGTCATGCCGCGGCCTTGGTAGTTTTTGGCAATGGAAACGACCAACCGCAAGTTTGAGTTCACCATCTTGTCCTTCGAGTAGCGACCCTCCTTGAGACGCACTTCGAAAGCATGTTGTTCCATTCCTACAGCTCGACTCCATTCTCCCACGGTGGGCTCCCTTCCTACCTCTCGCTGAAGATCGGTTTTCACCCTCTCTAGTTTCAAAAGGTCCTACAACGATAAGGACAGAGTTACCGGATTAGCTAAAACAATAGGTGATTACTCCCGCTGTACCTCCTCTAAAAACGTCCAAATCAGACACATTTCTTGCACCACTATAAAGCTCACTGTCGCTGATTTCAAACGCTGAGAAAGCATTTGCCATGTTTGATGATCTCATGGGGTAAGTTGAGCAATTAGAAAGCATTCCTCTCCTAGCAAGCTTGGCCTTGCCCATATGAGGTACCATTGTTGCTACTATCTTTAAATCATCAATAATGAGAAGCTGGCAGCATGCATAAATGTGGTACTTTTTCAATGATCTCATGGGGGCAAGTTAAGCAATTAGAGATCATTCCTCTCCTAGCAAGCTTGGGGGCCTTACCCATATGAGGTATCATTGATGCTACTAATCTTTAAATCATCAAAAATGAGGAGCTAGCGGCATTCACAAACTATTCGCAAATATGGTTCTTTTTGCATGAAATTTGGGTGCCTAAGCAGCAACATCAAAGCTGAATTTGTTTTGCATAAACTTGGTAGATGGTATATTGATTCTAGAATGCATGTGTCAATAGCACAAAGACTAAAAACATAGTTGATCCTTTGCAAGGAAGCTTTTTGGACGTTTATAGAGGTACAGAGGGAGTATGATACAAAGAAATTAGGGTTTATGTTGGAGCAAGCTATATGTATGCGCACCTGAATATTCAAAGAAAGTTCAACTTCTTGTTTGGACGTGAGCAACTTGGTTCTGCCAATGTCGCGTAAATACGCTCTAACAGGATCTGACGGATCCGCGGCAATCTGCGGCTTCTTCGGTTTGGGCGCGGCAGGCGCCGATGCAAGCGCCGTGGCGACCTTCTCGGCTTTCTCCAATGCTCGTTCACGCCTTCGCATCCTCTCCCCTCTTCGCCTCGACTTCACTGTCACTTCTACTCCCCGCACTCGAGACGGTTCCTCTGTAGTCATTCGTCACATATCATCTCAGCACAAAACTCAACATCCATCACCTTCAGATAAAAAAGAGCCTTGCAAATATCTCAACCAACAAACCACTTCTCTAGAACGCATCATAATATCAGTCAAGAAGATCCTGCACATTCAAGTACTGTCAGTGAAAAGGTTCGGACCACAGCGAGAATGGCTAACCTTTAAAAGAACTACTCCCTCTGTCCCTCTAATAACGTCCAAAAAGCTACCTTGCAAAGAATTAACTATGTTTTTAGTCTTTGCGCTAATGACACATGCATTCTAGAATCAATATACCCTATGCTATATGTATGCAATATCTCCCGTTTTGATGTTGTTCTTTGGGCACCCAAATTCCATGCAAAAAGTACCATATTTGTGCATAATTTATGAACGCTACAAACTCCTCATTATTTTAGTCTTTGTGCTAGTGACACATGCATTGTAGAATTAAAATACCATCTACCAAATGCATGCAAAATCTCTAGCTATGATGTTGCCGTTTGGGCACCCAAATTCTATGCCAAAAGTACCACATTTGTGCATGCTACCAACTCCTCATTATTGATGATTTAATGATTAGTAGCAACAATGGTACCAAGCTTCCTAGGAGAGGAATGCTCCCTAACCTCTTACCTTACCCCCATGAGATCATTGAACATGACAAACGCTTTATCAACATTTGAAATTAGCAAAAGGGAGCTTATTAGTGGTACAATAAATATGTCTGATTTGGACGTTTTTAGAGGGACAGAAGGAGTAAGAGTTTATGCGTTTCTGCAGACTACATTAAGAATGAGAATTGTTTCAAGAATTTTGTAAAGGATTGTTTAGGATATGGATTTGCAGGAACAATCATTGAATGGTAATAATGGGTACCTAAACTTGGCATGGCGGATGCGGATTGCTCAGCTTCACGAATAAGAGAAGACACTCCGCCCAAGAGCGATTCAAGCTTCTGCACATGACTCAGCTCGGCTTTCAGCAGTGCAGCCTCGGCGTCATACTCCATCCGACACGAATGCTCCATGTCACTCAACCTCGCACGTTCTAATCTCAGCAAATCGAACTCCGTCGGGAACTCCTCGTTCTCCACCACCATTGCATCCGCATACGACGCAGCGTCCCGCGCAGCTTTCGCAGCTTCCAACGCCAATGCCATCGCCTCCTCTGCAGCAGCAACGCCGACTTCGCTTCTCTCCGTCGTCACCACCACATCATCCAGTTTCAGAACTCGCCGCTGTACCGCTCGGGTAACCCTTGGCAACGCTGAAGGTAGCTTCACACTCCTACAGCCATTCACTGAATACTCAAACCCTAAACTGACCATATCCAACTCAGAATGAACTAAATTCAACGCAATTCCGAACGAGCGTTATACCTACCACATTTTTCTGGTAAACCTTGAAAAAGCACGATTTTCAACCGATTGTTAACAGTTCGAACAAAAAGCAATGAATTCTCACCTTAGAGAGGTTATTCGCTTGGACCTCATCGTGCACTGAACCCCGCCATCTCGCCTTGCGCTGCTGCAACTTGCGGTTCCGTCCAGTCCTCGGCCTTCTGGCAGCACCGCAGCGCAGGCAGACGACACTGCTGCTGCTGCCATCGCGTGGTGCTGCCACTGTTCTGAAGGATTCAGGAACTTGTTGCTGTTCTTGCAACTACATGCTTGAATGGAATGGTCACAAAACGAGGAGCTGGAGCTGGAGAGTGAATCTCTCGCAGCTGCGAAAGGATGGCGATGTTGTAAGAGATCGATCTGCGTGTGAGAAGGAGCTTTTTAGAGAACTTGGAGAAGCGGAAAAGCGAGGAGGAGGAGCTGCGAGACGATGGTGCAAAAAAGTTCGCATTCTCGCGAAGCGGAGCAGGGGTTGAGTTGTGCGGAGCCCTCCATTTTAGATAAGCCTTTGTTTCGTAGATTTTAGACATGTACTTGAAGAGTAGATTGTATATGCGAGACGTAGCGGGGAGCGAGGTGTACAAAGGGAGTAGATTCATGAGTGGCAGGACTTGGAAACGGAGTACGCTTGAGTCTCTCTAATTGCACTGAAAATATCTTGGTTTTGTGTAAAAAACCAACTATTCCCGGTTATCTTTGAGAGAATCATAAATCACTAGAATAAAATGGTACTAAGCAGCTAGGTCTCAACACTTGCACAACAATTGAATGACTATACAATGATTATGAAACAATTACAAAATGAAATAATTACACTTGTGCAGTTGTTGTACAATGTTGTGACTTAGTTGTTTATTGCATGTTTTACTTTTAGTGAATATTATTCCTAGTTTTCTTGTGCTTCTTTAGTGCAAATTTTTGTAAACATTGGGATCATAATGGAAATAAGTAAAACTAGATGGAAGTTGAATGTTAGTAAAATCTTGGAGGCAAGCTCTTCAAGCTCTATAAAGGATTTTTGCATGTAGGTTTCTTGTGGTTAAAACTATTGCATCAATTGCATTGAATAGCACGCATTTCTCTACTAATGTCTTTTGTTGCAAATGCAACGTACACAAATTTACAATAAAGAGGCACAAGAAGAATAGGAATATTATGATTCCTCAAAGATGACTAGGGGTATAGTTTGTATATTTACACAAAATCAAAGATATTTTTTGTATTCTTACGTGAAACCAATAACATTTATGGTATTTCAAATTAAATAGGGATCTTTTTTATGTTTCAAAATAGTTGAGGGATATTATTTATGTTTTTGCATATTTTAATGTGAAAAATATCTTACCCGCTTAAACATGATATTATAGAAACATGCGCACATTAAGCGTATTAGGGTATATTCACACTTGGTGTTAAGAGGGATATTAACAATATGAATGTAGTCTAAACGTGTGTCCAAATGCATCTAATTATCCTTAACTAATATCACTTTTAACACCAAGTGTGAATAGGGGAACTTACCTACTGAACTACGTTTGACAAATTTCATGCTACTAAATCTACAGCGAAAGTTCATATGACCTTTTTCAACTGCCCAACAACGAAGCAGAGAATAATTTTGGGAGGATAGAATCTGATGAATGTAGAGGCTGCCACGTCATGAATATACTGCGCTGAAATAAAGCGCCTACAATATGTACCTGCGTAAAAGATTCCAGATTCTAGATTCTGGATCGGTGGGCGTATCAGCTACAAAGGGCTTGAACAAAAGGCACGGATACTTTGGAGAAGCTCTGAAAAGCTCCACCTCATCATTGGCTGGATAAGAGCCCTAAAAGGTGCCACTTTACCAGTCTGCACGTCCTCAGCTTAGGTGGACTCTCCCTATATCCGTGTATTCAATATATGTTGATATTCAAAGGAGCAGATTTTTATAATGAGGTGCATGACTTTTAGACCCTCTTTGAACTAGAGGTGAGAAGTTGTGAAGAAAGTCTATCATGGGTCATGGGTTGATCTCAAAAGGTTAGCTTTTAGAGCATCTTCAACTTTCTTCGTCACATGGAAGGCGTCATACAGGAATTATAGTGTGACAATTTAGTTAGCCATGGCAACTCTAAGCGGGAGAGCCAATGTTTGACGTCAAACACGCGTGCCAAAGGCTGCTAGTAGTGGGTGTCAAACCTGGGTTTTTTCACCCCATAAGTCAAGCACGCTTCACCCCATAACTCACCCATTTGTTCAAGTTATGAGTTTGATAACTTTATCATCCACCTTTAGAGGTTGGTGATAACTATAACTAGTTATGGCTTTTCTTTATAAAAGTTATCAAGTGATCTTGTAGCTCTTCTAGCAAGCTAAACTCCTCTCACTATTAAATCCTAAATTCTAATTTACGCAATTATGTAATATTAGAGAGGCTAGGGTGTGATATTAAAGAAGGTAGGACGTGATATTAAGGGGGTAGGGTGTGATATTGAAGAAGGTATGATGTGATATGAAAGAGGGTATGGTGTGATATTAAAGAGGTAGGACGTGATATTAAAGAGGTCAAATGTGATATTACAAAGGTCACTATGATTGTATTCATAATATTGCAGAGAATGGCAATGTGATATTAAAGAAGTTAGGATGTGATATTAAAGAAGTTAGGATGTGATATTACAAAGGTAATTAAGATTTTAGTAGTGTGATTAGTAGTAACACTAACCTCTTTAATATCACACCCTACCCTCTTTAATATCACACCCTACCCTCTTTAATATCACACCCTACCCTCTTCAATATCACACCCCACCTTTGTAATATCACACCCTACCTCTTTAATATCACATCTCCATTCTCTATGATATTATGGATACAATCACAGTGACCTTAGTAGTATCACATCTTAACCTTTGTAATATCACATATGTCCATTTATAATATCACACGTCAATCTTTGTGACACTATCCCATACAAACAATATGAAGACTTCTTGAAATTTTTATCAAGTAGTTAGTGAAGCTTTGCAAGGGTGATAACTTTGCAGATTGTAATTCAGCCACCACCCCATAACTTTCAAAAAAATATAGGATAGAGTTATCCCAAAACAAGGTAAGCTATTTTGTGAGCTTAGAATGGTGAGCCTATGAGCGGTGAGCCAAGATTTTGTGAGCGGGAATCAATTTTCAGCTCAAAATTAATGAAAAAACTTAAAAACAACAATTTTTCAATAGATGAATGTTTATAATGTGCAATTGTAAAGTCCTATATACACATTTATAGATGAAATTTAATATTTTGACAAAAAAACTATGCTCACAGCTCACAAATCCATGCTCACAATGTAGCATTCTCCACTAGCTAGCTCTTCCTAACTAGGAGGTGTGAAATGAAAATTGTGTTTGGTTTAATCTTTTTTGGTGTGGCCACTTTGGCATATACAGAAATTTGGGTTTTTGTATTGTAGACGATTAGATTATTTGCTGTTCTTGGTTACACAAATCTTGAAGTAGCTCTAAGCAAAGTCTTATCCCTTAATATTCTCAGCAACGATTTGTAGCACCAACCATCTGGTGCTTTGGAGGTATTAGTAAAGAATTTTGTGCTGGTGCAAACATGTGTGAAATTGATACTAAACTATATCAACCACAAATGTCCAAGAATGGAATTCACTAAAGAAGATTTTAATTGCAAGTAGATTTGTGAAGGCATGATTGATATTAACTAACTAGCACAATAATTTGGAGGGAATGTTAACCCCTAAAGAACCAAGCCCTTTTTTTAGTGAAAGTTATTGAAACTATCACTTTTGGAGGACTGAGTACAAAGGTAGGAAAAAAAATTATTCTTAGAAATCCAACCGTAAGATCTTGCCCTAGACTATGGGAGGTACTTGTGGAAAAAAAATCATTTCTTTCTAAATGTAAAGGAGTGAGATATTGACTTTTGAAGTGAAAAAAAAAAGTTTTTTCCCTGGTGCCCAAAAAATTTAGAAGCCTTTGATTGCCTCTAAATATATAAAAATGCTCTACTCAAATTTGAGGCTTATTTTTCCCATGTAGAAGACCAAGTTAGGTAAGTGTGGGACAATTTTCAAATGAATTGGAGGTGTGAATCATACTTTGTAAAATCCTGCAATGCCGTAAGGCCATCAAATTTGCATATACACTAGGCAAAATTGGAGGATTTATGTAAAATCAAGAAATGTAAATTACTTTGATCCAAATGGTGAAAATCAAGGAATCTTAGTCTACTACAACAAGAAAAAAAAAGTCAATTTTATTTTTCACAAAGAGCACAAAAAAGTAAAGCACCAAAGGCAAAAGGAATGAAGGTATGGGAGTTCCATACCTGCATGCAAACTCAAACTTTTCTTTCATAAATTGAAAATGAATGATTCAAAGCTCCCCACTTATACATAAATCTAGAGAACCAATTTCAGGTTTTTATTTTGAAAAAATGTTATTTTTAGAATTGTTTTTGGCTGCCCAATCTCCCATGTTTTTTAGAATTTCATGCATAACTTCTTCAATAAATGTTGGAATGAAGAAAAAATTGGATGTCCACATAGGTCTTTGAATTCCTCATCTTCCATAAAAGTTTCAAAAAATCATACAAAGTAGTTTAGTTGTAAGCACATGCCCGAAATCCCAATTGTCCCCTGAGAGGATAGTTGGTCCTTTAGGGGTTAAGTGACTCTGAGGGTTGTGCAATGGAATGTACTTGATCAAGGGTAACAATTGAAGACACTACAAGAAATTGTGTCCTAATTGACATGTCCAAATTGACTAAATGTGTCCAAAATGACAAAAAATTGTCAAATTGGACAATTTTTGTAGATTTAGCCATGTTGATTTGGACATGTTTTTGTCATTTTGGACACTTTCCCTTGTAGTGAGATTGGTAATCTAGGGTTCAAATTGAACTCTCAATGTCAGCATATCTATGTGATAAGGCGATAAATGGTTTGCAAGTGGTATACCTACTCGAAATGTGGTATCCTTGCTCAAGATGAAGCTTGATACTAAAGGATTTTTCTTTTTACACCAAATTGTTTTTAAAGGATTATTGAAGAAGAAAGTGACTACTTGATATGTGTCAATCAATTATTGTGTCAAAAAACAAAGCTATTGATAGTTTTGCTCCCCAAAACACAAGAAGGAACATTCTAGCAAACAAAAGTAGATTCTTGTTTTTTTTGTTATTTGGGAGGTAGAGATCCAATCTCCAAAAGAAGAAGCGGCATTCAAGCTCATTAGGGTTTGGAGAATGTACTAGAAACTGGCGTGTCAAAGGTCACACTTGAAGAGGCCTTGAAAATTGTAGTAGGTGACGTGCCCTTGTTAGGGCTTGTTTTTGAGCTTGGTCGAGCCAAGGCCCAACATTTTGGCGTATGGAGAGTAAAGTTGCAGATGCTCTTAGTGGTCATGACCTTTAATTGTAGTGTAAAGTGAGAATGGGTCATATAATTGGATTTTACCATTTTAGCATGTTTTTAAAAATATAAATATAAAAATTTAAAATGATTGAGAGTAAAAAATTTGGCCAAATGGTTCCTTTAGAATTATAGTCATGCCCATTTCTAAAGAGGTGGACTTGACTAAAATCCCAAGGACCCAAAAATTGTGTAGTTTCATTGCGTCAAAAAAACATAAATGCAAAGAGGCTATTTACTCCAATAACTTTATTTACTAAAAAGTCTATTTTATTCACCAATAGAATCATTATTAATAAGAAGCTAACTCGACATTAACCTAGTTAAAACATATATTTTTCTTCTACACAAAAGTGGCGCAACATTTTAATAACATATTTAACTAACTAACTATTCAACTACAAGTTTTTCATGATAGTCATTTATCAAGCTCATTATCAAGTTTTACACCATCACCATGAATCCCTAGCTAAGAGTAAGTAATTTTTGGTGAAATGAGATTGACGACTCATTAAATTAGTTGTAAGGAAGTGGTTCTAGTTTTTGGTTGGAGCCTAGAGGAGACTTTGGAGTTGTCTGGAGAGAATTTGTGCTGCTGCTTGAGAATGTCCGCTGGTGAAGACCTTGTGTTTTGGTCTGTATGTGGCTGCAACGGGTCTCTACCTCTATTTGTTTTGCAATTTTTGTGAGCCTTGATTATGTTCTAGCAAAGTGAGGCAATGCCGCTCCAAGACATTGTTAATGAACCATTCTAAGCTATATCACATTTAGAGGTACTACAATTGTGGTAGTCTCTCATGTACTCATCATTGTGATTCTTTACGTGGTCTAGGGTGTCCATTAAGGCTCTGTTGCTACAGCTAAAGAGATAGCACTGAAGATCTTTTGCAACACGTTTTGTTGTCGTTTTGGACAAGTTTGGTGGTAAGAGGCTTTAACAAACCTATAACCTCATATTAAGCAAATATGGAGTTGTCAGTTATATATGGAGTGTATCTGGACTAACACAAAGTCCAGATACACTCCATATATAACTAACAACTCTGTATTTGCTTGATATGAGATTCTATGCCTTTCTCAGCTGGAACTCTTTCCATCTTCTCTACGGGAGATTTGTGAGGTGCTCAAAGATGCTCCCCAGTGAAAAGAATCACACATTGGTGCACAAGGAGAATCTTTCAGATGTTCAGTGAAATTTAATTCAACGGTGGAAAGCTATTCTAAGAACAACTTGCCATTTGGTCTTCTTCAAAGGTTTGAGCAAGCTTCAGGTGCAATTTTTATAATAGTAGTTAAAATTTCAAATGTTTTGTCTAATGTAAGACATGAAATTAGAGTTTTGGTCTCGGCAATAGAACCACCAAATGTCTAGTTGAGAGAAGCGCGCCTTGGGAACACTCAGGGTGTTTGGCTGCGACTGTGTGTGTGGTTGGTGAATCTTCACGCAGACTCTAACAAAATTCTATAGAACACCTGCTTTGCAAAATAGGCCTCTCCTACTACCAACTCAAAAGGGAAATTCTAGAGAGTAGTTGCTCTTCAGAATGAGCTTCTTCCTCTACAAACTCTGAAAGGAGAATTCTATAGAGTACCTGCTCTGCAAAATGAGATTTTTCTCAATTCCCCTAATCTCTCCAAAAGTCTCAAGACCTATAATCTATCAAACTCCCATATCTATGAACTTTCCAAAATCTACGAAAAACTCCAAATCTCTCAAACTTTCAAATAACACAACTCTCTCAAAAAATCCTCCAAATATAATAAGTGATAACAATTTGAAAAGCTAATCCAACAATTTGAAAAGTTAATTTAACAAGCTATGACCCATAAAATTTTCAAAAGAAAATATCAACCTCATCAGAAATTATGGCTCTCCAAAGTTGCAGCATCCTTCTCACAAAAGACAGCCAACCTTCACGCCTTTATTCCTTCATAACTTTCTCTTCAAAGCTTCAAATTTTAACTTCAATAGCTTCATAGAAAGCTAAGACAAAGAAAAATACACTGTCTAAATCTTGTTGCAAAATTATAGGCTGAACATCAGCTATGGCTTGTCAAAGCCTCAGCCTTTCTACCTCATATGGCTTGGCTATTCTCAAATTCAAGCAATCATAACTTTTGCAATCCAGATCCAAATCAAACTTGCAAATATAATTCAAAAACTTCTCCTCACCAAAAACAAGCTTTCAAAATTTCATAGACAAAAGATACAATAGACAATAGATACCTAACTCAAGAGCTATCTTTCCTTTAAGGTTTGGCTTTATCTACTGACAGTTAACTGCCACTCACACTCAACTCACAATTGCTAAAAAAATACTTTCCTTTACTTTTCCTCTTTTTCTAAAGTAAGGTGCATGTAGTATATGTTAGCTCATCTTCTAACTTGTACTTATCTTCCACTCAAGATTCTTATCCTCTTATTCTCTCTCGCTTTCCATGTCCAATCCATTTCTTTTAGCAGTTTTATTTAATTCAAAAACAAAACATATCACCTATTGAAAATCAAACATATTTAATAAAGCTATGAATATCTATATGATGGAATACTTTTCATCATGACAGCGTAGTTCAAAACAATAGTTGAATAACTTAGACTAGGCCAAGGTGATTAAATGGGTACTCGTCTCCCACTAAGTGCTTTGTTTTTTCTTAGTAAAAATAATTCAAAAATCACCAGCAAAGAACCGGATCTTAGCAGTCTCAAAGTTTGAGGTTGGAGGCAAGCTAGGGAGCGGGCGTCATTGATTGAGGATTGGCGGCCGATGACCGACTGGGAGGACCAACAGAGGAGGTCTAGGCATCAGCGGCGGCGTCGGGGCTTGCTGGCGCTGCTGAGCTCCGAGAACATGTTGAGCAGCTGACTGCCGAGCTTCGAGAAGATGCAAATGCTGCCAATTGCTGAGCTTTGAGACAATGTGAGCACTGCCAACTGGGCTTGACATGAGTGAGGCTAGACTGATGGAATTGGCAAGGGCTGCAAGCTTGAGAGAATGTGAGCATTACTGACTGCTGAGCTTCGAGAGAATGCAAGCAACCACCGATTGGACTTGAGAAGAGTGGGGCTATATTGATGGAATTGGCAAGGACTGCAAGCACAAGAAAATGCGAGCAGGTGCCAACTAACTTGACAAAGGTAAGGCTAGACTGATAGGATTGATAGGGAGGAGGCTAAGCTGAGCAATTCAAGGGCCGTGCCTTGAGAGAATGCTAGCAACTGCCGACTAAAGTTTGACGGGGACGAGAGCTAGATTGATGAATTGACAGGACAGAAGCTAGACTGATGAAATTGATGGGGGCTGGGGGCCAAGGTTGAACAATTCAAGGGCCGTGGGCCTCAAGAGAGTACTCGCAGTTGTTGCTGGCTTAATAGGATGAGGCTAGACTGATGGAATTATGAGCTCAATAGAATGCTAGCAGCTGCTGCTGGCTTGATAGGAGTGAGGCTAGACTAATGGAATTGTGAGTTTGAGAAAATGCTAGCAGCTGCCAATTGCGCTTGATAGGGTGAGGCTAGATTGATGGAATTGACAAGGAGCTGAAGGGCTGAGCTCCAAGCAACTTGAGAGTTGTGAATTTGAGAGAATGCTAGTAGTTGCCACTGGCTTAACAGGGTGAGGCTAGATTGATGGGATTGTGAGCTTGAGTGAATGCTAGCAACTGCCACTGGGCTTGACAAAGAGTGAGCTAGACTGATAGAATTGTGAGCTCAAGAGAATGCTAGCAGCTGCCGACTGGTTTGACATGGATGAGGCTAGATTGATGGAATTGACATGAAGCTAGAGGGCCAAACTTTGAGCAACTCGAGGGCCGTGAGCTCTAGAGAATGCTAGCAACTGTCACTAGGCTTGACAAAGAGTGAGCTAGACTGATGGAATTGTGAGTTCGAGAGAATGCTAGCAATTGTCAATTGGGCTTGGCAAGGTAAGGCTAGACTGATGAAATTGACAGGGAGCTCAAGGGCCAAGCTCCAAGCAACTCAAGAGCCGTGAGCTAGAGAGAATGCTAGCAGCTGCTACTGGGCTTGGCATGGTGAGGCTAGAGTGATGGAATTGTGAACTCGAGAGACTGCTTAGCAGCTGCCACTAGCTTGACAGAAAGTGAGCTGGACTAATGGAATTGACAAGGAGCTAGAAGGCCAAAAGAGCACCAGGTTTAATAGCCGCCGACTAGGGAGATCCTTGGTGAGATGCTGGTCACCAATTGGATGCAAACTTGTGAGCGTGGCAGGCCACTGGCTGGGGGAATTTGGGTGGCTAGGTGATGTCTCAGAGAGTCTCCAAGGAATCAAGAGAGCTGGCCAAAGCTAAGTTTAAAGGATTCTAGTGGAGCTGATAAGAGGGCTTGTTCTGGTAGGCTAATGGCGTTTTGGTAATGGAATGGTAAGCTACAGAGGTAAGACAAACTACTATCCTAATGGCAGACTCTAGAAATTGCTAGTGACCACAATGACTGACTAGGACTTCTAAGAAGTGTGGAAAAACAGCATTGCCAATCATAATCCAACTTCCTAGGGGTTAGTAAGACACGTGCAGTTGACACTCAAAAACTCCTAAGCTTTCCTACTAGCTTGAAGGGCTCAATCCTTCTAAGCTCAAAGACCCTTAGACACACTACAAAGAGGTGACTCTACTAAGGTGAGACTCAATAAATCCTAAGGAAGGGAGTGGGCCATGACTCTAAGTGGGAAAAATTGCAAGGAATGGATTACAATGGGAAGTGCTCCAAATGATCAGACAAGATACAATTGATAGTGATGGATTTTGAAAGGAGGTAGGCCTCTCTTTATACATTTGGGGGAGGACACCTCGGCCCTCTATCTAAGAGATCCATAGATCCCTTGAAATCTATCTAAAATCTAAGAAAAACTCAAAATGGATGAAATCTCCATAACTTTTGGAGTGTAGCTCCAAACAACAAACAAATGGTGGCATTGGATTCCTTGGATCCAAAATAGCCGGTTTTGATTGTACACTGATCCAATTCCAAGCTACAAAGCATTGGGAATCTTGAATGAAGGATTATGGGTGGATGGATGAAAAAACCCAAAATTGAGAATTCATCCAAAATTGAGGAATTGACTTCTTGAAGTCTTCCAATGTTGTTGAGGGAGCTGGGAAACACTCCTTGCTTCTCTCAATTGGGCTCTAATTGGATGATATCTTGAAATTGGATGCCTCGTGCGTTCTTGAAATAAGCTAGATGTGGTTGTTCAAGGCCTTGCCGCTATCAAAACGACTTGAAACTTGGAGGATTGTCTTAAATCCTTGAGAAACTCTTCCATGAATTTTGGTGGCATTTTATTGCCATTTGTCAACCTCCTTTGACCGGGGTTGACTGGTAGTTTAGCATGGTTGATTGCTTGGAATCACACCTTCTAAGGAGCAAAGGGTATGGGGAACCTTAGGTATAGACGCACCAAATGTTGTTGTTGTTAGTTGTTGAGTTGCAAGCTAGTGATGTGGCCTTTAACCATGGTGTAATTGAACAATTCCTAAACTAACTCTCTCTAATTAAATTAGTGGGGACTTTTGGAAGGGATCCCAAGCCCCTAGTAACAATTCCTAAACTAATCCTCTCTAATTAGGTTAGTGGGGACTTTTGGAGGGGATCCCAAGCCCCATGTAACAATTAAACTAACCCTCTCTAATCAGGTTAGTAGAGACTTTTGGAGGGGATCCCAAGCTCCTTGTGACATATTGCTCAAACTAACTAAAAACTTCTAAATCTCACTAAATCGCCCCTAATGACCCACCAAATGGAGTAGGATAAATAGCGTATTGCTAACCATTTGGTCTAACTAATCTAAATCTACATAAGTGGCTATTCCACTCATATTATGTAATTTCAAAACTAAGTAAAACAAAAAACAAATTCAGGACTTCTGGTGCTAAATCTGGGACTCACACCCTTGAAGCCCCTAACATTGAATATCAAGCAAGGTCTATCATTGGAGTACAAATCCTAGAGCTTTATTTAACCTTGCAAAATGAGGAGATGCTTAAAATTTTAGAAGGAACATTAGGGCAAGTCACCTCTGTAGAAACCATTGAGTCAGCCCAAAAGAGGCCCTCGGGTCCAAGTATCAACATAGTGGTCACTGATTGTATGAAACTCCCAGATTTTTTCACAGTGCCAGTATTGAATGCTGGTTCTAAGATTGAAGAACTAGTAGGGATGAAGGTGTTGTACTCAAGATTACCCAATCAATGCAACCTATGTAGGCGTTTTGGGCATATGATTGCTCACTGTTCATTGAGCAAAAAGATAGATAAAAATTCTCTAGAAGTTGAGAAACTGCTCAAGGAAATAGATGAAGAGGGATTTGAGAAGGTAAACTATGGAAAAAGGAAGAAAGGAGACACCCATGATAGAGGCATCTTCCGTCAAGAGCCTTCCCAGTCTTCCTTAGGAAAAAGAGAACAGCCCCTTAGAGAATCAACCTCGTAGTCTAAGCATAAGGCTTCCAAACCTAGCTCTAAACATATCTATAGGGTCAAAGAAAGAATGAAAGCATTGGAAGAGGAACTAAATATACCACCTTTTTCTATGGAAATGGACAACAACACACCAGAAAGAGAAGCCTTGGATAAGCAAAAAACAGTAATTGATCTCATCGGTGGTTTGAATTCACAGCAGCCTTTGGCATCACCGCCAAAAGCAGAAGTGGAATCACTGCCAACGCAACCCTCATCACCCATGACTTTGCCAAGTAAGTAGCTGGACTAGGAACAACATCAAAACAGTCATCAACCAGTGCGGGCAGATAAGCCATCAATACTCCAATGTGGCAAAGAGGGAGACTAGTAATATCAAAAGACTACTGACAGAATAGGGTCTAAAACTATGGTATGTGCATCAGTACATGAGGAGACGCAACATGTAATGCAGCAAGTGACGCACTAGGAGGCCTCACACAAGGCATAGTGTGGCAATTGGCACAAAGGAAAAAAACGCAACCCGCAACTCGATACGCATCACAACTTGCAACTCGTCTTGCAATGCAACTTGCAACGTGACTCGCAGCGTGGGAATTGGCGTGAGGAGGTGCCAAGTGACCCGCAACTTGTAACAGAGCACAAGGAAGGGCAAAGAGGCTCGCAAATTCAGCCTGTCCAGTCATATCACGTGGATCCACTTAAGCAAACAGCTGAGAAGTCGTTGCTATTGCCCCTGGCACCAAACTCATATGGACCAATAACAAAGAAGAAAAACTTGGAAGAACAAGCAAACTTGACTATCAATGTGGGGCCAATTCTAGACAACAAGGAATTCTCATTGCTTCAATCTAGCAAGAAATACACGTCAAAAAAACCAGTAATCTTCAAAAAGAACAAAGAGACACAAGTTTTGCCCACTTAGGATCAGGATTTAGTGCCAATCTCATGGAAATTTTGGGCTCATGTGGACCATAGCAAGAGGAGCTTTAGCACTCCATCAAAAAACTTTTGGAGAGCACTCAACATGGAGGAGGCAGTGGAGGCTTTCAACATGCAACATGATTATATTCCTCTTAAAGGTAAAAAAATACCTCACAATATGGTTGGTTGTTTATAAATTTACAAAGGGAAAGGAAATTGCCATCTTGCTTGAAGCCTTGAAACCAGCACCAAGAATAGGTGAACCTGTCTTAGTCTTGTTTAGAGAGGAAAGTATTAGTCTTGATGTCGTCAAAGAGACATTTCTTAACCACATTTGAGCATATCAAATGAAAAGAATGAAAAGACACCCTAGTCTACCTTCCAGGGAATTTATGGAATGGCGCTCACAAGGAGACGATGAAGGAGACATCAACAAATTTTTTGTCTTGGCTATGATCAAAGTGAATCAAAAAACGAACAGCAAGAAGGAGTTGAATTTAGTGTGGTTTAGGGTTTCAACATCAAGAAATTGTCAATTGGCAATAGACAAATGATGGCTAATAAGCTATTAGCAGATACGGCTAATTTAAAAATCCAAGGCCAGAACCATGCCAAATGGTATCTAGAAATGCACTTGTCACCAAGCCAACTAGAGAAGAAATTGAAGAACTTTCACTCTGGTGCTACTAGACGAGCCTTTATTATGTAGCCATCTGTGTCTTAGCATAACACCCTCAATCATATACTAGTGTCATACAACTCAGAAGAATGATCAAACAAAGATTCACGATAGATACCCTAAATATCAGAGGATCAGGTAACGGGGCCAAGGGAGCTAGCAAGCAGCTTCACATTAGGAGAACTATGCAAAGGATGCAGACACCATCGGAAATAATTTGCATACAAGAACATTGGATGATGGATAACAAATGCAAGTATCAGACTAGAAGTTTTCCATTTCACAAGGGTTTAAAAATTTGGAATCTCACTATCCAGATTTTAGGTAGTAATAGATAGAGAGCAAGTTTTGAAATTCTAAAATCAAACACCAAAGCTCAGTTTGTCACTAATCATGGGATTATAGTGCCTAGAAGAGCCCAATTTGTTTGCTTTAGGAAAGAAGGGAACTCTTCCTTTGTACTGATTAAACTCTATGCATCGTGCTCATCATAGGAGCAAAGTGCCTTATGGAAATAGTTAACTTTAGCAAATCTTCACAATGACCATTTTATGCTTCTTGGAGATTTCAACATGGTTGAAAATTTTGATGACTGGATCGGTCACATCAGACACAATCACTACCAAAAAATGGGCATTTTATGGCTCTGATTTATGACTGTCATGAGTCATTTAGAATTATGAATGACTCACAACAGTCACAAATCAGAGTCATAAAATGCCCATTTTCTAGTAGTGCAATGCTTATATACAACTCAGGGAAAAAACTTTATGGGAAAG